>OU343224.1:155856077-156001250 GCA_910596185.1 Chrysanthemum makinoi
AACAAATTCAGTGCCTCTATCTATTCTGATTAGGCAAACGGTGTTACGTAGCTGAACTTGTATTTTCGTGAGAAAGGTGATGATCATCTGTGGAGCTTGATCTTTGCTTCGAAGAAAGTAGACCCAAGTCCAGCGTGAATAGTCATCAACAATTACTAAGATGTAGCGTTTGCCATTGATCGTTTGCACGCGCATCGGGCCACACAAATCCATGTGAAGAAGATGAAGCACATGCTGAGAGCTGTGTTCCACCTTTGAAGGAAAATGAGCACGAGTGCTTTTGCCTTGTTCACAAGCTGAGCAAAGGTGATCTTTAGAATACCGAAACGTGGGAGTCCTTCAACTAGTTTGTGTCGAGCAAGGTTGGTGATGGTTTGAAAGTTTAGATGTGAGAGACGACGGTGCCATAGCCAGGATTTTGTTGATGTTGCCTTTGAAAGTAAACAAATGGGAGATGAAGCAACCATGTCTTTCATAGAGATAGTGTAGAGACTAGAATTACGCGATCTAGACATAAGGTCATTTCCTTGTAGATCACGAATGAAACAAGTTTTCTCCCGGAAAGCAACCTCCAAATCTCCATCACAAAAGCCGACCACTGAAAACAGATTGTAACCGAGGCCTTCCACATAGTAAACCCTGCTGATTTCGATGTTCCCATTGACATAGTCTCCGTAGCCCATGATAGCGGCGAAGTGATCATTCCCGAACCTGACAGTGCCAATGAACTTTGCAATAAAGTTTGATAACAGTTTAAGATTGCCTGTCATGTGTCGGGAACATCCGCTATCAACAATCCAGAGAATGATCTGTATCACCTGCATTACACACAGACGACACAGATGGAATAGAAGTAGATGTGGAACCTGAAATGTTAGAGGGTTCCGTAGCAGGTATAGTAGATATACACACATCAATAGCTTTAGGTATCCACTTAAATCCTAGTGTGTTATATATCCATTTCTACCATCTCCAACTAGTGTTTGCTTTAGTCTTAGTGAATGCACTAGGTGGTACTACATTCCTAGGAGGTGAAACTGGAGCTACAGGGACAGCAATGAGTTTCTTAGAATCTAAAGAGGGCGGTCTACCAAGCACAGACTTAGAAAGATTAGTGGGCCTAGAGGTATTCCGGTTTTTAGGATTCCTTAAACGAGAGATGATAGCTTTAGCAACACATTTATCATGACAATCGGAATTCATACTTTTACGACAAATAACACAAGGTGCATCAGACTGAATATCAAAAGTACTTAACGGTTTAGCATTCGTTACATCACTATTTCTATTACATTTGCGAGACGCAATATCTATAGTGGAGGCAACGTGAGTCTTATTCATAGTCCTAGGGTGTTCTTCTACTTTAGCATTCCTGATTGATCTTTTCTTAGGTCGCAGCTTCCTATTCTTCGATTTAGTGCTCTTAGGCTGTGAAGTGCGGACATTTGGAAAAAATGCAACTATTCCTGTTTCAGTAGAAGGAGGCACGTTAGCAACTTGTGATTTGGCAGTAGGGATTCTAGGTTCATGAGTACTAAGTGTTACTTGGGCTAATCTCTTAATGATGGTTGGCGGAAGTTGTTCATACTTTCCTAACATTTCTCTTAACTTGAGGATAGTGTGAATCAGATCTTGATTTTCAGACCGAACATTTCAGCAAAATGCATAACTTCTTTAGTGTGTGCAAGATAATGATCAAGTTCATTTGATGCTTCATCACGAGTCTTTTTGAGTAAATCAAATATGACACCATATTCCTTTTTAACTTTTACAAGTTCTTGTTCATATTTTGAGATTTGACACTTAAAAGACACGTTTTGATCATCCAGTTGCTCAATTTTTGGATCAGAAGATTTTGTACGCAACTGGATGATTTTGTGTTGAAAAACAAGTTGTTGATCGTGAATATCTTTTTGACACCAATTAAGACGACGAATTGCATTTGAAAGTTCGTTTGACAATCGTTTGTTTTCAACTTTTAAGGACTCGATCTGAAGCACATTATCGGTGTTCTCAACATTTATCACAGAATCAACAGTATCAGCAGAGATATAATCAAATGCATATGACAAAGAATTCTCTAACACAACATTATGGACATCAGCACAGATGACATCTTCCAAGAGTCGATCAACATCTTTTCTCAACAGTTTCTTTTTACGTTTAGTGTTAGAAATAGATGTTTCTGTTTTCTCAAAAACGACCTTCATTAATCCAAGTTCCTTATGAAAGTCCTTTCCCAAGACAATGCACAACTTTTCAAATTTTTAACATTTGGTAAAAGATTTTTCTGAAAAATGTCTCTTTGTTCTCGCTCTAGAGGCGATTGAAAGTGTTGAACTTTGATTTCAGAATGATATTCTATCTCATGTTGTAAAGTTTTGAGGTCAGCCATGAAAATGTCAAAATATCGAAGAATTTTGCGATTTTCAGGTTTTGAGTTTACTTCACGGATGGAAGGTAAAGGACCATAAGTTTGTGCATAATCTGGTTGGGGATTAACAGTAGAAGACTTCGGTGTGACGAAAGTGAACACTTTTGAATAGTTAAAAGGTTTGTTGTAAACAACTTTTTCTAATTTTGATCGACTCTCGTCTTCGGCATCTAATTCCTCTTGACGATGATATTCAACAACACTCATAACAGAATTATCAACTTTATATTCTGCCCTGGAAACTTCAGGATTTGGTTTGAATGCTTTGGTTGAAAGCTTAGGTTTGTAATCAGCAAGATTCGGTCCATATCCATTTGGATTGGGTTTTAAAGTAAACTTTTCAATGGTTGTGACCGACTCGCCATGTTTGTAAACAACAGTTTTAAACTCTTTAAGTTTGTTTTGCAAGCCGATGATTTCTTCAAGATGATCATCTATTCGTTTCGTTGAATGCTTTTTGTATGAGAGAACTGTTTTTGAAAAGTTAACAACTCAGCCTTAGCTTTTTGATTTTCCAAGGTGAGAGCGTTAATTTGCTTTTTATGTTCATGTTTCAGATGTTCTATTTCAGACAACAAAGCATTCTTCGAAGCGGCTAGATCACGCATCTGTCTTTCTAAATATTTTTCGTTTTGATAAGATTTGGCAAAGGCGGCTTCAAAACCGTTTTCACGTTTTTCTTGAGTTTTGAAAAAGTTGAGTTGCTTTTGTAGACATTCAAAATCCTTGGTTAACAGTGCATTTTGCATTTCAAGTCCTGATTAATGGCATGACATTTTTCCACTATGGTGTTGGTCTTGTATTAAACGAGCAAAATCTGGATGAGGCAAAAGTTCGGCGTGTTCAACGTGAGTCTCAACATGATCATTACTGAGATCCTCAAGTATAACCACGGAGTCAATTTGATTATCAAGGGAAACCGTTGGTCATCTTGATCGTCAAATATAACTACGGGTTCTAGTTGAAAATCGTCGGAATGAGATGTGGATGGCGCATTTTGAACATTCCGAGCCTTGCCGGATTCAGATGTTGGCGTAGATATGAGATCAGAGATAAATATGGTTTGTTCGGGTACCTGAGACAAGCCATCAGTGTCATACACTGGGCCTGTGTCACTCATGTGTAACTCATGCATATTAGCCATCAACATAACAACTGCATTGGCCCGCAAGTCCTCCATATCATCACCTGAGTCAGCATTTGCCATAAAGCTCTGTTCTTTGTCTGTGAGAGTTCCACCAGCTTCATCCTTAAGAGCCAAAAGAAGAGCCTCTTTGAAATAAGCACTGCCCTAGTCCTTGGCTTTGGGCATGCATTAGCCAGGTGTCCCTTCTCATTGCGTTGTAGCATCGAAGACCATTCAACCCATTCGAGCATTTCCTGTTCCACCACTTGAGCTCGATTGTTATTCCTACCCACAGCATTAAACCCTTGACCACCGCCCATCTGACGACCATAACCACGATTAGAACTTCAACTCGTCTATTATTCACAACAGCTTGATTCCTTGTATTAGATGAGGAACGAATACGGTTGTTGGATTTGTTGGTATAACGGCTAAAGGCATTAGCAATCATAGCAAATCCTTGTTGCAATGCTTCGAACGGATCAGATTCCTCATTCGCTTCAGCTTGAGTATTGTGGTTGTTGTATGGAACCAATTGAGTTTGAGATGGAGGTTGTGAAGGATCATGTGGTGTGATTGTAGCAGTTGGTTGAGTTGCTTGTTGAGGAGAATAACTGTTTTGAGCATATAAGGCAAGTTGTTGATTTTCCGGATGTGTCGGTGGAGCAATTTGAGCACGGAGAATCCTTTCCCTATCAACTTCCTTTTCATGAGGCTTCAAGTAATCGTACAATAATCCATATGTAGATTGATGCATGTTTTTCGCTTGACGGAGAAAAATGACATACTTCTCCCATTCAGAACCAAGACTACTCAAGAACTTAGTATTCACTGCAATTCTTGGCATGATGATGTTGTGTTTATCCAAATCATTGATGATGTCGGAAAAACGGTGATGATAGGACTCTAGTGTCTCTTCAGGTTCAATCATGAAGTGTTCATAAGCCAAGTAAATTTTGGATTCCAAATCTTCCTGATTGAGTACAGATCCTTCCATAAGAAGACGAATATGATCCCACATTTTCTTTGCAGTCTTTTGAGCATCAACACTACGAAGAATTGGGTTTGGTAATCCTAAGAGGATATATTCCATTGCAAGCTCATCTGCTTCATAGTGTAGAAGTTCTTGAGGATTCAAGTCTGCATCAGTAGCAATGTTCGTTTGTTCATCTCTTGGTGGAATGGCATTTGGATCTCCGGGTACAATGACAGTAGGCATCTCAAATGGACCTTCCAAGATAACCTTCTTTAAGAACTTTCCATGTGGCTTCTTTAGATCACAAAACCTAAAGAACCTTATCACCCATTGATCATAGTTTCCTGGAGTGAGCATTGGAGGTCTATCAAGTGATCCAACCTCATGAATTGATTGTTGGTTGCTTAAAGCTTCAAACATCTTTGCAAACCAAGTGGGTTCCTTCATAATGGTCCTTGATGGATGTTGATTGAAGTCATTTGTGTACGGTTGAACTTGAAGACTTGGTGGTGGTTGAACCATTTGAGGTTGTGGATTTGCAGCAAGTTGTGGAGTATGTTGTTGTTGACGTTGAGGATGAGGATAAGTGTAAGGGAAATAGTTAGAGTATGGTGGTTGTGACATGTTGATAAACTTGTGTTAGTAAAAATGGATCTTTGTAGTCGAATGAACCTTTGTTGATGAAGTATCCTTAGGCGTAGAAATCACAATAGCCAAGTAACACTTATGCGTAGAAACACCAAAGTTACGCGTAACAATAAGAAGTTACGCGTAGAATTTAGCTTACGCGTAAGTAAGGAAAAGACGCTAAAGTTATGCGTAGACAAAAGTTAGGCGTAGAAAGTTAGGCGTAGGATTATCTTATGCGTAAGACTAGGCTTAGGCGTAAGAAAAATCTTATGCGTAGGATTTCTACGCGTAAGCTTATGCTTATGCGTAATTTTAGGGTTTTATCCCAAGTGATCTTTTACACTTCACAGTGCAAAAGATATCCAAAGTCGACGTATTTTCAGACTTATCCAAGTAAGAAAACACGGAATAAACCACGAAAATGAAGATCAAACCAAGGAGATGCTTACGCGTAGTTTTAGGGTTTTACTACGCGTAGATCTACTCGTAAATTGGATATTGCTCAAAGATGTTTCTAAACTAGTTTTTGTGTGATGAAATAGCTTCAATAATACCAAAAGACACAAAAGTGTGAAACTTGATGAACCAAAACTCTTAAAACAGTTACGCGTAGAACAATACTCACGAATAAAAACTAGCTCAAAAACAATGATCCACGCATAAAGTTTGAAACTTTTTGCCAAAAACAAGTATTTTAACACCTTAAAACGTTGAAAGTACAAGAATCTTGGATTCAAAAGTGTAAAAATTACGTTTTTAAGCGAACCAAAGTGTCACTCACTTTTACGCGTAAGACCAAGAAAAAAACCTTCAAAAACAAACTTGTTCACCCAACTATTTGGCGATTGATACCACTGTTAGGTCACAAGGTTTACCACACAAGCTTATAAGAAAGATAGAGAGGCGATTGAACAAGTATCACACACACACACACACGAGATAATAAACACGGTTATGCGTAGAGTATGTAGTGAAAGAAAAACTTGAACAACCAACCTTCAAATGAAGGTTATTACAAAGTATTTATAGGCAAGGAGCTAGGGCAACACTCCTACTCCTTCCCTTTCTCCTATGGGCTTGGGCCTAAGCTCATGGGCCTTCTACATAAGCTTAAGGCTAATAACAAACATAAAGGCCATAATAAGCTAACTATTACATATGAGTAACTAACACTTGAATAAGGTTTAGGAGTGATTCCAACAGTCTTGAAGTATGGGAACTGGTTGAAAGACCAACAGGGGTCTACGTCATTGGTCTCAAATGGATTTGGAAAAACAAATTGGATGCTGAGGGGAATGTTATCCGAAATAAGTCACGTCTGGTGGCTAAGGGTTATCGACAGGAAGAGGGTATTGACTTTGAAGAATCTTTTGCTCTGGTTGCTCGTCTTGAGGCATGTTAGGATATTTCTAGCGTTCGCGGCTCATATGAATATGACGGTCTATCAGATGGATGTCAAAGCTGCGTTTCTCAATGGACAACTTAAAGAAACGGTTTATGTCAGCCAACCAGATGGATTCGTTGATCCTGAGTTTCCGAATCACGTCTACAAACTGAACAAAGCTCTGTATGGTCTCAAACAAGCTCCTCGGGCGTGGTACGATAAGCTATCATCTTTCCTCATTGCTAATAATTTCACCAAAGGTTCGGTTGACCCAACTCTTTTTATACAATATCACGGGGCACATATCTTAATTGTTCAAATTTACGTGGATGACATCATTTTTGGGTCTACACATAAAAAAATTTCAATCGCTTTTGCAAAACTAATGAAGAAAAATTTTGAAATGTCCATGATGGGTGAACTTACGTTCTTTCTCGGACTGCAAGTTCATCAATCACCCTGTGGTATTTTCTTGAGTCAGTCCAAATATGCCCTTGAATTGTTAAACAAGTTTGGAATGAATACCTGTGACACTTATGCCACACCAATGGCTCATACCAAGAAGCTAGACGCTGATTTACATGGGAAATTGGTGGACCCTATAAAATACTATAGTATTATTGGGTCTCTCATGTATCTAACAGCTAGCAGGCCTGATATTGTGTTTGTCGTATATCTTTGCTCTCGTTATCAGTCGCGACCAACTGAAACCCACCTCTCTGAGGCTAAAAGAATCCTCCGATACATCAAGGGAACCATTAATTTGGGAATCTGGTATCCGAAGGATTCTGGTTTTGAACTAATCGCTTTTTCAGACGCTGACCACGCAGGATGCTTAGACTCACGGAAAAGTACTTCAGGAGCTTTACAATTTCTTGGTGATAAACTGGTGTCATGGCAATCGAAGAAGCAGGATTGTACATCGCTGTCCTCAACCGAAGCAGAATATGTAGCCATGTCGGCGTGTTGTGCTCAAGTCATTTGGATGAGAACACAACTCAAATACTATGGTTACGTATTTGACAGAATCCCGATGTACTGCGACAATCGGAGTGCCATTGCGATCTCGTGCAACTCAGTTCAGCACTCGAAATCAAAGCACATCGATCTTCGATATCATTTCTTCAAGGATCACGTGGAACAGGGTACTGTTGAATTATATTTTGTGGGTACAGAATACCAATTGGCAGATCTTCTCACCAAAGCCTTGCCTCCCGCTAGGTTTAATGAGTTGGTCCACCGGATTGGTATGAGGTGTTTGACTCAAGAGGAATTGGATGACCTCCTAAAACAGTCTTAAAAACCTGTCAAACACCAAAATCTCTTTTGTAAATAATTTTTCAAAAACAAAATACAAAAATATAAAATCTGATAAAACAACAAAAATATTCTTCTCATCTATTTTTTCTTTCAACATGGCAAGTACATTTCTTCCATCAACACTCTAATCTTTCAAAATTCAATATTTTTCCGATCAAGTGTTGAGGGGGAGAAAATAAATACTTAACCGTTTCAAATCATCCGTGTACTTGCATGTTGTCATATCCGGGTTTTTTCTTTTATCAATGGTGGCAAACTTTTCTGGTTAAACTGACACTCCTCGGACTAAAATTTATAACCTTTCATCATTTATTAAGTCGAGGGGGAGTGTCGTCAAAGTTTCTTTCTTAAAATCTTTGTTTGGTAACCAAAATGGAAGTTAAATGGCTTTGTATGAAAAAGGAAAAGGTGGAGGGACCAAAACTGCCAAAAGTTTTAAGTTACTTTTAATAAAAACACTTTCCACCTAACTATTCCATCACATTTATTACTTACACCAAAAAATCCTACGCCTAAGAATCGTTTGACAAATCCGTGTTTCAGATCATCAATTTGTAAGTGATTTCATGATCTTAACATGTTTACAAACATAGGTTTTGATTTTTACACGAATCCAACGGTCAAATTTGTGTCTATGATTGTTTTTGTGTTCTACGCATAAGCGTATGAACTCATAATCAAGAATGGGTGTTTGTGGTTAAAAGGATTGTGTCAAAACATGTCTTTTACATCAATGATACTAATTTTATCCTCTAAATCCACCCAGAAACACGAATTGAAGGTTTTTCAAAATTAGGGTTCTTAAGTCGAATTGGGTGTTTTCAAATGTGAAGGTTTTTGGTCAAAAAGATTGTTGTGTGATACTCAAATCATGTTGAATTAAAGGTTTCCAGGCTCTATAACCACCCAGAAACTCTCATTGATTAAAAATTGGATGTTAGGGTTTAAAGTTCTTGAGTTTGGGTACTTTTGATTCACCACGATTTAGATGTTATAACTCCGTTATTAGACTCTCATAACATCTATGACCTACCAGAATTGAATTGGTGCTAATCCTATGGTTAAAACTCTTATGCGTAATTCATAACCCTTAGGGTTTTGACCTACGCGTAAGTGTTTCTTCGCATAAATGTTTAACAAGCTTTCATGCCATGATTTGATTTTAGAATGAATATATGTGTTAAGATTGATGTTATGATGATTTTATTTCAGGCTTGCTACTCGTAAAACTCAGAATCAAGGTCATTGAATCTCTACGCATAAGGATTACCTTACGCGTAGAAGGTTATGCGTAAGAGTAATCTTACGCGTAGCGTCACGCATAAGGTTCTACAATGGGACTACGCGTATCCTGTGAAGGATATGCGTAAACATTGACCTCTACGCATAAGGTCTACTCTTACGAGTAAGCCTTACGCGTAAGGTTTATATACGCCTACGCGTAAGTTCTACGCATAAGGTCCCCTTTTCCTACGCGTAACATTTCTTACGCGTAAGTTAGGATCCTTCGCATAAGCTTTAGTCTACGCGTATGTTATTACTATTTACGCTTAACTTTGCCAAAACTACGCCTAAGCCTTGATTGACCTTCATTATGAATTTTTACGTGTACAAACTTGTAAATAAACTAATCATAACGTCACGAATCCAATAATGTCACTAATAAACTTAATCGTTTGATATGTTGTGAACAATTAGTGATAACATAAACTTTAAAACTTAAAGTTAACTAACTCACGAAACATTTCACGGCGTCATTGGACTATTGGACAAACAAGTGACTTAGGACTCGTAACAATCATTGTCACTTTACATTCAATAACTAGACAATAAGACCTTCTGTTGACTAACATTATGTCTTCCGATATGTTGGTTCTTTTGGCTAATGTTATTTCAGATCACGACATGGTTGCTCAAATGAATGTGGATGCACCTGAGGTTCTCACTATTGCTGATATCTTCCCAAATGGCTATCAGAGAAAGATTGGAAAGAACAACCTTGGGGTTGACTTTGACACCCTCACATGCTCAGAATCTTCTTGTCTCATTCCTGTGGATATTCTAAGGAATCATCCCTACCAGAACATGCTCTCACACTCTGCTCTGATTGCGGGAAATCTACATTCAGCAATTAGGGACTCTATGCAGAGGATCACTGGTCAAAGTGCGTGTTTGACGTGACACTTAATCACAAACAAGTCACTATCACTCCTGCAGACTTAAGGGTGTACTTATCATTCAGACATCGTGCCTCTGACTTCTTTGCTACACCTCTTGAAGAGACAGTTACGCAATTTCTACTTGATATTGGCTATGATGAAGCGTCATGAATTATTAACAAGCACTCTCACGTGGAGCTTAAGAACATTCCTCAACCGTGGAGAACACTCTACATCATCATCACTAAGTCTCCGTCTCGTCGTGGCGGTGGCTATGAGCATCACAAGCTCATGGAACTGCAAGTCTTCTGGTCATTGATCAATAAGAAGGACATTGAAATCGAAGCATTGATATGGGATGACATGATGACATTTCACAAGAAACTTGGCTCAAAGATTTCCTATGTCAGATACACAAAGCTTTTGATCCAGAGAGCACTTGGACTTAATCATGATATTCCCAAGAGGCTCAATGACCCTGACAATCACGCGGCGTGTTGTCAGAACCTATCCTTTCTATCGAATCAAGGAATCGACAACAAAGAAACAGGTGTCGCGGTTGATCACCTTCGACAAATGAAATCAAAAAGCTTGAAAAATACAAAAGGTATCAAGTAGCAGTATGAGAAGGCAAAGTTGGTCATCTCGATGAAAAGCCTACTGGAACTCCTACTCGGAGAACCAGAAGAGGAAGTCTTTGGAAGTGCAATAAGTACATAGAGTCAAAGGAAGGTCCCAAAGAGGAAACCTACTCCAAGGAAGAAAGTTCCCTCCAAGGAAGCTGCTCTATTCCTACACCGAACCACAAAGAAAGCTCTTTGGACGAAGCTCGAAGATACACAATCAGACGAGGAGGTCCACTACTCTGAAACTGCAAAGGATGACAATACATCAGTACCAAAACCTCCTAGTCCACCAGCTGACAAAGGAAAAGGGAAGACTCTTGTACTTGTGCCGTATGAAGAAAGCTCAGATGAAGAAGAAGAGCAACTGGATACTTCATACAGGAAGAAATTCAAATTCCTTAGACTCCAACAAGCGGCAAAAGTATTTGCAAAAGAACAAATGGGTGGCCCCGGAGGGTCAAGTGGTGCAGCTCAACCTTCACCAGGTCTTGATGCGGTTAATCAACCCGATAAGGGATCTAGTGCCACCACTTTGGAGCAACAACAAAAGCCCGTGGAAGAAACTATTGAGTATGAATTTGAGGAACCTGTTAAAGAAAAGTCCGAGAAAGATGAGGGTGACAAAGAAAAGGCTGAGGCAGATGAAAATGAAGAGAAAGATAAGTCTGGAGATGACACTGATTATGATAAGTTTCTGCTAGACAGTCATGCTCGATCAGAGGAGAAAACCTCTGAACCTCCAAAGGATCCAGAGTCTCCCCACATCTCATCATCATCAGACTCTTCTTCTCACTCTTCACCACCACCATCAAAAAGATCAACCAAATCATCATCCGGATCAGTGAAGAAGCCACCTCGATCTTGGATTTCTCATACTCATGAAAGAATTGTGAAAGCTGTCCAACAAGTCAGAAAGAAGGACATGCTCTGAGAAAACTGAATTGGTTTCTTTGACCAAATGCAGATATCTACATGATGAGAATGACAAGATGCAGAATGAAAGGGAATACATAAGAAGCTCATGCAGGATGATCTACAAGGGAAAATGGACAGAATGATCGAAGGCTACACTCACAAGTACCTTCTGGATATCGTTCCTAAAGTCACAAAGGAGATGTTTACCGGACAACTATATCCGAATCTTATGCAGATAGCCAAGCAAACTATAAGATCAACACCCTTAACTGTCACAATCAATCCATCGGATCCTGTAGTTTTCTCGGATAATGAATTGGTGGCCAAGCTTGTCACACAAATGTCTAAACGATCTGGGACATTTACTTGATGAAGGAAAGTGTTTCAAGCATTCTTGGACTACCAACTCAAGAAGCATGCGATTAAGTTGAAGGTCCAAGCGTCCTAGAGGCGATGAAGATAAGGATCGAGGATAAGAATGATGAAGCTAAGCGACGACAAAGAAGTCTGGTGAATCATCTTCCATGCCACTCTCCCCAACGGCCTCTGCTCAACAAAGGTCCCCTCCTCGTTCTTCTCTGACGATAAACCTCAGATTCTTCGAATTGCCACCCCGACTCAGAAAACCGGTGATTACTTTGAGTATCGGGTGGTGGCGATGAAGGAAGTCCGTGAGCCCCTACAACAACCCAACTCTCCCAAACAAGTAAAGAAACCAGAACCCTCATCTAGGCCTAAGAAGCAGAAGAAAAAGCCCCAAGGCGGAGGCGTCCTATCATGGCTAGATGAAGATACCACAGAAGAATTTGAATGGTTTTCTACACTTGTCAATTCCCTCCCTACCGAAGAAGGTCAAGATCTGGTAGACGGTACATTGGAGCATGCTAAGATTATGCAAGAAAAGTTCCATGTGAAGAAGATGGCGAAATCGATTTGAGGCGAATCAAGAATGAAGCTTTTCAAGCGTGGAAAGATAGCTCAAAAAGTGCCATCGAGGTCGAATATCACCTTGAAAACATTGCTCGAGCTATGTCTAACAACATGGATTGGCTCAACCCGAAGCAAACATCGACTTCACCAAAGCGGACAACCCTCCATACTACCGGTGGTCAAAACCTCTACAAACAATTGGCCAATCAGATGAACCAAGGATTCCATTCCGATATTTCTTCAACAGAGACTTGGATTTTCTTCTACATGGTGGCGATGGTTCAAGGAAATACGCTACATCGTTGACACTTCCATTCACAGCAGCTATATACTCGAACTGCATAGCCATCGAGGAACGTGCCAATCACTTGTTCTCCAACAAAGTGGAAGCCTACGACCGAGATGCAATGTACGGGATTCATCATTGGCGGGCAACGAAGAATCTACTACAGAAGCTGCGGTTCAAAAGTCTCAACATGCGGTATTAGTTCTAAAAGTATCGTTGCCATCAACCGTCGATCTTTCATCTAAGTGGGACTACACCTTCCTAAAGAATATTGTGGTCAAACGACAAGATGAAAGGGATTATGCATTCTCTGAAGCTGACTTTGAGAATTTGTCTATCAACGACATCGAAGACATGTACCTTGCCAAAGTACGGGTCGATGAGACAATTCTCCAGCTGCGTACAACGTGAATTCATCAAGTCAGTGCTCATCCTCATCAGACACATAGTTATCAAAGAACGCGTGTTGAGAAGATCTCCGACTGCGGTTGAATCTTATCAGACCCCTGTAAACTTCACTCCACCACAGCTTGATCTTCCCGACATCAACCAGCTCTCACAATTTACACTCATCAGCAAACCATTCGGCGTCGTTTACCGCAGTGAACTTCAAAGAAATTGCTTGATGGCGTGCAGAGATCTTCATAAGTTTGGAGATCACACTTTGAAGATGGTTAGGAACGGATTGGCTTATCGGTTGAAGGATATACATCAGAAGATTGGGTCTCCTAAGCGATGGAATTCTCAGGATTAGAGGGACGTGAAGAGGATCATCACCATGATTGATGAACGGTTGTATAGAAGGGATCAATTCAGAAGACTGGAAAGCTATGTTGGTGGTCGACCCGGTAGAAACATCATCGGCTTTCAGCGCCCGACTCACACTCTGGCGACATCTCTGGCGGACTACACGGTACCCCTTGAACTGCTTCTTTAATTATAAATTTGGATGTATGATCTATTATGTCTATGGCTTTGCACACATTACAGTTGTACAACCCGTACTTGTAAATAAAGGACCATATGGTACGCTTCAGTGCCACAATCCTTATAAAGGAGCGAAAGCTTCTTACTTTTGAGTAAAACCTATCAAACCTTTCATTTTTCAAGGTTTTGCTCAAAAGAACAAGTACTTTCCTTATGATTTTCAAAACCTCAACCGTTTATATCACTTGTTGAGGGGAGTACTTGACTTAAAACTTTGTTCACAAATTGTTCACAGTGGTCATTCTTCCGCAACACTCGAAATGGTCATATTTATTCTCAACTTTTCAAAAATAACATTTTATATGCCATTTTGAGGGGGAGAAAATACGTGATAAGAAATATGTTGTGTAAATGCAAATGAATCTTTGTGCTATAGACTTAACCCATGAATTGTGAGATCTTAGCTGTAGTAACTTCGAAAAGACTTGTCTGGGACGGTAATAATTTCAAACTAGTTAGCTAGTGATGTAGCGTGTCTCGCAAAGGACTTGTCGAGTAGAATGTACCATTCAATAAACTCTTGGTAGACATGAACTCTGACGGGTTTGACAACCTTTTCTAGGATTGTCTACACCTTCAAGGTAGTTATTAGAGCTAGTTGTCACCTAAAAGGCTGACAATGCAACTCTTTAACTACATAGCGTAACCGTGTCTCGCGGGGGAATTGTCTATCTTGAGTGAATCAATTCAAAATGTGCGCGCTCTTTCCTCACTGTGCGTTTTAACCGTTAAAACTCTTAAGCACATGTGGAAGGGGAGTATTTATGCAAAATCTTATCTCAACAGTGGTACTAAAATGTTTTTCATTCACAAACACTTTGAGAGATTTTTCACAACAATGGTTTTAATGGCAACATAGGTTAGTCATGGAGTTATAAGGTGACTAAGGTTAGGAATAACCGTCCTATGATTCGCCAGAGCCGAAGGGATCTACCCAAGGACACCACAAATAGTTAGTATTTAGAAGTCCTTAGGTATGATTATAAAAAGGAGAAAATGAGAATTGGAGAAAGAAGGAGTTGAAGAATAAAAAGAAATGCAAAGAAAAGGGTGAAAAGAAATAGCCCTCCAGATTATTCAACTTAGGGGCAGACACCGGGTTCAATTCATATACTCTTGGTTGTCACTTGATGACATTATTGAAGATTAAAGTCGTCATGGACCCGATGTGACGCATGCACTAAACCTTCTTAAGCCACTCAAGTTTCTCTCAACAGAAGCTTGTTTCATTCTCACAGGGAACCCTACATAATTTGTCGGCTTTCTCTTAGAGATTGCTGATATTGAACAAGGAGACCCTCTCCCTAGTCTCCGCTCAGGAAAACCAAAACGCACAATTGAGTCTAGAGCCATGAGATTCATCAAAAGATCTCTTAGGTACACTTGACATTTCATCACTTGATATTCAACAATAAGAATTTCAGTGGTACATTATCGAGTCCTTCACAGATCTCAGCAATCTGTCGAGAACATTTATGAGAGGTTCACATTTGTGATCCTCAGTGATTGAATGGAAACTCTGCCAGGGTCAACATCAAACTGCCCTGACAGCAGGTCGCTTCGGCAACTCCCCGTGGATTGCGCTTAGTGGTCTCAAGCGGTCTACTGTTGTGAGGTGATGCTTGATGTACCTCGGCAACTCATCTGAATCGTAGGTGTACTTCATTACATCGTGTTATCTCACTTGTGGGACTCCGATTCAGGAACGGCCTTTGTAAGAATTAGAGTTGTGTTTTCACACTATGCTTTTAACACTCTCGAAGTTCAAACTTGTAAGTGCTGGAATCCGCTTATTACTAACGTTTTTATGTTTACTTCTTATGGAAGCTTCGGAGCGGAATGATCGTGCAGATTCTTCTCATGCTCACGCCAACATCATCACTAATGGAAGTTCTATCCAAAAGCAACACAACAGTCGCAATGATTCTTCGTCAAATCAAAGAATCTACAAAGTTAAAGACTTAAAGAACTTCATCATCTTGAATTCCAACGTCAAAAGAGCATGTGAGCATGTTGAAGAATGGCGTGGAGACACTAAAGCGAAGCAGGACTGAGGCGGACTGATGCAGATAACATCATCATACTATCACTTTCATCACAAAGAACAATGATCAAAGAACAAAGTTAAAGATGGCGTCAAAGCATAACTGTTCAAAGAAAACTATCTCGCTACACTGGGGAGATGGTTCAAATCAAGGCAATTCTTCTCACAAGAAAGAAGAATGTCAGAAGACGTCGAAGCTACTATTACATCAACGCCTTCACCGTTTTTCATCACCAACACTTGAGTGTTTGTTACTCATATGTAATAACACTTGAGGGGGAGATTGTTGGAATCACTCCTAAACCTTATTCAAGTGTTAGTTACTCATATGTAATAGTTAGCTTATTATGACCTTTATGTTTGTTATTAGCCTTAAGCTTAAGTAGAAGGCCCATGAGCTTAGGCCCAAGCCCATAGGTGAAAGGAAGGGACTAGGAGTGTTTCCCTAGCTTCCCTCCTATAAATACTATGTAATAACCCTCACTTGAGGGTTGGTTGTTCAATTTATTCCTTTCACTCATACTCTACGCATAACCGGTCTTAACCTTAACGTGTGTGTGTGTTTGGTTTATTGTTCAATCGCCTTTATCTCTTTCTTGTAAGCTTGGGTTGTAAAACTAGTGACCTAACACAAAAGGGATCTGACTAGTTAAAATTTAGGGATCCGGTAGTTCAACAGAGAAACAGTTTGAGTGGGTTTGATAATTTTGACACGGGAGTTTTTTATTTTGATTTTTGTCAATGGTTTTGCTCTATATCTTAGGGTTTGTCTATGGTACAAGGTTTTGACGAGTCTTCGTGTTTACAAAACGCTTTTGACGACGTTCCTTTTTACGAGTAAGCCATAAGTCGGCAAACTAAGAATCAAGTTAAAATTCTATTTTATCATGATATGGAAAGTTTCGAATGTAAAATATTGACAAAGATTACTAATGCAATGCCAATATCTTTATGCGAGAAATGATGTATCAAAACTTTTGATTAGCCAAATTTCTTTACGAGGTAAAGATGTATAATGACTAGTTTATAGTTTTGTCTATGGAGATCAACCAAGAATACTATTCCTGATGATGTGCTTCATATGAAGAACGACTTTTTGGAGAAATTGTGATATTGATGTTTAAGCATTAAATCTACGAGTATTTTTATAGTATATGTAATAAAATTATAATACTACCTAATATACCTTAGAAGATTATATTATTAATTTATCTACAAACAATTAGCATGTTTTTAGATTAACTAATTTTAGTTAGAAGGACATACCTTTACTATATATTCTTTTTATGATTTTTGAAAATCATAGACGCGAAATACTTCATGAGCTTTCCAAATACCTAATCGTATTTTGTAAAAGCAAATCGTAACTACTTTGGATTCTTCTTTGGGTGTTGACTTCATTTTTCTTTAGATGGAGCGAAGTCATTGAACGAATCCTAGCATGAAGAATTCTCAAAAGAAAATGTTAGAATGATCTATCACTATCCAACATTTAAAGTATAATAATTTATAAAACATGACTTTTTGTTTTAAGAAATTTCCTGCTTTGTAGTTTTCAAACATACATGGATCGTATCAAGTTTTTAAAGTACAGTATACTCTAAGAAACTTGGTAACAAAGCTCTGATGCCAATTATGGAAAACTAGAAAGGGGTTGAATAGTTTTACTGATGAAAACTTCGTTTTAAAGTATTTAGATCGACTTATGTCAATCTATTTAATGTGTGTGTTGGATAATGATAGATAAACATATAAGTAGGTAATGCACAAGATAAAGAGTAAGGAACACAAAACCACGACATGAGTATTTATAGTGGTTCGGCTACAAGGATACCTTCCTTGCCATACTCCACTCCCCGAGTACCCCACTCGAGAGTTTGTAAGCACTACACAACACAAGCTCCTTAATGTGGCGAAGAAGCCTTCACAACGTCGCCTACTATTTATCCGGTAAAAGGCTAGACGTCGAGTTCTTCCACGAGGTAGAACTAAACCTATCACAACGTCACCTACACTTTATCCGGTACAAGGCTATATACCGAGTTCCATTACAAAGGAGGAACTACTACCCAACACTACACCACAACACAAAGGAGACACATTCCTTGTTACAACACTAGAAGGATATCAACATCCTTTAACCCAAACCATCTAACTTGTACATCAATGCACCATATCAAATTTACACCTTTGGCACCTTTCACTAATTCCTTCAACACGACCCTTCGGCACCATTCACTAATGCCTTCAACACAACACTTCTATAAATGGAAGAAAGAACTATCAACAAGATGCACTTCAGTGGTCTTGATGATGATGAAGCTTAGCAACTCATGACTTGAGCTTGCACGTCTTTAAGAGGTGGTGTAGGATCGAAATATTATTGTGTTGATGATTCGGGTGGTCTTGGATGATCAAAATACATGTTAGCCATATTTAGAGAGAGAAAGATAGAGAGGGTGTTCTTGCTAGAGACTTAGTTCTCAAATGTAAAAGGTTAGATTGAATGAAGCACCACCCCTTCCATGGATGGAAGGGGTATTTATAGTTACAGAATACACGACCTCCTAACGGCCTGTGGATCAGGCATACAGTGGGTAAAGACCCGTCCTTCCTCCACGGTGTTGCACTAAGCTAAACTAAACTAATAACTAACTAATAAACTGATAAATAACGTAACTAATGATATGTCTACGAGCTAACTTATGCTAGATAATATTTGGGGTGACCGACTCTTTACTATGGAATTTTCTAATTCCTAACAATCTCCCCCTAAGGGAGGTCACCCCATGTTTTACATTTCAAATCCTAGCATTCTATTCTTGACTTTGTTCTTGAGCTCGTAGACTTCAATTCTTCAATTTCCGCAATCTTTGTGCTTTTGTAGCGATTCTTCAAAGTCCGCATTGATTTGTACTTTTAGTGGAGGCCTTTAACTGATCCACATCTTTGATGATCTTCGAGCTTTCATAGAGATCATCAGCCACAGTAAATCTCTGGATCACCCATAGTTGTGTTGCCATCATGTGATGTTGTGACTTTTGGACCGACATGCTCACACATTCTGGATCATGACATCTTTCCATCAGAGTAGCGGAAGCTTTACTGGTTCATGATATTTGTAGCAGCGAAGCAGAAACATAGTATGAAATATCAGAGCCAGGTTATGTAGATATGCACCAGTCATGATTTCTTCAATTAAGTATGGATCTTTGTGAACATGCGGCTTTGGATTGACTCCTCAATTCTGATCAGCTGCAACCATCCAAATGTACCTGCAAACAACAGTTAGCAATAAAGTGCACGAAAGTGTCTTTGATCACTGTCGTTGAATTGAGGTACATGGCCCACGGTTCCCCGTTGATCAGTACAAGTACTGCCTGTGATCAGGTAGGATTCCTAAGAATCTCCTTGACAGGGTTTCGCAGCTGCTCTAGCTGTTCTCAAACCGGAGCGTCTCAAAGAAGACAACACGGAGTGAGTGAACCAGCGAATTGAGATTCACTGATTGATGAAAGATTGATTTGAAAACAATCATGTGTTGCTTAAAGAATGAGTTTTGCAATACGACGAAGGTTTTATGAGAAAGATCAATTTTCAATCAAAATACTTTTTGTATTAGAGAATGAGTACACATTCGATATGCTAGTGAAAAGAAGAGATTCGCACATCGAACGGTTTTTCTAAAAGTATTTTTCAATCAGAGATACTTTTTTGAATTTGAAATGAATACACATTTGACATGCTAGAGAAAAGAAGGTTTGCACATCGAACGGTTTTTCCAAAAGTGTTCTTCAATTCCATTCCTGGACCAAGGATGATTCACGAGTGAATCGCCCCATCGTTTCTATCCAGTTGTCACAAGTTTGATCTTTAGAAAAGATCTCACATGCCACCTACCAAGAGCTTGTTTGATGTTGGATCTAGAAGGCTTTCCATCTTCATCGTGAATATTTACATATCACTCGGATGTTCTGGCAATACCACAAGGATAATGCGTAGGAATCTTAATATATTCATACTTTCCACATTGTGTGAAACAGCAAGTCTTCATTAATTTTGTGTCCTAATGAAATATTGTGGATGATCTCTTGGCTCTAGACTCGATTGTGCACATTTGGTTTCCTATGCCGGAGACTAGGGAGAGGGTCTCCATCTTCAATATCAACAATCTCTAAGAGAAAGTCGATAGATAATGTCGGTTCCCCGTGAGAATGAAACAAGCCCTTTTAAGAGGAACTTGAGTAGCTTGGGAAGTTTAGTGCAGTGCGTCACTGGGTCCATGACGTCTTGTCTTCAATACCAGTGTTACCTTAGTAACAACCAGTAGCATATGTATTGAACCCGGTTACTGCCCTAAGGTTGAATTATTGGAGGGCTATTTCTTTTCACCCTTTTCACATTTAATTCTTTTTCATTCTTCAACCCCTTCAGTGCTTACCGAGACTTCATAACTAGAACCTTGTTGGGTTTATTCCAGTTCTAGCTCTATCTCAGTCCGCACTCTTCCCATATCTCATTTTTCTCCTTCTTTTTTTTTCAAGATACCTAAGGACTCTACACTATCTAGTGGATTGTCCCTGGGTAGATCCCTCCGGTTCTGGCGGATCGTGGGAACGAATACCTAACCTAACCATCCTTATAACACCATGCATAAAGTAAATTGGTCGGTCTTAAAATTGTTTAGCACATGGAGGCAAGAGTTCTTTGAAATAATTTCTTGATCACAATTTCCTTAGAAAGAGCCATTTGATTTTCTTGGTAAATTCTCCCCCTCAATATGTTCATAGGATTTTTGAAATCATTTTTATCACATAGAGAAAAGAGTTCTTTTGAAGCACACATCCACGATCACAAAATCCATTAAGAAACCATTTAAAACTCAATCAAGGTACTTTATGTTAAAACATAAAAGCTTTTGTACCTCGATAGTTTTATTTTCATTTGAAATGCTCCCCTTCAATATGTGCATCAATTAATGAAAACATTTAGCACATATGGGAGAGCAGCTTGCACTTTGAGTCAAAACGATCACTTTTGATCACTTTTTATCAAATTTCATTATTAAATCACAAATTCTCCCCCGATCAAAAATATCAAACCCTTTGAGATTTTGGATCTCAAGTGATTTAATTAGGTTTAGAAAACATGGGAGAAAATGTGCCAGATTTAAAAACTCATCTTTTTTTTTTCTTTTTTTTTTTTTTTTTTTTTGGTTTAATGCTCCCCCTCAACATGTGCATTATGTATATTGAAATCGTTTGGCACATGGAGGCAAGAGTGCCTTTGAAGGACTAAAACCAATTCCATTAAAACAGATTTGAGATTTAAATCATGATCTCTCACCTGATCAAAGATTTCAAACCATTTGAGATTTGTGATCCCAAAAGATTTAAATAATTTAGAAAATTTTGGGGAAAGACGTGGCAAGATTTGATTTTGAAAAAATGACAGATAAGGACCATTTTAAGACATTAAAGATTGTTAGTGTCAGGTATGATTTGTTTTAAGAGATCTTTTTGAAAAATAAAACAATTTCACAATCAAACAAGAATAGAAAAAATTTCATTTTAAAAGACCTTGATTTTTAAAGAAAATCATACCATGACATAACATTAAATCTTTAGATCACCACATTATAACGTACAAACGGACTTTTTGATGAAATATCGTTTGAAAATATTTAATTTGAAATCACTGAAGATTTGACAAAATAAAGTCCAGTTGATTTCAAAACTTTGAATCCGATTTATTTTTCAAAAACAATATTTTTCCATTTTCAAAACAATATTTTTCAAGGTTTTAGAAAAATGGTATCATCACTATTATCCCTGCACAAGGATACGGTAGGTGGTTGAGCGGCTTTTGTTGTTGTTGTTTGTAAGGCAGGAAGAAAACCGTTTGCTGATGCAGTGAGACTTCTGACGTTGCATTTGTTATGCCAACTCTCCATAGAATTCAAATTAAGCTCCGTTTCTTCATTTGTCAACCCAAGATATAGTTACTCTTTCCATTCGGCATCCAATCAACATATTTTGTGGGATCCGGATCGAGAACATTCTTATGAACCATGATATCTGCATGCGTTAGAAAACATACAAACATATATATGGTGGTCGACAACACCCAAACAACAATCGACTAATAAAAGTCAATCCAACATATCAATCAGTTCATATAAGGCATGGTAATAGTGTGTTTCATCAAACTATAATCATCTAATCCTAACAATCATATCCTAAATTCCTAGTCCTTCGACATAGGCAAATATCATTTTTAATTAAGCACGTAGGATAATTAAGAAAGCCCGTTAGATGATATAGATTTAAAAACATTATCCCCCTCAATCAATGACTCATTTTTTGAAAAGTTTAAAAGCGCTGAAGTCATTGATTGAGTTTACAATTTATTTTGAAAACTCTGAATTAGATTGATTTTCAAGCAACTCATTTACCACCATTTTTGAAAAACAACAAATATTTTTCTGAAGAATTTTAGACGGAAAAACATTTGTGTAGGAACAGCAGTCCTTCGACATACTTTCCTCAAATTGTTTTAGGATAAGCGCACGATATTTTTGAAAATGTGTTTAGTGCAGCACTTTCCTTCTTTTGAAGAGCGGGTTGCTATCAGAAATAATAGCAAGCCATAGTTTTAAGCACGGGTTACAGTCTGAAGTAACTGCAAGCCATAATTTTTTGACATGTTTTGAAAAAGAATATTTACACCTCCTGCTCGAACTTCATCTATGGTCCCGTGCCATTATTGAATGACATTTCTAAGACCGTAGATGTTATCGATACCAGAAGACATGTCATGTGAAAACATATTTTTGGTATTTTTGAAATTTTCTGATTTTTATGGAATTTTGAAGGTTTTAAATTTTTCTATTTTCTTTTGTTGGATTTATATTTTTGTATTTGGTTTTTAATAAATATATACAAGGATAGAGAAGATGATATAGTAAAAGAAGATGATGATACGAGTACTGAGATAAGGATATCAAGCAGCCCCGTTGTAGAAGATAGAAGTCATCATCTCTTAAACATTCACCACCAAAGCAAATCGAGGCTCCAGAATAGAAGGCAGAACATGAGCCTTTGAGAAAGAGAGACTTTGGCAGCTTCCCCCCAAACCGAAAATCCTTATGTTGAGCAGATTCGAAGCTCTATTTCAAGCTTGCTTTAGCCAGGTGCACAAAGAAGCACACCATTATCATTGATCCAGCTGCTCCTTTTAAGAATAATCACCGTGATTCTTCTTTCGAGGCTATATCATCCAATAGAACAACAGCAACGTATCATCCCACAATTAAATAATCTTCTCAAATTTCCTTTTCCACTAAAGTCTAAAGCGATCCATTCCAAAAGGTGTCAAGAGAACAATTCCCCCAAGTAGATGAAATGATGTATTCAGCCTCTTTGTATAATGCTCACGAACTCTCCCGAATACACATCATGAGGGGAATGAAAACACCTTCCCATGTTCACATTTTTCTTCCCGGATGATCGTGTATGAAGCTCAAGAACCCGAAGTACACCAATACCCAAGAGCTCTCCCGAATACACATCATGAGGGGAATGAAAACACCTCCTCATGTTCACATTTTTCTTCCCTGATGATCGTGTATGAAGCTCAAGTATCCGAAGTATACCAATACACAAGGAACAAATAACTGATAACATTGAAGAAGCAGGCCAAGTCACTGATTATCTCTGCGGATGACAATCTCTGCGGATGTCAACTCCGGAATAAGTGATTATATCTCTGAATCACTGATCAAGCACTCACGTGAAACAGCTGAGCATCCCCAATGTACACAATCTCTCTCCTCTGATCATTGAGATACCATTGAAATCACCACACACTAGTGTACCTCTTTTATCTTCAGAAACTTTCTCTAACATCACTTCCCCCACGTAGTTGAAATACTAACACTAAACGCCTTGATGAGTAAAACCTTGAGTTTCTCTGCGGTCATGACATTTGTTTTCCCGGGATATCTTCAATCACTTAGAAGAATTAAGTTCATCAAGTTTACTCGTCATGAGTCAAACCTTGAGTTTCTCTACGGTAATAACATTTGTCTTCCCGGGGTATCTTCAATTACTTAGAAGTATTAAGTTAATCAAGTTTACTCGCGTTTAGGTGCTTGTCTCCTTACGCCTTGCTGGTTTTTTGACACTTCAGAATCAGCAACTCTTTGTAAGTCCGTATACTAGAAATATTTTGAGAAGAATATCATTAGCTCAGATGTATCTGTGAGAATCAACTTGCTGAAGAATAACGTGAGCAAGTCTAATTAGGGATGAAATTTGGCATTTCAATCTCCCCCAATTAGTGCTCTCCCCTAAACTGACAATCTATTTGAATAATGCCCAGAATAAGAAGAAGTCTTTTGATAATCACATGCAACTCGTCTTTTAGTCTTCTAACATACAGCAGAAAATGTAGAACCAACTGTAGACTCGACCTTCTTCTAGATTGTCCAGTTGGGGAATAGATAGTTAACATCTTCAACTCACACCAAAAAGCATCCCACCAAGAAGCATCCCAATTAACTTACATCTTGCAAATCCCCTTAACTAAAATCCCTCCCAATTAAACAAGAACAGAAAGATGTTCATCAAGGAAATTAGCAATCAGCCCGCAACGAACACACGAAATGGTAACACCAAGCAAAAAATCACATCAAACAAGAACAGAAGGTCGTTCAAAATCATCATGTTGATGTGCACGTGAAGCATTAACCGGAAGCATTTTGTCGATAAACCCATCAGTCCGTGAGAAGATGTCAACCAACGGCTCTTAAGAGGAAACACCATGTGAATATTACCCGATAAGAAGAAGCTCGGTTCTTACATGAGTTTAGAGCCGTATGACCATTTATATTCTCAAATATCAATCAACAATGCAAAAAATTCACACTTCTTCTCCCCCTCAAGAATTGAATACGGAGATGCCATTCTTGATTAAGTAAGTGAATATCATCCAAAAGTATTCTATTCACACTTCTCCCCCGCAAAATTTAGCACATGATGTCTCCATCTTCATTATAGTTGAGCAAGTGGAATAAGAAAACAATCAACAGTAGCCCGGTTCACTTGATAATTGAAAGCACATGGAAAAAGCATGAAGCATGTTGATGAGAATGGTCATAATTGAGAAGATTTCTCTTCTTCCGAAGATAATGCGCACTGAAGCGTACACATTTCTTTTCTTTAGAGTACGAGGCATGAACTGTTTTGTTCATACGTCATAATCTCTCTCTTTTCATCATCTCTTGGCAAAACATGTAATTACCCCATTATCATTCAATAGGCTCTTTGTCGTGACAACTGATGGAGAAGACCCAATATGATGAATTTGACCCTGAAGTAAACTATCCCGAACTCGTGACTTAAACTTGCACATATGTAACAAAGAGCGGTGCCGATTTCCATTAGCATCTCTAAGTACTCTCTATGTACTCTATACTCTTCAACCAACCAACTATCAAGTATAAGACGTACATTACCTCTTGAAAATCCACAATTGAATGTGACACTGAGCACTACAACGTAACTCCTTAAAGTGATAGTTATTTTGAGATGATAAGAGCCCAATTCCCCCAAGTGGTAAAAGAAAAGGTAAAAGTCACCCAACAATAACTAGATTTCCAAGTCTTCGTTTTTGATAATAAGCTCGAACAAGGATCATGAAGAATCTTCATCCATCCATCCCCGATACCTTCAGATACTAAGTACACTCGCCCGTGATAATTCACTTCAACCTCAAATAAATAATAGAGAAATAACTCCATTGTCACATCTTCTGATTAAAAACTCAACTCTAGCCTCCTTTGACGTTTTAAGTGAACTCTGATAATGGTTTTCATCCTGACCATAGTTAAAGGCACATAACCCCGTAAAACCAAGTAATAACCAACCTGCCATGACGAATATCCAAACACACATCCAATTCATGAAGTACACCCTTTTATCCCTTCTTCGAAGCAGAAACCGTAGCACCAGCATCAGAAAGGATCCCGAAATACACTTTCCTTTTCTCCAGGATGGTTCCATCATTACGGGATTTTACAATTATGTGGTTTAAACCGAAAAATAGTTTCTTTCGCGGGATTTTACAAAACCAAGAATAAACCGTAAGATAGATCCGGAAATGCACTTTACTATTACCAGGATGTTTCCATTGTCACGGGATTTTACAAGTCTATGATTTAAACCGAGAAATAGATTCTTTCGCGGGATTTTACAAAATCAAGACAAAACCGTAAACAATGTCAGCTTGACTGTGTTATAACAGCATTGGTTTCGGTGAATATCAGTTTTAGGGGAACATGCAGTGGTTCATCAACGGTTCATTATCCAACAACAACCAAAATCAACAACCATCCAATAAACACTTTGGTAAACACATCATTCACGCAATCTGTAGGCTATTGCAGTGACAACACGGTGAAGTAAACCAGATATGCCAAACTTGATCATGAAGTGAACTTCCCCAGATTTGTTACTTAAACTTGTACTAATCCTCGTGAAAAAGAAACGGTGTACCCAATGTACAAAACCTCTTGACATTCTCAACTGAGTGAGACACCGAAGTGATAGTTACGTTGTGGGTTAAGCGAGAGACAATCACAACCGTAATTAAATAGCCAAGTCTTTATCACAACCATTAAACGCCCAAACAAGTCATCTTCGCGGAAGGGAAGAAAGAAAGAAGACGAAATAAGTAAACGCGCCCAGAAAAAACTCACTTCAAATTCAAATGAGAAATACCAACCAAACAACCCCGTAGTCAGTTTTGTTCAACAACCAATTCAAGCCGAGACATAATATATTCCGTGAGAGTGCATAAACCAAAGTATCAAACCCCATAACCCATCGAATCTCATCATCAAATCTCATCATACACCAAAATATCATTATCAAATCTCATGATTGAGTCTCATCAACTACGATCCAATTAAGAGAAGCCCATCAGTCCTTCATTCACTAACATATAATTTCAAGCCTGGTTCAAATAAATGTTCAACCCGATCCGGTCACTGTAAATTTCTTGCAATGATCATCTCATACACTCAGATATCTTTGACATATAACAAATTGCAGAGAATTTGACCCGACCCCCAAGTCCAATTAAAAGCTTTTGAACCGACATTTCAATATCAAGTCAATGATACCGGATAGGAGCCATGATCACACAATAAAATGATAACTCAAGCCGTGAATATTTATCATCCGTGAATTTTGATCATACCCAAAATATACCACTCTTTTTCAATATTAAAAACCTTGTATCCAATGTTTTGTATCAAAAGAAATTCTCGCAAAGCAATATTGTTAAACGAATATAACCCAAGTCCTTCAATCATATTGGGTTAATATACCGAATTAATGTTTTGTTTCAATCTGTTATACGAAGCAAGACTTTCAGCCTAATAGTATAGAACCCAAGTCCAATCCATGATTAATAACCGAATATAAGCCCACAATCAAAAGTATTACCCGATTCAGTCAAACAAAACAAACCCGATCCTTAACCACAAAACCCTAAAATTTCGGGTATAAAACACTCACTTCCCACACATCTTATCCCTAATACTCCATCAAACCCTAAAAATACTCTCACAAATTATTCCGCCCCCATCATAAACGCATAAAAAAATGATCTGACATAAACACCTTTTCTTAATCTCATCATCAATCATATTAACTCACAAACAATATCAATCACATAATCGCCACAGGGATGGCTAGGGTTATAGACACGAGTGACAATTAATCGCCACAGGGATGGCTAGGACCTCTTTCGATTGTCTTCTTGTTCGTTCTCAATGGAATCACAGGTAGGTAACAATTTTCTTTTCATTGATACCTTTAAATGAATCAAGGTGAGGTTTTAACATTCATGTTAAAAACCTTATCTTATGTTCGGATAGACAAAAGCATGTTGGGATTTGATTGATCTTAGTTACTCATGAAACAAATTCAGACCATGAACAAAACGAATTAAGAACAAAGGTATAACATTCTTGTTATAACCTTTATCTAATGATTCGGATACCATTTAAAATGAAGCCTCCAAAAACGGATCAATGATGGATTAAATATGTGAGAAAGGTCTTTGATAATTATTTATTGAGATTTTCACATGAAATCTGAGATCTATATGACTTTTTCATTTCGTTGTATGCTTGAGTCGAATGGATCTGTGATGAGATGTTCTTTTCGTGTATTGGACTTTAAGTTCCATGCCATTGTTTTACCTTAAGTAACACACGAAAATGAATAAGCTGAGATCAGTGGTTTCAATTAAGTTGCATAGAGTCTTGATGTGTGGTAAGTGTTTATGGACTGATGAAGGGTTATACTTGAACCAGAGGTCATGATATTGGAATTGGTCATGCGTTTGTGGTCGAGAGTCTATCATCCTATTCTTAGCAAGTCGCCACCCTTTTTTTATTCAAGTCGCTGTACCAAGTCGCCAATGATTTATCAAAGCAAGTCGCTAACTTTTTTTTACAAAATACACAAGTCCCTAACCATTTGGCATTTGACAACTCGCTACGACTTGTTAAATAACAAGTCGCTAGGTCATTTTTTTCATTGATATAAGTCGCTACTTAGTACTTGGACAAGACGCTATTAACTTTATAACTTGCAGGTTTACTATGAGTAAAAACTCAATAGTCTTTTTATCAAACAACTCGCACAACTCGCTAGCAAAAAAACTTGGACAAGTCGCTAATGACCTGACTTAAGAGTTAACTCGCCACCAAGATGAAACAACAAATCCAGAAACATCAAACCCACCAAGTCGCCACCAAGAATGCCAAAACGTACAAACCCAAACCCAGAAAAAAAACCAGCAGAAATTGCATCATGTTAACCCATTTGACCATGAAAAACGTCACAGTTTGCATCTTTTACCCAGAAAAATGTGATATTCGAAGACTTTGACCCATGTTGACGAAACAGATATGACCACTTTTTGACAAACCAGAAATGACCTTAAGTTGATAACAAGTGAAAGTATTTCACTGATATACAAAATATCATAGAAAGATGATAACCCAAATATATCATATGACTGTTAACACCAAGACACATAAAACTTGTTTTATAAAAAAACTGATAATACAAAAAGTGGAAAAATAAATTTCCGACAACAGTAGTAATATAAATTCAGATAAAAACAAGAATCAAACCGCAAAGAATCATCAAAACACAAAAACCTTGGCTCTGGTACCAATTGTAGGATCGAAATATTATTGTGTTGATGATTCGGGTGGTCTTGGATGATCAAAATACATGTTAGCCATATTTAGAGAGAGAAAGATAGAGATGGTGTTCTTGCTAGAGACTTGGTTCTCAAATGTAAAAGGTTAGATTGAATGAAGCACCACCCCTTCCATGGATGGAAGGGGTATTTATAGTTACAGAATACACGACCTCCTAACGGCCTGTGGATCAGGCATACAGTGGGTAAAGACCCGTCCTTCCTCCACGGTGTTGCACTAAGCTAAACTAAACTAATAACTAACTAATAAACTGATAAATAACGTAACTAATGATATGTCTACGAGCTAACTTATGCTAGATAATATTTGGGGTGACCGACTCTTTACTATGGAATTTTCTAATTCCTAACAGGTGGTGATCTCGCCTTTAAGAGGAACCTTGAGAATCACACAAACATAAAACTACATAGTATGATCCTTTGGATCAGAGGTTAGAGATGTTAGAATACTGGGAGAAAGTATATATGAAGTAGTAGTGAGTAAGAGAGAAATGGCTCACTATTTATAGACAAAACTTTTCTATTGTCCCACGGTTCCCAAGGATCCCTCCCCAGAGGGATCCGGCTAGTGCAAAACCAGGTATCCGGCTACTGGGTCAGTTTAGTCCAGATTTCGAGTTGCAAACCAGGTTATGGGTTATGGGTTATGAACCATGGGTTATTGGTAATGGATTATGGATACCCAACAAGATGCAATGTACCTAGTCATTGGGTTATGGATCTTCGGTCATGGGTCATGGACTTTGGGTCATGGATCATACCCAACATGACTTCATGTATGATGTCATGCAATGGGTCATGCGTTATGGATCATGCTCCATGGGAATGGGTTATAGACTTTGGTTTTTACCCAGCAACATTCATTGTACCTAGTCAATGGATCACGGGTTATGGGTCATGGGTCATGGACTTTGGTTTTTATCAATTACTTTACCCATTACAATATATACAAAATATTTTTATATTATGTTGTTATACATATGCATTTCTATAAGATGTAAACAATATGACTTGTTAGTGTTTATATAAAAATGTTTTTGGTTCAATATAACTTATTTACTAAACATGTTTTGATATAGTTTTAATATGTTTAGTAAAAGTGTGTTAGTAAACTATTGGCTCAAACCTTTTACGTATTTTATTTGTTTCGTTAACATGATTTTACATTTGTTATCGACAAAATATTAAAAGATCGTAAAATATAAATAAACGTTTTTATGGCTTATTTGTATTAACAGTATTGATCATTGGCTCCAAGTCCAGATTTTCTATGATCATGTCAACTACTCCACAAAGCAACCCATCGACCATGTGGCTGGTGACAAGCTTCGTGACAAAAATGTGGAAGAATCTTGGGCCGTTATATAGGACCTTGCCATCTATAACGAAAGTGAATGACCCTCGTGAACTTAGAAGCAAAACGGTCTAGGCAATATCCTTTCCTTCCAATGTCTCTAGAATTTCCGAACAAAAGCTTAGTAAGCTTGAAAGTAGCGTAGATTACCTAATGAAGGAGCGAAGAATGGCATCTGAAATCTTAACAAACCCTTCTCCAACATTAGTTAATTATATCGCCTTGACCTAAACTAAACACCATACTCCGAATCACCCAAAAGAGAGAATATATTTTTTTTCAAAAACATGTTCATCCTGCTCCTCCTTTGCGTGAACTTGAACCTAGTTTCGAGGTTCAAATGAGAAAGTACATGTCAGCTCACTAGGAAAGATTGACAAAATTTGAAAAAACAGTCTATAGACAGTGAGAAGAAATGCAGGAAAATATGGCGGAAATGATAAGTCTCTTGAATGAATATACAAAGGGAGAAACTTCGGTAAAAGTGTTGGTAAGAAAGGATAATAATGCACCCGTCACCAAGCATCTGAATGCAATATCTATTATTCAACAAAATGAAAATGAAATTGAAGAACAAGAAAGGGACACTGAGAATGGTGATGTGGTAAAAGAAGATGAAGATACGATAATTTATGAAGATAAGCCTGCTAAAAATGGTTCGGATGGAGATGAAGAAGTTACCCTCAATGGATGGGAAGGTTACAAGGGTATGATAACGAAACCGCCAAAATCTTATTCGATAGGGTATTACTTAAAACACGAGATTAACAAGAAAACACTAAACAATCAATAAATAATTATAAGTATAATGATCCGTTGAGAAAAACCTTCACAGGAGAGATGGATTATGATACTTATGAGTCTTTACCTGTAGGGCCTTTGTATGATGAAATCCTTAAGAAGAGCGTGGTTAGGAAACAAAAATCCGTGGGGAATTTCGTGATACCTTGTAGCATAGGAGAATTAAAATATACGAATGCATTAGCCGTCCAAGGATTCGATGTGAACATAATGCCTTTATCAATCTATAATAGGTTAACCAGTGATATGCTGACCAAAACAAATCTAAGTCTCTCTTTAGCAAATCATTCTTATGTGTTTCCAATAGGAATAGCAGGGGATGTATTAGTTGAGTTCGTAAATTACGTGTAACCGGTTGACTTTGTGATTGTAGAAATAGAAGAGGATGAGTATATGCCTCTCATCTTAGGGACACCATTCTTGTCTACCGCTAGGGCCAATATAAGATGTTGTGAAGGAGTGGTGATACTAAAAGCGGGTAAGAATAATATTAGAATGTATAAGACCCCCCATCATCCCAGGAAAATTAGGAAAAAGAAGAGGCAAGATTTCAAACCATTGTTTCCTAATAATCAAGTGAGCCAAAAGATTCAGGAATGGGAAGAAAGAATTAGGCAATGCAATGAAAGTGAGATCGAATTCGAAAAGTTGAAAAGTGAAGTTTTCAAGGAAGAAAAGATAAACGAACATAATTTATTTATTTGTGATTTCGAAGTTGAGAAAGGTGATAGCGAAAGTGTGATGAAGGATGGTGTCACGTAATAGGATTGACTGTGAGTCTAGCTACAAGGCTCGTAAATAAAGAAAAGCGCTTCGACTGAGGCAACCCATGTTTATTTGTTTATTTTTCTTTAATTCTATTATAATTGTTAATTTTCATGCTTCGAATAATTTGTGAAATTTTTTTATATTGTCTTTAACTTCGTCTTGCATATAAAGGTATTTTAAAAAGTGTAGGGAAATGCTTTATTGGTATTAAAGAACGAAATTTGAACACAAAAAAGTTTGAAATTCATAATTAGCATTAATTATATATTGTTGGTGTGTTTGTTTGAGTCAAATTCTTGTTTCAAGTCAAGATAAGTTTTTGTAGGAAATACAGGTTTTAAAAGTTAGATTTTTCCAGAAAACAAAATGTAAGAAATATATTAGGTCTTTTCTGATAGCGTCACCTTCACAGAGTGATGGCGTCATGTACTGTAGCACAAATTTTTTATAGATTTTTGTTTTATGTTAAAATTTAATTTTTGAAAATTTTCATAATTTTTAAATTTCGAGTTTCTTTTATAACTTATCTTTAAGCGTTATATCTTATATGCTTTCTAGTTTATTAATAATGAATTCAAGCTTTATATTTTATCTACCGCCGATTTTCTGCGAGGTTTTGTTCTTGTTTTCTTAAGATTTACAGGTTATATTGGACAACAAGCAGATCATTGGACTATTACATCTTCTTAGATGATGATTTAACCGTATTTCCGTTTTCTATTCATACCAAGCAAATCAGAGGAGTACTAGTTTCTTTTATCTCTTTTATTTTTTCCTTTACTGTTTTAGGTACTTTTAGAATATTAGGGACAATTTTCAATTTAAGTGTAGGGAGGGTAAAAAGGGACACCTTAGAAACTAGCCATACATTTGTTATTTGCCTTGTTCTTAAATAATTGTATAATAAACCGAAAGAAAACCTTGTAAATGTGATTTTAGCAGCAACATTTAAAAAAAATTATGTCATTTACAAGTGATACCTTATGTTTAACAAAGCGTCTCATGGATAAGATTTATATAGCTAGCACAAAAACCATATCACTCAAAATTCCATCCCAAAAATGTAAGGTTCGCCTTTAGATATTTAGGAAGCATTCACCTTTAATGCTTGAGAGTTTACTGGTAGTATATAGATTCTAAAACTTGCTTTAGTGATGCATTCTGAGATCGCTAGTGAGATCACATTCGTATGGTTAGGATTTACTAAATAATAAGAGACATTATGATTAACCCTTATTTTTAACATTCGTTTGTTATAACTACGTTAACCTCACCGGTTAAGTCATTGCCCCTACACCCTTGTTGTACTCATTTTTAGTACACGATACCCCAATTACACCCATCTGAGACTATCTTTTCATGGTTCTAATGATATTTTTATGGATTCTGAAATATTATTGAAGAGCACTGTTTACACCCTACTAAAATGTTACACTCAAATTGCCTTAGCCCCCCATTGTATGCACTCATTTTTAATGTATTATTGTGAGAGTATATGTTAAACTCTTAGTTAATTGTCTAGTTGGTTACATGGTTGCAAAGTCGAGTTATATCTTGTAAATACAGTTTGGGGATGATTGAGACTCATGGTAGTATCCTAACTCTATATAAAGGAGGGTTTGTTCAAATCAAATCTCTTCCAAAACTCTAAAAATATTACACGTGTCTCACTACTCACGAAAAAAATAAGGACCGTCCGATCATTTATTTTTCCCCCCAAAACTACTAACACCACAAACACTCGAATAAACCATCACCCGTATCTAAGGTGTTGTTTGGTTTGTTGTCCGGAATGTTAATCGATATGAATTTGATATAAGGGTGGAATAGGAATGACTATAAGTTGAGGTATTAATCTCATAAATGTTGTTTGGTAGGATAATTAGATAAAAAGTGTGGTATAAATTATGTGTGGGGAAGTGGTGGGCCCGAAAACGAAACAACCATAGACTACCCTTTTTGCGCCTATTAGGTCACAAGGTTTACCACACAAGTTTATAAGAAAGATAGAGAGGCGATTGAACAAGTATCCAAACACACACACACGTATAGACTTAGACGGTTAGGCGTAGGTATGTGAAAGAGAGAATAACTTGAACAACCAACCTTCAAATGAAGGTTTACAAGGGGTATTTATAGGAGGGAAGCTAGGGCAACACTCCTAGTTCCCTTCCTTTCCTTATTGGGCTAGGCCTAGGCTTATGGGCCTTCTACATAAGCCTAAGGCTAATAACAAACATAAAGGCCATAATAAGCTAACTATTACATATGAGTAACTAACACTTGAATAAGGTTTAGGAGTGATTCCAACAATCTCCCCTCAAGTGTTATTACATATGAGTAACAAACACTCAAGTGTTGGTGATGAAAACGGTGAAGGCGTTGATGTAATAGTAGCTTTGACGTCTTCGGACATTCTTCTTTCTTGTGAGAAGAATTGCCTTGATTTAAACAATCTCCCCAGTGTAGAGATATAGTTTACTTTGAACGGTTATGCTTTGACGTCATCTTTAACTTTGTTCTTTGATCATTGTTCTTTGTGGTGAAAGTGATAGTATGTTGTTGTCTGCATCAAGTCTGCCTCAGTGCTTCGCTCTGATGTCTCCACGTCGTTCTTCAACATGCTCACACGCTCCTTTGACGCGTTGGAATTCAGATCTTGATGGAGTTCTTTAAGTCTTTAACTTTGTAGATTCTCTGTATTGACGAAGAATCATTCGATGTTGTGTTGCTTTAAGATATAACTTCCATTAGTGATGATGTTGGCGTGAGCATGAGAAGAATCTGCACGATCATTCCGCTCCGAAGCTTCCATAAGAAGAAAACATTTAAACGGTTAGTAATAAGCGGATTCCGGCACTTACAAGTTTGAACTTCGAGAGTGTTGACAGCATAGTGTGAAAACACAACTCTAATTCTTACAAAGGCCGTTCTTGAATCGGAGTCCCACAAGTGAGATAACACGATGTACCGAAGTACACCTACGATTCAGATGAGTCGCCGAGGTACACCGAAGCATCACCTCACGACTGTAGACCGTTTGAGACCACTAAGCGCAATCCACGGGGAGTTGCCGAAGCGACTGCTGTCGGGCTGTTTGATGTTGACCATGGCAGGAGTTTCCATTCAATCACTGAGGATCACAAATGTGAACCTCTCATAAATGTTCTCGACAGATTGCTAAGATCTGTGAAGGACTCGATATGAACCACTGATAACCTTATTGTTGATCATCAAGTGATTAAATGTCAAGTGTACCTAAGAGATCTTTTGATGAATCTCGTGGCTCTAGACTCAATAGTGCGTTTTGGTTTTCTGAGCGGAGACTAGGGAGAGGGTCTCCTTCTTCAATACCAGCAATCTCTAAGAGAAAGCCGATAGTTTACGTAGGGTTCCCAGTGAGAATGAAACAAGCTTCTGTTGAGAGAAACTTGAGTGGATAAGAAGGTTTAGTGCATGCGTCACTGGGTCCATGACGACTTTTAATCTTCAATACCGGCGTCACTAAGTGACAACCAGTAGCATATGAATTGAACCCGGTTTCTGCCCTAAGTTGAATAATCTGGAGGGCTATTTCTTTTCACCCTTTTCTTTGCATTTCTTTTAATTCTTCAACTCCTTCTTTCTCCGATTCTCATTTTCTCCTTTTTACAATCATACCTAAGGACTTCTAAATACTAACTATTTGTGGTGTCCTGGGTAGATCCATCCGGCTCTGGCGGATCATAGGACGGTTATTCCTAACCTTAGTCACCTTATAACTCCATGACTAACCTATGTTGCCATAAAACCACTGTTGTGAAAAATCTCTCACAGTGTTTATGAATGAAAAACATTTTAGTACCACTGTTGAGATAAGATTTTGCATAAATACTCCCCCTCCACATGTGCTTAATAGTTTTAACGGTTAAAGTGCACAGTGAGGAAAGAGCGCGCACTTTTTTGAATTGATTCACTCAAGATAGACAATCACTCGCGAGACACGGTTACGTGGCATAGTTAAAGAGTTGCATTGTCAGCTTTTAGGTGACAACTAGCTCTAATAACTACCTTGAAGGTGTAGACAATCCTCGAAAGGTCGTCAAACCCGTCGGAGTTCATGTTTATCAAGAGTTTCTCGAATGGTACATTCTACTCGGACAAGTCCTTTGCGAGACACGTTTACATCACTAGCGAACTAGCTTGAAATTATTACCCGTCGGGACAAGTCTTTTCGAATTACTAACAGTTAAGCATCGTCAATTCGTTGGTTAAGTCTGAAGCACACAGATTCATTTGCATTTTACACAACATATTTCTTATCACGTATTTTCTCCCCTTCAAAAATGGCATATTAAAGTGTTATTTTTGAAACGTTTGAGAATAAATATGACCATTTCGAGTGTTGCGGGAAGAATGACCACTGTGAACAATTTGTGAACAAAGTTTCAAATACTCCCCTCAACAAGTGATATAAACGGTTGAGGTTTTGAAAATCATAAGGGAAGTACTTGTTCTTTTGAGCAAAACCTTGAAAAATGAAAGGTTTGATAGGTTTTACTCAAAAGTAAGAAGCTTTCGCTCCTTTTATAAGGATTGTGGCAGAGGCGTACCACGTGGTCCTTTATTTACAACTACGGGTTGTACACTGTAATGTGTGCACAAGCCATTGACATATTCAATCAAACATCCAAAATTATATGAAGAAAAAAATTCAAGGGGTACCAGGAAGTGCAGTGATGTTCCCAGAGGTGTGCAGGCGTTGAAAGCCGGTTATGTTAATCTGGGTCAACCACCGACATAACTCTCCAATCGTCTGAACTGATCCCTTCGTAACAACCGTTCATCAATCATTGTGATGATCCGTCTCACATCCCTCCTTTCCGAGAATTCCAGCTTAGGAGACCCAATTTTCTGGCGTATATCCTTCAACCAGTATGCCAATCCATCCCTAACCAGCTTCAAAGTATGATCCCCGAACTTGTGGAGTTCGCTACACGCCATTAAGCAGTTTCTTTGAAGTTCACTACGGTAAACAACGCCGAAAGGTTTGCGGATGAGTGTATATTGAGATAGCTGGTTGATATCGGGAAGATCAAGCTTTGGAGGAGTGAAGTTGACACGCGTCGATAAGATTCAACACCAGGTGGAGATCTTCTACACGTTCCTTGATGACAATCCGCCTTATGAAGATGAGAAGTGACTTGATAAATTCACGTTGTACTGCAGTTGAGAATTGTCTCATGCGACCCTGTACTTTGGCAAGGTACATGTCTTCGATGTCATTGAGAGACAAATTCTCAAAGTCACCTTCAGAGAAAGCATAGTCCCGTTCATCTTGTCGTTTGACTACGATCTTCTTTAGGAATGTGTAGTCCCACTTAGACGAAAGGTCAACGTGTATGATGGCAACGATATCCTTAGAACTATACACGCATGTTGAGACTTCAACCTGGCAGCGTAGTAGATTCGTCGGCGTTCGGCCGTGATGAATCCCATACAATGCATCTCGGTCGTATGCTTCCACCGTGTTGGAGAACAAGTGATTGGCACGTTCCTCAATGGCTATGCAGTTTGAGTAGACAAATGCTGGGAATGGAAGTGTCAACGATGTAGCATATTTTCTTGAATCATCGCCACCGTGTAGAAGAAAATCCAAGTCTTTGTTGAAGAAATATCTGAAAGGAATCCTTGGTTCATTTGGTTGGCCAAGTGTTGGTAGAGGTTTGGTCCAATCGGTGTAGTATGGAGGGTTGTCCCTTTGTGTGAAGTCAATGTTTGCTTCCGGGTTGAGCCAATCCATGTTGTTAGACATAGCTCGAGCAATGTTTTCAAGGTGATATTCGACCTCGAGGGCACTTTCGGAGCTGTCTTTTAGAAGTTGAAACGCTTCATTCTTGATTCGCTTCAACTCGATTTCGTCATTTTCTTTACATGGAACTTTTCTTGCAATATTTTAGCATGCTCCAATGTAGAACCGTCTACCAAGTTCTGACCTTCTTCGGGGTAGGGAGTGTTGTTAACAAGAGTAGCAAACCATTCAAATTCCTTTGTTTTATCGTCATCTAGCCATGATAATGACGTCAGAGGCGTCTTCTTCTTTTTCGAAGGCCTAGATGATGATTCTGGTTTCTGAACTTGTTTGGGAGAGGTGGGTTGTTGTAGGGGCTCAAGGACCTCTTCATCGTCCCCACCCGTATACTCAAAGTGATCATCGGTTTTCTGAGTCGGGGGTGGTAACTCGGAATCGCCCCGAGGTTTTTCAAGAGAAGAACGAGGAGGAGATTTTTGTTGAACAGGTTGTGGAGGAGGTTGCATCAAAGAAGATTCACCGATCGCTTCGACGCTTTAGGTGCGAGTCTTTATCCTTATCCTTGTCTTCATCGTCTCTAGGACGCGTTTAGACTTTTCAGCTTCAATCTACAAGCTTCTTGAAGTTGGTAGTCCAAAGAATGCTTGAAACAGCTTTTCCTTCATCGAAGTAAATGTCCCGATCGTGCGGACATTTGTATGACAAGCTTGGCCACCAATTCATTATCCGAGAAAACTACCGGATCGGTTGGATTGATTGTGACGGTTAAGGGCGTTGATCGAATAGTTTGCTTGGCGATCCGCATAAGATTTGGATAAAGTTGTTTGGTGAACAACTCCTTTGTGACTTTAGGAACGTACTCGAAGGTACTTTTCGTGTATCCTTCAATCATTTCGTTCAGTTCCTCTTGACGGTGATTTTTCATGAATTCCTGAACAAACTTCCTTTCTCCTTTCATCTTTTCATGCTCGTCATACATATGTGTATGTGATCAGAAAGAAATTCAGCTTTTTGTTGAGCACGCTTTTCTTTCTGACTTGTTTGACAGCTTTGGTAATCCGTTCATGAGCTTGAGAAATCCAAGATTTAGATGGTTTCTTCACGGATTTGGATGATGATTTGGTTGACTTCTTTGATGGTGGTGGCGAGGAGTGAGAAGACGAATCGGATGATGAAGAGATATGAGGAGACTCTGGATCCTTCGGAGGTTCAGAGGTTTCTTCCTTTGATCTCGCAGGACTATCTAGAAGAAACGTATCATAATCAACATCTTGATCTTTTCGGACTTCTCAGTTTACGGTTCCTCAAACTCATATTCGATAGTATCCTCCACAAGCTTTTGTTGTTGCATAAGAGTGGTGGCACCAGCTCCTTTATCGGGTTGATTAACCGCATCAGGAGATGGTTCAGAGTGGGCAACACCACTTGATCCTCCTGGACCACCCATTTGGTCTTTAGCAAATTCTTCAGCCTTTTGAAGGTGTCTAACGATATTAAACTTCTTCCTGTATGATATATCCAGTTGCTCTTCTTCTTGATCCGAGCTTTCATCATACGGTACAAGTACAGGAGTCTTTCCTTTTCCTTTGTCAGCTGGTGGACTTGGAGGTTTAGCTGCTGAAGGAGGTGTTACGGTTGCATTCGAGTAGGTAATCTCTTCATCTTGTCGTACCTTGAGCTTTCGTCCACAAGCTTTCTTTGCGGTTCAGATGTGGGAATAGGTTCAGCTTCCTTTACAGAAACAATCCTTTTACGAGGAGGATTCCTTTTGGGAAGCTTCCTATAAAGATCTGTACTTGTAACACTTCCACTTGCCTCTTCGGTCCTCCGAGTAGGTGTACCATAAGATTTTTCATCAAGATGACCAACTTTGCCTTCTTTTACGGCTAACCGATACCTTTTATATGTTTCAAGCTTTTTGATTTCGGTGGTTAGAAGGTGATCGGGTAATACCGCACCTGTTTCTTTGTTGACGATTCTTTGATTCGACAGATAGTATGGGTTCGGTCAATATGTCATGATTATCTGGGTCATTGAGCCTCATGGGGATATCAGGATGAAGTCCAAGTGCTCTCTGGATCAACAGTTTGGTGTATCGGACATAGGGAATCTTGGAGCCAAGCTTCTTGTGAAATAGCATCATGTCCTCCCATATCGGTGCTTCGATTTCAATGTCCTTCTTGTTGATCAACGACCAGAAAATTTGCAGTTCCATGAGCTTGGGATGCTCATAGCCACCGTCACGACCAGAGACCGATTTGGTGATGATCATGTAGAGTGTTCTCCATGGTTGAGGAATATACTTCACCTCCACGTGAGAGTGCTTAGTAATGATTCCTGAAGCTTCATCATAACCAATATCTATCAAGAATTTCAGACTGTCTCTTCAAGGGGTAGCAAAGAAGTCGGTTGGATCGATGTCAGGAATGATGAGAACAGCCCGTAAGTCAGCAGGAGTGATAGTGACTTGTTTGTGATTAAGTGTCACATTCACTGCACTTTGACCAGTGATCCTCTGCATAGAATCCCGGAATTGTTGAATGTAGACCTCTGGAACTGTGGCAGAGTGTGAGAGCATGTTCGGTAGGGATGATTCCCGAGAATATCCACGCAATCAAGCAAGAAGATTCTGAGCAAGTGAGGGTATCAAAGTCAACCCTAAGGTTGTTCTTTCCAATCTTTCTCGGATAACCCTTTGGGAAGATATCAAGCAATGGTGAGAACTTCTGGTGCATCCACATTCATTTGATGTCGTGATCTGAAATAACATTAGCCAAAAGAACCAACATATCGAAAGACATAGTGTTAGTCAACGGAAGGTCTTATTGTCTAGTTATTGAATGTACAGTGTCAATGATTGTTACGAGTCCTAAGTCACTTGTTTGTTCAATAGTCCAATGACGTCCTGAAATGTTTTCGTGAGTTAGTTAACTTTAAGTTTTAAAGTTTATGTTATCACTTATTGTTCACAACATATCAAACGATTAAGTTTATTAGTGACATTATTGGATTCGTGACGTTATGATTAGTTTATTTACAAGTTTGTACACGTAACAATTCATTATGAAGGTCAATCCAGGCTTAAGCGTAGTTTTGGCAAAGTTAAGCGTGCAGATGATGATATACTGCGTAGATGAAAGCTTACACGTAGGATCCTAACTTACGCGTAAGAAATGTTACGCGTAGGAAAGGGGACCTTATGCGTAGAGCTTACGCGTAGGCGTATAAATATACCTTACGCGTAAGGCTTACTCGTAAGAGTAGACCTTATGCGTAGAGGTCACTTTTACGCATATCCTTCACAGGATACGCGTAGTCCCATTGTAGAACCTTACGCGTAATAGTTATGCGTAGGATTATTACGCATAACTTGACTACGCGTAGGGTAATCCTTATGCGTAGAGTTGCAAATGACCTTGATTCGAATATTTTAAGCGTAGCAAAGCCTGAAATAAATTCATCAAATCATCAAAATTAACACAAGCATTCATTATATCAACAAGTTATGGCATGAACATTCATAACACAGTTATGCGTAGAAAGTCATACGCGTAGGTCAAAACCCTAAGGGTTAAGATTTACGCGTATAATTTCTAGCCATGGGATTTGCACCAAATAAATTCTGGTAGTTCTAAGATGTGTTGAGAGTCTATAAACCAAGTTATAACATCTAACTTCGTTGTGAATCAAAATTACCCAAAGTTATGAACTTTAAACCCTAATTCAAATTGTTCAAACAATTAGTGTTTCTGGGTTGTTAACAACCATGGAAATCATCAATTCAACATCATATGACCATAACCCAACAATCTTTTAGACCAAAACACTTCACATTTGAAAAACCCAATTCGACTCATAAACCCTAATTTTCAAAAATCATTAATAAGTGTTTCGGGTGGGTTTTGATGGTTAAAATGATATCTTGATGTATTTAACATTTTGACACTTTCCTTTTAACCAAAAACACACACACAATGATTGTGTGTTCATACGCTTATGCGTAGAACACAAATCACGCTAAAACAATTTTTAGCAGTTGGATTTGTATGAAATTAAAAACCTTGGCTTAAAAACATGTTTAGATCGTTAAAACACTTACAAAATGATGATCAAATCAACGGATTTCTTGAATGAATCTTAGGTGTAGATGTATATGGTTGAGAGTAATAAATGAGAAGTGAATAAGTTAGGTGAGGTGTTTTATTAAAATTAACTTTAACATTTTGACAGTTTTGGTCCCTCCACCTTTTCCTTTTTCAAACAAAGCCATTTAACTTCCATTTTGGTTACCAAACAAAGATTTTTAGGAAAGAACTTTGACAACACTCCCCCTCGACTTGAGAAATAATGAAAGGTTATAAATTTAGTCCGAGGAGTGTCATTGTACCAGAAAATTTACCACCATTTGTTAAAAGAAACAACCGAGATATGATAACATGCAAGTACACAGATGTTTTGAAACAGTTAAAGTTTTGATTTCTCCCCTTCAACACTTGATCGGAAAAATTACTGAATTTTGAAAGATTATAGTGTTGACGGAAGAAATGTACTTGCAATGTTGAAAGAAAATAGATTGAAGAATATTTTTGTTGTTTTATCAGGTTTTATAGTTTTATATTTTGTTTTTGAAAAATTATTTACAAAAGAGATTTTGGTGTTTGACAGGTGTTTAAGACTGTTTTAGGAGGTCATCCAATTCCTCTTGAGTCAAACACCTCATACCAATCCGGTGGACCAACTCATTAAACCTAGCGGGAGGCAAGGCTTTGGTGAGAAGATCCGCCAATTGGTATTCTGTACCCACAAAATATAATTCAACAATACCTGTTCCACGTGGATCCTTGATGAAATGATATCGAAGATCGATGTGCTTTGATTTCGAGTGCTTTGAACGAGTTGCACGAGATCGCATTGGCACTCCGATTGTCGCAGTACATCGGGATTCTGTCAAATACGTAACCATAGTCTTTGAGTTGTGTTCTCATCCAGATGACTTGAGCACAACAGTCGGACATGGCTACATATTCGCTTCGGTTGATGGACAGCGATGTACAATCCTCGCTTCTTCGATTGCCATGACACCAGGTTTATCACCAAGAAATTGTAAAGCTCATGAGGTACTTTTCCGTGAGTCTAAGCATCCTGCGTGGTCGTCAAAAGCGATTAGTTCAAAACCAGAATCCTTCGGATACCGGATCCCCAAGTTAATGGTTCCCTTTATGTATCGGAGGATTCTTTTAGCCTCGAGAGGTGGGTTTCAGCTTGGTCGCGACGATAACGGAGCAAAGATATACGGCAAAGACAATATCCAGTCTGCTAGCTGTTAGATACATGAGAGACCCAATAATACTACGGTATTTTGTAGGGTCCACCAATTTCCCATGTAAATCAGCGTCTAGCTTCTTGGTATGAGCCATTGGTGTGGCATAGGTGTCACAGGTTTTCATTCCAAATTTGTTTAACAATTCAAGGGCATATTTGGACTGACTCAAGAAAATACCACGGGGTGATTGATGAACTTGCAGTCCGAGAAAGAACGTGAGTTCACCCATCATGGACATTTCAAAATTTTTCTTCATTAGTTTTGCAAAAGCGATTGAAAACTTTTTATGTGTAGACCCAAAAATGATGTCATCCACGTAAATTTGAACAATTAAGATATGTGCCCCGTGATATTGTATAAAAAGAGTTGGGTCAACCGAACCTTTGGTGAAATTATTAGCAATGAGGAAGGATGATAGCTTATCGTACCATGCCCGAGGAGCTTGTTTGAGACCATACGAGCTTTGTTCAGCTTTGTAGACGTGATTCGAAACTCGGGATCAACGAATCCATTTTGTTGGCTGACATAAACCGTTTCTTTAAGTTGTCCATTGAGAAACGCAGTTTTGACATCCATCGGATAGACCGTCATATTCATATGAGCCGCGAACGCTAGAAATATCCGAACGGCCTCAAGACGAGCAACCGGAGCAAAAGATTCTTCAAAGTCAATACCCTCTTCCCGACGATAACCCTTAGCCACCAGACGTGACTTATTTCGGATAACATTTCCTTCAAAGATCCAATTTGTTTTTTCCAAATCCATTTTAGACCAATGACGTAGACTCCTGTTGGTCTTTCAACCAGTTCCCATACTTCAAGACGTTTGAATTGGTTGAGTTCTTCTTGCATGGATTCAATCCAGCTGTCTTTTGTCATTGCGTCTTTGATGTTTTAGGTTCAGATTGGCGACGGTGAGTGCATAAATGCAATGTTCACCGTCAGTGTGAAGACGTTGTCTTGTAACGACTGGTTGATTCGGGTTGCCAATAATGTATTCCAGAGGATGGTCTTTCGTCCATCTATGTGTGGAGGGTTGATGTTGGTATACATTGTGCGATTCTGAGGATTCAAATGGTTTGTTGAAGATTCCGCGACATCCGGTGCAGCAGTCTCATTAGCAAACGGGTTGAAGAACGCATTTGGATCAAAATCTGCAGGTGGGGGTACTTCATTCGAATATCATCGCAGCTTCATCATTGATGGAAGCGGTTTGTTCAACTGTTGTGGTGGAGTCAACTGGTGTAGGTGCATCTGCAACATAGTTGTTGTAGCAGTGTATCGGTATAAGAGTATTATCGGTTGAGCAGCGAAACAGCGGATACACCTGGAGCACGCTCATCAATATCGTCACTGAACAACGGAGCAAATAACCTTTCCATTTGTTGACGAGTAAGCCGGGGGCTTTGTTCACCTGATGATGGGGTTTGGGGGAAGTTTAAGCGGTTGTGACCGGGTTCTAAGCTGTTATACTCGGAAGCCATTTCCGTAAGTTCATCAAAATGAGCATGAATCGTTTCCATCACCGGTTTTGTACGACGATTCCAGATTCGGAAACCTTTGGAATTATCACATCCGATAAAGACTCCAATGTCAGCTTTGGCTTTGAGCTTTCCAAAGTCATCACGATCATTATTCGGATAGCAAAGAGATCCAAATACATGAAAGTGTTTTAGATTCGGTTTTCTGTTATGGACGAAGCTCGAAAGGTGTTATGTTGTGGCGTTTTGTAATCATAGACCGGTTTTGAGTATAGCATGCAGTAGATACGCTTCGCCCATAAGTAATCTGTAAGTTTAGCATTGATTAACATTGTTCTTGCAGCTTCCACTAACGTTCGGTTTCGTCTTTCGACAACTCCGTTTTGTTCGGGTGTACGTGCAATAGATGTCGATGTCTGAATTCCCACTTTCTCATAGAATTCACGAAGAGTTTAATTAACAAATTCAGTGCCTTTATCTTTCGATTAGTCGAACGGTGTTTCGTAGATGAACTTGTATTTTCGTGAGAAAGGTGATGATCATTTGTGGAGCTTGATCTTTGCTTCAAAGAAAGTAGACCCAAGTCCAGCGTGAATAGTCATCAACAATTACTAAGATGTAGCGTTTGCCATTGATCGCTTGCACGCGCATCGGGCCACACAAATCCATGTGAAGAAGATGAAGCACATGCTCGAGAGCGTGTTCCACCTTTGAATAAAAATGAGCACGAGTGCTTTTGCCTTGTTCACAAGCTGAGCAAAGGTGATCTTTAGAATACCGAAACCGTGGGAGTCCTTCAACTAGTTTGTGTCGAGCAAGGTTGGTGATGGTTTGAAAGTTTAGATGTGAGAGACGACGGTGCCATAGCCAGGATTTTGTTGATGTTGCCTTTGAAAGTAAACATATGGGAGATGAAGCAACCATGTCTTTCATAGAGATAGTGTAGAGACTAGAATTACGCGATCCGGACATAAGGTCATTTCCTTGTAGATCACTTAATGAAACAAGTTTTCTCCCGGAAAGCAACCTCCAAATCTCCATCACAAAACTGACCTACCGAAAACAGATTATGACCGAGGCCTTCCACATAGTAAACCCCGCTAATTTCGATGTTCCCATTGACATAGTCTCCGTAGCCCATGATAGCTGCGAAGTGATCATTCCCTAACCTGACAGTGCCAATGAACTTTGCAATAAAGTTTGATAACAGTTTAAGATTGCTGTCATGTGTCGGGAACATCCGCTATCAACAATCCAGAGAATGATCTGTATCACCTGCATTACACAGACGACACAGATGGAATAGAAGTAGATGTGGAACCCGAAATGTTAGAGGGTTCCGTAGCGGTTATAGTAGATATACACACATCAATAGCTTTAGGTATCCACTTAAATCCTAGTGTGTTATATATCCATTTCTCCCATCTATAACTACTCTTTGCTTTAGTCTTAGTGAATGCACTAGGTGGTACTACATTCCTAGGAGGTGAAACTGGAGCTACAGGGACAAAAATGCGTTTCTTAGAATCTAAAGAGGCGGTCTACCAAGCACAGACTTAGAAAGATTAGTGGGCCTAGAGGTATTCGGTTCTTAGGATTCCTTAAACGAGAGATGATAGCTTTAGCAACACATTTATCATGGCAATCGGAATTCATACTTTTACCACAAATAACACAAGGTGCATCGATGAATATCAAAAGTACTTAACGGTTTAGCATTCGTTACATCACTATTTCTATTACATTTGCGGACGCCTTAATATCTATAGTGGATGCAACGTGAGTCTTATTCATAGTCCTAGGGTGTTCTTCTACTTTAGCATTCTTGATTGATCTTTTCTTAGGTCGCAACTTCCTATTCTTCGATTTAGTGCTCCTAGGCGGTGAAGTGCGGACATTTGGAAAAGATGCAACTATTCCTGTTTCAGTAGAAGGAGGCACGTTAGTAACTTGTGATTTAGCAGTAGGGATTCTAGGTTCATGAGTGCTAAGTGTTACTGGGGCTAATCTCTTAACGATGGTTGGCGGAAGTAGTTCATACTTTCCTAACATTTCTCTTAACTTGATGATAGTGTGAATCGATCTTGATTTTCGACCGAACATTTCCAGTAAAATGCATAACTTCTTTAGTGTGTGCAAGATAATGATCAAGTTCATTTGATGCTTCATCACGAAGTCTTTTGAGTAAATCAAATATGACACCATATTCCGTTTTAACTTTTAAAAGTTCTTGTTCATATTTTGAGATTTGACACTTAAAAGACACGTTTTGATCATCCAGTTGCTCAATTTTAGGATCGGAAGATTTTGCACGCAACTGGGCGATTTTGTGTTGAAAAGCAAGTTGTTGATCGTGAATATCTTTTTGACACCAATTAAGACGACGTATTGCATTTGAAAGTTCGTTTGACAATCGTTTGTTTTCAACTTTAAGGACTCGATCCAAGCACATTATCGGTGTTCTCAACATTTACCACGAATCAACATATCAGAGGTATGATCAAATGCATATGACAAAGAATTCAATAACACAACATTATGGACATCAGACATATGACATCTTCCAAGAGTCGATCAACATCTTTTCTCAACATTTTCTTTTTACGTTTAGTGTTAGAAATAGATGTTTCGTTTTCTCAAAACGACCTTCATCAATCCAAGTTCCTTATGAAAATCCTTTTCCCAGGCTAATGCACAATTTTTCAAATTTTTAACCTTAGGTAAAAGATTTTTCTGAAAAATGTCTCTTTGTTCTCGCGCTAGAGGCGATTGAAAATGATCAATTTTGATTTCAGAACGATATTCTATCTCATGTTGTAAAATTTTGAGGTCACCATGAAAATGTCAAAATATCTAAGAATTTTTCGATTTTCAGGTTTTGAGTTTACTTCACAGATGGAAGGTAAAGGACCATAAATTTGTGCATAATCTGGTTGGGGATTAACATTAGAAGACTCGGGTGTTTTGATGATAACCCTTGGTGTGTTAGAAGAATCCGTTGGTGTGACGAAAGTGACCGCTTTTGAATAGTTAAAAGGTTTGTTGTAAACAACTTTTTCTAATTTTGATCGACTCTCGTCTTGTGCATCTAATTCCTCTTGACGATGATATTCAACAACACTCATAACAGAATTATCAACTTTATATTCTCGCCTGGAAACTTCGGATTTGGTTTGAATATTTTGGTTGAAAGCTTAGGTTTGTAATCAGCAAGATTCGGTCCATATCCATTTGGATTGGGTTTTAAAGTAAACTTTTCAATGGCGGTGACCGACTCGCCATGTTTGTAAACAACAGTTTTAAACTCTTTAAGTTTGTTTTGCAAGCCGATGATTTCTTCAAGATGATCATCTATTCGTTTCGTTGAATGCTTTTTGTATGCAGAGAACTGTTTTTGACAAGTTAACAACTCGGCCTTAGCTTTTTGATTTTCCAAGGTGAGAGCGTTAATTTGCTTTTTATGTTCATGTTTCAGTTGTTCTATTTCGAACAACAAAGCATTCTTCGAAGCGGCTAGATCACGCATCTGTCTTTCTAAATATTTTTCGTTTTGATAAGATTTGGCAAAGGTTGCTTCAAAACCGTTTTCACGTTTTTCTTGAGTTTTGAAAAAGTTGAGTTGCTTTTGTAAACATTCAAAATCCTTGGTTAACAGTGCATTTTTGCATTTCAAGTCCGGATTAATGGCATGACATTTTTCCACTATGGTCTGTTGGTCTTGTATTAAACGAGCAAAATCTGGATGAGGCAAAAGTTCGGCGTGTTCAACGTGAGTCTCAACATGAGTATTACTGAGATCCTCAAGTATAACCACGGAGTCAATTTGATTATCAAGGGAAACCGGTTGGTCATCTTGATCGTCAAATATAACTACGGGTCTAGTTGAAAATCGTCGGAATGAGATGTGGACGACTCATTTTGAACATTCGAGCCTTGCGGATGCAGGATGTTGGCGGAGATATGAGATCGAGATAAATATGGTTTGTTCGGTACCGAGACAAGCCATCAGTGTCATACACTGGGCCTGTGTCACTCATGTGTAACTCATGCATATTAGCCATCAACATAACAAATGCATTGGCCTGCAAATCCTCCATATCATCATCGAATCAGCATTTGCCATAAAGCTCTGTTCTTTGTCGTGAGAGATTCCACCAGCTTCATCCTTAAGAGCCAAAAGAAGAGCCTCTTTGAAATAAGCACGGCCCCTAGTCCTTGGCTTTGGGCATGCATTAGCCAGGTGTCCCTTCTCATTGCGGTTGTAGCATCGAAGACCATTCAACCCATTCGAGCATTTCCTGTTCCACCACTTGAGCTCGATTGTTATTCCTACCCACAGCATTAAACCCTTGACCACCGCCCATCGGACGACCATAACCACGATTCTGAACTTCAACTCGTCCATTGTTTACAACAGCTTGATTCCTTGTATTAGATGAGGAACGAATACGGTTGTTGGATTTGTTGGTATAACGGCTAAAGGCATTAGCAATCATAGCAAATCCTTGTTGCAATGCTTCGAACGGATCGGATTCCTAATTATGAAGTGCTTGATCATTGTTGTTGTAAGGAACCAGTTGATTTTGTTGAGGTTGTTGTGATTGATCGTTTGATGGGTTTGAAGCAGTTGGTTGAGGAGAATAATTTTGTTGAGCATATAAGGCAAGTTGTTGATTTTCCGGATGTGTGGGTGGAGCAATTTGAGCACGGAGAATCCTTTCCCTATCAACTTCCTTTTCATGAGGCTTCAAGTAATCGTACAACAATCCGTAGGTAGACTGATGCATGTTCTTCGCTTGACGGAGAAAAATGACATACTTCTCCCATTCAGAACCAAGACTACTTAGGAACTTAGTATTCACCGCAATTCTTGGCATGTGGATGTTGTGTTTATCCAAATCATTGATGATGTCTGAAAATCGGTGATGATAGGACTCGAGTGTCTCTCCGGGTTCAATCATGAAGTGTTCATAAGCCAAGTAAATTTTGGATTCCAAATCTTCCCGATTGAGTACAGATCCTTCCATAAGAAGATCTAATATGATCCCACATTTTCTTTGCAGTTTTTGAGCATCAACACTACGAAGAATTAGGTTTGGTAATCCTAGGAGGATATATTCCATTGCAAGCTCATCTGCTTCATAGTGTAGAAGTTCTTGAGGATTCAAGTCTGCAATAGTAGCAATGTTCGTTTGTTCATCTCTTGGTGGAATGGCATTTGGATCTCCTGGTACAATGACAGTAGGCATCTCAAATGGACCTTCCAAGATAACCTTCTTTAAGAACTTTCCATGTGGCTTCTTTAGATCACAAAATCTAAAGAACCTTATCACCCATTGATCGTAGTTTCTGGGAGTGAGCATTGGAGGTCTATCAAGTGATCCAACCTCATGAATTGATTGTTGGTTGCTTAAAGCTTCAAACATCTTTGCAAACCAAGTGGGTTCCTTCATAGTGATCCTTGATGGATGTTGATTAAAGTCATTTGTGTACGGTTGAGCTTGAAGACTTTGTGATGGTTGAACCATTTGAGGTTGTGGATTTGCAGCAAGTTGTGGAGTATGTTGTTGGTTAAATTGTTGTTGATAAATTGCTTGTTGTTGATTCCATTGTTGATGTTGTGGAGTTAGTTGTTGTTGACGTTGAGGATGAGGATAAGTGTAAGGGAAATAGTTAGAGTATGGTGGTTGTGACATGTTGATAAACTTGTGTTGGTAAAATGGATCTTTGTAGTCGAATGAACCTTTGTTGATGAAGTATCCTTAGGCGTAGAAAAGACAAGAACCAAGTAGCACTTATGCGTAAAAACACCAAAGTTACGCGTAACAATAAGAGTTACGCGTAGGATTAGCTTACGCGTAAGTAGGGAAAAACACTAAAGTTAGGCGTAGACAAAAGTTAGGCGTAGAAAGTTAGGCGTAGGATTTTCTTATGCGTAAGACTAGGCTTAGGCGTAAGAAAGATCTTAGGCGTAGGATTTCTACGCGTAAGCTTATGCTTATGCGTAATTTTAGGGTTTTGCCCAAATGATCTTTTACACTATCACAAAGCAAAAGATATCCAAAGTCGACGTATTTTCAACTTATCCAAGTAAGAAAACACGGAATAAACCACGAAAATGAAGATCAAACCAAGGAGGCACTTACGCGTAGTTTTAGGGTTTTACTACGCGTAGGTTTACTCGTAACTTTGATTTTGCCCAAATATGTTTCTAAACCAGATTTTTGTTATGGAATAGCTTCAATAGTACCAAAATAACACAAAAGTGTGAATCTTGATGAACCAAAATGGCTAAACGGGTTACAGTAGAACTTCACCCACGAACAAAAACAAGTTCAAAACACGTTTATCCACGCATAAAGATTGAAACTTTTTGCCAAAAACAAGTATTTTAACACCTTAAAACGTTGAAAGTACAAGAATCTTGGATTAAAAGTGTAAAAACAAGTTTTTAAGCAAACCAAATAACACGTTATCTTTACGCGTAAGACCAAAACCAAAAAAATTTCAAAAACAAAGGTGTACACCCAACTATTTGGCGATTGATACCATTGTTAGGTCACAAGGTTTACCACACAAGCTTATAAGAAAGATAGAGAGGCGATTGAACAAGTATCCAAACACACACACACGTATAGACTTAGGCGGTTATGCGTAGAGTATGTAGTGAAAGAAATAACTTGAACAACCAACCTTCAAATGAAGGTTTACAAGGGTATTTATAGGAGGGAAGCTAGGGCAACACTCCTAGTTCCCTTCCTTTTCTTATTGGGCTAGGCCTAGGCTTATGGGCCTTCTACATAAGTCTAAGGCTAATAACAAAGATAAAGGCCATAATAAGCTAACTATTACATATGAGTAACTAACACTTGAATAAGGTTTAGGAGTGATTCCAACAGTGCCTATAAAGTATTGAATAAATTTGTATATCATTTTTACTTTTGAAAGTCATTCCGATATACCAAACACGAATCGAAATGATATTCATTCCTCCATTCCATTGGAGGATACCAAACGCACCCTAAATCTATCTATCCCCCATTCACCAAGATCCTAACTAAGAACGCATCATCAAAAATTCAGATCAATAGCAAATTCATCAAACCGAAAATGCTGTATAAACCAATACTATTTAGTATCCAAAAACGATTGATAAACAACCCTCACAAAATCATATCCATAGAAAATTAAATCAATCCAAAAAAAAAAAACCATATCTAAAAAAAACACAATGGATGCAATCACGAGGTAAACTTTTTTGTATTGACGAAACTCTAATCGATGCTCATTATCAATCACGGAGTATTTTTTTATTCTTTTTTTAATATTTTAGTAATAATTTTTTTTGAGTTTTTATAGTTTTAACATATCTGCCAATTTATTTGATTTATGTTGGATGTTGAATCTTGCGTGTTGATTTTTTTGTTGATTTTGGGAGAAAAAATTGATTATCGATTTACACTGCTTTGTTTTAATTTTTTATGTTTAACAGTTTGTAGGTGTTAATATTTGGAAGATTATTTTTTTTTCCGGAATAATTTGTGTTAGTTTGAGGCTGTTGTTTGTTGTTGCATGTGTAGGTTTTTTTGGTTGCATGTGTAAGGGAGTGTTTCTTTTAGGGTAAAAGCTATAAATGCTTAACGTACTTTCCCCAAAAACTCATTATGCTCTATGTACTTCAAATATTGTCATTATACATAACCATTTTCATTTTAATTGGTTATGTCTACTGTTGTATAGGCACTTGTTGAACGGGTTAAAAGTTGACCCACTGTAACGCATACAACCTCAATCCTCTTGTTCAGATAGAATAAAACAGATAAAAAGGCAACTTTTTGCTAAGCGGAGTGGTGACTTACTCATATCGACCAATACTAAAAATCACAGTTTCAACCCAGACTTGTAACCAAAACGTGCCTGACCCGGCAAACTTTGTACTTTTGCTTACTAGGTATGCAACGACAGGATGAAGTAAACATACTCGAGGAGAATCCATTGAAAAGCATTAATTCACCTACAAGCACAAGGTGTCATATGCCATCGCGAGCTGGGAATCCTAGAAGCCAAAACAGAACATATGGCGATGCCATTGTAAAACATGTATAAGACAAAATGTGGATTACTCGCAATACCACACATAAACTGATCAAACTTTAGTTATAATCAATAAAGTGTCAGTCCATTATACTCTATGTACTTCTCGTGAAAACTCATTATGCTTTCTCAACTTTTTTTTATTGTCATTATACATAAAGAAGTAATTAAGCATAATGAGTCAAAAATGGAAACAACGTTAAGTATAATGACAATAAAAAAAGTTGAGAAAGCATAATGAGTTTTCACAAGAAGTACATAGAGTATTTTTGGCTTTTACCCTTTCTTTTATACTTGAAATAGGGTTTGTTTCTTTTTTGAAGGGTTTTTGAATGTGGGCTTCATTTATCTTGCTGCAAGGAGGAAGGATGTCGTGACCCAAATCCACTTTCTGTAAGGATAATGGTTTCTTGCTTTTTTCAGGGTTTCTTATTTATGTTTCAGCTTATTGTGTTCCAAGACTCTTAAAAAGTAGATTTGGTTTACTGCTTAACCTGAAAAAATAGCGGATAGGCAGAAAACTAATAAAAAAAGAGGACACCTCTGTGCAATATTGTACTCTTTTTAAAGAAAATTAATAAAGTTTATTAATTTTGTTTATTTGTATAGGTTGGGAGCCGTTGACGAGTATACAATTTTAAGTCAATCTGAATAATTACTTTTCTTACATAATAATCTTAATGTGTTTTCTGCTAAAACTTTGTAAATAGATTATCGCGACTCCAAGTCGCAGTAATTAGTTTATTTATACATCTGAACATCCCTTTAATCGTCTGTTAGACATTAAGCACTAAATACAGTGAAGTTGAGTGTCCATATGGGATGCCAAGGCTATGTACTTATGTCACCTTATAAAATAGTTGCTAAAATACACATGGTGTGTTACTTTGTATTTTAATCATATTCATTTGGCTTATCTCTGCAAATGATAGACTAGCTATTTATTTTTCGTATTCTGAAACAGGTTTTTTCAAGCGAATTCTCGACAGTCATTGTAATGGTTTTGTTTGTGTTAACAGAGATTGGGCTGTGTTGAAGAGCAGATAGAAATGGCGTAGATGGAAATCGATTAAAGCTTCTGCGCAGGAGATTACTTATGAGTAAATGGCCATAGATTTGAATGCGAAGGTAAGTTAAAATCTTATAGCTATTTGCTAACTGGGTTTTTGGTAGATTTATGTATTGTTGGAAATGGGTGAGCATAGGGATTTCATGTTTTGTAGAAAAAAAATAAAATTTGAACACGTCTGTATTTTCCTATATTCTACAAAATATTGTGGTAAAAATGGCCGCTTTCTCTCCTAAACACACCCTTACTTTTTTTGTCTTCTTTTTGTAAAATGTGGATGCAGCGATAATCCTGGTCTTGAGATTGCTTGTGCATTCGGACAACAACATAAACTTGCTCCAATGGCAGAAGATAGGAAATGAAGATGGAGAAGAGAAGTTGGCTGGCTTTTATCTGTGATTAATTCGTTCCATATCGACAAACATCAAATGTCGGATTCAATATGAAGGTGTAGTGCATTCGGACAACAACATAAACTTGCTCCAATGGCAGAAGATAGGAAATGAAGATGGAGAAGAGAAGTTGTCTGGCTTTTATCTGTGATTAATTCGTTCCATATCGACAAACATCAAATGTCGGATTCAATATGAAGGTGTAGTGCATATTTGAAACCTATTAAAACTCACATCCAAACACCCTCTTAATTTATGTTTAAAATCTCAATCCAAATGTTGGACTACAATTTTATAGCATAACCAAACACCCCTTGATGCTTTAAGTTTGCAGCCATGAAAACGACAACGACCTAATATTAACATAGATTTATATCTTTATTCAGCCATGATTATGATTCAATGGGACAAGTTTGGAGTGGGAAGGAAGGTATTCGAGCAATAACTATTACTGATTGGTCTACTGTAAGAATGTCTTGAACTTGAATCTATTAAATTTGTTTAATTCGACATAATTTTTAAGTAACAATAAACTAAGCTTTATGGAGAAGCTTAATCTGAAATAAAATTTTCTTACAGGTCAATGAAAGGGTACACTGAAATTGCTCATCTACAAGTGGAGGTCGAAGAACAAGGTAAATTTTAAATCACTTATATGCTTAATGGTATGGCTGAAAAATGTATGGGCCATGTAGATTGAGTCACACATCATTTGGGGTTGAAGTTCTTGGTGCATCAGGTGAGTCCAAGGTTTACCTATTCACGGGATCAGATTGGGTCGGGAACACGTGAATTCAAAAAGATAAATAATTTTCTTTGGGTGAAAATGGGTCAGTCGGGTTGGCCTGACCTGGTTCCTGTTTATTTTAGCTTAAATTTGATTTCCATATATCCAGTTGCAACCATCAGATTGTTAGTTTTTTTTAATGCATTAGATTGTTAGATAATGATTATCTATTGCAAATTTTCTTTTTGTAGCCAAGCAAATGGTGGCAGTGAAAGTGATGAAAGCCGAGATTTAGTTGACATCTTACTTGAACTCCAAAGAGAACTTCATTTGGTATTCTTTAGGATCTAAATTATACCAGTCCTCGATTTTCTTTTTCACATCAGGAAATGATGAATATGCATTGAGGTAAATTAGTCATTTATTATCGATCAATAGTTTACCAGTCCTTGATTTCTTTTTCAACTTGAGCAAATGATGAAAAGGTAAATTAGTCATTTAATTATCGCTGATATGAAATCAATAATCCAAAACACAACAACCACCTTAGATAAATATAACAGTGCAACATGAATATCCCTAAAGTTGACATTGCAAGTATTTTTTGTATCGTTTTCCTGTAAAAAGGGGTAAGTTGCATATGTATCTTACATAATTTGCCGCATGTTAGATGTGGCACTATGGCACGTGGGGTGGGTTCGTAACAGGTCAAACAGGTTCAGATTGAAAATAGTCATTTTTTATACAGGTCTAAACAGTTCTGGTCATTAGACTCTCAAACCTTTTTTGTCCATTCTAAAAATATTAGATTCATATTTCATGTGTTTGTTATGATAAAACTGTGTAATAGTTTACAAAATTCCATAAACTTACAAAACTTATGTGAAAATTTATGTAGAATGTATTTGGGCAGTTTGGTATATATTTCCAGTATGAAAGTTATTATTTGATAACCTGATTGCTTTATTAAGTGGTAGAGATAATGAAGTTTTTATGTATGTTATGATGAAACAAATTACGGGCTGATGTTTTTAGTTGCAACAAAATTGCTTCTAACGACAGTATTTGATTATTTTTTACCATTAGACGTATCAATATCTAATACAGATTAAGTGCTATAACATAGGTTATTACTTTTATGAATGTATATGTCCCAAACTATTCCAAGTAGCTTCATTATTAAGCTCTATCCTCCTTACTAAATAAGCTCTAACCTGATCTTTATATAAGCTTCGACGTTAAGTATAGATACATCACAGAAACGTGTGGCATAAATATCCTATATGGGCTGGACCCAACTGAATATATAAAACATAGTGGCTAAAATTATGGGGTGGTTTACATGATCCACACTTTAAAATAAAATGGCTCAAATTATGGCGTGGTTTGCTGATAAAATTCTTAAATATTTGGATATCACTTGTAGGCAGAGAACATTTTAACCATGATCTATACTTAAAAAACTGTCAAATATGTTGGAGAACTAATGAGCCACTTGCAGTCAATTACTTCATCTGCGGTAACCTTTCACTGTTTGCTCATAGGCTTTCCAGTTGGTAAATTTTAAGTATCAAATACCTTTCTAATGTAGTATCCTGATTGGTTTGTTTGATGCATTTGTTAAGTTCGTACGGCCATCAAGGTGAAGGCATTGTTATTATTTGCCTCACTTTATCTGGAAGGGTGCAAGGTATGTACTATTGATTGTGAAGTCAATCAAAGCACAAACCGTTTGAAGAAATTCCAATTAAGTCGTCTTATTGCAGACTAATCGCAAAGTATCGCCTAACAATGCGAGTTCTATCAGTTGTTAATCCCAGGATTAAGACTAACCAATTGAAATGGAGTTTCAGTTATCAAAGCACAAACCGTTTGAAGAAATTCCATGGGCTCATGGTTGTCGTGCAATTCTTTTTGAATGTATACATCAAATACTCTAAATAGTAAATTTTCATGATCTTAGACTACTTTATCTCATTGCTACCATGTGGTCATTAGACAGTAGACTGTAAGACTTGCACGACTGGGCACAAATCATATCGGGCTGGTTTTATTGCAACGTACATTTTTGTCATTTTTGCTTAAGTTACTATTCTATTGACTTATATAAAGGTTTCTTTCAATTGTTTAATTTTTGGTACCTGTTAAAGAAGCACTTCACGAAGCCTCCCGGAATTTGACTGATGACTCATTCCATACTAGAACTAATTGCAGCCCAAGGTCATCATTCCCTTTTGTTCGCACAACCAAAAAATTATTCTTAGGGTCTGCAAGAAGATCAAAAAATAAGAAATTATATCAAAGTGTGTTGTCTCTATAAGGAATTGCTCCTTCCTATCTTTAACTATGCTGTTTATGTCCGTGTTTTCCTACGTAAATGCAGGTTAGAGCAGTTCATTCTGGGATACCACATTAATTTTTATCTTGAAAAATTCTTGAAACTAGCCGTCCAACGGGCAGGCCTGTAGCTAGTTTTTATATATGGAGTAATGGGGAACAACGTCAAATTATTACCCCCATTTGTACGTTGATGTTTAAAGTACTCTACGTGTTTTGATCCTCGTAATTCGGGTTATTAGTTAGTTTATTATTATGCAAAAATGCAAGTGTAGTGATGCAATTATAAATCTCAAGTTATTTATGTTAAAGCAGACCAAAAGATGGCAGGGCAAAAGTGTTTTAAACAAATAGAAAAAAAGAAAAATATACGGACTGTCAAAGAAAAGCAACGAAAGAGTTGTAGATTTTGTTTATCGAGTCTTGACTTAGCAACGCCACTAGTTTAAAATTCTCAACAATACGAACTATAGCATCCTACTACTGAAACCATTACCATCAAACAAACCCCCTTAACTCATCTCCAATTGCAGTAACAAAGAACAGGAAATTGGTGTATACCAAACCACAACCTAAATTTCAAAACCCACGAAAGCAAACACAATTGAACCCAAACCCATTAAATTCACCAACTTAATTAAACCACAATTTCAACACCCAAATGATGATTTAACAAAGTTCTAAAAAAAAATAAAATAAATCTAATTCAATATTCGAAAAAGAAAAAGTAAGACACAACCATTGTAACTCATCCCTTGTTTAAGAACTTTCTGGGTCTGTTATGCAAGTAACACCATATATTTAGGGAGGGATGAAATTTATATGTGTTTCTAGGGAGAGAGCAAGAGAAAAAGTCGGGTGAGAATGAGGGATTTTGTGTTTATATCTTTAAAAAAAAAGTGGCAGTGGAAATATTTTAATTGGATTACCGTAGAAAACATTTTTCACTCCCTCTAATTTTAGTGTAGCAGCCATTTCTTAATACTACATCCGTCCATAAAAACTGTCCATTTGACTTTTCTAAGGTTGCGTTGTTTTTCTAAAAAACCTCTTAATAACATCTTAATCTAAGTCAGTCAGATGCAATCAGATGTTTATATCAAAATGTGTGTTTGTTTTTTTCCTGTCATTAAGAGGTGGTAAGAGGCAATCAAGATTAAGAGTGTTTGATTTTTTCTAATCATTAAGAGACGGTAAGAGGTAAAAACATCTTTTTGAACTAGATGTTAAAGAGGTGTCTTAACACCTCTTAATATCTCATAGTTTTTTAACTTGGTTTTCTTTCCGTTTTGTTTATTTTGTTCGCTTTCTTGTAAAATGTACGTTTAAGGAGAATCATCACACAAAAAGAATGTACAAGATAATAACAACTAGGGTGATAATTCGGGTTAAAATGTTAAATCACAACCTCAACATGTTTTGATGTGTTGAGAATGTCAAGCCAAAACCGACTCGTTATAAAACGTGTTAATCGTGTCGACCACCCATCTAATCACAACCATAACCTGTTTATTATTGTGTCGTGTCATTAAAAAATTTCACGCCTAATTAAAATTATTAGATATTTTTATTGTTAACATTAATAATCTAACACATTCAGATACTTTTAAAAAACAAACACTTTTAATTCAATCAGATTCAGATTTCTCAACCACTTATTCATATTAAGTTGGAATCAGATTCAGATTTCTCAACCACACATTCAGATTCAGATGCGCGAATCGGATTCAGATTCAGAGGCTCTTAACAAACAAACAACACCTAAGGGGGAGTTTGATAGCCACTTAATGGACATATGCCTTATTCGGTCAGTGACCTTTAGTGTTTGATAACTTTTTTCCTGCCACCTAGTGATTCAAGTAAGTATCTGATGGTCCAGCATTCAAGGCAAGCAAATTGATTAAGTGTCTCTTTCAAAGCCCATTTTTATAATATTTTATCTCAACTCATTTATCAATATTACTATATAAACATATTTATATATTAAGTTCCTTTCTAGATACATAGTACATTTTAATAATTCGTCATTTTTTTATTTCATCATGTTTTTGCAATTTACATCCGTCACTGATATCTCATCCGAACAAGATTGTGATAAGTTATAACATTATATTATATAATATATAAACTTTTTTTAAACATTATCACACTTGAAATCCGACCTCCGAGTTAAACCATCCAAACGGGCAGCCTGAAATGAACCACTAGAAGAGACCCGCCAAGGAAACCCCTAGAACTCACGGCTTCACACTAAGAGGAAAATCCAGATTTTCTTTGTCACTTGCGAGACTCGAACCCGGGTAAAAACCCTTCTCCAAGCTTCAAAAAGAACTTAGGTGGCCACCTTATCTAAATCAGTTGCTTATATAAATATATAAACTAATATGTGAAAAAAAAATATATTATGTAAGCAAATATACACTAACACAAGAAAATAATAATATAAGACGTACAAGTAAAATGTTTAAATTTTCAACAATTAGTTTTACATAATATATGTATTCAGAACACTTGCTAAACAACAAGTTTCATTCAGAAACACTTTGATTCATGGCCTTTAAATCATTCAACACTAAATCATGTAGTTTTATCAAACAGCCCCTAAGTCTTTCTTTTTCAACTTTTACCTTAAATAGTTTTGTTTACGTTATATGACACATGATGAAAAATATATGAATGAATTGGGATTTAAATGTATTTTCATTTGTATGATTTTCATAAAATATTATATAACGCAAACCGATAACATCAAATTACCTGATATTTTACATATCAAATTCCCATGTTTATTGCCTCATTTATATAAATATGGTACTTAATTCGTTCATATTTATATTTCAGGATAAATGAGGCGTTGGAGCGAAAAAGATACAAGAAAAGGCCAACATATGCAAGAATATATTTTGAAGACATGTTACGGCGTAAGTGGGCGATTGACTTACACCGTAACTCAAACTACAAAGGCCAAAGTATTATAAAGGTGTAAGGTACCGTCAAATGCTTAATGATGTTACAAAGGTAAATATGATGGCAAGAAGGATACGGCGTAACCGACTCTTAAGGTTACGCCGTAATTAATTATTATGAAGGTTACGACGTAATGTGGTAATTTAGTTACGTCGTAGAGAGATTTGAGGAGTGGATAAGTATACGCAGACGAAGAATTACGGCGTAACCCGGTGATTTAGTTACGCCGTAACTAATAACTTGGGCGCAAAGTTTTGAAGTCCGGGGGCTGAAAGTGACAAAATTATATTAAGTTTTATTTATTTCGAGGACTAAAGATTATATGAAAAGGTACGAAGAAGGGTTGAAAGTGACAAGTTAATTCGAAGTTTTATTAAGTTCAAGGACTAAAAGTAAAAATAACAAGAACGATGAGGGGCTGAAACCGTACATATCTTATAAGTTTTATACTTATAAAGGCCTATGAACCTGATATGAAACATGCGCTACTTCAGGGGCTAAACGCGGACAAAGGCATGGAAGTTTAAAAATAGGATGATAAGAAAAAGTACGAGATAGAATAGTTACAGCAGATTCAAACTTAGTTACGGTGTAACTAAAGAATTTAATTACGACATAATTGTTCGAGATCCGAATTTCTTTGCGCCGTCATTAGTTACGGCGTAATTAGCGAGGTTACGCCGTAACCTTGTCGGGGCCCATAAATACAGCCTTAAATCTGCACTTTTATGTATCTCTTTGCCCCCTCTTCTAGGGGTCGACTAGGGCACCACTCCAGGGCAATTTCCAGCAGTTCCAAGCCATATTTCAAGGAAGAATTCACAAGCAATAATCATCATTATTAGCTTTACATCAAGTAATTTTGTATCAAACAATATGTTTAATTCTATTCATATTTTATTCATCATTCTTGGTATAATTTACTATATGTTTGGCTAAAGGTGCTTAGCCTAGTTATGATTCATTAATTGTTTTGTTTATGTTTTCGCACTTCTATTATCAAGTTTCTAGTGTATGCATGCATAGTTCATTGGTAGTTACCCTAGCTTCGGTAGTTTTAAGTTGCGGTCGTATTTGCTTGTTTAGGAGAATTTGCCAAAGGACCCTAGGGAAGTGGGTAGAGAGTGTTGATAAGAATTGACCAAAGGACTATCAATCCCTCTTGTGCGAATTGACCAAAGGATTACTGTTCGGAATGAGGAACTTAAGAAGTTAGGGATGTGTGTCTAAGATGCTAGCGCCTTGGCACACATTGTTTCGAATCTTTCATGTAAGGTACTTAATGACTTAGCTTAGGTTGCTAGAGATTCCCTTCTCTCCAAAGGGTAAGCCTTGACGTCGGGTAGAAACCTTTGTGTAATAGGCTATGACGAATTGACCAAAGGAGTCTAGCGAATTGAACCCCCACTTGAAGCAATAGGAAGTATTTAAAAAACATAGACATAGCATGATATGATGAATAAGTAGGTTAGCACACTTTCTCTCTATTGTTCACAACCTCATTTAATTTCCGCATTTTATTTTTCGCTTTTAGTATAATTAATTATTTCAACATAAATATCTTTAAAAACTAAGACATTAGACTTAATTAGGATCCAAATCTACATAGCTCTTAGGAGCGACCTCGGCTTTACCACTTTCTATACTACACACGACAGAGTTCACTGCTCGTTAGTGTAATAGGTAGACCTTAGGTAGAGGTGACATTAAAAATTTAAATCCTGGTCGAAAATCCTGCATCAACAAACAAAAATATTTAAAGTAAAAGAAAGACTTAAAAAATAATAACAAACAATTATTATTGGACGGATTGAGTATTTTTTTTTTCTTTCCAAAGTGAGCTTTTTTAGTTTTGTATGGCCTTGTTTCTGCCGCATAGGTTTCAATTGCTTCACTGACATTGTATTTTTGTTGGATTCTTTACTTTATTCGATATCCCAACATACATCCGATGAATAACCCGGTATCCGAATAAAACCTAATCCAATATCAAAACTCTTATTCGAATCACTACAACATTCACCGGCTACCCCAAATACATAGATTCTTCCCCAAATGATTATGTCGCCGGGGAATCCTAGCTGGGAAGTCTCGTAGGGGATTGTATCCCCAAATGACAATCCCCTACGACGACGTGGGTCCCACTCAAATTTCAGTCAAAGAAGCAGTGCCACATGGTACATTATCCCAAATGACATACGTCGCCTGGGAATAGTCGATTAAGCAAAATAATTAAGACGCTTAATTATCGAGATTAATCCATCCCCACGCATATGTCACCGGGATACTATGGTTACTTGTTGACAAGTCAACGAAGTTAGCCTACTATCCCCGGCGAGATGTCGGGAAACTTCGCTTTCGCTGACTTGTCAACGTTAGGTATTATCCGACCGTCACCGAAAGGTCCTGCATTTTTTTAATGCACCGCATCAAGGCGATTTTTGATTTTTCCTAAATTTTTCCGAAAAAATCTACCAAATAAACCTGTACCAAAACCTGTATAGACTCGCCACAACTTGTACCAAAACACAAATACCATATAACGGATCAACGCAATACAAATAGATCACAACTTTTACATAAACACGACTCAAAAGTCAATATGTGCATTGATAGATAGGGAAACAAGTGTTTAAATGGCACCAAGATGAACCTAATAATATATAACACAACTACCTAAAGTACCAATGTAGCATACTAATAATATATAACACAACTACCTAAAGCTAGTACCAATGTAACATACTAATAATATATAACACAACTACCTCTCGCCATTGTTATCCTCATCACCGCCATTCTCCTCGCCATCACCACACCCACCACTCCCGCTAGCACCACCCGAGTCATACTCCCTAAACATATCCGCAGATCTGCTGCCGCTTCGAGGAGACTCATGATAAAGCCTACATCTTTGGTGACCGACGCCACGGGGCGGCATACTTGGCCTGATGTGGCCCGTGATGGCAATACGACCCACACCGAATATGCCCACAAGCTTACCCCTCTTGCCAACGCATTGATTTGATCCTCCGTGTATTGACCTGTAGCCTCAAGCTTTTTCATCTCATCCTATGTAGTGACAAAAACACAAGATAGTAAATATATTAGTCGGGTTGTTACATTATTTCTCGATAATTCATTAAAGTGTGTTTTGAAACAAAACTTACATATATCCGGGCGTCTCATCGTTAGGGAATACCCCCATCAACAGTATGTGTTCGCCAAAAAGTGTCGATGAGTGACGGGTATTCCCGAAGTCTCTGATGCCCTGATCTGTACATACACACGCATATAAGATGAATAATTTTTAAAACGACAAATCACAACACACCAAAGCGTATAATCAGATATATATATATATATATATATATATATATATATATATATATATATATATATATATATATATATATATATATATATATATATATATGTATATATGCATGTAAAATAATTATAATGTTTATTACCATATTATTCGGCGATAGGCAGACAACCGATCCCTCGTCTAGATATGACCTTGCTCTTTGCCTAAGGCATTTGTAGCGGCTCGAGTAATGTTCTTGGGATCATTCCAAAACTTAATGTACTCATCCCAATCACCCACTGTATTTCTCGACGCGCCCGCCTAATCGCCTTCCACATCGTAATCCCCTGGTGGTGGGTCTACCTTCCAATGTTTGGCCTTGAAAGAAGCCTTGTTAGTATTGTAGGCTTTTTGCAGTGCGAAGTTTATGCCTTCAGAGATCCGGGGCCAAATGAGGAGTCCATGTGCGGCCTTAGGTCAAACAGGTCTCGCAATCATATACAACAAAAAGAAAACAGAGTTAGAGATATAATTTATATATTTATTTAAATTTGTTTATTTATTTATATGATATAAATAAATAAGCAAATTTAGATAAATATACACAATTAAATAAATGAACACGATAATGAAATAAACATAAAAGGATAACTGACCCCAATATCTCAAATGATTCCCGCTTCTTCTCCTTCGACCTTCTCCCAAGAAGGGTAGTAAAACGGCACCTTCCTAACGACCTCCCCGATGTAGTTAGACCAATGAGCCGCATGGGGCCGAGAGGGTTTAAGGTTTGTTTGTCACCCACCTCAAAAGTGATCGACACGGACCTTTTTCGCTCATGATTGCCTTCAGTAAAGGTTCCGGTCTTGTCGCGTATTCACCGCTTTGCCTGCCGCCCAAATTGGGCTTTCGCTTACCTTTGCCTCGCAAAATCAAGTTAGAGATAAAAGTCATAAATATGTATCAAATTTATGCTTGTATTACAATAATCCGGAAATTCTTACCTTTGTTAATGAAGCTTGCCCAGAACCGGTGGGTACGCTCTGGAGGGGGACGATCCTCCCCGCCACCGCCACCGCCGTGGGACCGCGGCAACATCTATCGACATCTGTACAAGTACAATTAGCATAAGATATAGAAATTCATGAACAAAATAATATAAGCATGCACACATCCAAATACATACACATCCAAATAAATATACACATTTAAACAATCCACAACAATTTCATTCATTCATTCAAATATATAAGTGTATTTTGCAAGTTACAACTCAAGATCAATCTTCTTCTTCACTAGAATAAACTTTCTCAACACCATCATCATCAACATTGATGAGGGCTTCAACATCGAATCGCTAAATCATGAGGAAGGGCGTCTTCATCAAGAATAATATCATCGCCTTCGTCAGAACATCAATGATATCCGGCGGTGCCAACCACCGTTGATTGACAATCTATATGCAAGGTCGCATTATCCAAGTCATTCAAACTAGTAGAAAGTGGGAGATCGGATGAGTTGTCGAAATGTATAATATCAGATCGCCCTCTACCACGATGACACCCCGCCGAAAACTTTTATGATTAACATGTTCGACGACCTTCCGTGGGTTTGGTCTTATCTTCAAGGTAGAAGACTTGTTTGACTTGTGTTGCGAGAATGTATTGGTCATCTTTAAATGCCTCAGCCCGCAATGACGACATTTGTGTCATGTTGTTTCTAAAGACAAGTTTCTTGACTTTACGTCCTTTGTTGCTAGTGTCGAACCACTAACTCGAACAACGCAACTGAACAACAAATACTTAAACTCGAGGATTTCTTGAAGCTGACCATAATACATTTCTCCGCCACGCCAGCTAACAAATGCCGCTGTTTGAGTTGTGCGACGCTCATCACGGTTGTGCACGACATACCTCACAACCGCTGACTACGCAAGAGTTTACCGAGATTGGAGTCCATGATGGTCCATTAGCCAAAGCTTAATAACTCGCTGGTTGTGCTAACCTCTAAGTCTTGGTCATTGTCTATGTGACGTTGACGGATCTATGAAGAAGACAGGATTAGCTAGATAGAGAACACAAAATATGATATTGTTATTTTTACGCTAAGTAGACCAAATAAGTCTTAAGTTTACCTGCGACCCAAACCAGTCGGGGAATTCTTCTTGCATGTCTTTGTTAGGAAATAATCTAAAAAACGTTCATGGTATTAGAATAAGTCGTCGAAATGATAAGTTAAGAAAAAGAAGTTTCAAAATAAAAAACGCTGCACCTCTTGAACCGGGTCCGGTACGGTTTCGATCTCAGATCAAGTGAAGTACATACCATTTCACTTTTTTAAACTCTTGGGCATCAAACCCAATAAATGACCGTGAAACCAATCGCTTTACATACCGATCGAAACACCTGAACCGACACGCTGGGGAGGGGGTCCACATTACGGTCGGGACGATTAAATTTCGTGGTAACATCCTGAAAATAATGAGAACTCAATGTCAATGCTTCTTCAAAGAACATAACCCTCCGCAATCGAACCTTCCGGCTTAGCTTTATTAAGTAACATAACCTTTTAGCTTCTTCATGTATCTTTCAAATGGATACATCCACCGGGGCCTAATAGGCCCGCCTTCAAGAGCCTCTATAGGTAAATGGATAACCAAGTGAACCATAATGTCAAAGAAAGCAGGATGATATATGAGCTCAAGCTCGCACAGAATATCGACCACCTTGATCCGAAGCTTTCAACATGTCATCCTCCATCAAAGTTGCAGAGCATATTTGCTTAAAAAAAGGAACACAACTCAATTAATGGTTTTGCAATCTTATCGGGCAAGTAATTTTGAAGTCCGTAAGGAAGTAAACGTTGCATCATTATATGACAGCCATGAGACTTCGTGCCCGTTATATTGGTATCATTATCGGTCAATCTGCGCTTGAAGCATGATCCAACCCATCTCGGTAGTTTAGATCCTTTGATGTACCGACAAAACTTTTTTCGGTTCTCTCGTGTGAAAGAATACGCATCGAGGCTTCAAGCACTTCCCGTTTTTGGTTTGGCCGAGCCACAAGCCACTTCGAATGCCCAACATTTGCAAGTCTTGTCTTGCCTTGACGGTGTCTTTAGATTTATCATTCATTAACAAAGTGTTCAAGATGGCCTCCAAAACATTTTTTTCGATATGCATGATGTCTAAATTGTGTCTTAGTGAAAGAAAAGACCAATACTCAAGCTCAGAAAAATAGACCATTTAGTCCAGTTATGCTCGACAAGAAGATTGCGTTTTATCTTCAAACCTCCATAACTCGGATGTTTACCCTTCACACGCGTTGGCAATCTATCAAGTTGAGCCGTGATTACATCCCTACCAAATTCTTCAGTGAGGATTCGTATCGGTTTGGCCATTGAATTCAAGTGAGCGCCTCCATTTATGGGGCTTTTAAGAATCTTCAGTGGCCAAAATAAGTTGTTTTGCTTAACACACGAACAGATGGAGTGTCTTTATTACATGTAGGGCATGCCTTGTAACCTTGCCCACTCCACCCGCACAAACTACTTCGAGCAGGAAAATCATTGATGGTCCATAAAACCATCGCCTCATATTAAACTTCGCCCGAGGCAACGCCTATAGTCTCGATACCTTCTTGTCCCATAAATCCTTCAGTCCTCAATCAAAGGCCTCAAGTAAACATCAATGTCCTTGCCCTCGGATTTAGGACCGTGAATTAACAACGCTAGCATAAAAGAACTCTCTTTCATACATAAACACGGAGGCAGATTGTATGTTGTCAATATCACCGGCCACATGCTGTAGGCCCTCACTAAGGTTCCCAAACGGATTGAAACCATCGCAGCCAACCCTAGTCGAACATTTCTGGTTCTTTTGCAAAACTGATACTTTGTGTCAAATTTCTTCCATGCCCCACCATCAACCGGGTGTTGCATCTTACCGGGCTCCGTACACTTTCCAGTAGCATGCCAAATCATATCCTTTGCAGTGTGACTAGACTTGTACAAACGTTGTAGTCTAGGAATGATCGGAAAGGAGAAACACTGTCGAAATCATCTCAAATAGTAAACCAATTATACGCATTCATATCCTAAATGAGACAAAACATTCAAAAACACCCCAAACGGATCTTTCCAAATTAATTTCTAATAAATTAATTTCTAACGGTTTTCTATAGATGATTAATTTTAGAGGGGGATTTTCCAAAATTAATCACTAAAATCCTAAAACAACTAATTATTATAAACTATAAACGGCTCATATCAACAAATAATAACTATAAACTAACAAAAGAATATAAACGAGCACATGTCAACAAATAATAACTATAAACTATAAACTAACAAAATTATTATAAACGGCTCAAGAGTTGAAAAAGCGAAATGGTATGTATGTTGCTAAGAGTTTTAACATACATACCATTTCACTTTTTAACATACATACCATTTCACTTTTTTAACATACATATCATTTAACTTTTTTAACATACATACCATTATTTTAACATACATACCATTTCACTTTTTCACCAAATAATAACAATAAACTAACAAAATTTAAACAACTAATTATTATAATTATAAACGAGCACATTTCAAGGCAATTGAACTAATAATAACTATAAACTAACAAAATTTAAACAATAAACATTCCCCAGCGACATGAATAAACATTCCCCACATGTCACCCGTGATACCAAAAGGAGAAAAAAATTATTACATACCTTGTCTAGCTAGCTCCTCGCCACCGCCAAAAAAAAAAAAGAAAAAAAAAACAACTTAACTTTTCTAATTAACAACTTACAACAATAATAATCTGCAAAAATTATAACATACCTCGCTTCTGTTCTCGCCGTCCTCGCCGGCCGTCGGTCCTCGCCGCCGCCGTCCTCGCCGGCTATCGCCAACAAAAAAAAAAAAAAACTTTACTTTATCATCTAATTTACAACAACTTACAACAATAATAATCTCCAAAAATCATAATATAATTAACTAATTTAGTTGAATAATATTTAAAATTTGTAAAACAAACCGTGGTAACGGTGGTGGTGGTGATGGTGGATGCGGTGGTGGTGATGGTTGATGATTGTTGATGATGTTTATTTCGTTTTTGTTGCAGAAATCGCCACAGGAAGGAGTATATGTTTATTTCGTTTTGTGAAGTGATAAAATTGACCAGATCTACTTTATCATCAAACTTTTCCCCGGCGATAATCCAAACATGTCGGGAAAGATATAGTTTTTGTCGCTTAGCGTGCAATGGCGCGATAACGAAAATTTTGGTAGTATCCCGCGACATGTCCGCCGGAAAACTATCTAATTTTTTCGTTATATTAATAACCCCAAATGTACGTCGGGGAAAACTGCTTTTTGGTAAAATTTAATTACTTTATGTTGTTAACGACTTCAAAAGAATACGATTTTATCACTCCATTTCATCCCAATTTAAGAAAAATATTGGGAGAGTAATTTTGGCGTAGCTTACTATCTTTATTTTTATCCCTCCTAATGTTTCCTCAAAAATACGATTTTTCTTTTATTTTTATTATAATCCTAAATATTTCCTTTCTTTAATATAAACTCGAACAAAAGTTACCATTCGGCATCTTTATATTCTTATATGAGAGTTAGATTTACAATCTAGTAACCGGCTAGAGGAACAAGAACATATTACATCAAAATGTTGCATGCAATATTTAATTGGATCAAGAAGCCAAACGATGCATAGTTGAATGTGTTTTATAAATCTATGATTCACCGAAGAATAATTATGGTTACACATTAGACGTTCAACGGATGAGTCGGTATATGTTATGGTTACACATTAGACGTTCAACGAATGAGTCGGTATGTTATGATTACACATTAGACGTTCAACGGATGAGTCGGTATGTTATGGTTACACATTAGACGCTCAACGGATGAGTCGGTATGTTAGGGTTACACATTAGACGTTCAACGGATGAGTCCGTATGTTAGGTTACAAATTAGACGTTCAACATCCGAGTCGGTATGTTATGGTTACACATTAGACGTTCAACGGATGAGTCGGTATGTAATGCTTACACATTAGACGCTCAACGGATGAGTCAAGTATGTAAGGGTTACATATTAGACGTTCAACGGATGAGTCGGTATGTTATGGTTACACATTAGATGTTCAACGGATGAGTCGGTATGTTATGCTTACACATTAGACGCTCAACGGATGAGTCGGTATGTTATGGTTACACATTAGACGCTCAACGGATGAGTCGATATGTTATGGTTACACATTAGACGCTCAACGGATGAGTCGGTATGTTATGGTTACACATTAGACGCTCAACAGATGAGTCGATATGTTATGGTTACACATTAGACGTTCAACTAATGAGTCGGTATGTTATGGTTACACATTAGACGCTCAACGAATGAGTCGGTATGTTATGGTTACACATTAGACGCTCAACGGATGAGTCGATATGTTATGGTTACACATTAGACGCTCAACGAATGAGTCGGTATGTTATGGTTACACATTAGACGCTCAACGGATGAGTCGATATGTTATGGTTACACATTGGACGTTCAACGAATGAGTCGGTATGTTATGTTTACACATTAGACGTTCAACGGATGAGTCGGTATGTTATGGTTACACATTAGACGTTCAACGGATGAGTCGGTATGTTATGGTTACACATTAGACGCTCAACGGATGAGTCGATATGTTATGTTACACATTGGTTACACATTAGACGCTCAACGAATGAGTCGGTATGTTATGGTTACACATTAGACGATGAGTCGGTATGTTATGGTTACACATTAGACGTTCAACGGATGAGTCGATGGTTACACATTAGACGTTCAACGGATGAGTCGGTATGTTATGGTTACACATTAGACGCTCAACGGATGAGTCGGTATGTTATGGTTACACATTAGACGTTCAACGGATGAGTCGATATGTTATGGTTTACACATTAGACGAACGTGAGTCGGTATGTTAAGGTCACACATTAGACGTTCAACGGATGAGTCGGTATGTTATGGTTACACATTAGACGCTCAACGGATGAGTCGATATGTTATGGTTACACATTAGACGCTCAACGGATGAGTCGGTATGTTATGGTTACACATTAGACGTTCAACGGAATGAGTCGGTATGTTATGGTTACACATTAGACGCTCAACGGATGAGTCGATATGTTATGGTTACACATTAGACGCTCAACGAATGAGTCGGTATGTTATGGTTACACATTAGACGCTCAACGGATGAGTCGGTATGTTATGGTTACACATTAGACGCTCAACGGATGAGTCGGTATGTTATGGTTACACATTAGACGCTCAACGGATGAGTCGGTATGTTATGGTTACACATTAGACGCTCAACGGATGAGTCGGTATGTTATGGTTACACATTAGACGTTCAACGGATGAGTCGGTATGTTATGTTACACATTAGACGTTCAACGGATGAGTCGGTATGTTATGGTTACACATTAGACGCTCAACGGATGAGTCGGTATGTTATGGTTACACATTAGACGGATGAGTCGGTATGTTATGGTTACACATTAGACGCTCAACGGATGAGTCGGTATGTTATGGTTACACATTAGACGCTCAACGGATGAGTCGGTATGTTATGGTTACACATTAGACGCTCAACGGATGAGTCGGTATGTTATGGTTACACATTAGACGTTCAACGGATGAGTCGGTATGTTAGGTTTACACATTAGACGTTCAACGGATGAGTCGGTATGTTATGGTTACACATTAGACGCTCAACGGATGAGTCGGTATGTTATGGTTACACATTAGACGCTCAACGGATGAGTCGGTATGTTATGGTTACACATTAGACGTTCAACGGATGAGTCGGTATGTTATGGTTACACATTAGTCGTTCAACGGATGAGTCGGTATGTTATGGTTACATATTAGACGTTCAACGGATGAGTCGGTATGTTATGGTTACACATTAGACGCTCAACGGATGAGTCCACATTAGACGCTCAACGGATGAGTCGGTATGTTATGGTTACACATTAGACGCTCAACATCCGACTCAACGGATGAGTCGGTATGTTATGGTTACACATTAGACATTCAACGATGAGTCGGTTATGGGTTACACATTAGTTCAACGGTGAGTACACACATTAGACGTTCGTTCAACGGATGAGTCGGTATGTTATGGTTACACATTAGACGTTCAACGGAATGAGTCGGTATGTTATGGTTACACATTAGACGCTCAACGGATGAGTCGGTATGTTATGGTTACACATTAGACGCTCAACGGATGAGTCGGTATGTTATGGTTACACATTAGACGTTCAACGGATGAGTCGGTATGTTATGGTTACACATTAGACGTTCAACGGATGAGTCGGTATGTTATGCTTACACATTAGACGTTCAACGGATGAGTCGGTATGTTATGGTTACACATTAGACGTTCAACGGATGAGTCGGTATGTTATGGTTACACATTAGACGTTCAACGGATGAGTCGGTATGTTATTGTTACACATTGGACGTTCAACGGATGAGTCCGTATGTTGTGGGACGCTCAACGGATGATTCGGTATGTTATGGTTACACATTAGACGTTCAACGGATGAGTCGGTATGTTATGGTTACACATTAGACGTTCAACGGATGAGTCGGTATGTTATGGTTACACATTAGACGTTCAACGGATGAGTCGGTATGTTAGTGTTACACATTAGACGTTCAACGGATGAGTCGGTATGTTATGGTTACACATTAGACGTTCAACGGATGAGTCGGTATGTTATGGTTACACATTAGACGTTCAACGGATGAGTCGGTATGTTATGGTTACACATTAGACGTTCATCCGTTGAGTCGGTATGTTATGGTTACACTAGACGTTCAACCGTTGAGTCGGTATGTTATGGTTACACATTAGACGTTCAACGGATGAGTCGGTATGTTATGGTTACACATTAGACGTTCAACGCGGTATGTTATGGTTTCACATTAGACGTTCAACGAATGAGTCGGTATGTTATGGTTACACATTAGACGCTCAACGGATGAGTCGATATGTTATGGTTACACATTAGACGTTCAACGAATGAGTCGGTATGTTATGGTTACACATTAGACGTCCAACGGATGAGTCGATATGTTATGGTTACACATTGGACGTTCAACGAATGAGTCGGTATGTTATGTTTACTCAACGGATGAGTCGGTATGTTATGGTTACACATTAGACGATCAACGAATGAGTCGGTATGTTATGGTTACACATTAGACGCTCAACGGATGAGTCGATATGTTATGGTTACACATTGACGTCAACTAATGAGTCGATATGTTATGGTTACACATTAGACGTTCAACGGATGAGTCGGTATGTTATGGTTACACATTAGACGTTCAACGGATGAGTCGATATGTTATGGTTACAAATTAGACGCTCAACGGATGAGTCGGTATGTTATGGTTACACATTAGACGCTCAACGGATGAGTCGATATGTTATGGTTACACATTGGACGCTCAACGATGAGTCGGTATGTTAGGGTTACACATTAGACGTTCAACGGATGAGTCGGTATGTTATGGTTACACATTAGACGTCCAACGGATGAGTCGGTATGTTATGGTTACACATTAGACGCTCAACGGATGAGTCGGTATGTTATGGTTACACTAGACGTTCATCCGTTGAGTCGATATGTTATGGTTACACATTAGACATTCAACGAATGAGTCGGTATGTTATGGTTACACATTAGACGTTCAACGGATGAGTCGGTATGTTATGGTTACACATTAGACGTTCAACGGATGAGTCGGTATGTTATGGTTACACATTAGACGTTCAACGGATGAGTCCGTATGTTATGGTTACACATTAGACGTTCAACGGATGAGTCGGTATGTTATGGGTTACACATTAGACGTTCAACGGATGAGTCGGTATGTTATGGTTACACATTAGACGCTCAACGGATGAGTCGGTATGTTATGGTTACACATTAGACGCTCAACGGATGAGTCGGTATGTTATGGTTACACATTAGACGCTCAACGGATGAGTCGGTATGTTATGGTTACACATTAGACGCTCAACGGATGAGTCGGTATGTTATGGTTACACATTAGACGCTCAACTATGAGTCGGTATGTTATGGTTACACATTAGACGCTCAACGGATGAGTCGGTTATGGTTACGACACACTTGAGTCGGTATGTTAAGGTCACACATTAGACGTTCAACGGATGAGTCGGTATGTTATGGTTACACATTAGACGTTCAACGGATGAGTCGATATGTTATGGTTACACATTAGACGTTCAACGGATGAGTCGGTATGTTATGGTTACACATTAGACGCTCAACGAATGAGTCGGTATGTTATGGTTACACATTAGACGCTCAACGGATGAGTCGGTATGTTATGGTTACACATTAGACGCTCAACGGATGAGTCGGTATGTTATGGTTACACATTAGACGCTCAACGGATGAGTCGGTATGTTATGGTTACACATTAGATGCTCAACGGAATGAGTCGGTATGTTATGGTTACACATTAGACGCTCAACGAATGAGTCGGTATGTTATGGTTACACATTAGACGTTCAACGGATGAGTCGATATGTATGTTATGGTTACATGTTATGGTTACATTAGACGCTCAACGGAATGAGTCGGTATGTTATGGTTACACATTAGACGCTCAACGGATGAGTCGGTATGTTATGGTTACACATTAGACGCTCAACGGATGAGTCGGTATGTTATGGTTACACATTAGACGTTCAACGGATGAGTCGGTATGTTATGCTTACACATTAGACGCTCAACGGATGAGTCGGTATGTTATGGTTACACATTAGACGCTCAACGGATGAGTCGGTATGTTATGGTTACACATTAGACGCTCAACGGATGAGTCGGTATGTTATGGTTACACATTAGACGTTCAACGAATGAGTCGGTATGTTATGGTTACACATTAGACGTTCAACGGATGAGTCGATATGTTATGGTTACACATTAGACGCTCAACGGATGAGTCGGTATGTTATGGTTACACATTAGACGCTCAACGGATGAGTCGGTATGTTATGGTTACACATTAGACGCTCAACGGATGAGTCGGTATGTTATGGTTACACATTAGACGCTCAACGGATGAGTCGGTATGTTATGGTTACACATTAGACGTTCAACGGATGAGTCGATATGTTATGGTTACACATTAGACGTTCAACGGAATGAGTCGGTATGTTATGGTTACACATTAGACGTTCAACGGATGAGTCGATATGTTATGGTTACACATTAGGACGCTCAACTAATGAGTCGGTATGTTATGGTTACACATTAGACCTTCAACGGATGAGTCGGTATGTTATGGTTACACATTAGACGCTCAACGGATGAGTCGGTATGTTATGGTTACACATTAGACGTTCAACGGATGAGTCGGTATGTTACGGTTACACATTAGACGTTCAACGGATGAGTCGGTATGTTATGGTTACATGTTATGGTTACACACATTAGACGTTCAACGGATGAGTCGGTATGTTATGGTTACACATTAGACGCTCAACGGATGAGTCGGTATGTTATGGTTACACATTAGACGCTCAACGGATGAGTCGGTATGTTATGGTTACACATTAGACGTTCAACGGAATGAGTCGGTATGTTATGGTTACACATTAGACGCTCAACGGATGAGTCGGTATGTTATGGTTACACATTAGACGCTCAACGGATGAGTCGGTATGTTATGGTTACACATTAGACGCTCAACGGATGAGTCGGTATGTTATGGTTACACATTAGACGCTCAACGGATGAGTCGGTATGTTATGGTTACACATTAGACGTCAACGGATCAACGGAACGGATGAGTCGATAAGTTATGGTTACACATTAGACGTTCAACGGATGAGTCGGTATGTTATGGTTACACATTAGACGCTCAACGAATGAGTCGGTATGTTATGGTTACACATTAGACGCTCAACGGATGAGTCGGTATGTTATGGTTACACATTAGACGCTCAACGGATGAGTCGGTATGTTATGGTTACACATTAGACGTTCAACGAATGAGTCGGTATGTTATGGTTACACATTAGACGCTCAACGGATGAGTCGGTATGTTATGGTTACACATTAGACGCTCAACGGATGAGTCGGTATGTTATGGTTACACATTAGACGCTCAACGGATGAGTCGGTATGTTATGGTTACACATTAGACGTTCAACGGATGAGTCGATGTTATGGTTACACATGGTTCGGTATGTTATGGTTAAACATTAGACGTTCAACGGATGAGTCGGTATGTTATGGTTACACATTAGACGCTCAACGGATGAGTCGAATGGTTACACATTAGACGCTTCAATGGTTACACATTAGAAGTTCAACGGATGAGTCGGTATGTTATGCTTACACATTAGACGTTCAACGGATGAGTCGGTATGTTATGGTTACACATTAGACGTTCAACGGATGAGTAGGTATGTTATGGTTACACATTAGACGTTCAACGGATGAGTCGGTATGTTATGGTTACACATTAGACGTTCAACGGATGAGTCGGTATGTTATGGTTACACATTAGACGTTCAACGGATGAGTCGGTATGTTATGGTTACACATTAGACGTTCAACGGATGAGTCGGTATGTTATGATTACACATTAGACGTTCAACGGATGAGTCGGTATGTTATGGTTACACATTAGACGTTCAACGGATGAGTCCGTATACACATTAGACGTTCAACGGATGAGTCCGTATGTTATGGTTACATTAGACGCTCAACATCCGAGTCGATATGTTATGGTTACACATTAGACGTTCAACGGATGAGTCGGTATGTAATGCTTACACATTAGACGCTCAACGGATGAGTCAAGTATGTAAGGGTTACATATTAGACGTTCAACGGATGAGTCGGTATGTTATGGTTACACATTAGATGTTCAACGGATGAGTCGGTATGTTATGCTTACACATTAGACGTTCAACGAATGAGTCGGTATGTTATGGTTACACATTAGACGTTCAACGGATGAGTCGATATGTTATGGTTACACATTAGACGCTCAACGAATGAGTCGGTATGTTATGGTTACACATTAGACGCTCAACGGATGAGTCGATATGTTATGGTTACACATTGGACGTTCAACTAATGAGTCGGTATGTTATGGTTACACATTAGACGTTCAACGAATGAGTCGGTATGTTATGGTTACACATTCGACGTTCAACGGATGAGTCGATATGTTATGGTTACACATTAGACGTTCAACTAATGAGTCGGTATGTTATGGTTACACATTAGACGCTCAACGGATGAGTCGATATGTTATGGTTACACATTGGACGTTCAACTAATGAGTCGGTATGTTATGGTTACACATTAGACATTCAACGGATGAGTCGGTATGTTATGGTTACACATTAGACGTTCAACGGATGAGTTGGTATGTTATGGTTACACATTAGACGTTCAACGGATGAGTCGGTATGTTATGGTTACACATTAGACGCTCAACGGATGAGTCGGTATGTTAGGGTTACACATTAGACGCTCAACGGATGAGTCGGTATGTTATGGTTACACATTAGACGTTCAACGAATGAGTCGGTATCTTATGGTTACACATTAGACGTTCAACGGATGAGTCGATATGTTATGGTTACACATTGGACGCTCAACGAATGAGTCGGTATGTTATGGTTACACATTAGACGTTCAACGGATGAGTCGGTATGTTATGGTTACACATTAGACGCTCAACGGATGAGTCGGTATGTTATGGTTACACATTAGACGTTCAACGGATGAGTCAAGATGTTGGGTTACACATTAGACGTTCAACGGATGAGTCGGTATGTTATGGTTACACATTAGACGCTCAACGGATGAGTCGGTATGTTATGCTTACACATTAGACGTTCAACTAATGAGTCGGTATGTTATGGTTACACATTAGACGGTATGTTATGGTTACACATTAGACGTTCAACGGATGAGTCGGTATGTTATGGTTACACATTGGATGTTCAACGAATGAGTCGGTATGTTATGGTTACACATTAGACGTTCAACGGATGAGTCGATATGTTATGGTTACACATTAGACGTTCAACGGGTGAGTCGGCATGCAAAATTACGAATTTTTTAATAAACAAGAGAATCCGCACATGTCGCCGGGAAATCGCTTTTCACGTCACGTTAAGATAGATGGTTACACATTAGACGTTCAACGGATGAGTCGGTATGTTATGCTTACACATTAGACGTTCAACGAATGAGTCGGTATGTTATGGTTACACATTAGACAGTCGGTATTTTATGGTTACACATTAGACGTTCAACGGATGAGTCGATATGTTATGGTTACACATTGGACGCTCAACGGATGAGTCGGTATGTTATGGTTACACATTAGACGTTCAACTAATGAGTCGGTATGTTATGGTTACACATTAGACGCTCAACGGATGAGTCGGTATGTTATGGTTACACATTAGACGTTCAACGGATGAGTCGGTATGTTAGGTTTACACATTAGACGTTCAACGGATGAGTCGGTATGTTATGGTTACACATTAGACGCTCAACGGATGAGTCGGTATGTTATGCTTACACATTAGACGTTCAACTAATGAGTCGGTATGTTATGGTTACACATTAGACGCTCAACGGATGAGTCGGTATGTTATGGTTACACATTAGACGCTCAACGGATGAGTCGGTATGTTATGGTTACACATTAGACGTTCAACGAATGAGTCGGTATATTATGGTTACACATTAGACGTTCAACGGATGAGTCGGTATGTTATGGTTACACATTAGACGCTCAACGGATGAGTCGGTATGTTATGGTTACACATTAGACGTTCAACGGATGAGTCCGTATGTTAGGTTACACATTAGACGCTCAACGGATGAGTCCGTATGTTAGGGTTACAATTAGACGCTCAACATCCGAAGTCGGTATGTTATGCTTACACATTAGACGCTCAACGGATGAGTCGGTATGTTATGCTTACACATTAGACGCTCAACGGATGAGTCAAGATGTAAGGGTTACACATTAGACATTCAACGGATGAGTCGGTATGTTATGGTTACACATTAGATGTTCAACGGATGAGTCGGTATGTTATGGTTACACATTAGACGCTCAACGAATGAGTCGGTATGTTATGGTTACACATTAGACGTTCAACGGATGAGTCGATATGTTATGGTTACACATTAGACGCTCAACGAATGAGTCGGTATGTTATGGTTACACATTAGACGCTCAACGGATGAGTCGATATGTTATGGTTACACATTGGACGTTCAACGAATGAGTCGGTATGTTATGGTTACACATTAGACGCTCAACTAATGATTCGGTATGTTATGGTTACACATTAGACGCTCAACGGATGAGTCGATATGTTATGGTTACACATTAGACGCTCAACGAATGAGTCGGTATGTTATGGTTACACATTAGACGCTCAACGGATGAGTCGATATGTTATGGTTACACATTAGACGTTCAACGGATGAGTCGGTATGTTATGGTTACACATTAGACGTTCAACGGATGAGTCGGTATGTTATGGTGACACATTAGACGTTCAACGGATGAGTCGGTATGTTATGGTTACACATTAGACGTTCAACGGAGGAGTCAGTATGTTAGGGTTTCACATTAGACGTTCAACGGATGAGTCGGTATGTTATGGTTACACATTAGACGCTCAACGAATGAGTCGGTATGTTATGGTTACACATTAGACGTTCAACGGATGAGTCGATATGTTATGGTTACACATTGGACGTTCAACGAATGAGTCGGTATGTTATGGTTACACATTAGACGTTCAACGGATGAGTCGGTATGTTATGGTTACACATTAGACGTTCAACGAATGAGTCGGTATGTTATGGTTACACATTAGACGCTCAACGGATGAGTCAGATGTTAGGTTACACATTAGACGTTCAACGGATGAGTCGGTATGTTATGGTTACACATTAGACGCTCAACGGATGAGTCGGTATGTTATGCTTACACATTAGACGTTCAACTAATGAGTCGGTATGTTATGGTTACACATTAGACGCTCAACGGATGAGTCGGTATGTTATGGTTACACATTAGACGCTCAACGGATGAGTCGGTATGTTATGGTTACACATTAGACGTTCAACTAATGAGTCGGTATGTTATGGTTACACATTAGACGCTCAACGGATGAGTCGGTATGTTATGGTTACACATTAGACGTTCAACGAATGAGTCGGTATGTTATGATTACACATTAGACGTTCAACGGATGAGTCGGTATGTTATGGTTACACATTAGACGCTCAACGGATGAGTCCGTATGCTAGGTTACACATTAGACGCTCAACGGATGAGTCCGTATGTTAGGTTACAAATTAGACGTTCAACATCCGAGTCGGTATGTTATGGTTACACATTAGACGTTCAACGGATGAGTCGGTATGTAATGCTTACACATTAGACGCTCAACGGATGAGTCAAGATAAGGGTTACACATTTGACGTTCAACGGATGAGTCGGTATGTTATGGTTACACATTAGATGTTCAACGGATGAGTCGGTATGTTATGCTTACACATTAGACGTTCAACTAATGAGTCGGTATGTTATGGTTACACATTAGACGCTCAACGGATGAGTCGATATGTTATGGTTACACATTAGACGCTCAACGAATGAGTCGGTATGTTATGGTTACACATTAGACGCTCAACGGATGAGTCGGTATGTTATGGTTACACATTAGACGTTCAACGGATGAGTCGGTATGTTATGGTTACACATTAGACGTTCAACGGATGAGTCGGTATGTTATGGTTACACATTCGACGTTCAACGGATGAGGCGGTATGTTATGGTTACACATTAGACGCTCAACGAATGAGTCGGTATGTTATGGTTACACATTAGACGTTCAACGGATGAGTCGATATGTTATGGTTACACATTAGACGTTCAACGGATGAGTCGGTATGTTATGGTTACACATTAGACGTTCAACGGATGAGTCGGTATGTTATGGTTACACATTAGACGTTCAACGGATGAGTTGGTATGTTATGGTTACACATTAGACGTTCAACGGATGAGTCGGTATGTTATGGTTACACATTAGACGTTCAACGGATGAGTCAAGATGTTATGGTTACACATTAGACGTTCAACGGATGATTCGGTATGTTATGGTTACACATTAGACGTTCAACGGATGAGTCGGTATGTTATGGTTACACATTAGACGTTCAACGGATGAGTCGGTATGTTATGGTTACACATTAGACGTTCAACGGATGAGTCGGTATGTTATGGTTACACATTAGACGTTCAACGGATGAGTCGATATGTTATGGTTACACATTAGACTTTCAACGGATGAGTCGGTATGTTATGGTTACACATTAGACGTTCAACGGATGAGTCGATATGTTATGGTTACACATTAGACGTTCAACGGATGAGTCGGTATGTTATGGTTACACATTAGACGTTCAACGGATGAGTCGGTATGTTATGCTTACACATTAGACGCTCAACGAATGAGTCGGTATGTTATGGTTACACATTAGACAGTCGGTATGTTATGGTTACACATTAGACGTTCAACGGATGAGTCGGTATGTTATGGTTACACATTGGATGTTCAACGAATGAGTCGGTATGTTATGGTTACACATTAGACGTTCAACGGATGAGTCGATATGTTATGGTTACACATTAGACGTTCAACGGGTGAGTCGGCATGCAAAATTACGAATTTTTAATAAACAAGAATCTACGCATGTCACGGGAAACCGCTTTTCACGCCACGCTAAGATAGATTAACACTAATTACGATTTTTTAATAAACAAAGAATCCGCGGCGAAATGTCGCCGGGAAACGTAGCGGAAAATTTCCGCCACGCTTAACCATGAAATATTCGGTCAAAATATTATCGTTGAATCCCGCGACATGTCACGGGAAAAGTGAGAGATAATTTTGTCGACTTTTCTACTAGATTTCGTACACGAGGATATATTTTTGTCGTTAGTGAGGATTCCCCGAAAGTGTCGCCGGGAAAACAAATACTGGGGAAAGTGGTAAATGTGGTAGTGAATGAATATGAGATCAAAGATCTTTTCTTTCAAAATCTGAATAAATCTATTCGCAAACCCCGATATCCGACAAAAGCGTGTTAAGTTGGAAACCAAAGATCTAGCGGAAATGCAAATTTTCCAAATTTAAACGCGTGGCTATCCTAAGAGGATTATCCCCAATTTAATCCTCTACTTTCCACCCAATTTCCACCCAATTTCTCTTAGAATAATAAATAGATAGTGCAAAAATGTTCAATACTTATGACCCTTTACTTTCCACCCAATTTCTTCATTTAATGTTTCCTTTCTAGCATCTAAACATGCTCATACTCACTGGAAAATTGCCCTTGGTGTTCTTGTTTATCTTCCTATATTTAGTAAATACAATCACGCTTAGCTCAACCTGCTTCATTTCTTATTTCAAAAAACACGCTAATTATACTAGAAACAAATTGCACTAAAGAAACCTAGACACAACCCTCTCTACCCTTCCTAACACCAACTCTGGCTTAGGTTTCTTTAACAGCCTCCACGTGCCAAGGAAACGACATACCCACTCTGTTGCCCTATGTCGAGGTGACGTGAATCTGGATGATTGTCGTAGTTGTCTTAATGATTCAATTGCTAGATTGCACAATATGTCCTAACCAAAAAGAAGTTTATAGGATACTACTTACAACCGTATGCTAAAATACTCAAACCAGATTATACTAGGAAGCACTCAAATAAAGTTTTATGTGTTTTATAATAGCTCTAAAATGCTTCGGATGTTGATCGTTTCAATGGGGCTCATCACCTTTGTTAAACAATCACACGGAAGCATCGATCGGTGGTTCGCCTCGGTTCGCCATGGAACACTCCCGACCAGTGTCTTACAAATATATATGCCCTTGTTCGTTGTACTCCGGATTTAAGCCTCAAAGAAGGCAATGAGTGCTTGGGAGGTGCAATTAGTCGCCAATCAAGATAGTGGGAGAACCTGAGGAGAACTCGCATCTATGTGCAATTTTCGGTATGAGGATCGTCCGTTTTATAACGAGAATACCCTTGCTATCCCACCACCATCATCAGGTAAGATAAGATACTAACTAAGTTTTATACATGTTAAAATTGTCGGCCCGTTTTTCTGGATCTATGGTCAAAATATACCAAAAATACAAGAAACAATTGAATTGGAAAAGCTTTTCTATATATCAGTCATGATTGTACAAAATACATGTACCTATCTATTTATACTTTCTGAAATGGTACAAAGAAGACTCATGTTGGTTCATAAGAACCAACACGTATGTCGATTAGGGCATAACTGCCAGATAACCGTTTTTTCTTGTAACTGCCAGTGTTGACTTTCTTCTTTGACTTTTGGGTTGACTGGGTCGTATGGGTGTTGACTTGGGTCAATTGGGATTAACCCAATATTCTCTCCCTTAACACAATCGCTGCGACGTAGGTCTTTAAGTTTTCTTGATTCATCTTCCAGTTAAATCCACCATCTGAGCTACTACTGTTTTAATTTCATGTAGTGCTTGTGATCATCCTTACATCCAGGTAGATCAATTTTCCTTCGGTTACTTCCACCTTTACTGCTGTGATCTTCATTATGTCCATGTTGATCATATATTTATTCAGGTTATTTCCACCTTTGTTGTTGTGATCTTCTTTAAGTCCAGATTGATCATATTTTTCTGGTTATTTCCACCTTCATTGTTGTGATCTATTATAGATCCTGATTGATCATGTTTATGGTTAGTTGGTTATACTACCAACATTTTGTCTTCCTATTGGAGTTCTTGCAACGCATATATCTTCCTTAAATCAAGGTCGACTCATGCTTTCGGTTATACCACCATCCAAGTTTTTTTCACTGCCAACTCCTTGTTGTTCAATGTTTGATACTGTCAATTTGAAGTTGAATGGAATTTCCTTCCATTCTTGCTTCGTGATTCTTCTTGGTTAATGAAACTTCCTTGTGCTTTTTCAATAGTTGCCATAAGTAGTGTTGGTTCCAAATCTTCTTCAATGAGATTGGATTGTTCTTCTTTCTTTTATGGACATTTGTTTGCAAAATGCCTATACTCCTTGCATCTAAAACACAACACCTTACTCTTATCATGAGTAAATTTATTTGAGTTGCTGTTTGATTCTTTCTTGAAATTATTTTGTTGGCCTCGCAACAAATCTTGTCCACATGTTTCACAGTATCTTCCGTGAGTAATGTTATTGTTATGACGTAAACAATAACTTATCTTGATCGTTATTGTCCTTATTCTTCTTAAACTTTATTCCTTCCTCGTACGTCTTGAGTCTCCCAATTGCTTCTTCCATCGTCATTTCACTTAGATCAGAATATTGCTCTGTTAATGCAACTATTTGCATATACCTATCGGGTACAACATTTAATAGTTTCCGTACTATGGTTTGATCTTCAATAGTGTGTCCTAGACTAGCGGCTTTGTTTACGAGTGTTGTTAGTTTTGTAGCGAAGGTGTCGATTGTCTCGTCTTCCTTCATGTATAACATCTCAAAGTTGGATATGAGTGTTTGCAGCTTGTTGAACTCTGTCTTCGCCAACGTGTCTAGTTTTCAAAGCATTCCAAATGTCCTTCACGGTTTTGTGCTTTGTTATTTGAAGTAATTTTTCTTCGGGTAAGGCTTTATAAAGGAAAGCAATAGCGTTTTGTCTTTTTCTTCGGTTGAGCTTCAGATCTCTATTGTTTTCCATAAACCATTCGCTTCGAGAATGATTTGTATTCGAATTGCCCATAATGAGTAATTCTCGGGTTTTAGGATTGGGCATTGGAATTGAGGTGTACTAATTGTACTAATTTCCTTATTTCCACTATTTCTACTTCCTTTCGTCATATTTTAAGGATATTGACAAAAATCTTAAAACAATTTTTTTTGTTTTTTTTATTTTTTTAACACTAGGTGTGTCGAAATTTCTATATCTAGCTTGAAGTTTTTGCCTTATAGGCTATAAAAAAACTTTATGAGACTAGTTTTTAAATCCAAAACTATCTTTAATCAGTATAAGTACTAGATTATTATATTTCTAAACCTCGACAAGATACTAATCTTATAATAAAGATGTAACTTATATAAAAAAAACTATACAATATATATAAAAGGACTTAATAAAAATTGGAAATGGAAGGGTGGTTTTTGTAAGTATTGAAACCTAAGGGGTAAATTAAAACCCCGTAGCCCTTTTATTTGCCAAATGCCCTAATATAACTGATGCGCCTCTTTTGTTGGCTCCTTATTATCTGAGATAAAAAAGTGTTTCTTTGCTTTGTGACTAAAACTACTCTTCTCTCTTCTGGGATATGTTCCCGTTCTTCTTCTCTCCTTGGTGGTTGACCGCCTATTGACAAGGCTTGGTTGACCTTTCTTGATCTTCTCTGGTTTGCTGTGTTCTTCGCGAGCACAAATGATCCTTCCAGATGAAACTTAGGGTTTCGATTGAATTAGGGGTTTTCTAACCGAGAGAGATTTGGATGATTGGAGTTTGAAATTGACTCGATTGGTGACTCAATTGATGTTCTGGGCTTGATTCCTTAATAAACAGGTGTGTTTGTTCTATGTTGTGAATCGTTAATTTTTGCCCTAATTGATGTCTACGTTATCGGATTGGTATTTGGTTTTTTGTTTTGAATCAAAAGGGTTATACGATTTTTTAATCGTTTATGATCCTTTTGGATTGGGTAAAGATTGTTTCAATGTTAATATTTGTCTGTTGACAAATGTTTCTTGCAAAAACGTTATCTGATTGCCGGGTTGAGTAATCACAGTTTGTGATTGTTCCCTGTTGCGACAGATTCGTTTACTTAATCAGAAACACAATTTTTTTATTTTTTTTTTATTTTGTGTTTGATTTGTATTTGCAGAGAAGAAATTATTTCCGAAACAAAAATTTGGTCCTTTGATTCTGAAACAGGAAACAAAAGATTGGTATATGATGATTTGTGGCTCTGATACCAATTGTTGGCCCGTTTTTCTGGATCTATGATCAAAATATACCAAAAATACAAGAAACAATTGAACTGGAAAAACTTTTCTATATATCAATCATGATTATACAATATACATGTTCCTATCTATTTATACTTTCTAAAATGGTACAAAGAAGAGTCATGTTGGTTCATAAGAACCAACAGGTATGTCTGTTAGGGCATAACTGCCAGATAAACGTTTTTTCTTGTAACTGCCAGTGTTGACTTTATTCTTTGACTTTTTCATTGACCGGGTCGTATGGGTGTTGACTTGGGTCGATTGGGATTAACCCAATAAAAATTAGGTTATAATTACACGAGAGAAGTGCCGTAGATAAGTTAGTGGAAGTCATGTGCAAAAACTTATGTGATAACTAAACATGACAATCAAATTTATATTATAACGATCTAGCTTTGAATTTTTATGAGCTCATCGTCACTCTCAAGTAGAGTTTAACATAATATTTATAACATAATTTAACATATCGTTAACGTTTTGGTGATGGAAGTGAATTTTGATGCCTTAAATATATAAAAGAATATAGATTTTAAGGCTCCTAAAATTTTAAGCCTGTGCGTATACACAACTCGCACACCCTCATATATGGTTTGCATGAGAAGAAACTAGATTTTTAATTATTAATATTTATCTGGTTGTATCCACTCACTTTCTTTGCTATCAGTTATAATAATCTTCAAAAATCAAAACATTAAGCCAATAATCTCGTACGTTGGTGAATCTCACAAACCCGAAGTCTTTACCGTAAGTGGGTTTCAGTAATAATAATCTCCAAATGCAATGGATTGTAAGTGGGTTTCAAATGCCTTTGAGTCTTCAACTTTGGTGAATCTCACAAACCCGAAGTCTTTACCATTTGTCGATTTCTTCTTGGCTAAATAAACATCAATTACCCAACCAAATTTGGCAAAAACTTTCCACATTGCGGGAAGTTGTGAACAAGTACGAGATTGTTGGGTTTAAAGGACCTCGTGTTTTTCTCTCCCATCCGTTCACCGTGCTCCAATCATTTCCGCTCACTTTTTTTTCTCCCAAAGGTCAATGGAAAGAGAAGACCACCATCCCACCACCAAACAACACAACCTCAACCATGAAGAAGATGACAAAAATGATTGGAGCACGGTGAACAGACAGGAGAGAAAAACACGAGGTCCTTTAAACCCAACAATCTCGTACTTCTTCACAGACTTCCTGCAAGGCTGGAATGATTCTACTATGTGGAAAGTTTTTGCCAAATTTCGTAGGGTAATTGATGTTTATTTGGCCAAGAAGAAATCGACAAACGGTAAAGACTTTGGGTTTGGGAGATTCACCAACGTTGAAGACTCAAAGGCACTTTAAACCCACTTACAATCCATTACATTTGGACCACACCACCTTTCCTTCAACATTGCCAGGTACCAAAATGGTAAAGCTATCAACTCACGTCCAAAACCACACCCCATTAATACCACTGCCACGACATTTAACACCAAAGCACCACCACCTTACGTGAGACACCATCCACCTAAAACAACTTTCACTAAACATACATTTGCTGATATCCTCGTCACAGGCAACCATGGTACTCCACCCTGCAAATCTCCACCCACACCTCTTATCATTCACTCTTGCCCAGATCTGAACTCAGCCCTCTCCCTTTCCCTTGTTGGGGAACTCCACACTCTTGACACCTTGCCAAACTTCCCTCCATCCTACTAGATCTAGGATTTTCCGACACCAAGATAAAGTACATAGGAAGTTTTCACATACTCATTGAGCTACAACCACGCCTAAAGAATCTGCCCTCTCTAACCCCGCCCTCATAAACTGCTTCAAAACCCTCCTCCCTTGGGAAAAAATTTTCTGCCTTAAAGATAGACTCGCTTGGATATTGATAGAGGGTCTGCCACATCAATCTTGGCATGAGGCTGCATTTACTCGTATTGCTAGAGCCTGGGGTGATGTTGTATTCCCAGAGAAGTGAAAACCCGCTTCCTCTAACATGGATGCTGAGAAAGTATGTATACGCACAAATTGTATGGAGTTTATCCAGCATCACATGCCAATATTAATTGATGACATTCACACTTGAGTTAGAATTCGTGAATTAGTTGGAGAATGTGATGAAATCATTCCTCCTGCTACATCGTAATCTTGGTGATGTATTTATTTAAGTGTTGGTTGCGTTTTGTGAGACGTCGTGGTTTGAAATCACTTGAAAATGCACGTTTTTTCTTATTTTTTGTTGCATTTTCTTGAAATCCTTTTTGGTTTAATAAAAAACGTGAAAACCGTATAGGTACCGATTTCCCAGCATCGAAAGACTGCATTCGATCCGGCACTGATTCTCGTCCGGTACGGCACTCCACTTTCATGGAAAAAATCGGGTGTCGGTACCATTCTGGTACCGTGCTCTACCCTACAGATGATGAAGGAAAAGATGAGGATGAGGGAGATGACGACTATTTGTATGATGATGGATTAGAACTCAATGACATCTTCTTTGAAGATGGGGGCTGGATTAAGGAAAAAGAACAAGAGGGTGGAGATGAAATGCAGAAAAGCTCAGAGATGGGTTCTTAATTACAAGGAATCTGAATCCCAGAAAAACCGAAGTCACCAGAAAATTCAAATTTTCCGGCCAGTTGCGGCAGTTAAACGGCTAATCACGTGACACCTATTTGGTTAATGAAGATGAGGAACATTCTTCTGGGTTTGTGCCAGATACCCAGTTTGAGTTAAGATCTAAAAGTACACAAACATGTGAGAAAGGTACTTCTGATGAGATAGGGACTTCTCATGTTGACTTAGACGCTGACAACCTCACATGTGCGGCCGATAGGTATGTTCACCTTACTCCTCTTGTTTCATGCTCTCACATGGAGCCCAAATCCCTACCCCCTTCACATGAGCCCAATAACAAAAAAAAAAATCCACTAAGTTAACCTCTTTAAAATTGTTTAATCCAATTCATGGAAATCCCAAACTTCCCCCACATACCACAAGAAAAGGAAACGGAGGAAAGAAAAACAGAATCCATGTCACAACCAAATGTCCAACACCAACTGATTCTCTAAATAACTCCGTGTCAAACATTGATTCTTTTATCCTCCGTTGTAATACAAGGGTGCTTAATCGTGACACTTCCACTTCTCAACAAAGTAACCACGAAATTGAGAAGACAATCGAAGTGGGTTCAATCATAGGATATAATATGGATGGAAAAGAGCTTGATGTTAGTGCCATCATCGGTGAAAAACCTCTGAACCAATGATTATTGCTTCTATAAATATTAATGGGGTTGGATCCATCCCAAAAATAAAACGGACACCCAGGCTTTGTCTTGAGAATCATGTTCAATTCATTGGTATTTAAGAGTCTAAAAATGATAAAGTGGATTTACGCCTCATCTATTCCATGTGGGGTAGTACAACCTGTGATTTTGCAACAAAAAATCAAAGGGGAATTCAGGGGAATAATTGCAATATGGAATGATTTTTTATTCAAAAAGCTTAAGACCATTGATGGCGAAGACGGATTTCTGGCAATCCATGGAGAATGGGTTAACCTTAATATCACTTGCATCATGATTGTGGTTTATGCTCCACAAGATATTAACAGCAAACGTCTACTGTGGAAAAGATATACGATGTTACAAGAAACTTCAACGGCATGGATATTGTTCTCGGTGACTTTAACGAGGTTAGATTTTGCGTAAGGGGGGCTAAACTCTTTAATTAATTCATTGAACTCACCGAGCTTATTGATCTTCCAATGGGTGGTTGATTTTTCACTCGCATGAACAAACATGGAACCAAACTAAGTAAACTTGACCGTATCCTTGTCTCTCAACACTTCATCTCCTTGTGGCCAAATGCCGCTCTTACAGCCCTCCCATGTTACCTCTCAGATCATTGTCATCTATTACTCAAAACACACTCCATTGACTACGGTCCAACACCATTTAAATTCTTTAATTATTGGCTTTTAAATGACGAGTTCTCAAATGTCGTCTCGCTTGGTTGGCTTCCTCCTACTGAATCACCCAATCCTCCACCTCACCCGACAATTGATCTCAAATGTAAACTTCAAAACTTAAAGATAAAGATTCGTGAATGGCCAAAAACTCAAGTTCAGAAGCAAGATTGCATTATTGATTCTTTGAAAGAAAAAGTGAATTTCATTGAAACTAAAGCCGAAAATGGTGCTTTGGAAGATCATGACATCTTCGATCGGTTGTCGCATTTGAAAGCTTTAGAAGACCCCGAGCACTTGAAAAATCTCGACCTCAAACAGAAAGCAAAGGTAATATGGGCAATTGAAGGAGATGAAAACTCCAATGTTTTTCCATGGAATCATCAACAACAAATTTTCACGTTCTAGGATCAATGGCATATCTATCAATGGCTCTTGGATCACAGATCTACCTTAGTCATCTCCCATATCTTCAACTTCCATAAAAACAAATTCCAAGACACCACCACTAATCACCCAAAATTCACAAGTAACCTGTTTAAAAAATTATCCCACTTTGAAGTGTCCTTACTTGACGCCTCAATTACTATCTTAGAAATTAAAGAAGCGGTTTGGTGTTGTGGGGGTGATAAGGCCCCCGGGCCCAATGGATTTATTCAAATTCATCAAACACTATTGGGATAAGGTTGCTGTTGACTTCATCGACATGGTGAAAAGGTTTGAAATTGATGGGTTTATTCCTAAAGGTTGCAACTCATCCTTTATTGCCCTAATAACGAAATTTCATGACCCGCTTCACCTTTAAAGACTTTAGACCCATAAGTCTCACTGGTTGCCAATATAAGGTGATAGCTAAAGTTCTCGCCAATCGTTTAAGTCAAGTGATCAATTCGATTGTTAGTGAAGTTCAAACGGCGTTTATTCAAGGAAGACAAATTATCTATAATGGTGAATGAAATCCTAGCATGGGCTAACAAGAAAAAAGAAAGACTCTTTATTTTGAAAGTTGACTTTGAAAAGACTTTTGACTCTCTCAATTGGAAATTCTTAGACAACATTATGGGTCAAATGGGCTTTAGTGTGAAATGGAGGAAATGGATTCATGGATGCCTTGATTCGGCATTTAGCTCGGTCCTTGTGAATGGTTCCCCGACCAAAGAATTCAAGATTCAAAGGGGACTTCGTCAAGGTGATCCTTTATCACCCTTCTTATTTATTATTGCGGTTGAAGCTTTTCATATTTCTATTCAAGAAGCTATGGCCAAGAATATATTTGAAGGGGTTAAAGTAGGAGATAACAAAGTAGACATTTCCCGCCTCTAATTTGTAGATGACACCCTCATTATAGGAAGATGGTCTCTTGATAATGCAAAAAACCTATGTCGTATTTTAAGGTGTTTTCACTTGTCATCCGGGCTGATAAACTTTTCAAAGAGAAAATTCTTTGGTCTTGGGGTTTCTGATGTCGAAACAAATACTCTTGCTTCCTACCTGAACCTTCACCCATGATCTCTTCCATGCATCTATCTTGGTCTACCGATTGGTGTAACATGAACAAAGGAGTCCACTGAAACCCATCGTTGATAAGTTCCATAACTGTCTTACCTCTTGCAAAGCTAGAACCCTCTCTCATGGAGGAAGACTCACTCTTTAAGTCGGTTCTTGGGGTTCTTGGTACTTACTACTTCTCCTTGTTTAAAGCACAAAAGTATGTACTTAATTACTTAGAGAAGTTTAGGCGTAATTTTTTCTGGGGAGGCTCAGTAGACTCAAACAAGATTGCTTGGATTACTTGGAAGAAAGTTTGCTCTCTCACTAAGAGTGGTGGTCTCGGTATTGGAAGTCTTCTTGCCTCAAACCTTGCAATGCTAACTAAATGGTGGTGGCGATTTAATTCGGATATGGATTCTAATGCTCTTTGGAAACTTGTAATAACTTCCATTCATGGGTCCAATGGAGGTCTCAACTTGATAAACCCCTCAACTCATACACCTCAAAGCACTTGGAAGAATATAATTGGTTTGGATAACTACCTTGCGGGTTTAAGCATCAACTTGCATTCTATTCTCAAATAAAAAATTGGTAATGGTCTTTAACATCCTTCTGGAACGATACTTGGCTAGGTGACCAATGCCTGAAACACCTAGACTTTTCTCCCTCAAATCCACTAAAGAGTGAAGAATCATGGATCATTTTGTGTTAAGTAATGGACAAACAACTCACAGGTAGGCTTGGAGGAGGCCCATAAGAAACAGAGCTGAATTAGAACAATTTAATGGGCTTTGCAATCTTCTGCTTAATTTTGTTCCATCATCTCTTACTGATTGCTCGGAATTTGGTTTAACCCCTTCCAAACAGTATATTGTTTCTTCGATGCGGAAACATATTGAAAGGCTATCTTATTATGTGATGTCGAGGAAATCCACTGGAACAACCTTATCCTTATAAAGATTAATATTCTTACTTGGAGATTGTGTTTGGACCGAATTCCTACTCGGTGTAACCTAGATAAAAGAGGGATTGAGTGAGACTCATTACGTTGCCCGCTATGTGATGATGGTCTCGAAACATCACAACACCTCTTGGTGGATCGCGTAGATGCTAAATATGCTTGGGTTATGTTTGTAAATGGTGGGGACTTTTTGACTACCCAAAAGATCTTCACTCCTTGATTTCATGGGTTGATTCCAACAATTTTCCTTCCAAAACTGCTCAATACTTTGATGCAGTCGTTCAAACTACTCTTTCGTCCATATGGCACTTTAGGAACATGTTATGCTTTGACATGAAGCCTCCGAGGAAGGACACAATAGGCGATGATATCAAGCTTCTCTCTCATTTGTGGATCTCCCATGGAAGTAGGAATTTTCAATCTTGTTGGCTTGACTGGACAATTGATCCGGTTAATGTTTGTTCCAAATTGTAAATCTTGTTCCCGTTTTCTAGCAGCTTGCTAGTTTAGTAAAAAATCGCAGTTAAAAAAAATGATTCGTTCCCTTTTGACTAACAGAAAGCCGCCAATGTTTACATTATATAACCAAGTTAAAAAAAACTTGAAGCAAATTACGTTATGATTTAAGTTTACACACTTATAAAGGTTTGAAGAAAATAAACTAAACTCATTGTTCATGTTCTCTCATGAAAACGTATACTGAATTATATAAGGTTTCTCATGCTGTTTACACCTACAAACGGACAGTTAGCATGCTCATTTTATAATATTTCTCACCGGATCTAGATCCTTGTGAATATACTTATGACTTTGAAGCCAGTGGCGGATCCAAAACTGGGTATGTATAGCACATAAAAGATTAAAAATACTAATACAATAAATAAAAAGTTGAGCGTATTAATCTAGTTGGTTAGTTTTGATATCCAATTTGCTATATCGACGTATAGCACGATACCAAAAAAGTGAAAACCTCAAGATTAACTAGAAAGGTGTACTTCATAAAAGTATTTCATGTGTCGCGCATGGCACGTCTAGCCACCACCTACATACGTCCCTCGATGAAGCTGTTATTTTTGGTAATGACGCATCTTATAAATTGTGTCACCAAATGCTCAAAAATATATTGTCAAGGAAGATTTATGTACTGAAAGACAACTTTATTTTTGTAGTGCAAGGAAGATTTATGTACTTCCATGTGTTTAGTCATTTTCATACTGAACATTCCTCTAATGAATATTTGAATATCCAAATTTAGATTGCTATTCGGTTAATTTATTTTATTTCTTTTTGCAGGAAATAATACAAGCAAGACACGAACCGTGATAATAGTAACTATTTCTGTAATAGTAGGTGTCATAACATTAATCAGTTCTATCTGTATATTCATACGATGGAGGAAAAAACAGCGAACACCTCCGGCAGAAAATGTAGAGAGTAAGTTTCAAATTCTCAGCTCAAATAATAATCATGTTTGAAGTATCATTTTAACATTTTAGGCTCGTGATAGCTTTTAGGACCGGTTAATTGAAAGTATCATATTAGTATGTTTACTAGCATCTTTGTAGTTTTTATATTTACTTATACTATTCATTGTTTTCCAACAAAATAATCATGTTTAAAGGAACTACAATATACCACCCCAATTTAATAGACCACTTGGTTGAGTAGGGTGTTATGCCGTATAGACAATAGTTGGCGTGTAAAATTAACTTTTAAACCTCTCTTTATCTACCAGCTGAAACTATGGATATAGGAACGGCTGAATCATTGCAATATAGCTTTAGTTTAGTAAAAGCTGCAACAAATGACTTCGCTGAAGACAATAAGCTGGGACAAGGCGGATTTGGAGCGGTTTACAAGGTATACAAAAATCGATCTTGCTAGTTATATGCCAAAAAATTAGAACATCGATGTAGTTTGGATATTGATATATTTGTTATAACATGATATTTAGGGTAAACTTGAAAATGGACAAGAGATAGCGGTAAAGAGGCTTGCGAAGGATTCTGGGCAAGGTGACATGGAATTCAAGAATGAGGTTTTGCTTGTTGCGAAACTTCAACACCGCAATTTGGTTAGGCTTCTGGGTTTCAGCATTGAAGGAAGCGAACGACTTCTCATTTACGAGTTCTTGCCAAATGCAAGTCTTGATCAATTTATATTTGGTATGTTACTTAGACTATGCCTCTTCTCGGCCTCACTTCTCACATCCAATAAAAGACATAATTAGTAAATCACAGATGATGCCTCCGTTCTAACTTTCAAATTTCAACCAATCAAAATGGTTTTGAAAGGTCAATATGAGGTTGATAGTACCATTAGAATATTTGACAGTTTATAGTACCGTTACAATATCTGACAAATTAAGCATCATTACAATATATTTAAAAGCTTATAGTACCATTACAATATATTTGACGGTTTATAGGCCGGTTTTTATGGTGATCATTACCATCACCTCCACAGCATCGCCATATCACCACTATCATCACCTTTAAGCTTTTATGGTTGTCGCCATTAAAAATACTCACTTTACACAAACATAGCCCACAAAATACCCCACACACGCTCACAAACTCAAAAAAAAAAAAAAAAAGGGTGAGCACCATCACCACTATCTCCCTTTTTTTCCTTGATGGCGCGTGACGGGGGTGTTTTTATGGTGGTGGCGCATGATGGTCACTATAAGGGTGACTCATCACCCACCAAATAAACAAGTCTTATACACTTTACTTGATGGTAATTTGTTAATAAGCATCAGAAGAGTAATAAATTTTGGTAGCACTAGTAGTCGTGGAAGTTAATGACACTTTTGTGTAAGCAACAAACGTTCTTGTTATATTGAATATTGTGATTATGATGGTCTTTGTAGATCCCAGTAAACGTACACTTCTTGATTGGGAAAAACGCTACAAGATCATCAAAGGCATTGCAAAGGGACTCTTATACCTTCACGAAGATTCTCGTCTAAGGATAATTCATCGAGATATGAAAGCTAGCAATGTTTTGTTAGATGCTGAGTTGAACCCTAAAATTGCAGATTTTGGCATGGCAAGATTGTTCAAACCCGAGGAAACTCAAGGAGACACGAGTAGAATTGTTGGAACCTAGTAAGTGCACTTCAAATAATTTCATTAGGTATTGGAGTATGTTATTCCCTCATATACTCAATTAGTGCTTGTGCTCAAACCTTGCATGTCTTCTTCTCTTATACAGTGGTTATATGGCACCCGAATATGCCATGCATGGGCAATTCTCAGTAAAATCTGATGTATTTAGCTTTGGGGTGTTGGTGTTGGAAATGATAACAGGTCAAAAGAATACAAGTTTTCGAAATGGAGAGAGCATAGAAGACCTTCTTAGCTTTGTAAGTATCCACCAGCAAATCATTTCATCATATATACGTTTTAGTTATAATTTGTTATTGGTTCGTAAAATTGTTATCAGCTTTTGGGAGAAATATGCCATGACTAATGCTTCTAAACATTCATACCCAATAATGTGCATATGAGAAGATTCTTAAAACTGTATACCTAAGGGCTAGGACTAAATACAAAAATCTCCTCACCTTTGAATATCTTAAAAAATAGCTCAATGTCAGAGTTTTAAATTGGGTTTATGTCGTAGAATAGCAATGTACTTTTCAAAGTGTCCCGTTTTAGTACGTGTACTTTTTTTTAGTTGTAGAATAGCAATGTACTTTCATGAGTGTCCTGTTTTTGGTACATTACTTTTTTAAACTTTGTAAAAGTAGAATAGGAATGAACTTTCCATAGGTGTTCCATTTTAGTACGTCGATCGACGTACTAAAATGGAACACTTATGAAAAGTTCATTGCTATTCTACAGCTTTCTGAGTTAAAAAAGTACACGTCTAGATTGGAACACTTATGAAAGTACATATTCTACAACTAAAAAAGTACACATCACTAAACGGACACTTTGAAAAGTACATTGCTATTCTACGACATAAACCCTTTTAAATTTGAGCATTTTAAATCTAGGTATTTTTACTAAACTAAAAATCACATATTCTCGGTAAATCATCTATTATGAAAATATTTAAGCCAATAATCTCATTATTAAGAACTTAAAGACCTTATCAGTTTGAGCATTTAGCCTATATTGTATAAGGTTATAAACTCTAAAAATTGAGCTTATTGGGTTTACATTTTTCAGTAAGCCCATGAACTAAGACAAATAAGCTACACCACACACCGCCTAAGATAATAATGACGGGGTCATAAATTGTGAGAAAGCATTCCTTTGCTCATATTTTCATTTTCTATTTGTTGAACAATAGATTTGTTAATAACTTTTAGGCATGGAACACATGGCGGAACGGTACACCATTAGATATGATAGATCCCATATTGAAGACTGGATCAGGTTCATTGCGCGACACCATTAGATGTATACACATTGGGTTATTATGCGTTCAAGAAAATGTTGTAGATAGGCCAACCATGGCTTCAGTTGTACTTATGCTTAATAGCTTCTCTATCACACTTCCACTACCATCAGGGCCTGCATTTTTCATGCGTAGCAGCACTAATCCCGAAATGCCACTCATTAGCGATTACACTTCGTCGACTGGTAGTAGTGGTCCCGGACAATATAAGCTATCGAAATCAAAATCAAGATCTTCACATGTTTCAGTAAATGATGTTTCAATATCTGAGGTAGTTCCTAGATAGGTTTTACGAAGAGACTTGGTACTCGCTTTCAGAATCTTTATTAATTTTACCAAAGAATGTTACCTCCTAAACATAATGATGCAAATTCTATTGTGAACCTGTACACCATGACAGTGAGTTACTATATATTTGTGTAGTATTTCTTTATGTTGTTTAAATATTCTTATATTTCTTCACCTCTGATCAACATATATATTAAGAATCCAAAAATTTGTGAGCCGGTGATTACTACATGAAAATGGTAGTTAGCTAGCTAGTGACATTTGTATACCAATACCTGTTAGTGACTAGGTTCGGGTCGTCACTTTCGTTGCTAGGTCCGTCACAAATCTAGTTAGGGAACAAAAACATGGTCGCTTTTAAGTTATCTTCTAACCAAAGTAGTCACCATGCTTAGTGTTTTGATGTCTCTTCAGTTTGGCGGGAAAGTTTGTTGGTTAAAAAGCTACAACTACCCCAATTTCAATTCGATTGTTATAAGTTCAATTGTGAATCAATTTCGGTTTCTGTTTTGATTATTTTTTAATGACAGTTTGTATTATAACACTAGCAAGCACCTAGATAAATAAAGTTACTATTGGTTATGCGCTCATAAATCAATAGTTATACGGCCGGGAATTACGTGAGCCTATCGGGGCACACACGTATACATTTAGAGAGCGTTTATTAAATATAATTAATACGTTTAATGTATACTATTAATTATAATTAATATAATCCACGAAATAAACATAACGGTCGTTAGTCCGTAAGTGTAACAGTTAATGGTCGTTAAGTCCGAAAATTGGCTTGATTTGAACATGTTAATTTTACAAGGAGCAAAAGGCAATATGGAGGCTCATGGACACTTCATATGGCCGGCCACCTCATGGGCTAGGGCAAGGGATGATAGCTTTTTTCCTAAGCTAAGTATTTAGTATAAAAGGAGGCCTTTAGGACTTCATTTACTTACACCTCTCATAAATCAAAGCATTCTTTGATTTCTCTCTTGCTCTCTCTAGTACAACGTCTCTTGTTTAGGGAGTTGGAAACCTTTCTTCTCTACGACTAGCATTCGTGTTAAGGTCATAGCTCGTGGGTTAAGCACTAGCATCCTAACGCTCTCGTTGGACGTGTAGTGTGTGTTTACGTTAGAGATCAACTAATTATAGTTGATTAGGGTTTCGTGGTGGTACGAGATCTATTGAAGTGTTCGTGATCAAGATCAAGACTTGGTAGTTATGTATTTTTCAACAGATTCGAGGTTAGTATTATTATGTGTTTTAATTCATAACATTAAATATAGATACAACCGCTGCGTACTCGTGGTATTGATGGTTTAATCAATATGAATTCCCTACAGTGGCATCACGAGCCATCTCGTTTCGTGTTATGGGTTTCACATAGAGTCGCTTGCTACACTAATTAAACACATATATTAATTGTTATGACAATAACATACATTATTGTCTTTTAATTAAACCTTGATCTTGTTTAATATTAATGGTTAATAAGAAAGGTAAGGAAAAATTAAAAGAATATTGTAATATGGATTATTCTTTTTCTTTTTCTGATCTTAAGGCTTACGCGGTCATGATCTATGACGTTTGTGGTCCACTTGGTACCTAGCTCGAAAACCTTATGGGAGCCTTAGATTCTCCAATTGGGGAAGACTCATTCTTGAGTTTTGGAGCATTACTTGTTTTACTGCTTTCCATTAGAGTTTGTCTTCACCGCTACCCCTTCTTCTGTCTGTTTTAATTGCTTATATGTTTTATTCCTTGTGACTTGTTTTATATATATGCTTTTGATTTTGGAAATAAAAACAGACTAATTACTTATATCGAAACTTGTTTTTAATTAAATCGTGGGTTCCATCAAGCTATTGAGGGTGTGGATCATTACTCGAAGCTACCAGGATATAGCTTTCTGAATATCGTGAGATTTAATTACTGTCTATTAATATACACACTTAATTCCTTGTGACCAGTTATGTGGTATGTGTAAAACTTGTTTTTTTACACTAAACGGACTATAAACTATTGAAATCTGATTTGATTAAATCATTGGTTCGATCATTCTATTGAGGGTGTGGATCATTACTCGAAGCTACCAAGATATAGCATGATGGACATCGTTTGATTTAATAAACTTTAACTATAAGATACCTAAAGTTTTGTGCTCTTATTAATGATCTTTTGGTTAATACCAGGATCTAGGGTTTTGCATGGTCTTTTCCCACCCCACTACATGTTTCGGCATTTGAGGAAATTATTGGAAGAACTTGGGTCTTTTAACTCATGCAGAGTACAATATAGGGTTCTTGACCATTATTTGCCCGTGATATAAGTACACCTAATAAGTTGAAAGATTGTTTTTTGCAAACTTGTGTTACAAAGATGTTTGCATGCTTTTTTGTACACAATTTTTTATACATGTTTTTGTCAAAAAGTATGTGATACCCTATTTGAAATTTAAGTCTATGCCATCCAAGTTTGAGAACACTTGCACTTGCCTTTTGCTCTTCGTGGGATGTGAGTGAATTGCAACCAAATGTGTTTATTCTCTGGCATAGGAACTAGAGTTATTTACACATGTTCTTTAATTGGACGACTTAATCGAGTCAAGCGGGTGAGATCCTTGATCCTGAGGCATACGATGAGACAAAACATGCATGACACTAGCAGCTTGTACTCTAGTACCATAAGTCTCATAAATCTAAGAATTGCACTTGTAATGCAATTGTCGCACGCCTCCTACCTCTTGTACCCACATGACTTACTAGAGTAGTAAGCACTACCGTGATGAGTGGGAATTCAAGAGGACCTTAGTCTTTTAGTAAATTAATTGTTTTATTTATTAAAACATGGGTAGTTAATTTGTAAAAGAATTAATTATCGAAGATACTAAAATTTTGAACTTTGTTTTATTGTAGACGGCTGCAAATCAGACCGTCAACAATTCGATCTTCAGGTCTTTCCTTGAAAAGGAAAAACTTACTGTATCTAACTTCCTCGACTTTGGTATCGAATTTGAGGATCGTCCTCACAGCCGAGGATAAGTTAACATATGTGGAGCATCCATACCGCCATCTGTTCCTCCAACTCCTGATCAGTAGGTTCCTGCGATGTCCTTCTGCTCACGCCCAATGAGTTAAAGCATCCAAGGACATAGGCTGTCTTATGCTCATAAGCATGACTCCAGAACTTCAAAAGAATCTGGAGCACTTTGATGCATATAACATGCTTAAGGAATTGAAGACCATGTTTGCTCAGCAAGCAGAACAAGAACTCCTTGAGATTGTGCAGGCCTTTCATGCATCTAATCATGAGGAGGGTCAATCTGTTAGCACCTATGTTCTGAAAAAGAAGGGCTATCTGGATAGACTGGAACGCCTTGGTCACCCCTTGTCATCTGGCCTTGCAGTGAGCATGATTCTTACCTCTCTGAACAAGGACTTTGTTGGATTCAGACAGAATTATAATATGCAATGCATGGGGAAGATAGTGAATGAAGTGCATGCAATGCTTAAGCTGCTCGAACAAGGGCTTTCTAAAAGAGATGCTGCTCCTGTTGTACTTGCTATAAGAGCAGGAAGGATCCAGAAGAACAATAAGAACAAGAAGCCGCATAATGGTGCTCAGGGTAAGAATCATGGCAATGGCAAGGCTAAGCTTGCATATGCCCCCAAGGCCAAGATTCCCCCTCCACCTAAAAAAGAGCATCCTGCTAAGGAAACTGAGTGTCATCATTGTCATCAGATTAGACAATGGAGGAGGAATTGTCCTACCTATTTAGCCGAGTTGATGCAGAAGAAGTGCAATGTGGGTAGCAATGCTAGCACATCAGGTATCTTCATCATAGAACTTTATAATTTTGCTCATAAATCTTGGGTATATGACACTGGTTGTAGTACTCACATCTGTAATACTACTCAGGGTCTCAGGGGAAGTAAGAAACTGAAGCCCGGAGCTTTAAGCCTGTACGTGGGGAATGTAAATTGTGCAGCCGTTGAAGCTATAGGAACTTTTGATTTGTCGCTTCCTTGTGGTTTAATAATTTGTTTGGACAATTTTCATTATGCTCCTAGTATTACTAGGGGTATTGTTTCAGTTCCACTTTTGAAAGACAAGGGTTTTACTCATTGTTTTACGGATATTGGTATTTCAGTTTCAATGAATAACTTGTTTTATTTTAATGATGTTTCTATGAATGGTATTTTTGAAATTGATATGCATGATTATGTTTTAAATGATTGTTCTATGTATTATGTTAATAGTAAAAGATCCAAGCGTAACTTGGACTCTACATTCTTGTGGCATTGCCGACTTGGGCACATTAACAAAAAACGCATTGAGAAGCTGCAACACGATGGGCTTCTTAAATCAACCGACCTTGAGTCTTTTGATAAATATGAACCTTGTATGTCTGGGAAGATGGAAAAAAAGCCTTTTCCGCATAAAACAGAGAAAGCTACAGATCTACTTGGACTCATACATACTGATGTGTGTGTCCCTTTTAGAACTGTGTCGAAACAAGGATACAACTATTTCTTAACTTTCACTGATGACTTTAGTCGATATGGTTATGTTTGTTAGCATTCAGAAAATCCATAGTGAAGAGTCGGTCACCCCAACTATTATCTAGCATAAGTTAGCTCGTAGACATATCGTTATTTACGTGTTTATTAGTGTAGTTTAGTTTAGAGTAACACCGTGGAGAAAGGACGGGTCTTTACCCATTGTATGCCTGATCCACAGTCCGACAGGAGGACGTATTTGCTGTAACTATAAATACCCCTTCCATCCTTGGAAGGGGTGGTGCTTCTTATTAATCTAACCTTCGCTTTTTGTTTATCTCTCTAGAAACACCCTCTCCTCTCTTCATCTCTCTAAAACCATGACTTTCTTGTTTCATCACCATCCAAGGCCACCCGAATAATCATAACACAATACATGTAAGATCCTACAAATGGTATCAAGAGCCAAGGTTTTTTGTGTTGTGTTGATTTGTGTGGTATCTTTGCTTTGTTTAAAACTGTTTTTCTCCTTGTTGTTCGGATCTGATTTTTTTATCTTTTGTGGGAACAGTTTTATTAACAAGTTATATACATCTTTATGGTCAAAAGTGAAGTCTCATGTGCTTTATCTTATTTACAAGAAACTGTTTATGTGTCTATAACAGTTTTTTTAAAAAGCTTTAATCTTTTTGTGACTTATTTTTTGTACCAGTCCCGTGAAATATTATGTGGTCATCGGTCAGTTTCTCAAGGTCAGGGTAAAAAGTAGACATTTTTATGTCATTTTTTCTGGGTTACCTATGAAGATGGTCGGAAAACATTGTCGGAAAACTCATCGGAAAAAGTCAACGAGGGTCAAAACCCTATTCTTACGCATAAGGAGCATCTACAGAGTTATTTACGCATAACTGTGAAGTTATGCGTAAGGATTTGTTACGCGTATGTTTTTACGCATAAGCCTAGGCTTACGCGTAAGACTGGGTTACGCATAAGCTTTTACGCTTAAAACTCATCTTCAGATAAATTACGCATAACTGTGAAGTTATGCGTAGAAATTGTTAGGCGTAAGGTTTTACGCATAAGCCTTTGCTTACGCGTAACCTAGACCTTGACTTTACGCATAAGCTAAATGACCTGTTTACGCTTAAGCTATATGACCAGTTTTACGCATAAGGTTTTGAGGTAAAACAATGTTACGCGTAAGAAAAAATTTTACGAGTAAGAAATGGAGAAAGCTACGCGTAAACTGAAATTACACGACCACAAGACCAAGACCATATACCTTTACCAAGACTCAATTGACCTCAGTCTTATACGTGCATCATCTGTCCAAGAAAGACCAAAACAAAATCTAATCCTAGACCTAGACTCATCAATTAACCCTCAACATCACTCCCCATCTCTCAAACAATCAAGACTCAATTATAAACGAAATTTACATTAATCTAATCTCAGATTCGGATTCAATTTTTTTGTAATCTTTTAAAGATTATTTCAAATGAATCACATATCATCATTGACATCATCTTGTGTTACTATCCGAAAGTTAAAGAAAAGTTTATAACAATTATGTTATCACTTTTCTTTCGTTCGTTCATGACTCTAATTAAACATAAACGGATACACCTACCTGAGACCCTTCTTATTAAAGATCTTGAAGAAACAGCCTTTGTTCTTCATCCGTGCAACTCAAAAAGAATGAAGGGAGTCACTTTTTGTGTGTTTGTTCGTGTGTTGTAATAGGGATGTCATGACTGAGAAAAGTTTTGATTTGTGTTTGATGTTCGGTATGGATTGTTTTGGCTGCTGAGAAATGATGTTATTGGGAGAGATTAGGTAAGAGATTATTTTTTATGTGAGAGGCGATATTCTTCATGTGGTGTTTCTAGGGTTAGGTAAAGTGAGTGAGACATCTTAAATAACCGGATATTATTTGGGTTTGATAGAATCGAATATCACTTGCTGCTTGAGCTTTTTGAGTTGGATTTGGGCCGAGTAACCTTTTCTTGGAATGGGCTATGACGTGGGCTAATGAGAATTCAATTGGGTCGTGTTAAAATGATATACTAAACGATTGGTTTGTTGTGTATTCAATGAATTGCGTAACTGGGCTTACGATTTGTACTATCCAAAACTAATATCTATATTTTTTTTGGATATACAATTTTCTTATAGTACTAGTATATTGAGTGGTATATTTTGGTATGGTATAATTTTACGGAGGATACAAATTCACGGCTTGAGCGAAAAAGTGGAAAATGACTACGGGGTTTGTGTACGGTTTTATTGAAGTGACGTTATCTTCATATGTGGTCATTACTATTAGCCGATGAATCAATGGAGGTTCAATTTCTGCAATTCCCATGAGATATTCGACGCCACAAAAATGTCAATGATACTTCACAGTCTAAGCAAAATCTTTCTAAGAATCGTCATCGTCAGTCATGAATTTTTTCAAGATGTTTGCTTATGACAAGAACTTGTCGTGCAAATAGTCGTACACGTTATGATGCTTCCGAAAGTTCGAAACCATCATGGGGGAGAAACGTGTACTTTGATGTTATACGGTCAACCTCCAGGGGGAAGTAGTATATACTACTTGACTTTGTATGGTTTGTGAAGCTGTCTACATTTGGGTATAGAATTGTTCATGGTGGAGAAGAATCGTTGAAGAACCAATGCATGTTCCCCTAAAACAGATATTCACCGAAACCAAAGTTGTCTTAACACATTCAAGCTGACATTGTTTATGGTTTTGTCTTGATTTTGTAAAATCCCGCGAAAGAAATTATTTCTCGGTTTAAATCATAGACTTGTAAAATCCCGTAACAATGGAAACATCCTGGTAAAAGTAATGAGCATTTCCGGATCTATCTTGCGGTTTATTCTTGGTTTTGTAAAATCCCGCGAAAGAAACTATTTCTCGGTTTAAACCATAGAACTGTAAAATCCCATATTGATGGACCATCTTGGAGAAAGGAAGGTGTATTTCTGGATCTTATCTGATGTTGGTACTACGGTTTCTACTTCGAAGAAGGGATAAAAGGGTGTACTTCATGAATTGGATGTGTGTTTGGATATTCGTCATGGCAATTTGGTTATTACATGGTTTTACGGGGTTATGTGCTTCTTACCATGGTCGGGATGAAACCATTATCATAGTTCACTTAAAACGTCAAAGGAGGCTAGATTTGAACTTTTAACCAGAAGATGTGACAACGGCGTTAATTCATTATTATTTATTTGAGGTTGAAGTGAAATATCACGGGCGAGTGTACTTAGTATCTGAAGGTATCGGGGATGGTTGGATGAAGATTCTTCGAGATCCTTGTTCGAGCTTAATCAAAAATGAAGACTTGGAATTATAGTTATTTTTGGGTGACTTTTTCCTTTTCTTTTACCACTTGGGGGAATTGGGCTCACAACACCACAAAATAACTATCACTTTAAGGAGTTACGTTGTAGTGCTCAGTGTCACATTCAATTGTGGATTTTCAAGAGGTAATGTACGTCTTATACTTGATGGTTGGTTGGTTGAAGAGTATAGAGTACATAGAGAGTACTTAGAGATGCTAATGGAAATCGGCACCGCTCTTTGTTACATATGTGCAAGTTTAAGTCACAAGTTCGGTAGTTTACTTCAAGGTCAAATTCATCATATTGGGTTTTCTCCATCAACTGTCACGACAAAGAGCCTACTGAATGATAATGGGATTGATTACAAGTTTTGCCAAAGGGAGTTGAAAAGAGAGAGATTATGACGTTTGAACACAACAGTTCAAGCCTCGTTCCCTAAAGAAAAGAAATGTGTACGCTTCAGTGCGCATTATCTTCGGAAGAAGAGAAATCTTCTTATTATGACCATTCTCACCAACATGCTTCATGCTTTTTCCATGCGCGCTCAGTCATCAAGTGGATCTTCTTCTCATGTTTTTTTCTCAATGGTGATCTACTTACCGTTGATGGTTTTTCTATTTTTCACTAGCTCAATTAAAATGGCGATGGCGACATCATATGCAATTTTTGCGGGGGAGAAGTGGAAATAGACTACACATGGATGAGTTCACTTGTTTAGTCAAGAATGGCAACGTCGTATGCAATTCTTGAGGGGGAGAAGAAGTGTGAAACTACTGCATGTTGATAAACATCTGAGAACAAATGGTCATACGGCTCCTAACTCATGTAAGAACCGAGCTTCTTCTTATCGGGTCATCTTTACATGGAGTTTCTTCTAAGAGCCGTTGGTTGACATCTTCTCATGGACTAATGAGATTTATGACAAAGTGCTTCCAGTTGCGAGGCAGATTTTCTTGATGAACATCTTTCTGTTCTTGTTTGATTGGGAGGGATTTTAGTTAAGGGGATTTGCTATATACAAGTTAACGGGAATGCATTAGGTGAGAAGAAGATGTTAACTTTACATTCCCCAACTGGACAATCTTGAAGAAGGCATTTATCAAACAGATTGTCGGTTTAGGGGAGAGCACTAATTGGGGAGAGTGATAAGTCGGATTTAATCCCTAATTAGACTTGCTCACATTATTCAACAAGTTGATTCTCACAAAGACTTCAAGCGATCTTCTCAAAAGATTTCAAGTATTTGGGCATATAATATGTTGCTGATTCTGAAGTGTCAAAACCAGCAAGGAGGAAGGAGACTTACATATAAAAGCATAACGAGTACACATGATGAACTTAATACTTCTAAGTGATTGAAGATATCCCGGGAAGACTATTGTCATTACCGTAGAGAAACTCAAGGTTTGACTCATGGTTGGCTTTTAGTGTTATTATTCCAACGACGTGGGGGAAGTGATGTAAAAGATAGTTTCTGAAGATGAAAGAGGTACACAAGTGTGTGATGATTTTGATGTTATCATAATCATCAGGGGAGAGAGATTGTGTACATTGGGGATGCTCAGCTGTTTTACTTGAGGGCTTAATCAGTGATTTAGAGATATAATCACTTATTCCGGTGTTGACATCCGCAGAGATTGTCACCCGCAGAGATAATCAGTGATTCGGCTGCTTCTTCAATGTTATCGGTTATTCTCTCTTTGGGCATTCGGGTACTTCGGGTTCTTAAGCTTCATACACTTTCTTCAGGGGGAGAGAAAAGTATACATCGGGGTTATTCTTTGGCTATTGGAATTAATATGCTACTTCGATGGTATAAGTTTCTTTGTCTTCGGGTATGTGCATTTTGGTTCGTGAGCTCTAGTCTAAGAGACTGACTGCATCAATTCATCTACTTGGGGGAAGTGTTCTCTTGACACCTTTTGGAATGGATTGCGTTAGACTTCAGTGGTTATGAAATTTGAGAAGATTATTTATGAGTGGGATGATACGTTGCTGTTCTTCTTCTTGATGGTATAACCCCGAATGGAGATCCTCGATTATCGTTCTTAAATGGAGCAGCGGGATTTATGGTAATGGTGTGCTTTTCTGTGCACCTGGCTAAGGGAAGCTTGTAATAGAGCTTTGAATCTGCTCATCTAATGGATTTTCGGTTTGGGGGGAAGCTGCCAAAGTCTCTCTTTCTCAAAGGCTCGTGTTCTATCTTCTATTCTGGAGCCTTGGAAGCTTTGGTGGTGGAAGTTTAAGAGATGACGTATTCTATCTTCTACGACGTGCTGCTTGATATCCTTATCTCAGTACTCGTATAATCATCCTCTTAAATTATATCATCTACTCTACCTGTGTATATATTTTTCAAAAAGCAAAATACAAAAATATAAAACCAGAAAAACAAAAAAGAAAAATATAAAATCAACAAAAACCCATAAAAATTAGAAAAAATTTAAAAATACCAAAAATATGTTTTCTCAAGACATGTCTTCTGGTATCGATAACATCTGCGGTCTTAGAAATGTCATTCAATAATGGCACGGGACCATAGATGAAGTTCGAGCAGGAGGTGTAAATATTCTTTTTCAAAACATGTCAAAAAATTATGGCTTGCAGTTACTTCTGACTGTGACCCGTGCTTAAAACTATGGCTTGCTATTATTTCAGATAGCAACCCGCTCTTTTAAGAAAGGAAAGTGCTGCGCTAAACAAATTTTCAAATATTTCGTGCACTTATCCTATAACAATTGAGGAAAGTATGTCGAAGGACTACTGTTCCTACACAAATGTTTTTCCGTCTTAAATTCTTCAGAAAAATATTTGTTGTTTTCAAAAATGGTGGTAATGAGTTGCTTGAGAAATCAATCGGAATCAGAGTTTTTATAATAATTGAAAACTCAATCAATGACTTCAGCGTTTTTTAAACTTTTCAGTAAAATAAGTCATTGATTGAGGGGGAGAATGTTTTCAAATTTCATCATCTAACGGGTTTTCTTAATTATCCTATATGCTTAATTAAAAATGATGTTAACCTACGTTGAAGGACTAGGTGCCCAGGATATGATTGTTAGGATTAGATGATCAGAGTTTGATAAACACATTATTTCCATACTTTATATGATCTGATTGATATGTTGGATTGACTTTTATTAGTCGATTGCTGTTTGGGTGATGTCGACCACCATATATCTATATGTATGTTCACTAACGTATGCAGATATCATGGATATAAGAATGTTCCCGATCCGGATCCCACAAATAAAGATGATTGGATGCCGAAAGTAAAGGGTAACTATTTCTTGGGTTGACAAATGAAGAAACGGAGCTTAATTGGACTTCAATGGAGAGTTGGCATAAATGCAACGTAAGAGGTGTCACTGCATCAGCAGATGGTTTTCTTCTAAGTGATTGAAGAAACGGATCTTAATTTGGCCTCAGTTGGCATTCAAAATGCAACGTAAGAAGAAGTCTCACTGCATCAGCAGACGGTTTTTCTTCCAAGCCTTACAGCAACAACAACAAACTCGGCTCAACCACCTAACGAATCTTTGTGCAGGATATCATTTTTAAACAATTTTGAAAAAAAATTGAATAAAATTGTTTTGAAAATGGAAGATATTGTTTTGAAAATTAATTGGAATTAATTTTGGAAATCACCGGACTTTATTTTATCAAAACTTAAGTCACTCAATCAACGACTTCGGTCATCGATTGAGGGGGAGAGTGATTTTATTTAAAGTATTTTCAAACAATATATCTTCAAAAGAGTCCGTGTGTACGTTAAAATGTGGTGATTTAAAGATTTAATGTTTTGTCATTGTATGATTTTCTTTAAAACTCAAAGATCTGTCAAAATGAAATTTTTTCTGTTCTTGTTTGATTGTGAAATTGTTTTATTTTACTAAAAGATCTCTTAAAACAATCATACCTGACACTAACAATCTTTAATGTCTTAAAATGGTCCTTATCTGTCATTTTTCAAAACTAAACCAAGCCACAAGTTCTCCCATGTTTTATAAACCTTATTAAATCACTTGGGATCCAAAATCTCAAAGGGTTTGATATTTTTGATCGGGGGAGAATTTGTGATTTAATAATGGAATTTGATAAAAGGTGATCGTTTTGATTCAAATTGCAAGTTCTCTCTAATATGTGCTAAACTCGTTCAAATCTCGAGGCACATATTGAGGGGGAGCAAATGGTTTTGTCTATGGCATGTGTGATCGTGAAAGTACTTATAAGAACTCTTTCCTCTATGTGATAAAATGTTTTAAAATATCCTACGCACATATTGAGGGGGAGAATTTACCAAGAAAATCAAATGGCTTTTTCTATGAAAATTGTGATCAAGAATATATTTCAAAGAACTCTTGCCTCCATGTGCGAAACTATTTCAAAATCATATGCATATGTTGAGGGGGAGCATTTCTAAAAGATCAAAAACAGTTAAGGTACAAAATGCTTTGATCTCGTATCACAAGTACCTTGATTGATTTTCCAAATGATTTTTCAAATGGTTACAAGAAGGAATAAACTATACCACAAGACCGACCTTTTACTTTATGCATTGGAGTTATAAGGATGGTAAGGTTAGGTATTAGTTCCCACGATCCCGCCAGAGCCGGAGGGATCTACCCAAGGACAATCCACTAGATAGTGTAGAGTCCTTAGGTATATTGAGAAAAGGAGAAAAGTGAGAAATGAGAAGAGTGCGGACTGAGATAGAGCTAGTACTGGAATAAACCCAACAAGGTTCTAGTAATGAAGTCTCGGTAAGCACTGAAGGGGTTGAAGAATGAAAAAGAATTGAATGTGAAAAGGGCGAAAAGAAATAGCCCTCCAACAATTCAACCTTAGGGCAGAAACCGGGTTCAATACATATGCTACTGGTGGCTACTTAGGTAACACTGGTATTGAAGACAAGACATCATGGACCCAGTGATGCACTGCACTAAACTTCCCAAGCTACTCAAGTTCCTCTTAAAAGGACTTGTTTCATTCTCATGGGGAACCTACATAATCTATCGACTTTCTCTTAGAGATTGTTGATATTGAAGAAGGAGACCCTCTCCCTAGTCTCCGGCATAGGAAACCAAATGTGCACAATTGAGTCTAGAGCCAAGAGATCATTCACAATATCTCATTAGGACACTGAATTAATGAAGACTTGCTGTTTCACACAATGTGGAAAGTGAGAATATATTAAGAGTCCTACGCATTATCCTTGTGGTATTGCCAGAACATCCGAGTGATATTTTAAGTATTCACGATGAAGATGGAAATCCTTCTAGAGCCAACATCAAACAAGCTCTTGGTGGGTGACATGTGAGATCTTGCAAAAGATCAAGCTTGTGACAACTGGATAGAAACGATGGGGTGATTCATTCTTGAATCAACCTTGGTCCAGGAAATGAATTGACGGATACCTTTGAAAAACCGGTCGTTGTGCTTAAAAGTTCTTTTCCATAGCACATCGACTGTGTATTAATGTTTCAAAATTAAAGGGTATTTATGATTTATAATTTATTTTCCATAAAACCTTCGTTGTATTGGAAAACACTTTCTATTAAGCAATACACGATTGTTTTCAAATCACTTTTCATCAATCAGTGAATCTCAATTCGCTGGTTCACTCACTCCGTGTTGTCTTCTTTGAGATGTTCCGGTTTGAGAACAGCTAGAGCAGCTGCGAAACCCTGTCAAGCAGATTCTTCGGAATTATACCTGATCACAGGCAGTACTTGTACTGATCAACGGGGAACCGTGGGCCGTGTACCTCAATTCAACGAAAGTGGTCAAAGACACTTTCGTGTGTTTTATTGCTAACTGTTGTTTGCAGGTACATTTGGACGGTTGCAGCTGATCGATATTGAGAAGTTAATTCATAGCCGCATGCTCACAGCATCCACACTTAATTAAAGAAATCATGACAAGTGCCTATCTACATAACCTGGCTCAGATATTTTTATACTATGCTTCTGCTAATATCTTGAACCAGTAAAAGCTTCCGCTACTCTGATGAAAAGATGTCATGATCCAGAAAGTGTGAGCATGTCGGTCCGAAAGTCACAACTTCACATGATGGCAACACAACAAAGGGTGATCCAGAGATTTACTGTGGCTGATGATCTCAATGAAAGCTCGAAGATCATCATGATGTGGATCAGTTCAAAGACCTCCACTGAAAGTACAAAACTATGCGGACTATGAAGAGTCACTGCTAAAGCACAAAGATTACGGAAGTGAAGAATTGAAGTCCACAAGCTTGGAACTAAAGACAAAGAAAGAATGCTAGGATGCAAAATGTATTTCATGGGGTGACCTCCCTAAGGGGGAGATTGTTAGGATTCAGAAAATCCATAGTGAAGAGTCGGTCACCCCAACTATTATCTAGCATAAGTTAGCTCGTAGACATATCGTTATTTACGTGTTTATTAGTGTAGTTTAGTTTAGAGTAACATCGTGGAGGAATGACGGGTCTTTACCCATTGTATGCCTGATCCACAGTCCGACAGGAGGACGTATTTGCTGTAACTATAAATACCCCTTCCATCCTTGGAAAGGGTGGTGCTTCTCATTAATCTAACCTTCTCTTTTTGTTTATCTCTCTAGAAACACCCTCTCCTCTCTTCATCTCTCTAAAACCATGGCTTTCTTGTTTCATCACCATCCAAGGCCACCCGAATCATCATAACACAATACATGTAAGATCCTACAATGTTTACATGCTTAAACATAAACATGAAGTCTTTGAAACTTTCAAAGTATTTCAAAGTGAAGTTGATAATCAACTTGGTAAGACCATAAAGGCTTTACAGTCTGACCGTGGAGGCAAATATATTAGTCAAGAGTTTATTGATCATCTTAAGAAGTGTGGGATTGTCACACAACTCTCCTCTCCACGTACACCGCAACATAATGGTGTATCTGAGAGAAGGAATCGAACCCTGCTTGACATGGTAAGATCTATGATGAATCAAACAACTCTACCAATGTCCTTTTAGGATTATGCTCTTGATTCTGTTGTACGCATTCACAATATGGTTCCATCAAAGAAGGTTGAAAAGACACCATATGAACTATGGCATGGGAAAGTCCCTAATCTATCTTACTTAAGGGTATGGGGTTGTGAGGCATTCGTGAAACGTGACACGCTTGACAAACTAGAACCAAGATCTATTAAGTGTATCTTTGTAGGATACCTAAATGAAACAATGGGTTACTACCTCTACTACCCACCTGAGCACAAGGTATTTGTTGCTAGGTTTCCTAAGTTTTTTAAGAATTGTCTCATCTCACAAAAAGCAAGTGGGAGGATCGTAGAACTTGATGAAATTCAAGAAGATACTCACCCTTCTGAAAATACTATCCAACTTCCTGAGATGGTTGAACATGAAAGTATTGAGCTAGGTTATTGTTTCATCGAAAATGATACACAATTGTACTCGCTGAAGCTTATTGTTTTTGTGTACAAATGGTAACTAGCTAGCTACTTTAATTTGTGCAAAAGAATAGAATAATACAAGATTGTAACGGTTAAACATTGAATAACCCGTAGGTATAATATTATTATTGACCATTATTTATTATGGTAAAACCGTAGATGCCCTAAACCCACAAACCGGGCTTGGGCCTATTTATTCTCTAATATATTAGATGATAGATTAGCATGTCCAAGCCCGATGAATACAGTGCAGCTTGAGCTGATACATAGTGATACTGTTGTTTTGGAGTTTATGAGCAAGATCAACCACCACCTGATTCTCATCCGGATCGAATCCATCATACATTTTCGAGATATGATTAAGAAGATTTCCAAGTTCCAGTAATTCTGACTTTACTCCAGAGTCCCAAGATTGAGATCATTTTTGCAGCTTAAACGCACTCATTGCAAAAAGTTTTAAATGACCATCAATGGTGACAACCAAGCTTGTGCTTTGCAGATTTCCGTGAAGCCGCTCTCTCTCGTAAATATGTAGAGCACCTGCAATAATTTATTGTGCCATCTTCTTCTTATCAAACTTTCTATCATAAGCTGATAGCTCAACAAAGTTTTCAAAAGCCAAATTTTTAACTTTTTGAAACTCGTAGTCCCCTAGATAGGCCAAAAGGTTAGGGTTGTACCCCACACAAGTATAGAAAAATATTATGCCCGCGTGGGCTACAACCCTAAATGTTGTAACAATCTAATAGTTACATGAAATATCAAGCAAGTATAAAAAAACTAGATTTTACCTTGTGATATAATTCCGAGACAACCCATTTCAATAATCGTTTCAACAATGGCAACGCCGTCATTCATCTTTTCTTGATTTCTGAAATGAAAGAAAATTAAGTGAAAAAAAAGACCATGAAATCCATCTATATATAAACACACTAAATCGATAACTACTCATATTTTTATCTCGTAATTATATATTGCTAAAGCATGAAATGAGCAACTGAAATTTTTTCATATAAATCTACTTACAATCACTTGATTTTCAACTTGTAAGATTATCTTTTCTTCTTCAATAGATATTAAGAGCCTTGCAAAATATTGAAGTGACATGTAATGAAAGTGGGGACTATTTATTTTGATATGGTTGTTTAAGATGGCTAGTGTGTGAACCTAACAAGAAGTAAATATAAATGACTAAAATTATTGAGAGGGCACCTACTCACGTGAATTCAAATTCACTCTAACACACTCAAGAAGTACTTCGTTTCTATGTTCATTTAATGGACAGTAAATAGTCGATCAGATGCATGTCAACTAATTCAAATTCACTACCAACCTATCTGCATCATCTGAATTTTGGCACATTACGTTTTTTTATTTTTCAACTGTTTCTACAATGATTCTTTAGAGAAATGTGTAATACATGGGTTACCCGTTACGGTCGCAAAACGTGCGCAATATCATTTTAGTATGTGATGTGATCACTTGAATTAATAGGGCGGCTCACTTTTTTATTCTCAGCCACATCGTCTACAATAGCACCTATCTTTCTACTTCTTTCTAACTTCAATGTAGCACAATCGATTATAACTAAATTTCCTATATCAGATGACACGTCATGTTGATTTATATATATTTCTGTTTATTAAGTTTACTTTTTATACACTTGTATATCACAAATTCACAATGCTTCGAGTGATCTGGAATGCTTGGAATCGCAATTTTTTTTCTGGAGTTGACACTAGTATTGACTCGTGCTTCCTTGAGGTTCAAAGACACTCTTTTTGTTGGCTATCAAATCGTAGTAAAGTGATCCTATATTGGCATGAGTGAGTTGCGGATCCTACTATCTCTTGTATACGGGCCACTAGTTCTCTTTGACTCATGTCTTTTTTTTCATGTTGGTGTTTATTTAAGTTTATAGCTTCTCGCTAAGGGCTACTTATTGAGATATATAATATATTTGATGCTTAAAAAAAGAAAAAAGAAAAACTGATCTAATCAACGATATAATTTGATATGAACTAAAAATCCTAAAAACTATAATAACTCTTATCACAAAAATATAAAGAATTGCATGTCAACAAAATACGCAATGTAATCTTTCTAACTCTGTAATTTCAAACGTTTATATACTTCCAAACAGCGACATTAACATCTTTTTATTCACTATAAGGCCAACTCAATTCCTATACTCCATATACACACGCTTCTTTATTATACAACTTTGAAAAATTATACTGTATTACTTACTTATGAATTCCTTAACTATTACCTTTTGATCCTGTGATGTTCACGGGTCAATAACCACATAATCATATAAACAAGATAGGCTATCTAACAGCAACATTTTGTTTATAGCGGTTAAATCAATTTCAATGTTGAGTATCAAATTTCAATTGCTGGTTAGATGTATTAATGAAACCCTTAATTTTGATCTACAGTATATAATTTGTATACATCAAAGTTCAAGTTACCATAAACTAGCTAACACACAAGATAATAATACTATCCACAATTAATGATAGAACCGCTAATGTTGGCTTGACGACAATAAACTATATATCACTATCTCAACAATCTAAATGCATGCCAGTGGATCATGTCATGTCTATGGTCGTCAGCCTATGCCGTCAAATATTACCAAACAATCCAGCAACCCCTAGTCAAAGACGTTCATTGAGGGTTAAGCACATTGCACTCTAAAAACATGGTTGTTCTGCTGTACAGTCAATTGGGTGGTCAAACTGGTCATACCAGGTAAATCTATATTTAACTTTTTGAGATCATATAAACTTGTGGTCGACTTTCAGTTTTGCTTACAAATATCGAACTTGTTTACTTTAAAAAAAAATCATCAAACAAAACACTCTAGTCTTGAGCTAGGTTATTGTTTCGTCGAAAGTGATACACAATTGTACTTGCTGAAGGTTATTGTTTTTGTGTAAAAATAATAACTTGCTAGCTACTTTAATTTGCGCAAAAGAATAGAATAATACAAGATTGTAGCTGTTAAACATTGAATAACCCGTAGGTATAATATTATTATTGACCATTATTTATAATGGTAAAACCCTAGATCCCCTAAACCCACAAACCGGGCTTGTGCCTATTTATTCTCTAATATATTAGATGATAGATTAGTATGCCCAAGCCCGTTGAATATAGTGCAGCTTGAGCTGATCCATAGTGATACTGTTGTTTTGGAGTTTATGAGCAAGATAAGCCACTACCGGTTTCTCATCCGGATCGAATCCATCATACATTTTCGAGATATGATTAAAAAGATTTCCAAGTTCCAGTAATTCTGACTTTACTCCAGAGCCCCAAGATTCAGATTCTTTCTGCAGCTTAAACGCACTCATTGCAAAAAGTTTTAAATGACCATCAATGGTGAGAACCAAGCTTGTGCTTTGCAGATTTCCGTGAAGCGCTCTCTCTCGTAAATATGCAGAGCACCTGCAATAATTGATTGTGAAGCGCTCTCTCTCTCGTAAATATGCAGAGCACCTGCAATAATTGATTGTGCCATCTTCTTCTTATCAAACTTTCTATCATAAGCTGAGAGCTCAACAAAGTTTGCAAAAGTCAAATTTTAACTTTCTGAAACTCGTAGTCCCCTAGATAGGCCAAAAGGTTAGGGTTGTACCCCATGTAAGTATAAAACAATACAACTTCAAAATACAACTTTGTTATTATTCCCTCGTGGGGTACAACCCTAAATGTTGTAACAATCTAATAGCAACATGAAATATAATAAGCAAGTATGAAAAAAACTAGATTTTACCTTGTGATATAATTCCGAGACCACCTATTTCATCAATCGTTTCAACAATGGCAACGCCGTCTTTCATCTTTTCTTGGTTTCTGAAATGAAAGCAAATTAAGTAAAAAGAAAGACCATGAAATCCATCTATATATAAACACACTAAATCGAAAACTACTCATTTTTTTATCTCGTAATTATCTATATCTATATCTATACTACTTATAATGGAGAGATGACCATCTCTCTTCTAATTTTTTAAGATTTCCACATATAGATTTTAAGCAAATACAACTACTTAAGCTATATGTACAATTGCTTTATGCATAAACACCTAAAAATATTTGACTGATCAACATTTGTAATTAATGTCATATTTAAAACACCCATTTGATAAAAAGTATAATTTATAAAACACAATGTACAACAAAAAAAACACTATTCAACACATACAATTAATACACTATTTAATTTACCCCTTCACTAAAATATACAACCATTTAACCACAATGTACAATCTAATCAAACTACTAAGCCAAGCATTTAAAAATACAGCCATTAGGTCCTGCGTGAAAGTGGTCGGTCAATAACCGTTCGGTCGTTGCCATTTGGGCGACCAATTCGCCACCATTGCAACATGAGGGTCGAACTGGGTCGGTCGGCTCTAAAATTGACGAAAGGTGATTGTGCTGAAGGAAAGAATCAAGATTTTGTTTGTAGTAGCTTCGGTTAACAGGAGATGAATTATTTCCACGGTCATAACTAAAGTTATTGTTATTTGTAATTTAATTATTTAATATAAGCATGACCGCATAACATTACATTGCCAGAAAATATAATCACAGAGTACCCGCCGCCGCATTGCGCGGGTACCGTGCTAGTATATTGCTAAAGCATGAAATGAGCAATTGAAATTTTTTCATATAAATCTACTTACAATCACTTGATTTTCAACTTGTAAGATCATCTTTTCTTCTTCAATAGATATCAAGAGTCTTGCAAAATATTGGTGTGACATGTAATGAAAGTGGGGACTATTTATTTTGATGGAAGGGTCTCAGGGTAGGGTTGATTAAGATGGCTAGTGTGTGAATTTATATCCAACCTAACAAGACCTAAATACAAATGACTAAATACAAATGACAATTCTTAAAGCGGTTGGTAGTTTTACATGGTTTAGGAATATTCATTCATTGCAAGTAGGGGTGTCATTAATCCCGACCCGACCCGGACCCGAACCCGAACCCGAATAAGGATAAACGGGTCGGGTTAATCGGGTCCAAAAGCTAACTCGGGTCAATCGGGTCAACCCGATTAACCCGACTACGAACTAGGGTCGGGTACCGGGTTCAAAATACTTTGCTTATTCGGGTTCGGGTCAACCCGACTAACCCGACATAATTTTTCTTTTTGTTTTTTTTTCGTTTTTTAAATATAAAATTTTCCAATCTTTATTCAAATTCCTAAGTTAAATTAAATGGTCCATGGCTCCATGCAGTAAACTTAGCCCATTTCCCATCTTATAGTGTCTACTGATGTTGCATGGTAAGTTGATGAGTGATGTACTGATGTTGCATGGTCTGATAATATGGATGGTCTGATAATATGGATGAGTTTATTGTATGTTGGCTATTGATGTTGCTTTTAGTATTATACTTTTCAAATTTTAAGTATATATGGTGTTTAAGTATTCGACTTCGCCTACATATTGCAACTTGTAATTTTGCAAACATGCAATAATACTTCTAAGCATTACTACGTATATTAATTGCATCATATTTATTGTCTTTGTTATCAAGTTTGTAACAAAAAGATTACGTGAACTTAAGGTTCATATATAACTTATGCAACAAAAAGATTATGTTATTTACTTATTTTAACTACTGAATTTTAAAAATCAAGTTATTGATTTTGAAAATGGTGCAGACCCGAACCCGACTTGACCCGACCCGATTTGACCCGACCCGATTAGACCCGAACCCGACTAACCCGAGTTTAAGTAGGGTCGGGTTCGGGTATGTTATTTTTAGGCTTGACCCGACTAGGACCCGACCCGTTTGACCCGAACCCGACCAACCCGACCCGATTAACACCCCTAATTGCAAGGGATGATTATTAACTAAAAATGGGGATTTTGAATCAGATAGACTGAGAAAGTAAACCCTAAACCCCTAAAATATTACTACTATTATTATATCAAGGTATTTATTCATCCTTAATTAGTATTTATATGATATGGTATGTAATCACTGACTGTAAATGTGATTGTGAGTATAAAATTTATAAACTATTACGTACTAGGTTAGTTGAAAATGAGTAGCAATAATAATAATAGTTAAGTAGTGTAGAAGAAGAAGAAAAAAACAAAGACGACGAAGAAAGTTATACATACCTGCTTATTTCTTCAAAGTGATTTACTACTACGGTAGTCGGAATGAATAAACAAACAAACCCCCAAGTAACCCTTCTTCTTTCTTCTTCTATTTTATTTATGTCTCTGTGTGTGTGTGTATTTGGCATAAAGCTGAGAAACATGATGAGAAGCCTGCCTTATTGTTTATTTATTACTAGCAGGGTACCCGCGCGTTGTGGCGGCGGGTACCCTGAAATAAAAATTTTCGGTGAATCATGTACTTTAGTTTATTATGTTCTTTTTGACAATAAATTTACGGGGATCAAGAATTTTGTTTAACCCGTGCCTGTTCGGGCTCGAGCCCGTTTGGCCCGTTCTCGTTCGAGCTCGACCTTGTTTGGCCCGTTCTCTTTCGGGCTCGACCCCGTTTGGACTGTACCCATTCGAGCTCGGGCCCATTTGGCCCGTTGCCCGTTCGGACTTGAATATTTGTATATTATTTGTATTAGTGACATTTAATGCACGAATTGTGTTTAAGTTAGTTGTACAATATGCTTGATAATTTGTATATTTTGTGTAAGGGGTGTTTTAATAACTGCATTAATTGTATTTATTGACCAGTTAATTAATTGACTACATTAAATATCTTGATCACATTAATAGTGTTTTGTATTTTGTACATTAAGCTTTAAGACTTGTAAGTCTTAAAATTAAGATTGATGAGAATATCATTAATAGTGCATTGTGTATTGTACAATAGGCTTTGTATTTTGTAAGTCTTAATTTTAAGATCATGAAGAGAGATATTCATTCATTTATTATAAGTAGTATAGATAAGTTAACTTGTATAAATTCCGCCCCACGTATCAATATATGTAGAGATGAGTTCAAATAAAACAACTCCTTAACATACAAAATGTAGGACAATTTTTTGACCATCGGATATATCAAGCTATTTAGATCTACGATTGACAATTGTTGACAATTAAAATGAGAATTTATGAATTTTTAATTTCATTTATTGGCCATAAAAATGGGGAGAGGGTGGAAATGTCTTTTAACCATGAATCTAAATCTCACGCCAATTCAGTTTCTAGCTTTTATAACTTTTTAGATTTCCTTCGTCTTCTTCGTCTGCCTCGTACGAAATTAAGCATTTCACCAGACATGAGTATCACTTGCATCTCCAGGTGATGATGATTTTTGATTTTTTTTTCATTAATCATATTCAACCCCAACTCGAATCTTCCATTTTCAATGATGTTTGTTTGTAATTCTTATAACCAAATATGGTGATTTACATTCTCGTTATTTGTATTATTATTTTTTTACTTTTTTTTTCTGGTTTAATTTTTAGATTTTTTTATGATCGATGATGATGATCCCAAAATCTGTAATTAATAAACGTCGAAAAAGATGATGACGGGATAGACGGTAAATGAAGATGAAGACGAATATGGTCAACAAAGATGATGATGGTCGATGATGCTAATGATGATGATGATGAGGCCCGTGAGGGGTAGATGAGGATGCAACATGCCAATATCCATTGAGTTCATCAAGACGATGAATCGATTTGTTGGCTTTTTCTTTATTTAATATGTGTATCAATGTATTGTATATAATGCATATGTGGTTGTAAGTCTGAAATTTTGTGCTTTAATGTGTCGTACATCATGCTTTATTACTTGCAAGTCTGAAAGTCTGAAAATTAAATAGGAGAGAGAGTCGTTTGTGCATTATAAGTAGTAGTGATTACTATTTGAACCCAACCCAACCCACCCATTACTATAAACTACCATACATACATAATTTATAATCAACTTGAATAAGAAGTATTTCAATTAGAAAAATGATTCTTAGGCCTAATTAGCAAGCCTATTAGTATGCCTAATGATTTGATTGGTGGATTTGAATAAGTGATTGGTGGAAATTTGGAGAGAAATGTATTTAGGCATTGATTGTAGGCCTAAATAACATTACTTTTTCAATTAACAACTTCATTTTCCTTTTTTTTACCAATCAATGCAAAAAATAAGCGGACCATCAAGTGACCCGAGATAAACGCGGATTGTTCATGGCTAACAATCTTGTCAATCACTTTCAATGAATATTTGAATATTCGAATTTAGAATCGTATTCTGTTAATTTTATTTTTTTTATTTCTTTTTGCAGGAAAAAATACTAGCAAGACACGAACTGTACTAATAGTATCTATTTCTATAACATTAGGTGTCATAACATTAATCAGATCTATTTTTATCATCATAAGATGGAGGAAAAAACAGCAGCAAACAGCCGGCAAAAAATATAGAAAGAAAGTTTCAAATTCTCAACTCAAATAATAATCATGTTTGAAGTATCATTTAAACATCTTAGGCTCGTGACAACTTTTAGGAACGGTTTATTGAAAGTATCATTTAGTATCGGTATACTACTAGCATCTTTGTAGTTTTATACTTATTTATTACTAATTGTTTTCCAACAAAATAATCATGTTGAAACTACCACCCAATTTAATAGATCACTCGGTTGAGTTGCGCGTTATATATAAATGGCGTAGAGACAATAGTTGGTCTGTAAAATTAACATTTAAACCTCTCTTTATCTGCCAGCTAAAACTATGAATACTAGAACGGTTGAATCTTTGCAATATAGCTTTAGTTTAGTAAAAGCTGCAACAAATGACTTCGCTGAAGACAATAAGCTGGGACAAGGTAGGTTTGGAGTAGTTTACAAGTGTTGAAAGTATTAGCTTCTTATGCAAACTATTGAACCTACAGGGGTTGGTTATAAAAATATTTATAACTAAAGTTCTAATAGTTTAACTTTGAGCTGTGTTTGTTATGTTTATTTGTGCAGGGTGTGAAGTGTTAATTGTGCAGCTATATATTCATCTTATCCGGCTAGGGTTTCAGTTATCTCTCTCATAATTTTACACACTAGCTCTCGCGGTTTCTCTTCAAGTTTCTTTATGGTTTCTGGGTTTGTACAAGATCATGTCCCTCCTAACAACCTTGGACCTGATATCACTCGCAAATCAGTCAACCAAACTCATTTCAGGGGGATTGTAGTTTGGTTAGGCTTATTCTAGTGTGTGAGTTCTTGTAAGTGTTTGTGATAGAATCTTATAGAGGGACTATCACTTGTTTCATTGTATTGTTTTGGCTTGAATCCGTGTTGGGGACAAGTCTTCTGTGTATATTGTTATAAATAAAGAATCATCAAAGTGTGGTTGGTTGGGTGATTAAGTTGTTGTTTTGATACTATTTTAACATGGTATCAGAGAAATAGGTTCAGGATCGGATTAATTTGAGTGGATCTTGATAATTAGGGTTTTTTTCTTGAAACCCTAATTTTTGGGGCTTTTCGGTACGGTGGTTTTCTTGTGCAATTGATGGTGGATTATTGGTTTATTTGAGGCCAATTGTTGATTTCCTGAATCAATTGGTAAAACCCTACTTTGATATTTGGGGTTTTTTGTATTCTAGAAATCTTGTGGTTCTTAGGCGGGTTCTTGGTTGTTTTCCACTGCTAGTATCGTTTATAGCTCTGTAAGTCATTCTTTCGTCCTTTAGGTTTAACTAGATTGGAGTTAAGTGCAAACGGGGTTGACTAACAACTTGATCTGCCACCAAGAGTGGTACGAATACCTGCTCTGGCCAACCACAGTCTGCTAGCTTGATCTAGGTTACACCTGGGTGTGAGTATTAGTTTAGTTTTTACTTTTCTTGTTTAGATTGCTGGAGGATAGGTTTTGGAAATTTGTGGAAGTTGAGGGTGCGTTTGGTTCAAAATGAGAATGGGAAAGGGAAATGGAAAGGCAAAGGGAATGCAAAAGAATGGAATAGAGATTATCATTATCTTTGATAGTACTGGTAATGTCTCATTAGCCAATACTAAACAATGATTGCATTTTCTACTCCTAACCAGACATGTTTAATCATTACCTTTCCCATTTTCCAACCCCCATTACCCCCAACCAAGAACCCCTTGAGTTTTACTTGATAGTATTAATTGGTTGATTGTTTAGTTGTAAGTTGTAGGGTTTTTTTTGTTTTTTTTTTTTATTTATTTATTTTTTTATTTTGGGTTGATTGTCTAATTTGTTATTGTTAGTTTAGTTGTAAGATGTCTGGTTTCTTAGTTTTTTGTTATTTAGTTTTATCTTTTGTGTGCTTCTTGTTTGTTATCATTGCTGTTATGATAATCTTGATCAGAGTAATCAATTGCATCTTCATGCTAATGATTCTAATTGTACATATGTCGTGTATGTCAAATTGTCTGGAGTAGAAAATTATATAATCTGGGCTAGTGCTATGAAATTAACTATACAAATTAAGAATAAAATGAGATTTCTTGATGGTACTTGTTCTAGAACTGATTATGTGGCTAGTCCATTACTTCTTGCTGGGATACACCAAAAAAATTAATTTGAAAACAAAATACGAATGTGTTGGATTCCAAAGATTTAATGTTGAGAGTATTTCTTCAAAGCAATTATTCCAAAATACAAAGTGTTTAATTTACAATAACATTATTTGTAAAAGCACATGTATTTTGAGTATTAAAGTAATGTATCAAATAAAGTCAATATTGAAAGAAAATACGAATGTAATAGAATAGAAAGGTTTAAGGTTGAATGTTATGGAACTTCATACATTCATTAACAATGAGTATTAAACATTTAAATTATTAATAAAAGTTGATAAAGCGACTAAACAAGATGAAGCGTAGAATAATAATTATTTTATGCCTTGTGATTGAATAAGTCGTCTTCAAATCTTTAATACTCACCGTGATTGTCTTCAACTACTCATTGTGATTGATTTCAACCTTGGTTTCCTTCCCCTTGTATTTCTTCAAAATACAGGTGTGCATGTTGTGACCAATCTGATGACACATGCTACACCTACCAATTTTTGAATACCGTTTAGTTATTCCCTTTGATCCGGAACCCTTGTTTTTTATTATGCCTTGCGTAACAACGGTAACACCTAAGATAATGATACGAAAAATCGTTTTTATAAAGTAATGATTTGAAAATCTTTTGTTTTTTTTTTAAGATAATGATTTGTTTAAAAATACAGGTATTATAAAATATACAAACAAAGTTGTAAAATTATATATGGTTTGCACATGTATAGAACTGTATAGAGTGTTAAATATATTTACAACTAGATTTTAAAAAAGAATGCGCGAGAGTAACAGAATTGTGACATATGTATTTATAACTAAGAAAGATTGGTTTCATGGATGTATAGAAGTTTATTTAGACTAAACTATTGTTACACTCGGAGTTTACAAAAGGAAAAAAAGATTGGATGAATAACAAAATTATAACATATGTACTTACAAAATTATAAATATTATACAACAAAAACTGAGATTATAAATATTTAAGAAAAAAAAAAGATTGGATGAATAACTGAGATTATAAATATTTAAGAAATTGACAAAAAAATTTGTCTCGGTAAATTATCCATAGGTGCAATGAAACAAAAGCTAGAAATGCAATGAAATGCAATAAAACTAAAAAAATGTTTCAAAGTAATTCAAAATGCATCAAATGATTGCCAAGAATGCCATTATCAGATTACTCGTTATCGTACTCTTCATCACTCATCCGCTATGCCTTTGATTTATTTTTTTGCAAGCATGTTGTGACCAACCTTATCACAAATACTGCATGTACGTCCTTTCTTCTTTGCTTTAGACTTGACTTTGCTTTTTCACCCGGGCCAATAAACCTAGGCTCCCCCCGTGCCACAACCCTTGTTTCTTATGCCTTTAGGGACTTTGAAAATGACTTCTGAAGGTATAGCAACGCCTAATAGATTCTGATAAATTTCTTCATTGTTGGCCTTGTTGTTTTCTTTTGGAAGCTCATTATCTAAAGAATCTTTCAGCTCGTTAATCTTTGACACAAACTCTTTTAACTTTTCCGTGTCATTCCTTAAGCGATCAAGACAATACTCTAATGTTGCATGAGCATCGGCAACTAGGTTGTCCATTTCTTCAATGCATGGACCATATCGATGCCTCTTTTCTAGCAAATGAGTAGGCAAACATCTTTCCAACAGCGTTTGCTAATGTACAGTTGTGGAATCTGGTCTATTCCATTGACACGGAAAACACAAAAAACATGACGATACAAGTATCCATGTCGTCCAAAGTGGTTACATGTGGACGTAACTGTTCCATCCAACTCATTAAGAACAACCTAAAAAAATTTCAATATAATTTAGTTGTTTTCATAGAAACTATTGCCCTCAATACAGCTTACAAATATGGATAAACAACAGTTTAAGAGTTCAAAACAATGATTTAAAAAAATACCTGAGCATTAACAACAGTTGCGTTACTTTTGCTTTTTTGACGAATAAGGCAAACTTTAGCCCCATCTTCATGGTTAACACTTATCTGTGAACATGAATGACACGCAAAAAAGTTAAGGAATTTGTCAAAATACATAGTAAATTTATAACTTTTATATATTCATACGTAAAGATAATATTACCTCTCTGAAAATTGAACGAGATTGACACGCATGCCTTTTAATAGGTAAATCAGTGAACATTACCGGGGTGGATTCAAAGGTACGGTTGTCCATAACACGTTGGATATACCTTTGCTTTTCCATAGCAGCCTCGAAACAAAGCATAAATTGTACCAACATGTTACCCGAATGAGAATAAAATCCTAAAATGCGTTTGAGCTTTGCCCGAGAGGTGGTCTTCATTAGACAACACATGGGCAAATCCTTAAAGTAACCGGGAATTCACCTATCTCTGATTTCAAACATTTTTGACAACCATTTGTTGCGGATAGATTAAACATTCCAATAAGAGCGTGCCATCGTTCCACAAACTCTTCGGGTCCAATAAACACATTTCATATAAGTTTATGAAACATCTTCTTAAATTCTGCATCGGACTCTAGCTCACCACATATCTGAAAATGCCCAAAGCATTACAAAATTGAATTAAGTTTGTTTATGATATAATGAATACTACAATACACTAAAAATACATGTGCATAATAAATCCAACATAAAATTAAGAAAACCCTAATACAATAAAAAACACATGTGCATAATAACTATACATTTCTAGATAGCGCTTTTAAGGTTATGTGCCCATACATAACAGATGATTTGATTCCGGAAAACAATGAGCCTTTCTCAAGGCACATCTTGGTCGCGACCAAAGTGGCGCTTTTCCATGAGCTTGTTTAAAGGCAGTAAGAAATCCATTCATACGACTCAGATGTTTCATCACTCATTAATGCAGCCCCAAAAGTAATGCACTTTTGGTGGTGGTCTATGCCCGTGAAAGGGACAAATATCATCCGATACCTTAGCAATTATTTAAAACTTATGATTACAAAAACATAACAATCATATAAAATTTGATGCAAATTAAAGTAATATAACATAATTAAACATTACATGTTAGTGCGGTACGTAGTGTCAATTGAAACCACATCACCAAATGCATAATAATTGCATTTCATAGTCTCATCCGCCCAGAACATGCGAGAAAGAACATCATTAACACAATGGTATTCAAAAGTGAAATTAGGTACATGTTTTCTCCTGTCATTCATTTTATCAACAAGCATTTGTGCATCCTTTGGGACAATATATTGTCCCAAAGGATGCACAAATGCTTGTTGATAAAATGAATGACGTGAGGAAAACATGTACCTAATTTCACTTTTTGAATACCATTGTGTTAATGATGTTCTTTCTCATGATGCGTTTTTGGAGAGCTATGAAATGCAATTAATGTTTGGTGATATTCAATTGACACACGCACGCGCACTAACAGTTTAATTATTATATTACTTTAATTTGCATCAAATTTTATATGATTGTTATGTTTTTGTAATCATAAGTTTTAAATAATCAAGGCTAGGATGATATTTGTCCCTTTCATCACATAGACCACCACCAAAAGTGCATTACTTTTGGGGCTGCATTAATGAGTGATGAAACATCTGAGTCGTATGAATGGATTTCTTACTGCCTTTAAACAAGCTCATGGAAAAGCCACTTTGCAAGCCAGATGTCGCCTTTGAGCGGCAATGGAGGATGTTTTCCATGAATCAAATCATCGGTTATGTATGTGGCACATAACCCAGAAACTATCTAGAAAGGTATAGTTATTATGCACATGTGTTTTTATTGTATTAGGGTTTTCTTAATTTTTATGTTGGAGTTATTATGCACATGTATTTTTAGTGTATTGTAGTAATCATTATATCATAAACAAACTTAATTCAATTTTGTACGTTTGTGCATTTTCAGATATGTGGTGAGCTAGAGTCCGATGCAGAATTTAAGAAGATGTTTCATAAACTTATATGGAATGTGTTTATTGGACCCGAAGAGTTTGAGGAACGATGGCACGCTCTTATTGGAATGTTTAATCTATCTGGCAACAAATGGTTGTCAGAAATGTTTGAAATCAGAGATAGGTGGATTCCCGGTTACTTTAAGGATTTGCCCATGTGTTCTAATGAAGACCACTCACCCTCTTTAAAGCTCAGCGCCATTTTTCCGTGATTTATTCTCAGCTTGCAAATATTAACTATGCTTTGTTTCGAGGCTGCTATGGAAAAGCAAAGGTATACCCAACGTGTTATGCACAACCGTACCTTTGAATCCACTCCGGTAATGTTCACTGATTTACCTATTGACAGGTATGCGTGTCAAGTTTATTCTCGTTCAATTTTCAGAGAGGTAATATTATCTTTACGTATGAATATATAAAAGTTATAAATTTACTATTTATTTTGACAAATTCCTTAACTTTTTTGCATATTCATGTCGTGCATAGGTGCAAAAATAGATCCTCAAAGGGCTATATTCATGTTCACAGATAAGTTTTAACCATGAAGATGGGGCTAAAGTTTGCTTTATTCTTCAAAAAAGCAAAAGTAACGCAACTGTTGTTAATGCGCAGGTATTTTTTTAAATCATTGTTTTGAACTCTTAAAACGTTGTTTATCCATATTTGTTGTATTTCAACAGTTTCTATGAAAACAACTAAATCATATTGAAATTTTTTTACATGTTGTTCTAAATGAGTTGGATGGAACGGTTATCCCACATGTAACCACTTTGGACGACATGGATACTTGTGTCGTCATGTTTTCGTCACCGAATCGGAATTGATCCGATTCGATTAACCCGTACATAATAGCAAACGCTGGATAAAAGATGTTTGCCTGCTCATTTGCTAGAAAAGAGGCATGGATATGGTCCATGCATTGAAGAAACGGACAACCTAGTTGCCGATGCTCATGCAACATTAGAGTATTGTCTTGATCGCTTAAGGAATGACGCGGAAAATTTAAAAGAGTTTGTGTCAAAGATTAACGAGCTGAAAGATTCTTTAGATGCTGAGCTTCCACAAGAGAACAACAAGGCCAACAATGAAGAAATTTATCAAAATCTATTAGGCATTACTACACCTTCAGAAGTCATTGTCAAAGTCCCTAAAGGCATAAGGAACAAGGGTTGTGGCACGGGGGGAGCTAGGTTTATTGGCCCGGGTGAAAAGCAAAGTCAAGTCTAAAACAAAGAAGAAAGGACGTACATGCGGTATTTGTGATGAGGTTGGTCACAACATGCGCACATGCAAAAAAAATAAAGCAAAGGGCATAGCAGTAGACGATGAAGATGAAGAGTACGATAACGAGTAATCTGATAATGGCATTCTTGGCAATCATTTGACGCATTTTAAATTACTTTGAAACATTTTTTTAGTTTTATTGCATTTCTAGCTTTTGTTTTAAACCTATGGATAATTGTTTATTTTTAAGTTATTGAGACAATTTTTTTTTTTTTTTTTGTCAATTTCTTAAGTATTTATAATCTCAGTTTTTGTTTTTTGCAGTATAATATTTATAATTTTGTAAATACATATGTTATAATTTTGTTATTCATCCAATCTTTTTTTCCTTTTGTAAACTCTGAGTGTAACAATAGTTTAGTCTAAATAAACTTCTATACATCTGCAAACCTATCTTTCTTAGTTATAAATACATATGTTACAATTATGTTACTTTCGCACATTCTTTTTTAAAATCTAGTTATAAATATATTTAACACTCTATACAGTTCTATACATGTGCAAACCATATATAATTTTACAACTTTGTTTGTATATTTTATAATACCTGTATTTTTAAGCAAATCATTATCTTAAAAAAAACAAAAGATTTTCAAATCATTACTTTACAAAAACGATTTTTCATATCATTATCTTAAAAAAACAAAATATTTTAAAATCTCCATTTCTGGTTATATTTAAAAACGAATTTCCATATCATTATCTTAAAAAAACAAAAGATTTTCAAATCTTTAATTGGTAGCAAAGTTTGTTATCCCAATATTGTTTATTTATATAGTATTATTCTTCAAAACCCTAATACATCTTCATCATCAAACATTCATACGTGATATCACATTCTGAAAAGTAGAGGTTTTATTTTTTGTTCATTTTCTGATTTGAAATCATGTCTTCTCCAAATTCTAAAAACCTAGACAAATACCACAGTTTGGAAGGTGTTACCGTTGTTACGCAAGGCATAATAAAAAACAAGGGTTCCGGATCAAAGGGAATAACTAAACGGTATTCAAAAATTGGTAGGTGTAGCATATGTGTCGTGACATTGGTCACAACATGCGCACCTGTATTTTGAAGAAATACAAGAGGAAGGAAACCAAGGTTGAAATCAATCACAATGAGTAGTTGAAGACAATCACGACGAGTATTAAAGATTTGAAGACGTCTTATTCAATCACAAAGCATAAAATAATTAGTATTCTACGCTTCATCTTGTTTAGTCGCTTTATCAACTTTTATTAATAAGTGTTACGTTTAGTTATTTTGCTTTAAATGTTTAATACTCATTGTTAATGAATGTATGGAGTTCCATAACATTCAACCTTAAACCTTTCTATTCTAATACATTCAACAATAAACTGCTACTAATCTATGTTCTAAATAAACCAAGTACCTTAGAATTCCTGTCTAGAGCATGGACTATATTATCAAGAGAGTCCGCAGTCTTACTCCGTATTGGATCCTCTTCATCAGCTTTTCTTTTTTTACTATCATTTGTTTTATAAATACTAATAACTTGCATACCATTCACCAATCACAAAGTAGTACTAAAAACATAAAGTATTGCATACAAGCAAGTGTGAAAGATCCAAGGTTCTAATATAGTGACACTAACAACATAAAATAACAGTTACTCACTGATCACAAACTAATACTATAAACTTATTATAGCATACAGATAGTTACAGGTAGGTAAAACTTATGTTAACGAACATGATAAACTAGCCGCATTTGTGTCCGTTTGGTTCATCAACATCCCTATCTTACTATCTATAGTCTACACTAACAGCAGAAAATAACAGTTCATTACTTTCCGATAAACTTTTACAAATACCAGTTCAATAAGTCAATACCTAACAGATTCTAGCTAACACATTAATCTAACAAAAATCAGTTGGCTTTAATACTTGTTTGTCAACGAACATGAAATTAGCCGCATTTAACTTCGTTTGGCTAGTTAACAGCCTATTTATACAAGCAGCATAAACTAACAATTACTCGTTCTCCTAATCACTTTCACATACCAGTTCTTCATCTAATCTACACTTATGTTTCTTTTCATAAAAATCAATATTCTCTATTAATAAAATAGTTATGTTTATATGTATGTTGATGGACCATCTAACATTTTTATAATCTTGAGAAAGTGACAGATCAATATGTGTGATATTGTGGAAACACGAAAGTGACAAATCAATATGTGTGATGTTGTGGTACGAGGAAAGTGACATATCAATATGTATTTTGATTGACAAAGTATGTCACAAACAAACACAAATCCACATAATACGTCACCACAGAATCACAGTTAATACGTGACAAAACATATACAGATGCAATATAGAGATAAACGCATATTAACTACCTACACCATAACAAAAAAATTCGTGGTGATAATAAGCATAAAAATTAGGGTAGACACAGTTGATACCTTGTGATTTTTCTGTGAGAATAATGTGCTAAAACTGCTTGTGTTTGTGGTTGTTTGTTATACAGCTGCTGTAACTAGGTCAAAATTATGAATCGTGCATGAGATAATGAGGATATAATAGTAATTTAACAAAGGCCCATGTTGTTAGTTACACACTTCCCCTACAAATTTGGACGGACCGCATATACATACAAAAGCCCATACATTCCCTCCCTTCCCCCATCCCGTACCTTATGTTTCCCTCTTAAAAAAAAAACTTTTCAAACCCTTTTTCCAATTTCTCTTCCCATCTCTTACCTTTCCATTATAAAAAAAACTCGACAACAGAGCGTAAAGCGATTAGACTTTGTCAACTAGTTGTAGTGGTTCCGGAAAGTATAAGCTGTCAAAATCAAAATAGATATGAACCTTTGTTACGTCCGTAAAAAATAATTATAAACTAAAAATAAGAAACATAATTAAAACAAAAAACCAAAATATATATATATATATATATAGAATCTAGATCAAATAAGATCAAACTTAAAGTTGTTAAAATGAGATAGAACTAAAATTTGACAAGAGATACTCTACTTACAATAAAAATAATTTTTTTATTTACTACAACTAAAATTGTTAAAATTTCGAAAGATTTCTTTTTAAATTTACTGAAACCTAGGTGATACACTTTGATTAGAAGTTTAATGTGCATCGTGTTTTGTATGTGGTCAGTTTTGGAATATTTATTACTGTAATGTGTATCATGTGTATCACTAATCCAAACTCATGTATCATTTAGTTATTAGTTGCTAAAATGTTAATTTGTATTAAAATATTATTTTTTGTGTATTATTGCTAAAATTGTTATTTATAAATGTTTTAGTGGTTTTTTAGATTTGATCTTATTTTTACAACTTTAAGTTTGATCTCACATTAACCCTCCCCTATATATATATATATATATATATATATATATATATATAATAAAAATAAACTATATGTTTTTATATATAAAAAAACCATTATCAAAAAATTTAGAAAAAAACTCGTGCATGCACGAGCATTATAACTAGTTGTTACAACATTTTAGAAAAATAACAAATAAAAAAATAACTTCCTATATTTCTGCTTGTTTAAAACTGCTTTTTTTACCTCAATATAAGCTGAAAAATCAAAATTTGTTGCATTAATTCTATCTTTTATTATACATTTTTCAATCATGTAATCTATTTTTTGCAATTTACTATTTGAGTTTGATGTTATGAATCCGCCGGTTAAGGTTTTGGAGACAAATGCTACCATATAAAGTGACGAACGTGCCACAAACGCCGTAAATTATGCAATGTATTAATATTTAGTATTAATACAGAATAATTTTTTTGTCAAAACCCCGTGCGTGCACGGATATTATAACTAGTGAACATACAAACGAAGTACTTTCGAGCAGAGTGAATTTGAATTGTGTGAGTAGGTGCCTCTCTTAATTTTAGTCATTTATATTTATTCATACACTAGCCATCTTAAACAACTCACCTACCCTTCCTTCCATCAAAATAATAATACCCACTTTCATTACATTTCACTAATATAGGATCAATATCTATTAGAAAAGAAGATGATCTCACAAGTTGTCAAGAATTGGTGATTTAGATGAAAAATCAGTTGCTTCATTTTGCTTTAGCAATATATAATTATGATAAGAATGTGGGTTGATTTAGTGTTTATATATATTTATGGATTTCATGGGTTTTTTTTTTTAATTTGCTTTTATTTCGTAAAACCAAGAAAAGATGAAAAGACTATGCCATGCATTGTTAATAGGTGGTCTCGGAAATTATATCACAAGGTAAAATCTAGTTTTTTTATACTTGCTTGATATTTCATGTTACTATTAGATGATAAATATGGCCCAAGCCCGGTTTGTGGGTTTAGGGCATCTAGGGTTTTACCATTATAAATAATTGTCAATAATATTATACCTACAAGTTATTCTTTGTTTAACATCATGCACCACACTCCTCACACAACCCTTATCACACGCAGCCTAACGAGCCGATGTCAAAGGGTGGGAACCCATGCTATTAGTTGACCCCTCTGGAACGTATCATTACATAGATCGCCGACATGATCATTGAAAGAGAGATTCTCGCTTATAAGCTTCATAAAAACGCAAACCAAGATTAAATTGTTTTAGACTTTCAGGTAAGTTTGAATATGGTGCAGCTTGAGCTGATCCATAGTGTAAAACAGTTTCATCTTGGTTTGTAGTTTTTTGAAGCTTATAAGCAGGAATATCTGTCTTTTTGCTCCAACGAGATAGAGCGGCTTCACGGAAATCTGCAAAGCACAAGCTTGGTTGTCACCAATGATGGTCATTTAAAACTTTTGTAATGAAAGGCGAGCCGCAGAACTGAATCTTGGGACTCGGTGTAAAGTCGATGAACTTGGAAATCTCAATCATATCTCGAAATGTATGATGGATTCGATCCGATGAGAATCCGGTGGTCGATCTCTTGCTCATAAACTCCAAAACAATATCAATATGGATTAGCTGCCGCACCATATTCATTCATCTAAGGCATGCTAATCTATCATCTAATATATTAGAGAATAAATTATAGGCCTAAACCCGGTTTGTAGGTTTAGGGCATCTATGGTTTCCTAGCTCAAAACTAGAGTCATCTGTTTGATGATTTTTTTTTAAAATAAACAGGTTCGATATTTGTAAGCAAACTGAAAGTCAACCACAAGTTTATATGATCTCAAAAAGTTAAATATGGATTTACCTGGTATGACCACTCAATTGGACTGCATGTGAAGACAAACATGTTTTAGAGTGCAACCTCTTAACCTCAATGAACGCTTTGACTAGGGGTTGCCGGATTGTTTAATATTTGACGCATAGTAATGGGCTACCATAGACATGATATGATCCACTGGCATGCATTTAGATTGTTGAGATAATGATAGATGGTTTATTGCTGTCAAGCCAACATTAGTGGTTCTATCATTAATTGTGGAGAGTATTATTATCTTGTGTGTTAGCTAGTTTTTGGTAACTTGAACTTTGATGTATACAAATTTTATAGATGAAATTAGGGGTGGGATTTCATTAATACATCTAATCAACAATTGAAATTTGATATTCAACATTGAAATTGATTTAACTGAATGAAACTTGTACAAGAATAGTGTGAAAGAAGTTATAGACCTTTATGGTGTAGTGGGCTTAGTTTACAAAAAGAAAAGATTACCAAAATAGGCCAAAAGTTCATTAATGGTCCATGACTTGGTTATTTTTTTGCTCTTTTCTTATTTTGATCATGCTCGACTGCTCAACTGCTCGACTCCATATTTCTTATGACATGTGTCTATCTTGTTTATAAACAAAATGTTGCTGTTAGATAGCGTATCTTGTTTATATGATTATGTGGTTATTGACCCCTGAACATCACGGGATCCAAAGGTAATAGTTAAGGAATTCATGAGTAAGTAATATAATTTTTCAAAGTTGTATAATAAAGAAGCGTGTGTATATGGAGCATAGGAATTGAATTGGCCATATAGTGAATCAAAAGATGTTAATGTCGTTGTGTGGAAGTATATAAACGGTTGAAATGATAGAGTTAGAAAGATTACGTTGCGTATTTTGTTGACATGCAATTCTTTATATTTGTGGTAAGAGTTATTATTGTTTTTAGGATTTTTAGTTCATATCAAATTATATCGTCGATTAAGATTAGTTTTTTTTTTTTTTTTTTTTTTAAGCATCAAATATATTATATATCTCAATAAATAGACCTCAGCGAGAAGCTATAGGGATACAACTTAAATAAACACCAACATGAAACAAGACACGAGTCAAAGAGGACTAGTGGCCCGTATACAAGAGATAGTAGGATCCGCAGCTCACTCGTGCCAATCTTTTTTTTTTTGAACGGCAAAAAAGATATAAAATATATATGGAGGATTACAAGCAAGAAACTAGGAACCAAAAGAACGTAACAATTCTAGAAATACAAAAATCTACAGATTCTAGAAACTTCTCAGAATTTTAACTGCAAAGGATGTAAAAATGTTGCAAAAAACTTATGCCGATTACAGGAAGACCTAAGACATAAGAAAAAATCTCATCATGAAAGGATTATCGGTTTCACTCACGACATTTTTTTATACGACCCCATACAAATTCTGAGGGGAAACACAAAGAAGCATAACAGAGAAGCCATGAACTATCCAAGCTGATACCCACTCCACTTATCCCACGAAGATTACGATTTGATAACCAACAAAAAGAGTGTCTTTGAACCTCAAGGAAACACGAGCCAATATTAGTGTCAACTCCAGAAAAAAAAAATTGCGATTCCAAGCATTCCGGATCACTCGAAGCATTGTGAATTTGTGATATACAACTGTATAGAAAGTAAACTTAATAAACAGAAATATATATAAATCAACATGACGTGTTATCTGATATAGGAAATTTAGTTATAATTGATTGTGTTACATTGAAGTTAGAAAGAAGTAGAAAGATAGGTGCTATCGTAGACGATGTGGCAGAGAATAAAAAAGTGAGCCTTATTAATTCAAGTGATCACATACTAAAATGATATTGCCCACGTTTTGCGACCGTAACGGGTAACCCATGTATTATCTATACTACATATAATAGAGGGATGACTCTCTCTTTAAATTTTAAGACTTACAAGAAAAGAAGCATAGTGTACAACACTTTAATGCACATAATTTTCAGACGTACAAGACAAGAAGCATAACGTACACCACTTTAATGCACATATTATAAAAACAAATACCACAATAATTCTATTTAATGTAGTCAATTAATACTGGTCAATAAATACAATTAATACAATTATTAAAATACCCTTTACATAAGAAATACAAATTATCAAGCATATTGTACAACCAAATTAAATACAATTCCAACATTAAATGTCACTAATACAAATATAAAGCACATTATACAAAGATTTAAGCCCGAACGGGCAACGAGCCAAATGGGCTTGAGCCCGAACGTGCGCAAACCAAACGAGCACGAGCTAAACAAAATTCTTGAAATCAGTAAATTTATGATAAAAAAAAAACATAATAAACTAAAGTACACGATTCACCGGAAAAATTTATTTCATGGTATCCGCCGCCGCAACGCACGGGAACCCTGCATTAAATTCACAAATAAAAATAATAAAGCACATTATACAAATATTCAAGCCCGAACAGTCAATGGGCAAAATGGGCTTAAGCCTGAACTGGCGCGGGCCAAACAGCTCGAATCAAAAGTACGCCAACGAAAGCACGGTTATCGGGCTCGAGCCCGAACAGGCACGGGCTAAACGAAATTCTTGATATCCATAAATTTATTGTCAAAAAGAACATAATAAACTAAAATACATGATTAATGTACTTTTATTTGTGGTACCTCTGGCCAAGAAGAACGCTTTACCTCTTAGTGTATACTTAATTTAAGAATCATTGTAGAAACAGTTGAAAATAAAAAAATGTAAATAAAAAACGTGTGTATGTGACATTGTTTCTTAATTTTAAGGAAAAAATGAGGGTATGGGCCTTTGGGGTTACAAACAGGGGGTCAACAATACTCGAACCCGAATATGCTTAGTCACGTCGGGTTATACGGGCTAAATAACCTTATCGGGACAAACCGAGTAATTCAACTTTTATTAAGGACGGGTCTCTGGCGAGAGTTTTGAACTTATTCTGGTTTCGGATTAATCCGAATACCGCATGAAACCTTTTTTAACATATATTCCTTGGGTTTTTTTATACAAAGTTACCCGCTTATTTTTACGATAAATTTGGCTTATTGAAGTTCATTACTAGTTATTATTTGTTAGTCTCTTATGTATCGATCTAATAGGCCTAGCCCAAGCCTTAATCGAGCATTGATCAAGCAACATTCTATATATATTTGGTCAAGATTATTTAATAATTAAGAGGAATTACACCAAAACTAATATGATATTAGAGCCAACCGATCCTCTCCTAAAATCCCTCTAACCCTAAAACCTAAAACCTAAAATGTTGTAGATAGTCCAACCATGGCTTCAGTTGTTCTTATGCTTAATAGCTTCTCGCTCACGCTTACACTACCATCAGAGTCTGCTTTTGCAATGCATAGTAACACTAATCCCGAAATGCCACTCTTTAGTGATTACACTTCGTCGACTAGTAGTAGTGGTACCGTAAAATATAACCTGTCAAAATCAAAATATATGTGAACATTTATTACGTCCGTAAAAAATAATTATAAACCAAAATTAAGAAACATAATTAATTTTAAAAAAAAATTAAACTATTTGATTTTAAATAAATAAATAACCATTATCAAAAAAGTTAGAAAAAAAAATTCGTGCGTGCACAAGCATTATAACTAGTTGTTACTACATTTAAAAAAAATAACAAATAAAAAAACTGCTTTTTTTTTACCTCAATATAATCTGAAAAATCAAAATTTGTTGGATTAATTCTATCTTATATTATACATTTTTCAATCATGTAATCTATTTCAACTTTGCAATTTACTATTTGAGTTTGATGTTATGAATCCGCCAGTTAAGGTTTGGAGACAAATGCTACCATATAAAGTGATCTAACGCACACAAACGCTGCAAAATTTTGCAATGTATTTTACAATTGTGAAACACATATACCTTATTTGTGAGATTAATTTTGAAGTCAGATTTTGCAAAAATCAGACTAGAGTTGGAAAATACACCAAATGTTGTAACAATCGATATGATCATAAATAATTCAGGTTACCATGCATTCTATGACTTCTACTCGTAATTTGTTGGCACAATGTGACAAAATTCGGATGATGCAGATAGGTTGGTAGTGAATTTGAATTAGCTCACATGCATCTGATCGATTATTTACTGTCCATTAAATGAACATACAAACGAAGTACTTCTTGAGTGTGTTACAGTGAATTTGAATTCAGGTGAGTAGGTGACCTCTCATTAATTTTAGTCATTTGTATTTAGTTCTTGTTAGGTTGGATATAAATTCACACACTAGCCATCTTAAACAACCCCACCTACCCTTAGACCCTTCCATCAAAATAAATAGTCCCCACTTTCATTACATGTCACACCAATATTTTGCAAGGCTCTTAATATCTATCGAAGAAGAAAAGATGATCTTACAAGTTGAAAATCAGGTGATTGTAAGTAGATTTATATGAAAAAGTTTCAGTGGCTCATTTCATGCTTTAGCAATATATAATTACGAGTTTAAAATATGAGTAGTTTTTGATTTAGTGTGTTTATATATAGATGGATTTCATGGTCAGTTTTTTTAATACTTAATTTGCTTTTATTTCAGAAACCAAGAAAAGTTGAAAGACGGCATTGCCATTGTTGAAATAGGTGGTCTCGGAATTATATCACAAGGTAAAATCTAGTTTTGTTTATACTTTCTTGATATTTCATGTAATTATTAGATTGTTACAACATTTAGGGTTGTTCCCCACGCGAGCATAATAACAAAGTTGTATTTTTTATACTTGCGTGGGGTACAAAAAGTTAAAATTTGGCTTTTGAAACTTTGTTGAGCTATCAGCTTATGATAGAAAGTTTGATAAGAAGAAGATTGGAACAATCAATTATTGGTGTGCTCTACATATTTACGAGAGAGAGAGAGAGCGGTTTCACGAAAATCTGCAAAGCACAAGCTTTGTTGTCACCATTGATGGTCATTTAATTTTTTTTGCAATGAGTGCGTTTAAGCTGCAGAAAGGATCTGAATCTTGGGACTCTGGAGTAAAGTCATAATTACCGGAACTTGGAAATTTTCTTAATCATATCTCAAAAATGTATGATGGATTTGATCCAATGAGAAAACGGTATGGTGGTGATCTTGCTCATAAACTCCAAAACAACAAGATCACTATGGATCACTTCAAGTCGCACTATATTCATCGGGCTTGGGCATGCTAATCTATCATCTAATATATTAGAGAATAAATAGGCGTAGTCCATTTGTTGGTAGCATCTAGGGTTTTACCATTTTAAATAATGGTCAATAATAATATTATACCTACGGGTTATTCAATGTTTAACACTTACAATCTTGTATTATTCTATTCTTTTGCACAAATTAAAGTAGTTAGCTAGTTACTATCTGTACACAAAAACAATAACCTTCAACAAGTACAATTGTGTATCATTTTTTACGAAACAATAACCTAGCTCAAGACTAGAGTGTTTTGTTTGACGATTTTTTTTTAAAGTAAACAGGTTCGATATTTGTAAGCAAACTGAAAGTCGACCACAAGTTTATATGATCTCTGCCAAGCATTTTTCTCGGTTGGTTCTGATGACGGATCCCATCGCACTCTGGTCATCCTTCCCGAGCTTTGAAGTATGCTACAAAGATGAAAGAACCTTAGAGCCCCGCGTCAAGCCCCGGAACCACCTCCACGGTCAAGTCAGAACCTCGTAGGTAGAGGATTTATATATAAGTATAAGCATGTTATGTATGCATTATGATATGTGTGGGATGTGTATGATTCTGTAATGTAAGATGTGGTGTTATATGTGTGTGAGAGATGAGATCAAGATTACAATGGATGTGGTGTTATATCTTATCCCTACAATATGAAGCATATTGATATATATATATATATATATATATATATATATATATATATATATATATATATATATATATATATATATATATATATATATATATATATATATATATATATATATATATATATATATATATATATATATATATAGTGACATAGATAGTGACACAATTAAAGGAAACAACTAGGCTGAAATATTTAGGCGGGAAATATTTAGGCGGGAACATTTAGGCGGGAAATATTTAGGCGGGAAGCATTCCTTTGTCTTGGGTAATTCGCATAGGCCATTGGCCATATCGTCGACATGTCCCCCCAAGATTGTACTATTATTGGTTGAAGAATCATGGTGCAATACTTAGATAATGTCTTCGCGTTTTCGGCATTACGTCGCTCGGACAAATGTTGTATTCGCACGTGTCCTGGACACACACGCCGACATGTCCCCAAAGATTGCATTATTAGTAAAAGACGGATGATGTAATACTTTTTAAAGAACACCTTATATCTTTCGGCCCTGTCATTCTGGTGCCCTTAGTGGCCATCTTAGAGTGGTTCATCAAGTGGCCCATAAAACGAAGCTTCCTAAAGCGAATGGGTCTTATTAGACACATACCATCATATCTTCCCAAGATATAGCTATTGACCAATGGTCAAGGATCCTATACTTAAACTTTGTCTTGTCTTTATATATACATTTTTCATGATTTTTTCCTACACGTGGACCGCCAAAGAGGTGTATGTTGTTTGAAATGAAAGCCATACATGTCTTTTCCTCATCCCTTTGTTTATACTTGTAGATATCATGTATCTCATTTGAGTTGTTTAATTAATGACGCCTCTAGTGACTAACTCTTCCGTGGTAGAGCAATGACGCCCTGGTACCCTGATCTTCGTAATATAATTATGCCCTAAGTAAATAACCCGCCTTCCCTAGTGACCAGCACTTTCTGTAAATTATGCCTTTGGTTGGTGTACTGGCCTTCCCTAGTGACTTGGCACTTCTGTAAATTATGCCTTTGGTTGGTGCACCTCGGCCTTCCCAGTGACTTGGCACTCTCGGGGTAAATTATGCCTTTGGTTGGTGTACTGCCTTCCCTAGTGACTTGGCACTTTGCAATTATGCCTTTGGTTGTGTACTCGGCCTTCCTTCATGATTCTTGGCACTTTCGGGTAAATTATGCCCTGTAAATATAACGCCTCCCTAGTGACTTAGCACTTTTGGGGTAATGTTTCTTTGGTAAATCTACCTGTGGCTCATCCTTGGCTCGCCACTTATCAGTCACATGCATTGCTAGCATATATGCCTTCTTCCCTTAATGTCTTAGCATTATTGGGTGTATGCGTCAGCCACCGAATGGTATATATGGCCTTCCTATGTCATTACAGACCGGGGGTAAATTATGCCTCATTGGCTAGACATTGACTACATGGATCGGCCTGAGGTAGCTAATCACGGAATTATGATGTTATGTCTATTTCTTGAATCATATGCATGGAACCTCATGCAATTATCCTCGAAAAGTGAAACATGAAAGCTCTTCCGCTTTTCGCGTACGATATGATAAAACACAACATTTCGCTTTCATCAAAACAATAATTAGGTCGCAGCAGACGGCAACAACCTATAAACTATTATACCATTATACTCCCCAGCTCAAATTGTTAATGCTTATTAGTATCGTTGAACTTAAATAGAACAAAGTATTAGATGACATGATAAACAATTAATAACAAGGTTGCTCATAGATGTTAAATATCAAACATGTGATGCTTTCTCATACTTAATGGTCGGGTGCGAATTATCGCATGTGCAACATTATTTCATATTCCTCCTTCGTCAAATTAATTTGACACCATGAGTGGACTAATATGAACTACTATCGTTTCGGTAGCCACGCCTCCTTATATACTACGATATATATATAGGTTGTTGCCACGCCTCCTATCTAATTATCGCATGTGCAACATTAGATACAGTACTTATATACTACCAATATTAGATACAGTACTTTACAGTACCATTTTAAACCAATAAGAAATTAGTATCATTAAATATTTTTATTTAATTCAAAAGGGTATAAAAGTAAAACCCATTTTCACCTTTTTATATTTTTTAATTAAAACGCTTTTAAGTCCCCCAAATTTTCAAAATTTAAATAATTTTTTAGCATACATGTTTTCTAAAATGAGGTGCATATATGTTCTTTTTAATATTGTAAATTTATTATGTTTTGTGTACATTGTATATACATCAAATTTGTTTTACTTAAAATGATAATTGACATATATTTCTAGTGTACATTCTTAATCTTCAAATTTGTAACAAAAAACATAAACATATACATGTAACCTCTAAATTTATAACAAACCAAAAACATAAATAGTATACACAAAATTTAATATCATATAAAATACAAGTCAAAATACAAATGTAATTTTATTAATATAAATGTGCACTATTCAAAAACATGTGTGCACTCTTCCAAAAAACATATCATGCACGCCTCAGCTTCTCTAAGAATGTGCACTCTTCTCAACCAACATATATGCACGCTTCACTTTCTCATCAAATTGAGTAGAACATATGTGTACCCTTCCTTCCTAGATCATATGTGCTTCTATCATGTGAAGAACATGCAAACAAAAGGTTAATCAATTAACAGTTTATTATCAAGATATCGGATTTACTTCAATTCCTTATACAAAGTGGATTAGAAATGACTCATAACTTATGTGCTTTTTGAGTCATTTGCCCTAGAATCTAAAACATGTCTCGCAAAACAAAACTAATATGAATTATTAATATCTTATCTTACAAAATTGAATATTATACAATGCAATATATCATTTACAGTAAATAACAAAGAATGATATCCAGAAATACAAAGTCAATGTAGAGATGAGAAGTTAATGCAAAAGAATAGTGAATTATTGTCTCTTAATCATAACCAAAACATGTACATATGCTTCTATTTTGTTGATAAATTGGTAGTTGAAATGAAATAAAAACCAGCTCTTTAATTTCCTTGCTTATCTTTTGGGTTAAATTATTCTCTTATGTCATTCAATGACATTTATCAATGCTTTGATTCATCAGATATGTTCAAATCATTTCTGTAAATGCAAACTCATCAAAATTTAATTTCTTTTCATGGTAGCTAGAATAGTTGTAAGCACATATTTATATTTATTGCAACCGGTCACTAAACCTTTAAGACTTTAGTGATCAAACTTAGTGCATTAGTATGCTATAAAAGATAACAAACATGCACTTTGAGTAATTAGAACCAAGTCACCAACTGCCGCTATGCTTCTATTCATAGTTAAAACAACATAACTAATCATAGTCAAACAACAATAAATAAAGAACCACAAAAGTAAACACTACCTAAATAACATCTCATTTCATCAAGCATAAACAAAACTCCAAACAAAGACACACTTTCAAATTTAAAACAAGAACACACAAAAGACATCAGTTTGTGTTTGGACATTATAACAGAGATCTTGTAAAAATTTAAAGACAAAACCATTATTGATCCCAACATCATAAGAACAAGAAAAAAAGAAACAACCATGTAGCAAACGCCACCACACAAATAACCACTACAATAATAACTAAGAACCTAAAAAACCCATTTCAAAATAATAAAAAATTAACAAACTCGCTTTTTTATTTTCGATCCGATTCACCTGCGACAGCGCCACAAATTCTGAAAAGACAAACCAATAACCGACCGGCCACCACTAGCCAAGATCACCAACGGTTCTACTTGTTTATTTACTCTGCTAAGTGTATTGGAATTGTGATAGGGCGATGGGGTTTTGTGAGGGAGATGAAGATTGAAAGAGGGCCATTTTAGGTTGGTGGTTACTACGAGCAGCACCAAAAAAAAAGGATTGTGGAGAGAAGGTTGTGAGGCTCTGAAAGTGGCAGCACGGATTTAAGGATTAGGGTTATATTTGATGGGTGAGAGAGAGAGAGGGGGTTGTGAAAGTGGGAGAGATGAAGAAATATCATTTTTAGATTTTTCCGTCCCTAACCGCCCACTTATTTTCAAAGTCTTTTATTTTTAACTTTGACCTTATATATTTTTAATTGTGTTATATGATATTTGATGCAAAATATATGAATAATTGAGCTTTTAAATGTATTTTTATTGGTATAATTTTTTATTATATACTATATAACACAAATAAAAATATTTAAAGCAAAGTTTAGAAAGAAAAGACTTAAAAGTCAAAACAAGTAATTATATGTATCTGGCGTAGTGATATCCTTTAGAATAGGGACGGTTTTAAATATTTAAAAGTAAAATCTCCATAATGCCCTTTCTCTACTTTTAATTAAAAAAAAAAGAAACCATCTTTTGTTTAATTACAATTTTGCACTTTAATTCTAGCCTTGATCAAACACATCTAATGGCTTAGATTCATTTAGAGTATCGAGTTATTTTGGTGATCGCAGATGTAATATAACACTATATATATATATAGGGTCGCTATATATGCATCTATATTAGATGCGTACTTTTACGCATACTCATTTAAACCAATAGAAATTTAGTATTAATAAACATTTTTATTTAATTGAAAAGGGCATAATAGTCAAACATATTTATCTTTTTAATTTTTTTTTTTAATTAATAACGCTATAAATTTCCTTAATTTTGGAATTTTTTTTAGTATGCATGTTTTAATAATGAAATGCATGTGTTTTTTTTACGTTGTAAATTTACATATGTTTTTTGCGTACAATTATTTATACATTAAACTTGTTTTGCTTAAAATGGTAATTGCATATTTTGTAGTGTACATTTTAATCGTCAAATTTATAACAAAAAAATGAACATAGATATACATGTTAACTCTAAATTTACAACAAAAACAAAAATATAAATAGTATATACAAAAATTGATATAAAATGAAATACAATTTAAATACAAATGTATCTTGTTAAGTATATATATGTACACGCCAGTCACAACCAAAAAAACATGTGCACTTTTAAGAACATGGGTAACTCTTCCATAACATATGTGCACGCCTACTTTCTCATCAAATTCATTAAAACATGCGAGTATCCCTTCCGTGAACATATAACATGTTGAAAATCATTATAAAGAACCCAAAACAACTGACATACAAGGAAGACAAAATGCTTTTAAGGATTAAAAACACATTCTTATCTAACGATGCTATCCGCCAATAGTAACATCAAAAACACCTATGCACATCCTTTTTCCTTGATTTTAAACATATATGTATACCTCTTTATCGGATTTTAAACTTACCTTAGGTCTACTTTATACGTTTAGAAGATAACGGAAGGAACATAAATTTTTTATATAAAACAAATAAACATAAAGATACAACAACAAAGAAAATATTTGATAAAAAATTAGGTACATTGAATGAGTGGGCCAATCAACGGGTGTTCTCATAGCACGTTAATCCTATTGTCATAACAAATATGTACAGTTGTACTAACATCCGTCCAAAAGAACACCGTGAAGCTACTACGTATACTTATTTATTTTCAAAATGACTTTTTCATCCTCAAAACTCATTATTTTATATAAAGTAGTACCAATTATAGCATTAAGAAATTAGTATATTAATAAACAAAAATGATACACAATCGGTGTTACCATCAATGTTCAATGATGCACCATCTATCTATTTCTAACTTAATCATGTTGTAACTAATAGATTAAAAAAAATACACCACATCATCCTCTTGTTTGACACAACTCCAACCTACCGATTATAAATATTATTTGGCAACCATCATGTCAAGAACCTTAAAATTTAAACAATATACAATACCATAAGGCTTTTCTATAAAAAAAAATACAAACACAAATAAAAAAGAATGATATAAAACCCTTTACTGGATCCAACATAAAAAACCTATTCTATTAAGAAGTCATAGAAAAGACAATTTATCATTACCTATAAAGAAATCAATTTTTGAATGAAAAGATCGTGAAGTTTATGTTGAACTTGATTGTTAATTTCAGACGGTGGAAAAAATTGGGGCAGGCTAGTTTATATATGATTACATGCATGAAGACAGATGGAGTTGTTTTGATAAAGAACTGAGTAGATCTTAAAAAGAGAGAAAAAAAAAGATATGTACTCATCTAATCTACAAACAAGGAACGTTTTAAATATATATTAAATGTAAAACTATCTTATACGCCACTTTATATTAATGGCAAGTAATAACGTAACCAGAACGAAGCATGA
>OU343224.1:156001350-156117088 GCA_910596185.1 Chrysanthemum makinoi
TTGTGCTTGAATTGACCAAAGGATTCTTGTTGGAATGAGGAACTTAAGAAGTTAGGGATGTGTGTCTAAGATCTTTAGCCTTGGCCGTACACATTGTTGAATCTTGCATGTAAGTACTTAATGACTTAGCTTAGGTTGCTAGAGATTCCCTCTCTCAAAGGGTAAGCCTTGACGTCGGGGTAGAAACCTTTGTGTAATAGGCTATGAATGAATGTGAAAGGAGTCTAGCCAGAATTGAACCACTTGAAGCAATAGGAAGTATTTAAAAAACATAGACATAGCATGATATGATGAATAAGTAGGTTAGCACACTTTCTCTACATTGTTCAACCTCATTTAATTTCCGCATTTTATTTTTCGCTTTTAGTATAATTAATTATTTCAACATAAATATCTTTAAAAACTAAGACATTAGACTTAATTAGGATCCAAATCTACGCCAAACAGGAGCGACGCCGGCACTACCACTTTACTAACTACAACGACCAGTTGGCTGCTTCGATTAGTGTAATAGGTAGACCTTAGGTAGAGGTGACTTTAAAAATTTAAATCCTGGTCGAAAATCCTGCATCAACAAACAAAAATATTTAAAGTAAAAGAAAGACTTAAAAAATAATAACAAACAGTTATTATTGGACGGAGTGAGTATTTTTTTTCTTTCCAAAGTGAGCTTTTTTAGTTTTGTATGGCCTTGTTTCTGCCGCATAGGTTTCAATTGCTTCACTGACATTGTATTTTTGTTGGACTTTTACTTTATTCGGATATCCGAACATACATCTGATGAATAACCTGGTATCCGAATAAACCGAATCCGAATATCAAAACTCTTATTCGAATGAATATGAGATCAAAGATCTTTTCTTTCAAAATCTGAATAAATCTATTCGCAAACCCCGATATCCGACAAAAGCGTGTTAAGTTGGAAACCAGCATCTAGCGTGGAAATGCAAATTTTCCAAATTTAAACGTGTGGCTATCCTAAGAGGATTATCCTGTCAATTTAATCCTCTACTTTCCACCCAATTTCCACCCAATTTCTCTTAGAATAATAAATAGATAGTGCAAAAATGTTCAATACTTATGACCCTTTACTTTCCACCCAATTTCTTCATTTAATGTTTCCTTTCTAGCATCTAAACATGCTCATACTCACTGGAAAATTGCCCTTGGTGTTCTTGTTTATCTTCCTATATTTAGTAAATACAATCACGTTAGCTCAACCTGGCTTCATTTCTTATTTCTGCCAAAACACGGCTAATTATACTAGAAACAGCCCGTACCAAAGAAACCTAGACACAACCCTCTCTACCCTTCCTAACACCAACTCTGGCTTAGGTTTCTTTAACAGTTCCACAGGCCAAGGAAACGATACAGTCCACTCTGTTGCCCTATGTCGAGGTGACGTGAATCTGGATGATTGTCGTAGTTGTCTTAATGATTCAATTGCTAGATTGCGACGAATATGTCCTAACCAAAAAGAAGCGATAGGATACTACGACAACTGTATGCTAAAATACTCAAACCAGATTATACTAGGAAGCACTCAAATAAAGTTTTATGTGTTTTATAATAGCTCAGAAAATGCTTCGGATGTTGATCGTTTCAATGGGGCTCTGTCACCTTTGTTAAACAATCTGACACGTGAAGCATCGACTGGTGGTTCGCTCCTGAAGTTCGCTACAGGGAACACTCCTGGACCAGGTATTACAACTATATATGCCCTTGTTCAGTGTACTCCGGATTTAACTCAGCAGCAGTGCAATGAGTGCTTGGGAGGTGCAATTAGTCGGTTTTCGAATCAGTATAGTGGGAGAACTGGAGGGAGAACTCTCGTACCTATGTGCAATTTTCGGTATGAGGATCGTCCGTTTTATAACGAGAATACCCTTGCTATCCCACCACCATCATCAGGTAAGATAAGATATTAACTAAGTTTCATACAGGTTAAAATTAGGTTATAATTACATGAGAACAGTGTCGGAAGGTGTGTGCAAAACCTTATGCATATAATTAAACATAGCGATCAACGTTATATTATAACGATCTAGTTCTGAATTTTAATGAGCTCATCGTTACTATCAGGTAGAGTTTAACAAATATTTATAACATAATAAAATATATTGGTAATATTTTGATGATAGAATTGAGTTTTGAGGCCCCCCAATATACAAACAAATACAGATTTTGAGGTTTTTAAAATTGAGTCAAGTGCACATGCACTTCACACACCTTTATATACGACTCTGCACACTAAGTAAGTAAAATTTTAATTATTTAGTCATTAGTTATTAATATTAATCTGCTTTGTATCCGCCAAGTATTTTGCTATAAGTTATACCCCCTCGGTACTACATATTGCTATTTTGGGATGTCCCATGATAAATGTTTATTTTGCGTTTCAACCAACGATAGTAAGACTTTAGTAGGTAGATAAAATATTGGGTGAAAGCTAAAGACACGCAACGTGATTTTTCAGAACTACCGATGTACGCAACGAATTTTGAAAATCACCATTGTACGCAATATATTTTCAAATTTAAAACAATGTACGCAATATGACCGGTAACTAACAAGTTACCAGGTCACAAACTTTCAAAAATGACAGAAATGGTCACTGTGACTTGCGTTGACTTTCACAGGTCATCCCTTGACTTTATTTTGGTAAAAAAGTTTGATAATGGTCCTTATGGTCATTAACTTTCGATTTAGTCCGTTTTTTCGTTTTCATCCGTTTTGTCAGTTTTTCTTACGTTTGTCCGTTTTCTTATGTTTTTATCGGTTTCATCATTTTGCCCTTTTCTTACATTTTGTCCGTTTTATCCGTTTTCGCTACGTTTTATGCTGTTTTCTTCGGTTTTGCTGTTTTCATATGTTGTTTTACCTTTTGTTTGTTTTTCGTACGTTTTTTATTCATTTTTGTCCGTTTTTCTTACATTTTGTCCCTTTTTCTTACGTTTTTGTACTATTTCAACATGTTGAAAATTTCCTCGAAAAAAAAATTGGAAAAAAATTTTCAAAAAAAATTGGAATTTTTTCGAATTTTGAAAAAATAAATAGGAATTTCAAAAATCAAAAAAATTTGAATAAAAAATTTCAAAAAAAAAATTTGAATAAAAAAAATATTTTTCAAACATATATTGTTTTAAAAAAATCTTTAAAAAAAAATATTTGAACATTTTGAAAATAAAAAATTTCGAATTTTTTTTTTAAGATTTTCAAAAATATATATATATTCGAAAAATATTTTTTTTAAAAAAAAATATTTGAAAAATATTTTTTTATTCAAATTTTTTTTTTCGAATATATATTTTTTAAAAAAAATCTTTAAAAAAAAATTTGAAATTTTTTATTTTCAAAATTTTCAAATATTTTTTTTTAAAGATTTTTTTTTTAAATAATATATTTGAAAAATATATTTTTTTTTAATATTTGAAAAATATTTTTTTTATTCAAATTTTTTTTTTGAAATTTTTTATTCAAATTTTTAATTTTTTTTGAAAATTTTTTTCCGAAATTTTTTTTTTCCTATTTATTTTTTCAAAATTGCGAAAAAATTCCAAATTTTTTTTTGGAAATTTTTTTCCAAATTTTTTTCTTTGGAAAAATTTTCAACATGTTGAAATAGTACAAAACGTAAGAAAAACGGATAAAATGTAAAGCGGACAAAAAAAAATAAATAATACTAAAGCACGCAGTTAAAACGGATGAAAACAGTAACAAACGAAAAAACGGATGCATGTAAGAAAACGGCTGGATGAAAACGATAAAACGACAAAAAGCAGGATGAAAAAGCGGATAAAACTGGAAAAATTATCGTCGACCATGAACCAATAAGTCCATGGATTTTTGTGAAAATAATCAACCTGAATCACAGGGACCAACCTGTCTGAAAAGTTGTGTTTAGTAACTTGTTAGTTACCGGATCATCGTGATTGTTCTAAATTTGAAAATATATTGCGTACAATGGTAATTTTCAAAATTCGTTGCGTACATCGGTAGTTCTGGAAAATCACGTTGCGTGTCTTTAGCTTTCACCCTAAAATATTTGATTTGTGGAAAATATATTTAGCGTGATTTTTTAAAACCTTTTGCTTTATAAAAGTGAACACTTAATATGGGACGAAGAGAGTAATAATCTTCAAAAATTAAAACATTAATTAAGCCAATAATGTATATTGGGTTTTTCTAACTTGTGCCCTTAGGTACATGTTTAGAAGCATTTAATGTTCTATAAATATTTATCTTCAAACTCGTAATGAAGCATTTAATAACCTGGATATTTCTTAAAATTATAAATTTACAATTTTTAAGAAAATATTTAGGGTATTAAATGTTTATTATGAGTTTCAATAAAAATATTTAGAGCATTAAATACTTTTAAACATGTGTCTAAGGTAACAAATTAGAAAAACACATATTCTTTCTTTGTCAAATCAAATGTATATATTTATGAGATTTTCTATAATGTGACATGGTGGTACATGTTTTAAGCATTAAATGAACTAAAATTGTCATATTTAAATATAATTTGATATTTTTACTTTCCAAAATCTCTTTTGTTTGCCAAGTTTAACTTCATTTTGCAAAGTAATACAACAATTAAAACATGTTCAGTTTTACATTAATTAATAACCAGGTAAAAAAAAAAGTTGAAGCAAGTTACATTTTGATTAAGTTTACACACTTATAAAGATTTGAAGAAAATAAACTAAACATATTGTTCGTATTCTCTCATGAAAACGTATTGAGTTATATAAGGCAGTGTTGCAAAAATCAGGCGGTCGATTAATCTGCGCCTAAACGTTAGGCGCGGATTAACCGTTCGAATTTTCACTAATCGGCCTTATTAATCAGTTTGGTAAAAAATAGGTCAACATACCGATTAATCGGATAAAAATCGGCCAAATCGAGCATAGATCGGCCAAAGTGGACTAAAAATCAGATAATTCGAGCAACTCGATTACGGGTAGAAATCGGCAAAAAAATGGCTAAATCGGCCAAATGAAGCATATAGTTTCAAAATTTTATAATTCTATATATAAAAAATCCAATCCGATTAATCCCCACTTAATCGGTTAAGTTCGGAATGGCGATCGTTGCGCTACGTTTTGCAAGATATAAGGTTTCTCATAATGTTTACACCTACGAATAAACACTTAGCATGCTCATGTTAGAAAATTTCTCACCGGTTCTAGACCCTTGTGAATATACCTATTACTTTGAAGCCAGTGGCGGATCCAAAACTGGGCATGAGCACATAAAAGATTAAAAATACTAGAATAAATAAATAGTTGAGCGTATTAATCTTGTTTGTTAGTTGTGATATCAAATTTGCTATATCGACCTATAGCACGATACCAAAAAACTGAAAACCTCCGGATCAACTTGAAAGGTGTAATTCATAAAAGTATTTCATGTGCGGCGCATGGCACATCTAGCCACCACCTACATCTGTCCCTGAATGATGTTGTTATTTTTGGTAATGAAACATCTTATAAAATGTTTGTGTCACCAAATGCTCAAAAATATATTGTCAAACTTCTTTTCTGTCAAGGTGAAACACATATACGCTATTGAGGTTTCAATTGGTGACGGTTTCTCAAACTTTAAGAGCCTTTCTGTTCACTTTTAGTGACCCTGTTCTTTTTGTAACTAAAAGATAACTTTTTTTTTTGGTAAACATGATTTTCGACCTATATTTTTTGTAATAATAGGGCACCTTTACTTTTGTAGGGCAAGGAAGATTTAAGTACTTCTGTGTTTTTTTAAACAAATATATGTAATTAAAACAAAACTAGCAAGTAGCTAGCTTATTACATAGGAGATTTTAACCGATTGGTCCAACTACAAATTTTATCACCCCTAAATTTAAGCCAATAGAATGAATACATATGAATATTATCAAAGATGTCACTTTTCCTTATATGATGAGAGCTAAAAGTGACGCTATTATGGAACCGCCAAATTCACCATAAAGAATTAACGTTGAATCTTCTCTATAGAAACATGCCACCACCTCAATCAATCCTTCCGATGCTCATTAGAAGTGAAGAAAGGGATGTTGGAAGGTTATTAATTTCCTTGATTCTTATTCCAATAAACCGACAAGTATATATAAGATACAGGAGAGCATTCTAGAGAAGTTACATTGGGCTAGGCCTAATTACATTGTACACACTAACGGGCCTCTATATATAAATATCGACTAATACTCCCCCGCAGTTGGAGCGGGAGGAAGGCGGACGCTCAAACTGGATCTAAATTCTTCAAACAAAGCTGAAGGGAGTCCTTTGGTGAAGATATCAGCGTACTGATAGCGGGAGGGTACGTGTAGGACGCGCACCTGACCAGCGGTAACCATGTCACGCACGAAATGTATGTCGATCTCAATATGTTTCGTCCGTTGATGTTGAACAGGGTTGGCAGACAGATAGACAGCTTAACGTTATCACGATGAAGACAGGGTTGCAGGTAGATAGGGAGAATGTAACTCACGAAGAAGATTACGAAGCCATGCGTCGGCCACAACATTACAACACACCGGTACTCGGCAAGCACTAGACGGGGAGAGTCTGGCGCTTGAAGACCAAGATAGTAAATTATCACTCAGAAAAACACAATAACCTGAAGTAGACCGTCGTGTGGATGGGCAACCCGCCCAATCTGCATCTGTATATCCAACAAGAGAAGTGGTAGAAGATGAATATAAGTGAAGACCAAAATCCAAAATCCCCCGAACGTATCGTAAGATACGTTTAAGGGCAGCTAAATGTGCTGTGGGGATCATGCATGTAAAGACAAATGTTGTATGCGCATAAGATAGATCCGGTCGTGTAAATGTGAGATACGAAGACCTCCCGCAAGACTGCGATATAAGGTAGGATCCTGAACTGGAACACCTTCGGGACCTAATTTGGAGTCTGTATCAGCCGGTGTTCGAAGGGTTCTGATTGGCCGTGAAAGCCTTCGAAGCGAAGAGCATACTTCGAGACAAAAATAATCTGTAGAATGGCGAGTAGCGAGATACCAAGAATAATTAAGTGCCGAGATCAGTCATGTCAAACTCACTGTGTAAAGAAGCAATGATCTCTGAAGAAGAGGCTGGAAAGAAGCGTAAGGATAATATCATCCATAGATAAGTAAATAAGCAACACGAGAACCACGACGAAGAATAAATAATGAAGAATCACATCGACTGTGGTAAAACCAACTCGTGTCGCATAACGCAAACTGTGAAACCAAGCACGAGGTGCTTGCTGAGTCCATATAAAGATCTGCAGAAGACAAACATGATGAGGATACGAGAATCCACAAATCACGGTGGTGATGCATATACGATCTCCGGATAAATCACGCGTTAAGAAATGCATTCTTGGCGTCAAGCGATGAATAGGCCACTTGAAGCTGAAGAGAAACGATCTGAATGGTAGCTGGTTTAACAACCGGACTAAAAGTCTCGTCACAATCAACACCAAGTTGCTGACTACTGCCATTAGCAACCAAACGAGCCTTATAGCGGCTCAAAGTCCCGTCAGCATGAAACTTATGCTTAAATAACCACATCGAACGAACCATATTAACACCAGAAGGCCTCGGTACAAGAATCCAAGTACCATTTTTAACTAACGCATTATACTCATCATACATAGCATTACGCCATTGTGGGTCTTTTAAAGCAACAAACGGAGATTTAGGTATTGGAGAAATGGAAGACGTATATAAAGATAAACGATCAATAGGTTTGACAATGCCTGATTGAGACCTAGTGACCATGCGGTGAGTTCGGGTGGGTTCGTTAGCGGGCTGTGGAGATTGGGCCGAGGTGTTGGAGGTTGTTGGTTCATTATTGGGATGTGATTGGGAAGCGTTGGGTTGTTGTTGGGCCTGCGGTAGTGGGATTTGGGTTGTTACCGATTGTAGAGGGGTTTGTTCATGGTTTTGGGCCTGGTGAGAGTTGGTATCGGTGTGGTTTGGGTGTGGTGAATTGGGTTGATTGTAGTTGTGGGATTCGTTAGACGGTTGATGTAGAGGAGGGGTGACGGGATTAGTAAGAACTTGGTGAAGGAGAGGGGAAGGTGTAGGGTCTAAAAACGTGTATGATGGTGGATATGTGGGTGTCATGGAGCGGTACGGAAATTGTGTTTCATCAAAGGTGACATGTCTAGAGAGAATAATTTTGTTTGTCTCAAGGTCAAGGCAACGATAACCACGATGATATGCGGGAAAGCCTAAGAAAATACAAGGGGTTGCTCGTGGGGCAAGTTTGTGAGGTGAGTGAAGGTGAGGATAACAAAGGCACCCAAATATGCGTAAACGGGAGTAGTCGGGTTTTCTTTGGAAGAGTTTTGTGTAGGGGATTTCATTGTTTATGGCAGTTGAGGGTAAAAGGTTGAGGAGATATGTGGCCATGTGGAGGGCCTCGACCCAAAAGGTAGGTGGTAGGTGTGCTTGAAAAAGGAGGGTGCGGATGACGTTATTTATTGTGCGGATCATTCTTTCCGCCTTGCCATTTTGTTGAGAGGTTTTTGGGCAAGAAAATCTAAGTTGAATACCATTATTAGCAAAAAGTGTATGGAGTCGGTTATTATCAAACTCACCACCGTGATCACATTGGAAACTTTTTATTTCACATTTAAATTGATTTTTAACATAAGTACGAAAATGCAAAAACTTATCAAGCATGTCAGATTTGTTACGAAGAGGATAAATCCACAAGTAATGAGAGAAATGATCGAGAAAAAGAACATAATTTTTAAAACCACTGGAACTAACAATAGGAGAGGTTCATAAATCAGAATGAATAATATCAAAACAATGTTCAACAATAGAATCTGAACTGTAGAAAGGAAGCTTCACATGTTTGCCAAGTTGGCAAGCATGACAAACATGTTTGGACTTTTTGTTTTTATTACATGAAATAAATTTACTAGAAACAAGAGACCGTAGTACATCTTCACCGGGATAACCGAGACGTTGATGCCACGTGGAGGAACTTGTGGAGAGAAAAGCAGTAGGGATAGTGGACGGCTTGGTAATTGGATATAGATCACCCGAGCTGTCACACCGAAGGAGGATATGACGAGTCAGGAAATCCTTCACAGAAAAACCAAATGCGTCAAATTCAATAGTGCAGTTATTATCCCTAGTAAACTGACGAACAGAAATGAGATTTTTAATGATGTTAGGAGTGACAAGTACATTATGAAGATGGAAAGGGCGATGAAGAGATGGAATGATGCTATGTCCGGTATTGGTGACGGGAATAGAGTTACCATCACCAACGTGTACAGATGGGCATAACCGTTTATTAAAAATGGTACTTAAATTACTTGCACTAGAATTTAAATGAGAAGATGCACCTATATCCATGTTCCATGTCGGGTCTTGCAATGCCATAGTGCTAAAAGCAATAGGAAATGATGTAGCTTGTGACGGGTAAAACGCAGGAGCAGGTCCAAGAATACCACTCGAATTATTAACCTGTTGGAAATTATTAGGATACATGCCAACCTGTTGAATATTTTTAACCTGATGAACCTGAATCGGATGTTGGGTCTGGTACACACGCGAAGGGTGTTGGGCTGTTTGAGCAGCATATGTTGGTTGGGCCGGTTGGGTGAAGGAGGGTTGGCCCAGTTGACTTGGAAGCATGGGCTGTGTACACTGAATTGGTATACGGGCCTGGTAACTGGGTAGTGTGTGAGACGGTTTAGGTTGCATGGGATTGGTATTACTTATCATTCGATCAATGAACATCTTGTTTTAATAAAGTGGACCTTTTGTGAAGCTTGCCGCACCACCAGATCTGACGCACCATTTAAGCTTGCCGCACCACCTACGTATAGATCTGACGCACCACCTTTTTTTGAACCAATCATATACGCACTTGATATTAAATTAATATCAAACAACTAGTCAAGAATGGCTGCTAGATTTATTTAGGTGAAGAAAGGAAAAAGACAAATTTTAGGGTTGTGGGAAGATTAGAAAAAAAAAAACACAGGCGTGAGGTATTTGGAATTTGGGAATGAGAATAAGGAAAATTAAGCTCTGATTATCATGTTGGAAGGTTATTAATTCCCTTGATTCTTATTCCAATAAACCGACAAGTATATATAAGATACAGGAGAGCATTCTAGAGAAGTTACATTGGGCTAGGCCTAATTACATTGTACACACTAACGGGCCTCTATATATAAATATCGACTAATAAGGGAATGAGTTATCACACAAAACTCGAATAAGTCCCCAAACATCAATAGCAACATCATACTCAAAGAAGATGTGAAGATTGGATTCCACGTTACCATTACAAGAAGGGCAAAAGATCACCGGGATTTCAATATCACGAGACGAGAGGTTGAAGCGATGCGGTAACTAGTCCAAGATTATTCTCCTCATGAAAATGTTAACCTTTCGAAGGAGAGTTTTGTCCCAAGTTTTCGAAGGAACCAAAGAGGGTAAGAGTTGGGAGTCAATGTAGAGACGAGTCTCCCCAACTAAGAAAAACTCCGTCACTTGCAATCGAGCAGACGCAAGTGTCTTGAACGGAATTTGTGTTAGCATGGCTAATCTCGATGAGCAAATCTCTCAACTAAGCCAAGTTACGGAATTTGCCCGTTTTCAATGTGATCAATGAATAGACAATCTTTGTCTTGATCCAAACGATAAAGTCTCTTGTAGCGAATCTGTAACGGGGAATCACCAACCCAAGTGTCCTTCTAAAAGTGGATACGCGTGCCACAACCCGCTTGGAAGCGAAGATAGTTAGCTGGAAGAATATCGTTCGATAGTAAGAAGTTAGAAGATCGAAATTTCTTAGCCCAAGTGCCACTAAATTTGCAACCTTGTTGATCGAAACCCCCTCTTGACCGTGCAAAGCCTTGATAACTTTAACCCAAAGTGCATGCGGGTAAGAGTACATTCTCCAACGCCACTTTTGAAGAAGAACAAGGTTGAAAGACTTTAAGCTACCAATGTTCAAACCGCATTTGTCTAACGAAGAAAGAACATTAGGCCATTTAATCCAAACAAGCTCTTTAGACTCCCAGAGCCTCCCAAAAAAAATGAGGCATGAGATCTCTCCAAAGAATTCAAAACAAATCCAGGAACTTTGAAGATCGAAAGAAAATAAATCCCAAGATTTTCTAGCACCGCCTTAATTAAGGTAAGATGACCCCCTATTGAAAGAAGATTCGCCTTTCAAGAGGAGAGCCTCAAATGAAACTGGTCAATTAAGGTCTTCCAATTGGATATCATGCTCATGTTAGATCCGATAGGCAGCCCAAGGTACGTAAGAGGAAAGGAACCTGAGTCGCAACTTGAATTATTAACCATAAAAGAGACTTCGTCGTCTCAAACTCCTATACCATAAACGTTGGACTTGTGAATATTAATTCTGAGACCCGAGGCTAAGTAAAAAAACTGAATGACACGCATAATGTTGTCCAAATCCTGGGCAATCCAATCGGTTGTAATCACCACTTCATCAGCATAAAAAGGATGAGATATAGTAATTTCAGGAGAGCCGATCTTGGCACCATGAATAAGACATGAGCTAACCACATTTGAGAGAGTAAAAAGTGAAGGCCCTCCATAACGAGAATAAATAAGAAAGGCGAGAGAGGATCTCCATGCCTTAGCCCACGTTTAGGAGAAAACTCAAAAGTAGGGCTGACATTTACTAAGGCTGAAGGCTGAAGCTCTGGACGAGTGTAAACAAGCTTTAATCCAAGAACGCCATTTAGATTAAAAAAAGGGCTTTATAGAACAAAATCCAGATATTTCCAGCTAACAGAATCAAAAGCTTTCTCTGAATCGACTTTGAAAATTAACAACTTTTTCTCCCTTTTTTTTACCGATCAATAATCTCGCTAAGATTAAGCGGACCGTCAATAATTTGGCTACCCGAGATAAACACGGATTGTTCGTGGCTAACAATCTTGTCAATCACTTTCAATGAATATTTGAATATTCGAATTTAGAATACTATTCGGTTAACTTTTTTATTTCTTTTTGCAGGAAATAATACAAGCAATTCACGAACTGTGACAATAGTATCTATTTCTGTTACATTAGGTGTCATAACATTAATCAGTTCTATTTGTATCTTCATAAGATGGAGGAAAAAACAACAGCAAACACAGCCGGCAGAAAATATAGAGAGTAAGTGTCAAATTCTCAGCTCAAATAATAATCATGTTTGAAGTATCATTTAAACATTTTAGGCTTGTGGCAACTTTTAGGAACGGTTAATTGAAAGTATCATTTTAGTATCGATGCATTTTACTAGTAGTTTTTATAATTGTTTATATTATTAATTGTTTTCCAACAAAATAATCATGTTTAAACAACAATATACCACCCCAATTTAATAGACCACTCAGTTGAGTTGCGTGCTATATATGGCCTAGAGACAATAGTTGGCCTGTAAAATTAACATTTAAACCTAGCTTTCTATATCTACCAGCTGAAACTATGGATATTGGAATGGCTGAATCTTTGCAATATAGCTTTAGTTTAGTAAAAGCTGCAACAAATGACTTCGCTGAAGACAATAAGCTGGGACAAGGCGGATTTGGAGCGGTTTACAAGGTATACAAAAATCGATCTTGCTAGTTATGTTCCAAAAATGAGAACATTGATGTAATTTGGATATTGATATACGTTATAATATGATATATAGGGTAAACTTGAAGATGGACGAGAGATAGCGGTAAAGAGGCTAGCGAAGGACTCTGGGCAGGGTGACATTGAATTCAAGAATGAGGTTTTGCTTGTTCATGACTTCAACACCGCAATTTGGTTAGGCTTCTGGGTTTCAGCATTGAAGGAAACGAACGACTTCTCATTTACGAGTTCTTGCCAAATGCAAGTCTTGATCAGTTTATATTTGGTATGTTACTAAGACTGTGCCTCTTCTCACTTCTCACATCCAATAAAGAACATCATTCTTATATCACAGATAATGCCTCTGTTCCTAATTATATCTACCTTTCTAATCTGGTTTGTCTCAAAATATAGTTGTCTTGCGGAAAATACGTTCTTATTGTATAACTCACTTTACTTTATGGTAATTTCGTAATACGCATCACTAAAGTAATAATTTTGGCAGCACTTGTAGTCGTGGAAGTTACTGAATTTTTATAAATTTTGATGACACTTTTGTGTAAGCAACAAATGTTCTTGTTTTATTGAATATTGTGATTATGATGGTCTTTGTAGATCCGAGTAAACGAACACTTCTCGATTGGGAAAAACGCTACAGAATCATCAAAGGCATTGCAAAGGGACTTTTATACCTTCACGAAGATTCTCGTCTAAAGATAATACATCGGGATATGAAAGCTAGCAATGTTTTGCTAGATGCTGAGATGAACCCTAAAATTGCAGATTTTGGCATGGCAAGATTGGTCAAACCCGAGGAAACTCAAGGAGATGCGAGTAGAATTGTTGGAACCTTGTAAGTGTACTTCAAATAATTCCTTTAGGTATTGGAGTATTTCATTCCCTCATATACTCAAATAGTGCCTGTGCTCAAACCTTGGGTGTCTTCTTCTTTTATGCAGTGGTTATATGGCACCCGAATATGCCATGCACGGGCAATTTTCAGTAAAATCTGATGTATTTAGCTTTGGGGTGTTGGTGTTGGAGATGATAACAGGTCAAAGGAATACAAGTTTTCGAAATGGAGAGAGCGTAGAAGACCTTCTTAGCTTTGTAAGTATCCACTAGCATCAGTTCATCATATACATACACTGTTTAGTTATAATTCGTTAATTCGTAAAAAAATTTAACAGCTTTGGGGATAAATATTTCATGGCGAATGCTTCTAAACCTTCATACCCAATAATGTGCATATGAGAAGATTCTTAAAACTGTATACCTAAGGGCTAGGACTAAATACAAAAACCTCCACACCTTTGAATATCTTAAAAAATAGCTCAATGTCAAAGTTTTAAATTTGAGCATTTTTAATCTCGGTATTTTTACTAAACTAAAAATCACATATTCTCGGTAAATCATCTATTATGAAAATATTTAAACCAATAATCTCTCATTATTAAGAACTTAAGACCTTATCAGTTTGAGCATCTAGCTTATATTGTATAAGGTTATAAACTCTAAAAATTGAGCTTATTGGGTTTACATTTTCAGTAAGCCCATAAACTAAAACAAATAAGCTACATCAAACACCGCCTAAGACAATAATGACAGGTTCATCATTTGTGAAAAAGCATTCCTTTGCACATATAACTTTGATTGCGTTTTCTATATGTTGAACAATAGATTTGTTAATATCTTTTAGGCATGGAACACGTGGCGGAACGGTACACCATTAGATATGATAGATCCCACATTGAAGACTGAATCAGGTTCATTGCGCGACACCATTAGATGTATACATATTGGGTTATTATGCGTTCAAGAAAATGTTGTAGATAGGCCAACCATGGCTTCAGCTGTTCTTATGCTTAATAGCTTCTCTCTCACACTTCCACTACCATCAGGGCCTGCATTTTTCATGCATAGCAGCACTGATCCCGAAATGCCACTCATTAGCGATTACACTTCGTCGACTGGTAGTAGTGGTTCCGGAAAATATAAGCCATCAAAATCAAGATCATCACAGGTTTCAGTAAATGATGTTTCAATATCTGAGATAGTTCCCAGATAGGTTTTGCGAAGGGACTTGGTACTCGCTTTCAAAATCTTTATTAATTTTACCAAAGAATGTTACCACCTAAACATAATGATGCAAATTCTGTTGTGAACTTGTACACCATGACAGTAAGTTACTATATATTTGTGTAGTATTTCTTTATGTTGTTTAAATGTTCTTATATTTCTTCACCTCGGATCGACATATATATTAAGAATCCAAAAATTTGTGAACAGGTTATGTTAGTCTATTCTTCTATCTATGAACAATCGAATATAAAGTATACTACGTTTATTTGATATAATACAATCGTTACAAATACAGACTTGGTTTTGGGTATTTATACTTTTCTAACCGACACCTTACTAACCGACATAACGTTTCTAAGACAACTGCCATAACCGAATAAACGGTTACTAACTTTGTTCTTGTCATTCTTAGACCCTATACTTTATACATATACATATATTTGACTTTTCATGTTTGACTTTGACTTTCATGTTTGACCTTCGTGGATTAGATAAATTAGTATCCAATACTCCTCCCTAATTTATTAATCCATATCTTTGATATCTTCAAGCTCCATCATCTTTATCTTTGAACTTTGGCTTGTTTCCACTTTCTTTGTCTTGATCTTCAACGCGAACTATGTTTTGAATTTCCTCCTTGATTTGACTTCTTTCTTCCTTTTCTTCAATCTCATCTCGATCATCTTTGTCTCCTTTGTCACTATCTTCCTTCATTTGTATCATTTCATAATCTTGCGTCTCCAATAATCTGTTTCTTGTATCACGATCTTCTGGTTCAACTTTCTTGTTGCATGATTTAATGTCTTTCTCAATCTGGCTTTCCTTTGGAACTCTTGATGGCGTCTCTTGATGTTTCTTGCATTCGCCTTTGTCAACTCTTTCTTCTTCTAGATGTTTCTCATTTGAAACAACTTCATGGTTCTCTTTCTCAAACTGTTCTCTTACTATCTTTAACTCTTTCATCTCTTTGCTTGTGCAATCTCTCAACTTATTGAGGTTCTCTAACTCTATTTGCATTTGTTTCTCAAATTCCATTTCTCTATTTCTTAATTTTTTCTCAAACTCTTATTTTTCCATCTCTAACTCTTGAAGCATTTCAAACTTCCAAAACTCTAATTTACTCTTCAAATCAATTTCTATCTCTGACCGCATATCTTCTAACTTTTCTTTTAGAATTTCATCATTCTCAATGATAATTCCTTTCCATCTCGGTTCTTCTTTTAAGGATGTTATTTCTTTTTCATCTTTACTAGTAACCATCAATAGTCTTTGGTTCGTCATCTTCAAACACAAGGTTTGCTTTTTTTCTTCTCACGGTTTGGTTTTGGACAATTTGCAGCAAAGTGTCCAAACTCATGACAGTTATAGCACTCTATTTCTCTAAAGTCTCTCCTATGATAGTTTTGATCTCCATGGTTTCTCTTGTTTCTATCATAACTATCTCCATTCTTAATATCTCTTGTGAATCTTCCTTGGCCTCTTCCTCGTGTGCGATTACCACTCCTCGTCTATCATTTCCATAGTTGCGTTCATAATTTCTATTATTCCCTTGACGTGTGAACAACAATTTCTCACTATTATCTTCCTCACTTCCTTTTCTAAACTTAAGTCTTTCTTCATAAGTCTTAAGTTTCCCAATAATCTCCTCTAATTTTGCTTTCTTAAAATCAACAACCATTTCAATGGTTGCTACCACTGGTACAAACTTATCGACTCGCATTCAGTAATTTCCATACTTTTGTTTGTTCATCAAACGTCAATCCACATGTAGCAGCCTTTGTAATGATACTCATCAACCTCCCGAAAAATGAATCTATTGATTCATCTTCTTTCATCACAAGTCTCTCAAATTGTGATTTAAGTTGTTGCGAGTGTGCTTGTTGTACATCTTCTGTTCCAATAAATCGGACTTTAGAGTCCCAATTTCTTTTCTTTGTTTCACATCTCTCAACTTGCATTTGCAAATCTTCTGGTAACCCTTGAAATAGGTATGCTGACGTCGAACTATCCTTTTTTACATCAATCTCTTTTGATGTACTTACTCCTTCTACTAAATCCCATACTCCATTTGCCGTTAATATTTTCTTCATTCTTAATGCCCATAATGTATAATTTGTGTTGCTTAAAACTGGGCATTGATACGATGATAACGATGTGGTGAAAACAACTCTGTTTTCATTTTTATCTCCCGTCATATCTTTCGATTTGGTTTTCTTCTAAGACCAATGTAATTCTAATAATAGTCGAATCTTAAATCCTTCTTTCTAACCACAATAATTCTCAAACAATTCTACGGTTTCTAACGCGAATTGTAATGAAAAAAAATCTATTCTACTAATCTACAATACTAATATGCAAATTCTCTTAACTTTTCTAAAAAAAACAACTAAGTATTTGAAAGAGGAAAACCTGTACTTGACTTTTTATGTGGGCTCCCTTTTCCAAATAATAACACCGGCTTTTGTTCCCAAAAGAAAAGCCCTATCTTCTTCCCCAAATAAAATCCTTCTTCTGCTTCCTTCTCTTCTTCTATACACATTTAGGGCACAACTGTTGCTCGCCCCTTTTTTCTTCTAGTTCTCTTTAAATCAAACGACGATGGTGGTTAATCGGTCTATTTTATTTTCCGGCAACCACACACGGCGGCGGTGGTTTTTCTTGCGGCGATCAATACGGCGGTTATCTTCTTCGCACAACCGCACGTTTTTCTCTCTCTTTCTCATTGATTCCCACGAATCAATGGTCTCTATTTTCTTGATTTGACCGGTATGCGCGCGATCTACTTCTACTCTTTGATTGATTCCCTGAATCAATCGGTTTCTGTCTCTCTGGTTCGAATCCTTTGGCTCTGATGCCAAATGCTAGTCTATTCTTCTATCTATGAACAATCGAATATAAAGTATACTACGTTTATTTGATATATTACAATCGTTACAAATACAGACTTGGTTTTGGGTATTTATACTTTTCTAACCGACACCTTACTAACCGACATAACGTTTCTAAGACAACTGCCATAACCGAATAAACGGTTACTAACTTTGTTCTTGTCATTCTTAGACCCTATACTTTATACATATACATATATTTGACTTTTCGTGTTTGACTTTGACTTTCATGTTTGACCTTCATGGATTAGATAAATTAGTATCCAATAGGTTATTCCTACATGAAAATCATATGGTAGTTAGCTAGTGACATTTGTATACAAGTACCTGTTAGTGACTAGGTCCGGGTCATCACTTTCATTGCTAGGTCTGTCACAAATCTAGTTAGGGAACAAAAACATGGTCGCTTTTAAGTTATCTTCTAACCAAAGTAGTCACCATGCTTAGTGTTTTGATGTCTCTTCAGTTTGGCGGGAAAGTTTGTTGGTTAAAAAGCTACAACTACCCCAATTTCAATTCGATTGTTATAAGTTCAATTGTGAATCAATTTCGGTTTTTGTTTTGATTTTTTTTGAATGATAGTTTGTATTATAGCACTAGCAAGCAGCTAGATAAATAAAGTTACAACAAAAACAAGGGGTTGTTATCCATTCAAACCGACAAATTTTTTATTTTTTTTTTGGTTATGAGATATTCATAGTTGTGATCATTTTCAAGTCCCTATTGATTCCATTTCATTTTCAAATAATCAAATCCCTAGTTGTTTTGTGTATCAAATTTTATTTCTTACTTGATTTCTAGTTTGATCATTGGTTGGGCGGTTGAATCGATCAACTTCTCTGTTATTGTTGTCTTCGAATTTTGAATGTTTATACACCATCTTAGCACAACCGCCTTTTTTTTCCTTATAACTGCGACGAAGCATTAAAGTGTTGGAGTAATAGAACAAATTATTGTTTTTATTTCATTATATCTTCAAGAGCAATACAATACCATACTTGAAGTTATAGCCTATCAAAGCATAACTCCAAAAGACTCTTGATATTCTTATTTATTACAAAACAACCCTTAAGCTTGCTTGGGTTACTTGACTGAAACATAAAGGACAGTAAATATAACATTTACTTTGAATCATTCAACACTTCCCCTTGATTCAAACTCACACACTCCCAACTAAGATATAAAAAACTGGTGTTTGGCAAGCGGAAGAGACTTTTTACAGATATTAACGTTTTGCTCACTTGTACCGCAAAACTTCAGCCCAATTCTGTTATCAGCAAATAGATGCCGAATAAAGTGATGTTGCACATCTATGTGCTTCGTTCTTCCATGAAAAGCTGGATTTTTTTCCATTGGAATTGCAGACCTTGTTAGAAACTCGAAGGCCTTTTAGGCTTATATTTGATGAAGAGGTTGTAAGTGAAATTTAGGAAGAGAGGAATACTTATGAAAGGTTTGGAATATTATTGATTGCTTATGTTTTCCTTGATTTGCTTGATTACAAATGCATCACACCACCCTCTATTTATACTACTCCATGAAAAAGTCTAGTACCAAGATACTTCCATGGAACTCTAGATATTTCCAACATTATACAAATCTATACTCTAGATATTTCTTAGCTACAATATTCTACACAATTCTATGGATATTTTAAGGATCATTCTACATATTTCTTATAGATAGAGCTCTAGATTTTTCTTCCTTATGGACTTGGGCCTTTGTGGATGTTCTATACTTGATTGGATCAAATCAAGTTTAATGATCCAACACCCCCCCCCCCTTTAAACTTGATTTACCGACTCCAAGCATCATTCGTTGTCTTGAAAAATCTTTCTAGTTGATCGGCTTGGTGAGGATATCTGCAACTTGGTTTTCGGACCTCGTATGTATCACTTGGACATCTTTTCTTGCAATGCACTCTCGATAAAGTGATAGAGTGTTGATATGCTTACTGATCATGGTATACTGGATTTTTAGCTAAGTCAATGGCCGACTTGTTATCCACATAGATCTCGGTCGCATCTTCTTGTTCCATGTGTAGCTCCTTTAGCATACTTCTAAGCCAAATTGCGGGACATACACATGATGTTGCGACTATGTACTCCGCTTCACAACTAGACAAAGTAACAATAGGTTGCTTCTTTGAAGACCATGTAAAAGCATTGTTACCTAGGAAGAATATGAATCCTGTTGTACTTCTTCCATCGTCTTTGTCTCCGCAGATCATTGTCGCTATATCCAACCAGCTTGAAGTCTTCACTTGTTGAATAAAACATTCCGTAGTCTATGGTACCTTTGATATAACGGAGGATCCTCTTTGCAATCTCCAAATGCTTTGTCGTAGGCTCTTCCATGAAACGACTAATTAAACCAACCGCAAAGAGTATGTCAGGTCTTGTACATGTCAAATAGCGCAAACTTCCAACGAAACTCTTGAATTGAGTTGAGTCTACCGCTTCTCCTCCGTCATGCTTAGAAGGCTTTGCCTTATGTTCTATGGGGGTGCCAACGGGATTGCACTTATCCATGCCAAACTTCTTTAATATCTCCTTGGCATATCCTTCTTGACTTATGAAAATTCCATCATCCGTCTGCTTCACCTCAATGCCAAGATAATAAGACATAAGTCCTATGTCTGTCATCTCGAACTCTTTCGTCATTGACTTCTTGAGATCATCAATCATACTCGAGAGTTTCTGTAAAGATCAAATCATCCGCATACAGCGAGGCAGGCGATTATACTTCCATTTGCAAATTTCACGTAAAGTGCATATTCACTTAGGCATTTAGTAAAACCATGTTCTTGGAAATACTTGTCAATTCTAGTATTCCAAGCACGTGGTGCCTGCTTTAGACCATATAAGGCCTTCTTCAACTTTAGTACTTTACCTTCTTGCCCTTTGGCAACATATTCCTCTGGTTGCTCCACATAAACTCCTTCTTCAAGAAGTCCATTTAGAAATGCAGACTTTACATCCATTTGGTGTATTTTCTACCTATATTGAGCAGCCATAGCAATAATCCTTCTAATAGTTTTTAAACGAGCAATAGGAGAAAATACCTCTTCATAGTCGATACCATGCTTTTGCTTGTAACCTTTTGACACAAGTATTGCCTTGTACTTCTCCACCTTGCCGTTGGCATTTTTCTTGACCTTATATACCCACTTGACTCCAATAGCCTTTTGGCCTTTCGAAAGGGTCGTCAACTCCCACGTATCATTCTTCACTATTGACTTTATCTCCTCGTCCATGGCTTGTCTCCATTTCTTGCTTTTCATAGCCTCCTCAAAAACTAAAGGTTCATAATCAACGTATAAACACGTAAGGGGTATTTCGTCAGTTACCTCGTAGAGCTCCTGCAAACTTCTTGTCTTCGATTCTCCTTCACTTGAACTTGAAGGTGATTCTTGGGTTGGAGTTGGACTTTGAGGTTGTTGGACTTCTTCACACCCGATTCACGTCTCTTCATCAGTCATAGGAAGAAAGTCATACCTTTCATTTTCCTTGATGCTCCAATCCCATGTCTCTTCTTCATCGAAATCCACGTTTCTACTCACTACCACCTTCCTTGTGATTGGATTATAGAGCTTATAACCTTTATTTGCTTGTCGTAGCCAACAAACACATGCTTCTCACTTCTATCATCAAGCTTTAATGCGCTTTGGTGGGAACGTGGACATATGCTATGCTTCCGAATACCCTTAGGTGAGAGACGGTAGGCTTCATCCCATTCCATGCTTCTTGTGGAGTCTTGTTATCTAAACTCTTTGACGAACACCGGTTCAATAGATATGCTGTCAACAATCACCGTCGAAACTCCTTTGGCATCTTCTTACTTTTCAATATGCTTCGAACCATATTGAGAATGGTTCTATTCTTTCTCTCAACCACTCCATTTTGTTGTGGGGAGTAAGGAGCCGTTAGAAATCTCCGGATCCCATTATCCTCACAAAATTTGTTAAATTCTTTTGATAAAAATTCTCCACCTCTATCGGATCTCATTGATTTAATTTTTAAACCTTTCTCTTTTTCAACCATAGTTTTAAATGTTTTAAAAGTTTCAAAAGCTTGGGATTTTTCTTTTAGAAAATATACCCAAGTTTTTCTTGAAAAGTCATCAATAAAGAGCATAAAGTAAAGATTCTTACTATAAGAGGGTGGAGTAATGGGACCACATAAATCCGTGTGAATTAGATGTAAAGGCTCCTTAGCTCTTGATGTCGCTTTTTGAGCGAACTCCTAGCATGCTTCCCAAGAAGGCATCCTTCACACAGTTGATTGGGATGATCAATTTGATCTAACCCTTTCACCATTCCCTTTGAGGATAATAACTTTAAGTCACCAAAGTTTAAGTGCCCGTATCTCATGTGCCAAAGCCACGAATGATCCTTCAAACAACTCTTTAAGCACTTAGCTTCATCATGTTGAATGTTTAGATGGAACATTCGGTTTTTGGTCATAGGCACTTTTGCTATGAGCTTTCCTTCGAGATTCCTTATTGTAGCACTACGATCCTTGAAATGAATATCGTAATTTTTCTCTAAAAGTTATCCCACGCTTAAAATATTACTTTTAAGATTAGGCACATTGTATACGTCCGAAATATATTGGTGACTTCCATCTTTATCTCGGATAAGTATCTTACCTTTTCCTTTCACCGGTGCCTTTGATTCGTCTCCAAAGGTGACGTTACCTTTAATTTTCTCCATCTCCACGAACAAGTCTTCTTCACCCGTCATATGGTTACTTGCAGTGAATCTATATGCCATGGCTCTATCCTCTCTTCTTGTCCGTCATGTCTTGCCATTAGCAAGGTAAGCTCATCTCCGTCTTCTACCTCCACAAGATTAGCTTTTTCTTCCACTTGTCTTGAGCTAGTACACTCATTGGCATAATGACCATATTTACGACAGTTGTAACATTGTGTTTGGGGCTTACCTCCTCTTTGAGATTGAAAGCCTCTTCCACGACCTCTTCGATATGAAGACCATTGGTTTTCATCTTCTTTGTTGACATCTTCTCTTCCTCTTCCTCGTCCTGGCCTTGAAACCACCACGACCTCGAAAAATACCGCGTCCTCGTCCTTGCTCCTTTCCGTAGAAAGCTCTTTCTCTTTCTTTGAAAGAGACCTTTGAGTATAAAGCTTGCTCCAAGGGTTCTTTCCCCCTTCTTTTCTTCAACTTCTCTTCATGGGCTTGTAAAAATCCCATGAGTTGATCAATGGTCATTGAGTCTATGTCTTTTGACTCCTCTATGGCCACCACAATGTAATCAAAGCTTGGGGGCAAAGAACGAAGAATCTTTTCTATCACCCTTGTGTCACTCAAGCTTTCACCATTTCTCTTCATTTCATTTGAAATGGTCAAGACACGAGTGAAATAATCCAAAATGGTTTGGATTCCTCCATTGGAGTTTTGAACTCTCCTCTAAGAGTTTGAAGACGTACCTTTTTCACTTTGTCGATTCCTTTGAAAGAATTTTGAAGGATCTCCCACGCTTCCTTGGAAGTAGTTGCATTTGCAACTTTTTCAAACATCGCATCATCAAGACATTGATAGATGAGTGTAAAAGCACTTTAATCCTTCTTTCTTGCATTTTAACTCCACCCTTTGGGCGGCATTCATGGAACTTTCATCATCTACTTTCTCTACCATCTCCCATACATCATGTGAACCTAGTAGCCTTCATTCAATGCACCAACTACCATAGTTGTCTTTGGTAAGACGAGGAAATTGGAACAAGTTCATCATGCTTGACATCGTGATCTTCTAGCTCTTGATACCAATTTGTTAGAAACTCGAAGGCCTTTTAGGCTTATATTTGATGAAGAGGTTGTAAGTGAAATTTAAGAAGAGAGGAATACTTATGAAAGGTTTGGAATATTATTGATTGCTTATGTTTTCCTTGATTTGCTTGATTACAAATGCATCACACCACCCTCTATTTATACTAGTCCATGGAAGAGTCTAGTACCAAGATACTTCCATGGAACTCTAGATATTTCCAACATTATACATATCTATACTCTAGATATTTCTTAGCTACAATATTCTACACAATTCTATGGATATTTTAAGGATCATTCAACATATTTCTTATAGATAGAGCTCTAGATTTTTCTTCCTTATGAACTTGGGCCTTTGTGGATGTTCTATACTTGATTGGATCAAATCAAGTTTAATGATCCAACAAACCTGTCACAGAATATCTTTGTAGAGCCCTTTTGTTCACAGTTGAAATCAACAAGAAGGTTCTTCAACCATAGAGCTTGTCGAGCTACAGAAGTTACTACACCAGAACCAAGGCTAAACATATTTCCAGAACTGCTCTTACGCGTATCCAAACAACCTGCATGATTACAGTCTGTAAATCTAACTAACTTGAAATCCGGAGCATTAGTGTACCAAATACCGAAATTCTTTGTTCGGCATGTAAGAAGTATTCTTTTTTAACTCGCGATGTTGCTTTAAAGGGTTGCATATCTCGAAACATAACTAACATGAAAGGCAATGTCAGGCCTTGTGTGTGTGAAATAGTTTAATCCACCTTCAAAGCTTCTAAAGAATCCTCCATCCGCTTTTCTAGTTCCATCTTTAAGCTGCAACTTTTCATTGGGGTTAATTGGTGTGGCTTCCACTTCATAATTAGACATATGAAACCTTTTCAAAAGATCAGAAGCATACTTCTTTTGACACACGAATATACCATCTTCTTTCTGCAACACTTCAAGGCAAAAAAAATATTGCAACAACCCCAAATCAAACATCTCAAATTTGTTCATCATACAAGACTTGAACTCATCAATTAAGGCTCTCAAAGAACCCATGTAAATCATGTCGTCAACATAAAGGCAAACCATCAGAAAGTCATTTTTTCCTTCTTTCTTCACAAAAACAATAGGCTCCATTTCACTTTTTATAAACCCGTTTTCCAGAAAAAAAGAATCAATTTTGCTGTATCACGCACGTGGTGCTTGCTTTAAACCGTAAAGTGCCTTATTTAGTTAGTAGACTTTGTTTTTAGTATCACCAATAACAAATCCTTGAGGTTGCGAAACATACACCTCTTCATCAAGATCACCATTCAGGAAAGCGGACTTAACATCAAACTGGTATACGGGTAACTTCAGTTGTGCAGCTACTCACCGTTTCAAATCGAGCAACGGGAGAAAACGCATCCTCATAGTTTATCCCTTAACTTGTTGTACCCGCTGCCAAGCGGTGAATAGTGGGGTGGCTAGCGGGTGCTCAGCCACCCCCAACCGGCCTAACTTCTCCGGCTAATAGTTTGAATTTCATGCCATGTTTCATCTATTTTGGCATGAGCCACTGTTGCAACATATTTGTTAAGAACCATTCATAAAGGCGAGTTTTTTTTTTTTTTGGTTATGAATATGGTGATGTGATGATAGTACCTTCGGAAATTGCAGATTCTGAAGAAGGAAAAAGAAAAGCAAAAAGATAACAAATTGGGGAAGAAAGAGAGTTGCATTTATTGGAAATACTGTATGTATTTGTTTGGGTGTAAACTTTTGACTTTTCTTGACACAACTTTTATTTCTTACTTAATTTCCTTTTGTATTTATAATAATTTGGGAAGTTAAATAGATTAAATTTGGTTCATATATAATTAATATGTGAAGTAAAAGACAATGTTGTTTACTACATAATACATCGTTTAGTAAGGGCATTTTTAATCATCGTCCGGTAGCATAAAACTTCGGGGCCGCTCGGATAGTGGGTGGATGAATACTTGTGTGGGTCCTTTGTTAAAAAGAAAAGTCGCGGAAAGTTGGTAGATTATATAGTCGATTGAGTACAAAAAATGCTTTATTAAATATTTATGCAGGATACTATTATACCTTTATGCTAAATTCTCATCAACTTTTTTGAAATAAACTATTTATTTATACCATTATAATTTAATGCATGAGTAACTATGATTTAGGGAATGGAGTTTAATAATTACTAGTATTTGTGTGTTATTTCTTGTAGTACATTGAAATGCATTATGATTTTTTTATTTCTTTTGAATTTGTTAGCCAGAGTATTTCTTTTTAGTAAATAAGTTGCTCTTTAACACGACATAGGTTGTTCTTTTCTGCAATTTTTGCTAACGTAGGTGGTTTTAGCCAATTTGAGCAAATTGTTTTTGGACATTTTTCCAATAAAGCGGTTATACAGTGATTGCCAATAAAAATGTGAATATGTCGTCACCTCCCTTGCTTCAAGTTTTATATTTTTTATAACGATAAAGATATACTTCTAATTATGCAAGTCTATCATTTGAGTTCAAACAAGTTTACCAATCCGATCATTGGTTGAAAAAAAATATTAAACGTTATTACTATCTCGAAATTTCCGGCCCCCCCCTAATAGAAATTCCTGGCTCCGCCCCTGGCTACAAGGCGAGCTTTATGCTTCTGAATGCTCCCATTAGCATTGTACTTTGTTCGAAACAACCACTTGAGACCTACAATATTCTTATTAACAGGAGCATCAACCAATTCCCATGTTGAATTCTTCTCAATTGCCTCAATATCTTTAAGCATAGCATCTTGCCATATGATGCTACCAAATCCCGCATGGTCGTCAAGGTGATGACTTGTCCATTTGACTAAGCTTGACCTTGACCTTCGAGTGTTCGGTAACAGTGCTGCAAAGACAAATAAACCTCGTTAGAGAGACCTTCGGGTGTTCCATTTGACTATCTTATATCATACATTTTTCAATCATGTAATCTATTTCAACTTTGCAATTTACTATTTGAGTTTGATGTTATGAATCCGCCAGTTAAGGTTTGGAGACAAATGCTACCATATAAAGTGACGAACGTGCCGCAAAATTATGCAATGTATTTTACAATTGTGAAACACATATACCTTATTTGTGAGATTAATTTTGAAGTTGTATTTTGCAAAAATCAGTACTATAGTTGCGAGTACAGCCAAAATGTTGTAACAATCGATATGATCATAAATAATTCAGGTTACCATGCATTCTATAACTTCTACTCGTAATTTGTTGGCACAATGTGACAAAATTCGGATTATGCAGATAGGTTGGTAGTGAATTTGAATTAGTTCACATGCATCTGATCGATTATTTACTCCATTAAATGAACATACAAATGAAGTACTTCTTGAGTGTGTTACAGTGAAGTTGAATTCAGGTGAGTAGGTGCCTTCATTAATTTTAGCCTTTTGTATTTAGTTCTTGTTAGGTTGGATATAAATTCACACACTAGCCATCTTAAACAACCCCACCTACCCTGAGACCCTTCCATCAAAATAAATAGTCCCCACTTTCATTACATTTCACTTCAATATTTTGCAAGGCTCTTAAAATCTATTGAAGAAGAAAAGATGATCTTACAAGTTGAAAATCAGGTGATTGTAAGTAGATTTATATGAAAAATTCAGTTGCTCATTTCATGCTTTAGCAATATATAATTACGAGATAAAAATAAGAGTAGTTTTCAATTTAGTGTGTTTATATATAGATGGATTTCATGGTCTTTTTTTATACTTAATTTTGCTTTCATTTCAGAAACCAAGAAAAGATGAAAGACGCCGTTGCCATTGTTGAAACGATTATTGAAATAGGTGGTCTCGGAATTATATCACAAGGCAAACTCTAGTTTTTTTATACTTGCTTGATATTTCATGTTACTATTAGATTGTTACAACATTTAGGGTTGTACCCCATCGGGCATAATAACAAAGTTGTATTTTGAAGTTGTATTTTTTATACTTGCGTGGGGTACAACCCTAACCTTTTGGCCTATCTTGGGGACTAAGAGTTTCAAAAAGTTAAAATTTGGCTTTTGAAAACTTTGTTGAGCTGTTAGCTTATGATAGAAAGTTTGATAAGAAGAAGATGGCACAATCAATTATTGCTGGTGCTCTGCATATTTACGAGAGAGAGAGCGGCTTCATGGAAATCTGCAAGGCACATGCTTTGTTGTCACCAATGATGGTCATTTAATTTTTTTTGTAATGAGTGCGTTTAAACTGCAAAAATGATCTCAATCTTGGGACTCTGGAGTAAAGTCAGAATTACTGGAACTTGGAAATCTTCTCAATCATATCTCGCAAATGTATGATGGATTCGATCCGGATGAGAATCAGGTGGTGGTTGATCTTGCTCATAAACTCCAAAAAAACAATATCAATATGTATTAGCTCAAGCTGCACCGTATTCATCGGGCTTGTGCATGCTAATCTATCATCTAATATATTAGAGAATAAATAGGCCCAAGCCCGGTTTGTTGGTTTAAGGCATCTAGGGTTTTACCATTATAGATAATGGTCAATAATAATATTATACCTACGGGTTATTCAATGTTTAACAGTTACAATCATGGGTGGAGCTATTAAGGGACCGGGAAGGGTCCACTTTTAGGAAACTAAGCCGTTAGTGTATTTTTTTCGCAATTTCATGTGTATTTTCGGAAAAAAAATTATTTCGGCCCTCCCATTTAATGTATTTAAATTTGTTTCGGCCCTCCCACGGAAATTTTTTTAGCTCCGCCATTGGTTACAATCTTGTATTATTCTATTCTTTTTCACAAAACTGAAAGTCGACCGCAAGTTTATATGATCTCAAAAAGTTAAATATATATACCAGTTTGACCACCCAATTGACTGTACAGCACTACAACCATGTTTTTAGAGTGCAATGCGATTAACCCATCAATGAACGTCTTTGACTAGGGGTTGCTGGATTGTTTGGTAATATTTGACGGCATAGGCTGACGACCATAGACATGACATGATCCACTGGCATGCATTTAGATTGTTGAGACAATGATAGATGGTTTATTGTTGTCAAGCCAACATTAGCAGTTCTATCATTAATTGTGGAGAGTATTATTATCTTGTGTGTTAGCTAGTTTTTGGTAACTTGAACTTTGATGTATACAAATTTTATAGATCAAATTAGGGGTGGGATTTCATTAATACATCTAATCAGCAATTGAAATTTGATACTCAACATTGAAATTGATTTAACTGAATGAAACTTGTACCAGAATAGTGTGAAAGAAGTTATAGACCTTTATGGTGTAGTGGACTTAGTTTACTAAAACTGGGATAATGGACTATAAACAAAAGCTGTTAGATAGCCTATCTTATTTATATGATTATGTGGTTATTGACCCGTGAACATCACGGGATCAAAAGGTGATAGTTAAGGAATTCATGAGTAAGTAATATAATTTTTCAAAGTTGTATAATATGTTAATGAAGACATCCGACAGCATGCGGAGATTAACCTTCATCATGCATCAAGAGCAAAAGCAAAAGCAAAAGCAGAATTAAAAAAAAAAACAAAAAATAAAAGCAAGATTAGTTTTTTTTGGTTTGAACGTGGGTTTGGTAGGGAATAGGCAGTTGGGGTTGGGACCCGCTTGGCAATGTAAAGACAATGAAACCCGCGTGTGATACGTTTTGATACAATGAAACCCATGTAAACCAACAATCGAATCAGGCGTATCTATCCTCTAATACTCCTCCCAATTGTCCCAGCGGCAATGCGAAAGATCAACCCATCTGTGGGTTTGGGTCTTATAATCTATTGCCTAATAGTTTTGAAATGTTCATGACTCGTATTGTGTTTTCATTAACCTCTAAATCGTTAATGTAATTATTGAAACTTGACATTTCCGTGTTTTATTGTTATTATAGTGATTGAAGTTTAAATTTACATTTTTCGTGAGGATATCAATTGTATTTATCTTCAATGTTGAGTAAAAGTGTAAAATAATTTGACTCACTAACCCAGTAAACCATGTTTGCAAAACATGAGAAATTGGTAGAATTTAAAATTTTGAATCCGATCTTAAAATCCAGATCTTGGCAAAACAAAAACGATTCGAGGTGAGATCTTGATCTTGACAGTCTTGATTTTAACCATCATTATCACAAAATTCTTATGCCTTGATAAAAATTAGCAAGGGCGCCACCATGCAGCTTTTTATACAGCAAATATATGAGAAATACAGGGTAGAAGTCGTTTCTGAAATGCAAACATAAAACAGATGGAGTACTTGATATGAAAAGCCGAAATGTTCTATATAAAAGTATACACTATGTATAATGTAATCGCTATGATGCTATGTATCCCTTTTAAGTTTCAACCCTTCAAATGGATTTGGGAATGCGTTGCTTGATGAACTTGGCACAACCGGCTCAACTGATATGTGATGGTTTCATTATTTTACACTCTTCAGTAAAACAGTGAAAGTGCTCAAATAGTTGACCAACGAGAAAAAGGGTAGAAAAACTTGGTTTTAGATCAAATTGTCAGAGTTCAAATGTCAAAAATGAAGATATGGAAGCCAACATTCAAGATTTCAAGGTGTTCAGACTCATAGGTATTCAAGAACACAACACAGACACACAGATGAATATCAGGGGGTGACTAAAGTTTGCATAAACGAGGACAGATGACTAACAAAAAACTTTGTGACCAGATCGACTAGCACCAACATATTCAAATAAAATGATGTCCGTTTGGATATTCTGCATCAATGTTCTGGCTAGATTTGGAACATATTTTACCATAATTTATTGCCAACAGAATCGATAATAACTTCTAAACCTTATAAAACACACGGGTCCGATAACATCACAATCTTAAACCAAACTCCAAATATGATCTCAAAACTCGGTGCAACCCCATAAATTTTCGCAACGGAAAACATATAAATATCAAATACTAAAACACTCGAAAAACCAAATAAAAAACATTTAAATCACTCCTTCATACCTTCACCTTCATCACTAAGCTTAAGTTCTTCAAGCAGTTCATGAACCGGTACGTGTGGCGCATCCTCACCATCAGTCATAGACCCCATTTCCGATGGCTGATATTCTTTATCACGATACAAAGATATATTAAACCTCATCTCAGGGTTCTCTTCAAGTTCCCTCAAAAACTTTTCATACTCGGTCTCCATCCTTTCTTCATCAACTCTACCACGCGTATCACTCACATCAACTTCCATGTTCAAAGACTTAAGCTTCCAGTAACGAGGCTTCCCACTCTTCTTCGCCCTTTGTTCTTCATAACTCTTTTTAACCAAAATGACATCCTGAATCTGAAGACCATGATACTTATCTAACTCCATATCGTTACTATTTGCAGCATGCATATCATAACCAAGAGCATGATCACCAACATTTAACAAATGTCCAAGATGAGTCTTGCCAATGAACCTGACATCATTTTTCCCTAAATCAGATGCAGGCCCACCTCAACATGAGCCATGACGACTTTGACCCACCAACATTAAGCTCAGCGAAAGGGTTCTATATCAATGATTACATACTCAACAAGCTGTTTAGAAGACATAAGTGAAGTAAATGCGGTTCTATAATACTGTTCAGCATCAAGAAAACAGTATTGGCAAAGATGGCCAACTTAGTGCAGAACAATCGCCAATGTTTCAGACTATGAGTTTTTCAAATCAAATCCTCGACAAATGGGACAAATTTCTTGTATACTGTCTTATAGTATCTCTGTTATTGTTGTCGCCGACTCTTAATGGGGACCACTTTTTGAACAAACTCAACAAACTTTACCGCGTGACTACGGTTGGAGAAAAAGAAATCAATCCCATGATCCATTTGTTTGATTCTAATCGACCTGGCAGCAGCATCATGTTTCAAGATAAGTTGTTCCAAATAAAAGAACGTTCTTCTGTGAGAAACATGCTGTCGTAGCTGAACAGCAGCCACCCACTGATCAGGATTCGCTTGAACTCGAGAACATGACTCACACATCTGATCTTGAACAACATACTCAACCATATACGCCTGTTCAAGAACCGCACCGTTAAGAACCTCTTGTTGGACTTTGAGTTTAACTTTGATACGTTTTGAGTGAGGTTCAGTCCAGATGAACTCAGCGTGTATCAATCTTACTTTGTTGAGGTTCTTAAGACGTTTGACACAGAAGGTTAAGAGTTCTTTGGATTCTAGTTGGGCTTTGATCCAGGTTTTTGGTGGTTGTAAGTAGCAGTCGCATTCAGGGCAGTGGATGATGATGACGTGTTTTTGTAGACCTTCGGTTATGTCTATTTCAGAACGGAGACATTTGACACACATGTTGGCGGCATTTGGTTGCATTGGTATGCCACATTTGCAACATAACACGTGTCCTATGGTTTGGTGGACAGTAAACATTCCTCCTTGTCCGGCCATTGCTGCACAAAAGTTTAAGATTGCTTATTATACTAAATCTAGTGACAGCTTTTTTTATCAAAGCAGTTTGACATAACCAAACTTAAACCCCTCGGAGGTGTTTCGGGTTTTGCTTATTTGAGACTATGAAAATATGCAAATAGCCAAATACCAACTTTTTTTTTTTTTTACCAACTAATTTTCTTTTATTAAAACAGACTTTTATAACGGATTACAATAAGATTGCAGGCAAACGGGCAACAAGCTGTGCCGCAACCCCAAACCAATTCTACTAAAATACCAACATGTTTAGAAATATAAGCCGAAATCAAATAAGGTCATAAGCCCAGAAATAAGCATAAACAAACACCCCCTATATCTATAAGCTCATTATGATTAATGAATTATATCCTGATTGTAATTTAATAAAAGGTAAAACTAACACATAGAATGAAATTAAGATTAAATCTCGGGTGATGATAACATATTAAAAATTAATGAAAGTTGTAGCAGTAGTGAAAGAAAACGTACCAGCGATGTGAGGGAGGGACAATAGTGTGTTAGTTCTAGGGTTTTAGGAATTTAATAAGCTGGACTAAATATATATGGACTCACCTTAAAGCCCAGTGCTTCTTCATGGGTTGATGATATCTAGCCCAAAACCTATAAAATCTTTTTCATCTTCCCCTAAAAGTTTAAATCAGCTAGAAAACCAGTTACCCTTCGCTAAATTCGCTAAAGGTAGGGGTAGGGGTGTTCATCGGTTCGGTTATTGGTTTGTTCGGTTTGTTCGGTTAATTTTTTTTTCTGGGTATAACCGAGAACAGAACCGAACCGAACCGAACCGAATTCAAATTTAACTAAACCGAACCGAAAACCGAACCTCTAATAACCGAATACCGAACCGAATAACCCAAATTACCTAAATTTAATAATTTATTCATTTATAAATATATATTTTTTGAAAAAACATAATTTTTGATGCTACCAAAATCCGCATGCTTGTCAAAGTGCTGAGCTGGTCGCCTGACTTGTGTGGACCTTGACTTCGGGTCTTCGGTAACAGTGCTGAAAAGGCAAAGAAAGATCGTTAGAGGTCGGGTGAGCCCGGGGGAACCCCCTCCGACGATCAAGTCAGTATTGATCATAATAGTATGAGCATGCATGCTTAGAAGCTAGAATGCAAAGCTATGGATGTGAGGAGTTATGTGAGATTGTTGTGTATGAGAGAGAGACTAAGTACTTGGCCCTTTCATTGCTTTCCATCGTTGCTATTTATAGAATGTGAGGACTTCTAATGATCGAATATAATCTTGAAGAAGATCCAATCATATCTTTTAAATATCAAATATAATCTTGGAAGATTCAATGTATCTTTCACATATCTCTTATCCAATATAATCTTTCGAATATATTCTCTTTTCCTTAAAGATTTCTCATATCTTTACTAAGATATGATATCTTAAAGATAGATTGATATCTTAAAAGATATCTATCAAATAAATGTGAATCCGCCATATTCAACTATGCATGCATGGCTTGTGATATATGCACGTAGACTACATATGAAAAGATATCTTGATATCTTAAAGATATCTACAAAATATATGGGAATCTGCCATCATGGACTATGCATACGCCATCATGGACTATGCGTTCATGGCTTATGATACAAGTATGTGAACTATGTTAGAGCTCTATTCTAGAGCTCTATTCTGTTATCTCATCAAGCCCCCTAGGCCAAGTAGGTAATTCTTTTTAAGTAATTTAGATGCTTGGCCTACTAGTTACGATGTGACTTTATCACTTCTATTATCTCTTAGGACTCATGATTATGCATTACAACTTGTGGTGTACTTGTCATCTTGACATGGTTTGTTCCTTTGCATGATCGAATGTCATGTCTTTGTAGCGGATATATTTATGGTCCGGCTATTGCGCGATATGGTTCCGCGTCTTTGAAGTGGGCATCCCACTTTGCGCGATAGGTTTCGCGTCTTTGTAAGCAATATAGCTTATTATCCCTTTTAATGGCGGGATGGTTTTTGTACCTTTTATGTAGCTATTTATAGCTTTCTTAATCCCTTTAATGGCAGGATTAATGTCATTTCACGATGGAGTTTCTTGTTTTCTAGACGAGTTGATGCCTTGCGTGATGAAATTTCACGTCTTTAAAGCGGTTTTCGCTTTTTGCGCGCTATGATTCCGCGTCTTTGGGGTGGACATGCCACTTCGCGTGATTCGGTTTCACGTTTTGGAAAAGGGCCTGGCAGTGTTGCGTAATTTATTCGTTCTTGACTTCCTGGCATCATTATGTAGTTTTTCCTACAAAAGTTACATAAAATTCTTCCATTTTTTCTTGTTATATCAGTTTATATAGATAGATATAAAATGATGATATCCTTTATATAGCCACAAGTGATAGACTCATAGTCATATCATCAACTTTCGAGTATGGCATGATTAATTTATATGCACATGAAACTAAAGCCAAACGATCGTCCAAGTGCGATGTTGTTCTTGTTGTTTCGTCGAGATCTGAAATGAACGCGTTGCCGTCATGTGTTTCTTCTAAGATTTTTAGGTTGGTCTTTAATGCAACATGATATTGGATTTCGCCTTGAGCTCGGACACCGTGAGAATGAACAACCAAACCTTCTTCGGTGTCCTTGCATTTCTTCTCAAGTGTTGTTAGTTGTTCTTCAAGCTCATGGATTTAAGTCCTTTTTTGCTTCAAGTAACAACTCCAACTCACTCGCCTTTTTCCCATCATTCTCTGATTTGGAACTCAAAATCTTGATTATATCTTCAAGTTTAACGCTACGTTGATGACTTTAGTTGGCTCGTTCTTCATGATCGATTGACTTGTCTACGAGTCTTGCACTTGCTGGTTCAGCCTTTTCTTCTTCAAGACTGGCTAACGTTGAGGTAAGATAAGTTATCTTAGAAGATAAGTGTTCAAGCTCTGTTTCAGTTTCTTTAGCTTTGATTTCATGGAGTTCCTCTAGTGATTTCAACTCGCTCCCTCTTCACGATCGCCTTAGCTTGAGATAAGAGGGTGTTGTTTTCACTTGGCAATTGTAACTTTTGCTTCAAGATCACTGCAACGCTCCTTAGTTTGTGTTATCTCAATTTCAAATGATCCACAACCGCATCTGGAGCTTCTTTTTTAGCGGTTGATTTAGCTAATTCTTCTTGAACCAAAGTCAACTCATGAAATTTGACTTTGACTTCTTCCAACTTGGTTTCTTTAGCTTGTAGCTCTTCTTTAGTAGATGATTCAGAGGTTTTTTTTTTTTTTTTTTTTTTCAAATTTAGTTCTTCTGTAAGTTCACTGATTACAGCTTCTTGTGAAGCGTACTTTTGTTGAATTTCAACTACTTGTAATTTTGAAGCCTCCAATTCTTCTTGGATCGCTAATAAGTCAACAGTGGTCTTCTTGACTGCTTCTTCAACCTTTTCATGATCGACAATTTTTTCATATAGACCCTCTTCTTGGACTAAAGCTATTTGATCTTCCATCTCTTTTGCACTCGCGTGAGCCAAATGAAGCAATCTTTCAAATTCTAATGCTCGTTTGTCTCGATTCATCATGTAAACCGCTTCTGTTTATGTAACTCTTCATATTTTGAGCATCACTTGCCGAAAGACCAAGCTCTTGCTCCAAGTCTTGAATCCTTTTCTTGAGCTTTCTAACTCATTGTTTAGAGTTTCAAATGACTTCTTTGCTTGGGCTAGTTCCTTTTGGTTCGACTCTTGAGTTTGTAGTTCCTCTTGTAGAGCAGTAACCTGTGAACCGTATCTTTCTTCGGCTTCTATTAGCTGATCTTGTAATTTCTTATGGTTGACTTCAAATTCTTCTTGTTTTTTCTCTTGTTGCTCGAGTTTCTCCTTTGTAAGTGAGAATTGTTCTTTAAGTTCAATATTTTCAGACTCAGATTGCTTTAATGTTGTGGTGACTTTTTCCGATTCGAGCTCAAGTTCATTTATTTCCTCCTCGATCTGCCTCAAGAACTACTCTTTCGTGTCATGTATGCAGCTTAGTAAGGCTTGCGCTATGTTCTTACAAGTGATCGTGTGATGATACTTATAAGTGAACATATATAATAAATTATATATGAAGTCTAGATATATAAGAGATAAAACTTACAAGTGGATAATGTAGATATTGCATGCAAGTGGAACCAACTTGCTTCTTTCATTACAGATATGCGATTAATGATTCCTCATGTTGGTTCTCTCTCTATATGCAACTAGTTGTAATATATAATTATATAATAATATGGTATTGTATTGATGGAGATGGAGTACCCATCAGGTTGTGTTGCTTTTTGTTCAACTGTATAGCTTGTGGACATGACTCGTAAAATAAATTTATTTGAGTGTTGCTATAAGACTTTGCAAGAGTCAAGCTATACCATATAACTATGGTAAACATATTCTTAGAATTTTCTTTTATCTATAGCGAAACTGCATAAGGACTGAGTCAAACACAGAATACTAGACTGGATACTTCTTAATTTTTAGTATAAAAAGGTCAAATAATTCGCAACAGCAAGTTGGTTTTAAGATGAGGCGTCAATAGTCGAAATAGTAATAGTGCAACTTACTAATCTTTTTTGTTTAGGGATTGGAGTCTAACAGGAGCCTTTCTTTTCAATACTTTCAATAACTATACCATTAATTTGGTTCAGAGAGGGATTAAACCAAAATAGAAGTCAAGAGATCTAAGGTTCTTACCAAAGAGTAAAACTTCATTGTTTTATTGTATTCTATTCGAATGATTTTTAACATACCATAGTTACCATTAATTTGATGATGTCTTGTGACCTGTATGAACCATAGGATAGTGAGAACACAAGATGAGTACACGAGGAAAATGTTTTGCTCGGGTCCCACGGATGGCGCCAAATGATGCTACCAAAATCCGCATGCTTGTCAAAGTGCTGAGCTGGTCGCCTGACTTGTGTGGACCTTGACTTCGGGTCTTCGGTAACAGTGCTGAAAAGGCAAAGAAAGATAGTTAGAGAGGTCCCGGGCTGAGCCCGGGGGAACCCCCTCCGACGATCAAGTCAGTATTGATCATAATAGTATGAGCATGCATGCTTAGAAGCTAGAATGCAAAGCTATGGATGTGAGGAGTTATGTGAGAATGTTGTGTATGAGAGAGAGACTAAGTACTTGGCCCTTTCATTGCTTTCCATCGTTGCTATTTATAGAATGTGAGGACTTCTAATGATCGAATATAATCTTGAAGAAGATCCAATCATATCTTTTAAATATCAAATATAATCTTGGAAGATTCAATGTATCTTTCACATATCTCTTATCCAATATAATCTTTCGAATATATTCTCTTTTCCTTAAAGATTTCTCATATCTTTACTAAGATATGATATCTTAAAGATAGATTGATATCTTAAAAGATATCTATCAAATAAATGTGAATCCGCCATATTCAACTATGCATGCATGGCTTGTGATATATGCACGTAGACTACATATGAAAAGATATCTTGATATCTTAAAGATATCTACAAAATATATGGGAATCTGCCATCATGGACTATGCATACGCCATCATGGACTATGCGTTCATGGCTTATGATACAAGTATGTGAACTATGTTAGAGCTCTATTCTAGAGCTCTATTCTGTTATCTCATCAATTTTCAAGCTTAAAAATATTATATATATATTATAAAAGAGTTTTAATATATTTTTTTAATATAAATATATAAAATATATATATATATATATATATTCGGTTTTCGGTTCGGTTTTTGGTTTAGATTGCTAAAACCATAACCGAACCGAAAACCGAATTTTTATTTCGGTTCGGTTCGGTTTTGGCAGTTTCGGTTCGGTTAGGAGTTCGGTTCGGTTATTTTCGGTTCGGTTCGGTTCGATTTCGGTTTTCGGTTTATTCGGATATTACCCAACCCATGAACACCCCTAGGTAGGGGTGTTCATCGGTTCGGTTATCGGGTTATTTGGTTTGTTCGGTTCGGTTTGTTCGGTTAATTTTTTTTTCAGGTATAACCGAGAACCGAACCGAACCGATCTTAAATTGATTAAACCGAACCAAAAACCGAACCGAATAACCGAAAACCGAACACCTATAACCGAAAACCGAATCGAATAACCCGAATTACATAAATTTAATTATTTATCCATTTATTTATATATATTTTTAGCAAAAAAATTTTTTCAAGCTCAAAAAATGTTATATATATAGTATAAAAGAGTTTTAATATTTTTTTCATATATAAATATATAAAAAAATATATAAATTTATTTGAATTCGGTTTTCGGTTTTGATTGCTAAAACCATAACCGAACCAAAAATCGAATATTTAATTAGGTTTGGTTCGGTTTCGGTTTTCGGTTTATTCGAATATTACACAACCCATGAACACCCCTAGCTAAAGGCCTACCCTTAACCTCTTTCACCCCTTTCGAGTGCCGACTAATCGAGTCTAACCGAGTCAGATTTAAATAGAATTTCTTAACCAGTTTAACCGAGTCAGATTTAAATATACACTATTTGCAATTTGTTTGATAACTAGTTTATTAAGAAGCTAATGTTCAAATTAAGAGATTAAGGCGTAAAATAGCAATTTATTTTTTCAAATGTACCGATTTGATGCGTAAATTTTAAATAATTTATAGAATTGTAACAAACTTTCATAAGTGTAACAATTTGGTACGCGATGATGATGTGTCATGTTATAAATAGTGCCTCGTGTCAAACTTTCAGGTATGATACGTCATCATCACGTACCAAAATTGGAACACTTATGAAAGTTCGTTACATTTCTACAACTTTTTAAAAGTTCACGTATCAAACCGGTACATTTGAAAAAATACATTGCTATTGTTCGACTTAATCCTTAAAATTAAAGTAAAAATCACTTTTTATAAGCACAGAAATATCAATTGAAGTAAAGAGGCTTGCTATGAGCCTATGACTGATATGAAAATTATACTTGGTGGGTGCTTCGGATTGCTTCAAAAAATGTACTTATAAGCTGCGTAAAAGTAAGTACTTTTAGAACAATGTTTGAGTTTGCTTATTTTGTAAAAGTTGCAATAATAATTGAAAAAGGTAGTTGCTACTTGCTAGTTGTAACCTTAAAATGGGTACATGAGCTTTGCGTTGTCAGGTCTAACTTCAACCCAATGAAGCCTAGTATAGAGCAAAGTTGTTTTCAAAGATGCCATATAACTCTAAAAAAACTAATGGCATCAGATGGTGACTTTGACTCCTAAAGTCAAATATACTCGTTCAAAACTTCAGATTCATGAATATTCTTCAATCTTCGCTAAATTGCGTACATTTCTGTATAACTATATACCAAGTAACACAAATACATATACATATCCATTAATCCGTACCAACTATAAAATCATCGCGATTCATGAAATTCATATCAAATTTGCTTAAAAGTTCCTATGTTTGACTTAAGAAGTCAAAGAAGAAAAAACTTGTCATGGTTAACAGATTCAGACAGGGTAGTGATGGTGAGATCGTTTCAGACACTTATAAATGACAAGCTTCTTTGAAACTGTAGGGTACAAAAAATCAATATCACAAGTACTTGTGCTCCAAAAACTATTCGATTATTCTAGGATCATTGGTTTCATACTTTCAAAAAAGCATTCAGTCATGTTGATAAACTGTAGAACCGTGTGTTAGTATGTAAGCCCACAGACAGCGGCCCTTACAGCCCTTATTATTATACATTCAAAATAAAACGACTTGCTTGTATCAGCAATTGAATCCGAATCAACAGGTAGAGGCAAAAAGCTTGTCTTGGTGTTCCTCAAACTGACTTTACTGATATGGTTCAGATATGATTATAATATTGTGAAATGAAATACTATTGATATTTGATTTAAGGAAACATGATATTAAGGGCAACTCAGATAGTTGTTTAGATCTACCAGCAAGGAATTCTTAACATGGGTTAAGCTTTTAGGTCTAAAGATGAAAACTTGAAGGAAACTGGGGTATGTCAGTAGAATCCGACTAACGACAACTTTACAATAGAGGGGTCTGAAACATGTTATCTTACATTAAGCCTGCCATCATGATAATCAAAACAGCACCCAACTAAAGGGCAAATTAGTAGTATATATAACATAAGCATATAAGACAATTATCCCCAGGTATTGCGCTCATTTTTCTTAATCAGATAGAAATAGATCGTTCAACTCAAATGTCTCAGATTCTTCGTCTTCACTACCATTTGCTACTTCTAACGCGACAGCATCTTCCCTCATCATTCTCCTACAATCAATTAATTCATTACTAAATCAAACCTCAATTGCTAACCCAGAGAAAAGATCAATAAAGAAACAAAATTCAAAGTACACTCACTTTTCTTCCTCGGTTAGGTACAATGAATACCCTTTTGAAGTTTTTCTTCTTCTTTCTTCTCTTTTATCAGCCATTTCAAGCAGTCTTTTCCTACAATTGGAGAAACAATATGGGTTTATACTTGAGTCGAAATAGGATTGTAGATAAAATAAGCAAAACTGATAGAAATGTAGAATACTAACTGTTCTTGTATCAAGGCCGCTGTTATTACCCAAGCTTTTCTACAATCAATGCGTTAAAAAAATGAGCCAGGACAATTAGAGTTTATATATAATTCTCAACCAGAATTAAACAATTAACTGAGGCACAAAAAAATTGATAGTATACTCACTTTTCATTATGGGTTAGAGATGAATACTTCGAGGCAAATACTTTTGAATTATCACCCTCTGCTATTTTTTCTGCCACAATCAATCTTTTTGTTAATAAATTGAATCTCGCAGGAAGTTAAATCGCATAAAGCACAAATGCCTAACATAACCGTACTTTGATTAACACCTAACACTTTCGATGAAAACAAAAACGCATACATTACACTACAGCAGTTAAATCAACAATAAAACTTAAGAGAATATCAAAATACAGACAATTTTCATACTAGCTGCATGTACATGAAATGTGGCGGCATAAAAGGTGCAGAAGGTGATGGTCGTTGGTGATAATATATGGTAATAACGATGAAACGTGGGTAGTTGCGTTGCGGATTTGATCCACAAAACAATCTCTTTTCTCACCATATTAACCACTTCCCCAAATGAATTGATCACTCTAAATGATTATTTTTAAATTAAACATAATAAAAATAACATAACCGTCAATTTAATGTGCACTTAAAAGTTTATAAATAAGCAGAAAGGAAAGAGGATAAAAGCATGAAAGCAAAGAACACATCCCATCAATCTATCAATTTGTCAAAAACATGTGAACACCAAATTTAAAAATCTAAATGAATATTGAGACGCAGAACAGGGCCGAAATTAACCATGTTCAACGCCTCAGTCTTAAGCTAGTGGGCAGGTTTTAGACCCCGGAGTTCGTATATGCTATCAATGCACATACACATATCCAAATCTAATGTTGAGCTAATCGAATCAATGGTTATTAACATTGGAAGAAAGTGATTATCCCCGGTTTTTTTTAGAGACAGAACACAATTTTAAATACTCAGTTTGTTTTGAAGACGCAATCCTGATCCCGAAACACCCTACTAGGCATGTAAAGAGAGGCAGCTACAAATGTGTCACAATTTCACACTGCTGCATAATATTTTTCTTGTAATGTAGCTAAAGCAATGTTACTAGAACTTTGACATAAATCAAAAGAAGCTTCACCGTCCTACCACTATGTAGATATATAATTTCACTTAAATGTATTACACGTAGCTAGTTCCAAACAAATGATTAAACAAGAGGGGGGGATATCCGAGGTACAACTTCACGATTACATAAAACGGTAAACAAAATGAGGCTTTCCCCGTTCATCTTCGTGGTGGTGACTGTTTCGGACCATTTCCATAATCACCCCAAACCTTTGACTAAGATGTGTCCGGACCCTTTCCTACCTAGTCAGGCTTGAACCTTTTGGTGTTTGTTTAAGCTTATATATATGGGCTTATGAGCTTATTTGAAGACTTGTGGGCTTATAAAACAAATAAGCTCATAAGCCACGTATAAGCTTAAACAAACTCCCCCTAAGTTGAAAATTACAAATAAGTGTATTTATAAAGGTGGAAAACATTGTAGTCTTAAATTAGAAAATAATAAGGATAGTTACCACGCAAGTGATTCAAACTAAACGGACTTTCAGACTTATCATCCATCCAGAGCAATTCTGCAAAACCAACTGAGAATTTGGAGAATTCTAATTCCGAATCTACTTGCTTTAGGGTTGGTTTGTCTTAAAAGTTGCAGGTGTACCGGGCTAAAATGGGCTAATGGACTCTTAACAAGAAAAGAAAAAAAAAATCATATTCTTTTATTATTTATTTATTTTATTTTATTTGGATAGTCTGAAGTTAGCAAAAGTAACGTCCGTGGTCGTAAGGGGATTAATTTATCTACTTATCTGGTTATTGACTTGTGAACATGAACATCATACTCATTCACGCACTTTGCCGAAAATCTATCTGGAAGTAGTCTCCTTGCCCCCAAGAGTAGATTTAAGATTTTTCTGCATTCTAAGTTCTTCATACTCTACTCAGAGAGGATTAGGTATTGTCGTTGTTGATATTGTAGTATATACCGGAGATGGAAATTTATGAGTATAGGAATTGAGTTGACCTTATAGTGAATCAAAGGATGTTAATGTTATTGTTTGTGAAAGCTTATTATTTTTAGTGGTTCAAGCCCACTAACAACACGCTCAAGTCAAGCCCAAAAACCAGAAGTCTTGACAAGAACTATGTAAACCCAGGCCTGTTAACACTTTTTAGGATGCATAGTACATGCACAAGATACAAATGTTCCCGACTGTCACTAACTGTTAAGACGTACGAGTCCAACATAGCATAGTGGGGAACACACGACCAACAAAATAGGAGGCACAAAACTCTTTTGTACGAGCCAAAGAGCACAAGCCACCTGTCCTCCTTATCTGTTCCTATATGACCAGCACCTGACTCCCTCGTAGCCGTTGATCATCTCTCAATGGTTTATCTCTAAACCTTACTTATCTCTATATAAATAGAAGGCAACACACGTAACTTCAAAAGCTCATCCTTTCAGCTTTTTTGCTTCTCCTAGGTCCCGCACATCATTACAAATGTGAGTACCACATCTCGTGTCATACACTCAAGATTTATTAGAAAAAATATATAGCGCTATAACAAAAATACCTGGATTAGATGATATATGTTAGATACTTCATATTTTTATATCGAATTCCTTATAATTACGACATAATAAATAGCAAAAAAGTATATTTTATGTGCATATATTCTTTAATTCGTTATTCATTATTGTAGGCATGAGGCGAGTACATTTAAGCAAAAGTACGAAAATTTGAGCATTTATCGAAGATTTTTGAAATTCGAAAAAAACTGACGAAAATCCCGATGAAATAGACCCTGCTTAAGCCCATTATAGGCTCAAGCTGAACCCACTTTGCTAGCCTTATTAACTCGATGCAAAGAAAAAATTATATATATACAAAAACTATTGTACTGCTAGTCCATATACCGTCGCCAACTAGGTCCAATATGGCCATCAAAGTAGGGGTGTTAATCGGTTCGATTATCCGGTTGTTCGGTTCAATTAGTTCGTTTTATTTATTTGTTTTTTGTGTAAAACCAAAAACCGAATAGAATAACTGAAATCGAACCGATTAACCAAAAATCAAACCAAATAACCAGAATTACCTAATTTTATTTATTTATTGCGAAAAAAAATCAAGCTTAAAAAAGTTTATATGTATGCTCTGAAAGAGTTTTAGTGTCTTTTTTTGGATATAAATTTATAGAAATAATATATATTTATGTGAGTTCGGATTTTGGTTAATTATGTCAAAACCATATCTGAACCGAAAATTGAATATTTATTTTGGCTCGATTAGGTTTGACAAATTCGACTCTATTATAAATGTAGTTCATGGGTCGGTTAATAACCGAATAAACCAAAAACCGAACCCAAACGAACCGGAAAAAATCGAACCGAACTTATAACCAAACCATATTTATCAAAACCGAACCGAACTGAACTAAAAATTCGGTTTTCGGTTTAGATTTGGTTTTGGCTATCTGAAAACACTTTATATATATATTTTTTATATATTTATATGTACAAAAAGATCATTGAAATTTTATCTAAAAAAAAAAAAAAAAAAACATTTTATGTTTGAAATATTTTTTTTTTTCAAAAATCTATTTAATTAAATTAAAAAAGTATATTAATTCGGTTTTCGGTTTTGACCCGTAACCAAACCGAACTTCAGTTCGGTTTGATCATAAATATTTTTGGTTCGGTTCGGTTTTCAGTTATGCAAAAAAACAATCGAAGAAATCGAATCGAATAAGCCGATTAACCGAATAACCAAACCGATGAATACTCCTGCATCAAAGAAAGAAATAGTTCAAACGAGTGTAGGAGCCCCGCGCGTTGCTGCGGGAATGTTCCGTTCGAAACTCATTGTGCACTTTCATATAACAGTAAAATGCACTTGCGTTGACACAAAAGGCTAAAAATACAACAAATGACATAACGCACATTTCATTGTGTTGTGCTAGTGCCAATATCCACCTGCAATCCCAAGATGATTTGCTAAATCATATACCGTGACATTTTTTTAATCAAAAGTGAGCCTAGCTGTCTCAAATGTCTTAACTCTAAAAGTATCAAGAACTAATGTATACTTTGGTTTTGTACATTTAATGGCTAAAATTACCCATATATGTCACCATTTACCTTGAGCCTTGAAGTATATCATTATAGATGTCGACATCTGCATACATGTCACCATTTGCTATTGAAGCAACAGAACCGCCCACTACAACCACAACAGTAGCATCTGTTTCACAATTCAGTTAGCTCATTTTGTCTTCGCCGAATCCAAACCGGGCATGTAACCTCCCTACGATGCGATGACCTTGAAACTCATATACATGGACAACCTTTACATCACCCTGATAAGAAAAATACAGATGTAACCATCATGGACTATAAACTTATGACACTTCATTTGAAGATCAAAGATTAACAGAAAGTATGAAAGATTTGGAAATATTGCAGTCATCAGTTAATAACTATAAACTAATTAAATCATGTCAAAACGGATCACAAAAAACTAAAACACTATGATTTCTAGATTTATTATGAAAAAGTGTCGTAACTGATTTACTAAGAAATGTAACAGGGATCCTATATTGTTAAGGCGTTGTGTTTTTTAAGACCCACAAAAATCCTAACACTACATCCTGGAGTGGTTATTGTTAAGCCGTGATTATGTACCACTCAAGTATAAGCAAGCAATCCCAAACAGCCTCTAAAGGAAATTAATTTGACTGAAAATATTTTTATAATATAAGGGGATGTTTGGGATTACTTATTACTTCTGCTTATTTTTTGGCAGATGAGGTTTTTCATCATCGAAACTAATTTTGCTTAATTAGTAGGCATCTAGGAAGCTATTGTATAAACGACTATCATATGCGTATAAAATGTAGACATACACACGAACATCAGCGAAAGTGACAGGTCAACGCTTCTTTAGCACTCTAGTTCCCCTGCTTACTTTCCTCGTCGATTTCAGACTTTGACTTTTTTTAATTCTTGATCATCTTCAGCCGTATCCTGTACACATAAATAAATAACTACTTGTGAGTGGATGTACATGCTCTTGTGTTGGAGTGATAACATGCAGAAACGCTAATTAAGTAACTTCTTTGTTGCTGTACCAAAATGGATGAACAGTTGGTAATATAGTGCTCTGATGGAACGGGGTCGAAGTATCCGTTTGAAGTACTCATAAGCTGAAAAAAGTGAATGAAGAAGCCATGAGCTTGAAGTACACATAAATAAAATAGCTTCACCATAATTAGATGCAATTATTAGTATCTGAGTGATCTTCAAACCTCAGGTCGGAAGCCACATTCAAAATTATATATGCTATTTTTTGCCGATCTTTGGTACCACAGACCACAACTCAAAGAAATAACTTCATACTTCTATGGTCAAATGACTCATCCTCTTCAATTACAGCTACCCAGTAGCGCATGAGGCATTCTTTCGTCCTTTTCAATTGACTTATATTGATAGCATGCACACAATGAAACTCAACAACGTCATCATCTCCGTTCTCATTTGCAGGGAAAAAAAATACAAATACGTGATAGTGTTCCTAACTGGGCATAGTGTTGTTGAAACATTTAAGTATCGTATATATAAAGTTGTAAGAATACATAAGGGTGTAAAATACGCGTATTATATCTATAAATGCACCATTTGATTTTATGCAGTTTTACTTTTGGGGTGTTTGAATTACCTTATGCTGAAGAGCCTATGCAGTTTTAAATGGCCAAAAAAAAATGCACTTCATTGGACAAAATGGAACCTAAAGAACAATATGAACAATGAACGACACAACAAGAATTTCATAGCATATCATAAGCTTTATCTTGTATATAAATGACATACTTGAATACAACGTACCTTAGGATACCATTTTCTTTGGAAGAAATATTCCATTTTTTCCTTGAGGTCGACGTGTCTTATATCAATCTACCATCACTTGTACGTCAAAGATCACACTTTCAGTTTTTTTTTCAGGAAATAGTTTAAAACTTGTCATTTATCCAGGAAATCAAGACAAACAAAAATAATAAAAAATAGCAGTTGTCCGTTGTTAGGTTTGTGTTCCTTTAAGGGCCGCTGTAAATAAGCTATCCAAACATCCCTGAATAACATGTTTAATAGGATCCAAACAGCCCTTAACCAACCTTATAGCTTAAAATGAGCTCAAAATCAACATAACATAAAAGGATTATAACCCGTTTCACCAAACTAAAAACCCATCTCAGTCACATAACTCAGAACCATGCGACCTCATTGCTTATATAACACATCAATAATCGATCTCACAAATCTAGAAAAGTTGTCATGGCTGCGTTAACATAAACACAACTTATACACAACCCATTAGGACAGCTAAAATGACTTTTATTTCAACTCATCACCAAAAGCGACCATCCCTAACTACTAACATAGCGCTTATTTAAGAGCATAAGCTCATATGGCCATATAAATGAGCCTATTTTTTTGGCTTATGAGCGTATCAAGATGAGATAATGAACATTTTTTTTCTTCTGACGTAATTGCATAACATGAGCAATGAATTTAAGAATATATGTAAATATGTCTACCTTGAATCTTGTTGACAGTTATTCGAGGCCGTTCAGCACTTTTCAAAAGGGGTTGGTATTTTCTACTCTCTCATCTACATCATCATCTATAGCAACATGGGAGTTTCACCGTCTCGATAGAATTACTTGCATTCTTTACTTCATTTCAGTTATGAAGTAAGGAACAACTTTATTTATGTCAGTTTCAACATGAATAAATATGTCGCACGATATCTTACTTCTTTTGCACTAACCTCGACCGCCGAATTCAACTTAAGTGGGTAATATACACAATTGCTTTGTCGCGTAAATCATCTGGAAACCAAAAAAAAACACATAAGATTATTGGGAAAAATAAAAATAAAAATGCAAGGCTATAGTAACGTAGAAGGGAGATGAAAAATCCTTCCTACTAATATTCACGTGAGTAACCCGCATCACATGTTTTTGCGTCTTGCCACATCAGGATACTCAGACCCGTTTGAACCCACATATCTAATAGTTGGAATGACACACATACATACTGAACATCGATAACTACTGGTATAACTGCAGTCCGCTTTGGGGTGTTTCATGTTTAGGATTGCTTATCTAAGTGGTTAAATATGTATAGCCTACTTTTAAAGCAAATAAGAAAATGGCCAACATCCTATCAAAAAACTGCTTTATTGCAGTTTTAAAGCAAGTAGGCAGTCCCAAACCATTAGAGATAAGATGTGTTTGGATTTAGGCAACATCTAATGATAGTAAGTACCTGACCAGCCGAATAACAACATTTATGTCTTTGTATACCTGACAATCAGAAAAAATATGGAAATTTTAATATAAATAATTGTGTGTATTGTCAAATATGTTGTAAAGAAAAATGGAATTGCTTGTATAGGTAGTGATACAATAAGTCTCATATTTAGAACAAACCTTGGATAAAAACAATGACAGTCGGCTTATTTTTGGACTTCATCCAAACACCTCCAATCCAATGTGTCTGCAAAAGCTCCAACCCAATACAACAAAACCTGAATCCACTTTGTAAGCAATCTACATGTAAAATATATGTGAAACCTGCAACAACAAAAGACATCAGGAATTCAAGCAAACAACAAACCATTCCCAACAAAAACTTAGTCTAAAAGTGTTTCTGCAAAAATAAGAGAAAAGGTATACTAATAATGCGGTAAGGGAGCCATACATGATTTAAAGGTTTTGATGATTAAATTACTCTGCGTTTTTAGATGAGATGAGATGGAAAAGTTAAATGAGATGAAGAGAGGCGGTGGGAGAGTTCTAGAGATAGAGAGGCGGTTTATAACAATTAATAATTGTGTCAGCTTCATTTAATGCTTCTCCAATCATGTAAAGACACGTGGCAAACACAATGTTGTGAGAAAAACGCCTCGTGCCTTTTAGTATATACGAGTGTGGAAACCGCGTAGCTGCAGCGGATTGCTAGAGTGAATTTAGATAGGACTATTTTTGCCAAATTGCTATAAAGGACTTACTTGCGCAATGACACTTAAACCTAGGGACTATTTTTGCCAACTTGGACTTATTTGCAACGATTAACTTAAATCTCGAGACTATTTTTGCCAACTTATGAAAGTTGGCAATTAATGTTGAGACACGTGTCATTTGAAGAGATCATATCCTGCCTAATAGTTATATTAATAATAATAATAATAATAGATAATGAGGATTGTTGTTTTTCTTTGTGTCCAGCCAGCGATTGAAGATCACACATGGAAATTAATTCCTTCAAGCGAGTGACGCACCAAAGCTTCACCCACTCTCACCCCACTATTGCATCCAACAGCGAATCGGAATCCGCCACGTGGAGATCTTGTCGAAAATTAGTACGAGGAGTGCAGCAGATTGTTTATCTTGGTCGGCAGTCAAGTTTCATACTTTAGAGATCAATTGTGAAAAATTTAAAACCCTATTTATAACTTGGAGTTTATTAAAAGAGTAGTGATTGACATACCTACTTGGTATGTCTAATTTTGTGACTAACAAAGATCTTAACACATGTGACAAAATCAATGGTATATGTAAAAAGAAATAAATAGTGGGATCCATGTGTCCAACAATAAATTGAGTAAGCATATAATTAATCATGTGAAGTAGGCATCCCAATTATTTTCCTTATTAAAATGGTCTTTAATAAAAAGGAAAACGATAAAGAGGTTTAAATTATTTGGCTAAATTCATATCTAAGGGTATGTTTGGCACTAGTAGGAGTTGGAGCGATTCGTTTGAGCGGGTTGTTGGAGCTAGTTGGTGTAGCATGTTGTTGAAGCTTTTTTTTAGACGTTTGTTTTAACTAACATTCCATTTATTAGCTTATTTTTTTATATGATTCTTCAAGCTATGTCGACTAAACGAGACTTATTTTTAATGATAGCTTATTTTTTTTAAGAAAATAAGCTCATGCTAGGATAAGCTCTGATAAATTCGCGCGCCAAACATGCCCTAAACATGTGTGACATAATTCTGATAGTTTAGGGGGGAAAAAAAATCTTCTAGCTGCAACTAACAAATAATACCACACAAAACTTAAGCATGAATTTAAATACATCTTTAAACCTCCCGATCAAACCTCTTTATAAAAACCATCCAACCTCAAACACATATTATCTTCTTTTCATTTTTTATTTTTAGCTTTCTTTTTTTCTTAAATTTCCTATGTTGCCAAAAAGTGATTTGTCGTAAACAGACGGTTAAAAATTCTGAAATAGATAGAATAAATATCTAATATGATAAGAATTTAATCCCTCGAATCTTTTATATAATAAAAGAATTACATCATTTCGGAGTGTTTTTGCAAAACCTTCTTATTGAAAAAAAATTAAACCAATAGGAGAGCTTGAATTTGCCACGTAGGCAAAATCGAGCAATATAATTGGTCAATAGAAAGTCAAAATTAAATTGGTTTCGGTCAAACTTAATAATTTTGGTGGAGAAATTTGGTTAAGAAAAAAAATGCATAAAAATATAGGTGTCAAATTTATGAAAACATAAACTTAAAAAAAGAGGGAGTAATTAATAAAACTTTAGTAGTTGAATTTTAAATAAATTATATAGAGCTAAGTGTAAAATTTCAAGTTTTCATGTTTTTAAATAACTTTAGAAAAATAACAAATAACCCCTTACACTTTATACCCCCTATACGTTATAATATTAGTAACGAGAATATAAATATCAAATGGTAAGCACGAGTTACTGTGATATGAAAATAAATATACGCGATTCTACTTATAACAACGACTCGTGAATTATTATTTAAAATTTATATATGGATATCCATAAAAACATTTTAAAAACTTTACGGAGATATTTTAACTTCATCAACACTCATTATGTGCTACTAAACTCGCACATTTTGTACAACATGATATCAATAGTTAAAGTTAAACAACAACATCAACCTCAACCTCAACATGTTTGTCAGTTAAAAACGTTTTACAAAACTAATTATTAAAAAAAACAAAAAACAAACAAACACATGAGTTAGATAGTCATTGGTTAATTTAGAAGGTGTTTTCCTTAAATTATAAAAAAAATGCACGCATCGCAATCCTTATTTCATAACAATCACCTCCTAAATCAAAAAAAAAAAAAAAAAAAAAGAAAAAAAAACTACGTAGGTGATAACCTAACTTTATTCATTGACGTGATGTTTCATCAAAAACCCTAATAGTTGGCCTTTGTACATAAATAAAGTATGTACATGAGAATTATTAAGCAAGAATATATAGTTTTAATCAGGTTATTACGTTACTATACTGCGATAATGTTATTGAGTTGGTAATCACGAATGTGAGATACAACCATTCTTCTATACTTATGATTTACGTGTTAACCTCTTTTAGCTTCAGAATAGAATCCGAAAGACACTTCAACAAAACTTTCGCTTATGCCTTATCTAGCTGATAGTTTTTAGTAACTCTTTTTATGGTTTAACTTTTTTGTTATACACACCAACTTTTAGTAACTTTTTTTTTTAATGTTTTATTGAAAAGTTCACGCTAATATTTGTGTTTTAACTATAAACACACTAAGCTATGATAGAATTGGTTGTGAGTTCTAGGTTTTTTACTAAGCTTCTCAAAAAGCTTATAGCTTTATCATAAACTTATTGTGTTATGGTAATTGAATAAGCCAATAAGCACATTTAATAAGCATACCAAACACCCCTTTAGTTCTAATCTGAAGTTTACTTATTTGATGTTATGACTAACTTTGTTGTTATCCTCATTATAATGCAACATGTTAGTGGTTTTCTAGCTTTTATGATCTTATCGCACATACTAAAGTGTAATGCAATTTTTTTTGTACGCTTTTTAGAAGAGGATTAAGTATCAACACATGATTGTCGTGGAAGGATTTTCTACCGCCCCGTATTGAATGTATAATTAAGTTGAGTTCTTGATTTAGATAATACATGAAAATGTACCAAAGATGTGTTTTAGTGCCTATATAGGGAATTTTATGGTAGGAATGTTCAAATATGTGAGTCGGATGCATGTTATACGGTTAGAAATATGTGAGCTTATTGGGAACACACGTAGCAAAATCGTGAGATGAGATTGGTTAGTAAAAGTCAAAATTAAATTGATTTTGGTCAACCTTTAAAGTTTGGACACGCGCGATGCCCAGTCACCGTACCACATCGCTTTTCGACAAAATAACTTTGAAATGACCAATGTGGGGTGTATGTCGAGGATCGGTCGAGCAAACTGAAAACGAAAATCGGTCGTTTTTTCAACCGATATTTACACGCTTTTTTAACTTGGTCATCGACCGCTACGGCCGGCGTCTGGTCATTGGAGAGAATTCATTATTTCGCCACGTAAGCAAAATCGTGTGATGTGATTGGTTAATAAAAGTCAAAATTAAATTAATTTTGGTCAAACTTTAATAAATTTAGTGAAAAATTTTTGTTGATAGAAAAAACACATAAAAATATGGGTGTCAAATTTGTGAAAACAAAGACTTAAAAAAAGATGAGGTAATTAATAAAACTTTAGTGGTTGAATTTTTAAAAATTATATAGAGTTAAGTGTAATATTATAAGCCTCCATGTTTTTTTTAATAAATTTGGATTATAAACAAATACCCCCTTATACTTTATACCCTTTACACTTTATATCTTAAAAAATACAATGTATATGTTGTTTTTTAAAATAACAACATATAAATTTGCATAAGATTATAAGTATCAATTTTTTTTACTTTTTACGTTCAATAAGGACCCACTAATTTATTTTTAAAAGTTTAACTTATGTGGACAAGAGTTTACATATATTTTAAATACGGCTAAATTACTGAAAACGAGAATATAACTATCAAATTGTAAGCACGGGTTACTTTAATATAAAAATAAAAATACGCGATTATACTTATAACAATATTTGTAAAAACAAAAACTTAAAAAAAATATGAGGTAATTAATAAAACTTTAGTGGTTGAATTTTTAAAAATTGTATAAGGTTAAGTGTAATATTATAAGTTTTCATGTTTTATACTCCCTCCGTCTCATATTTATTGTCCATATTTCCTTTTATGGATGTCTCAAATTAATTGTCCACTTACCCATTTTAGTAAGAAAAAGAGAATATAATGAGGGAATATTCCGTTTGAGTGGTTGAGAGTTATAATGGTCCCACTTTTATTAATATTTGTGCTTCTTGTCCCCTGACAATAAATTTGAGACGGAGGGAGTAATAACTTTAGAAATTAAACAAATTCACCTTTATACTTTATACCCCCTATACTTTATATATTAAAAATACAATATATACGTTGTTTTAAAATTACAACATATAAATATGCACACGATTATAAATATCAAAATATTTCTTTTACTATATACGTTCATAGGACTCATTTATTTTATTTTAAAAGTATGATTATGTGGACACGCAATTTGAATATCATATATGGCTAAATTTTGAAAACAAAAATATAATTATCAAATTGTAAGACGTTAGTTCTTGTAATATGAAAAAAAATATATATGTGATTGTACTTATAACAACGAATCATGTAATTCTTATTTATTTATATAAGGATATGTAGAAAAACATTTTTTTTAAACTTTAAGGAATATATTTTAACTTCATCGACGCTAATTATGTGTTACTAAACTCGCATCTTGTGTACAACATAATATCAATAGTGAAATTTAAATAGTAACATCAACATATATGTGTCTAAATATAGTTAAATCTTAAGTTATTTAAGAGAAATTTTTACAAAATTTTATTTTAACAAATTCTAATGGATATTAATATATAATGGAAAACTCGTGCATAAGTATATAATTATATGTAATTACCTTTAAACACAAAATATTTAGTATTAATACAAAATAATTTTTTTTTGTCAAAACCCCGTGCGTGCACGGGTATTATAACTAGTTATATTAAAATGAGCTAAACATAACATAAAAGAAGAAAGCTAATAACTAACACAAATACAATCTAAAATTATATTACGGAAACAAGCAAAATGCAAGGATCTAAACACGTATATAAAATGAAATATGTTTGTCTAGAAACGATGGTTATATTTTATGATTAATTTTAGCAACTTGAAATGATTATTTAGTTGATAATTTAGGTTAAGATATTTTCTACTAGAAAGTTTTATCTTTTTCAACGACTTTTCCTCGTCGAGTTAGATAAACATTTTAAGTACATCATAAATCGACGCGAGTAAGTTTTTCTCCGAAAGCTTGTTATTGTGTATAAAAGTTTCTTATTTAGCCAATAATGTCTCATTTTTTGCTAGATGCATGACGAATTTTTATATTAGACAAACAATAACTTATAACCTTTATAAGTAATAAAATTATATTTATGTTGAGTATAAAATTAAAATTTTAACCCCCAAATTAATTTATAGCTAGTAAACAATAACTTAATTTGAAATTATGTATTGTATATAAAGTTTATAAACAACAATTTGCAGGTAGTAAATAGTAAGTTTAAATGTTTCTATATGTATGACCACTAATAAAAGAAGATAGAAATAATCATATTTCAGTTAATCTTCTTAGCTATTTATAAAATAAATTGATTAAAACGCAACAACTATCCTTATAGTTTGTGTAGAATACATGTTATGTCAATGATCTTTTAAACATGCAGACAGTCTACTTGTAAACAGTTTTGGAGTTCATGTTCATATGTGACTAAAGTAAAATGACTTATAGTTATTAGGTCTCCCATGAATTTTTGACAATTATACGACTCTGTTCGGAATTTACGTTTATTAGAAGTGGATAATCGAATAACAAAAAAACTAAAGCCATTATCCAACTTTTTTACTTGCTAAATCAAAAGCAAATAAAAGCTTTAATAATAATAATAAATCACCCAAGTCGATTATCCTTTTGAATAATTGACACATACAGACTGAGTCGACTCGTGAGTGTTATCTTAAATCTTGGCTTCGATCACACTTGAGGGCCCTTACAGAATGCGGGAAACCTATTGATCGACCACTCTAAACCCTCAATACTTACTATACGTAAAAACTTACAATATTAGTTGTTAACTTTCATTATTTGCACCGTTTGTTTTGTTAGTTGTGTTTTCCATGTATGAGTTTTCTAATTAATTACATTAAGTTTAAGTGTTTAAGACACAATTCTTTGATAAATAACTGTTTTAACTTAATATCTTAAGATGTTTATTTTGAGGAAGTATCAAATGCTTTATAATACAATACAGGAATAATCATATTTCAATTAATTTTATTAGCTTTCGATAAAATCTATTGACTAAATTGCAACCATTCTCCTTATAGTTTGTGTAGATTACATGTTTAGTCCAAGATCTTCTAAACGTGCAAACGACCTCCCTGTAAAAAACTTTGGAGTTCAGGTTCGTCCGTGACTAAAGTAAAATGACATATTTGCTCTCGTCGCCATCAACTTTGCATGGATTTATGTCCTCCTTTAAAAACTTTTGACAGTAATACGATTTCATTCTGAAGTTACGTTTATTAGAAGTGGACAATCGAGTAGAAAAAAACTAACCTGTTGTTTTAATTTAACTTGCCAAATCAAAAACAAAGTTTTACAAAAATAAAGCCACATGCATATTCGAACACCCTTTCTACAAACTTTCCCCAAAATCCCAACATAAACATTTCTTCTCTCTCCATTTTGTCATTATTCTGACACCACCACACCCACCATGAAACGCCACCGTATTATTCTTCATCTCGCCGGAAAATACCCATTTGTGTTTTTTCACTTTGTGTAAGCTTGCTTTTGTTTTGTCAACTTCCTTCTCTTTCACATTATATCACCGTCCACCGTTCATCTCGCCGGAAAATACCCATTTGTGTTTTGTCACTTCTTTGTGTAAGTTCTTCAAGAATAGAAAGACAAAAAAACATGACATCAAGTCTTGCAGCTGATTGAAGATACTGGGACATAAGCGCTTGAGGCCTTACATGATTCCCCTGTAACAAAATATATAAAATTCAAGCACCTCCTGCATCTCTTTAAAAGTGAAATCTTCTTTCAAGTTGAACATCTTGTAAATCTCTTCAGCAGTCTTCCCACTGATCATGTCAGCAACAGTTTCAGAAGTTACGTCCAAGAGGCTTCTGATCTGCAAATCGCATGCAGCCTGAAACCAAAACAGAAAATTATGAAGCCAATTAAAGTATAAACATATTCATGAACCAGAATGATAAAAATACAAAAACAATGACAATGAAATTTGTTGTACAATATAAATTAAACCTTGAAGGAGTTAAGGGTATTGTTGTACTCTGGGAAATCCAGCCAATTGAAAACCCTAACTTTAAAATCAAAAAAATACGTTGACCCGTTTTACGGCTGATTAATATTAACATCAAATTGCGGCAGTTGGTGCGGCTGTGCCCTACTAGTTCCTAGGCGCCAACTAAATTGTCTGCCTAGGCCGATTTTTGCAACACCCGTCACTAATACACGCTGATTAAGATTAACATCAAATCGCGGCAGTTGGTGCCCTAGGCCGATTTTTGCAACACCCGTCACTAATACAGGACGACCGTATCATATTTACCCTAAAAATGACAGTCTCTTACAAGTTTTCAAAATAAAGGAGTCTATTTACAAAATTACAAGAGAGACGATAGATATCTCACAAAATAAGAATGTACACCTCGTCTGCCACATATGTTGATTTTTCTTCTTCTTCTTCTTCTTCTTCTTTTTTTTTTTTTTTTTTTTTTTTCTTCTTTTTTTACAAAGTGAATTATGATAATTTGTATTTACTTTCCTTGCCATACATTATAATAGTTGCAATTCTATTTTGTACAAAAAGTTATTATGTCTTGGCAGTTTTTGTTTCAAAGATTGGTGACCTAACCAGTTTCCGTAGCCAACCACAAGATGTTTACCCTCAAGAATAGATTTTTCAAAGTTTCAACATAAATATACGCATGAATAACCAATACATAAACGAAAAAGAAGGGAAAAAAAAGACTCACGGAAAGAAGATCGACAAGAATGCTGTGATTCTCTTTCACAAATTCAGAATGGAAATCCTTCAAATTCTCATGGGCAAGCTTTTCATCGCTATTCCGGATCTCCGCATGTTTCTTACAGAATTCAATAACCTTTAAAACGATGTGGGATTTGAATACGAGGCCCAATGCTCCAGTCCCATCATGTTTGATCCAATTCTTGAATACAATGGACTCCATAGCAAGCAGCTCATCGACATCGACCTCGATATACACTCGGTCGCTAGTACGTAACCGGGCCGTCTTTGGCTTGGTCATTGAGTTGGACGGACTCGCAACAGCTACATAAAATTTACAATTGTTATACTGATATCATTTTCAGTACCAGAAAAATGTTGCCTTTAAAAACTAATAAATCATATTTTAAGCCACATATAAAAAAACCTTAGTCCTTTAACATTAAAAACAACCAAACACACAAATTCAAAACTTTTATATAAAAAAAAAAAAACACTCACTTTGTTCAGGTTCTTTAGGCAGGCCTCCTTTAATCACTATTGTGTCCCTGCAAATTAATAAATTTTCATCATGAAACAAGTATAAATAAAATTAGTGTAAATTGAAATTAGATTGGGAAAACATACCCACGACGGACACGATTTGACTTGGTTTTTATTTTCCTTGCCATTTGGAAATTAGGGCAATGAATGGGAAATTAAGAATTTGGGGAAAATTTTGGTAATTTATCTATAGGGAAAAGTATGTTGCCTTGTCATGGATTGGTCCTTACCCTTATGAGAATCCTACAACTTTCATCTACACAAGTTTTTTTTTTTAAGACCGAAAATAATATCCTTAAACTTTCTGATTTTTGCGAGAAATGTTCTTCAAAAAACAAAATTGCGAGAAACGTCTCTAATGTTTCATTTTTTTCGAGTTTGGCCCTTTAACCGTTACTGAAATTGCAAAATCGTGTTTTTGGCTAACGCTCGTTACCAAATCTCGTTAGTTAGTCCTCACGTGTGTTACACCGTGAGGGTAATTTCGTCAATTCATCGTTCCCGCCTTTAACACCCACCTTCGACCACCCTAGGCACAATAATCGGTGAGGATATTTTTTGCAAATAAACTTAGTCGTGTATAACACATTAACATGATCAAATCACACACACCAACACATTCCATCTTCCTTCAACCGATCAAATCACACACCCACAAACACATACCATGGTAGTGGTTTCCCCACTTTGGCAGATTTCAAACTCTGAGTTTCCGACCCAAGAGCTTGGTTCTATTTACGGTAAGCTTAAATGTTTTAAGTTGTCATTTGTTTTTCTTATTCGAACATGCATGTGTACATTGCAGGATACGTGATTTTCATACTTTTAAGTAGTTATTTGTTTTTCTAACCAGATTCGAATGGAACACTGTTCACTCTTAAAAATCTACCACAATTGGCTCTTCACAAATCCACCAAACCGAAAATATTGGTTCGGACAAATAGCCTATGTTGACCTGATTGATGTTGACTATTTCTGCATTCAAGAGTATGTTGGGATGTTAGACTGATAACATCAAATAGTTATGATATTTTAGTGTCAATATCCCCCTAATACGCTCATCATTTGTATTGTTTTACTTGAAAATATACTCTTATTTCTTGATATATCATTTCAGGTCATTAATGAGCACATGAACAAAGAGACGCGGATTTGGAAGGTTATTAAAGTAAATATACAAAAGTATGTTGGCCAGACAATAATTACGGCGTAATTCCATACTCTACTTACGCCATAACTAGGATTTACACTAGAAGACCAAAGTCAACGCAGTTCAAGGTTACGGCGTAACTTCACAACATAGTTACGCCGTATATAATTCCAGACTTTGAAGAATTTTTGTAGTCAAGATACTTATGCCGTAACCCACTTGATAGGTTATGACGTAAAAGTGATGAAATTCACTATGAGAGTTTTACGGTCGTAACCCATTCTTAAGGTTACGACGTAAATATTTTACTATGGATAAGATCGTCTAAGATACGACGGTTACGACGTAATCAATTCACAAAGTTACACCGTAACTTTGACGAAACTGTAAATAATATCCCTAATTCTGCATTTTCACATCATATTCCCAACACACACACCAAGGGACGAAAAAGGGCTTCCAGAGGGACGATATTCAGCAGCATACGGAGCATTTCCAAGGGAGAATTCACACCAGTTACTACATAAGTTTTAGTATTTCGTATCAAACATTTGTATTTAATTTAATGTCTTTCATTATGATCTTAAATATTAAATTTTCTGCATTATTTAATATGATCGGCTAAACACCTTTGGTGTTAGCCTAGTTGTAAAATTGTTATTGCCATGATTTAGTTTTCTCGTTTTCGTATCGCTTTATGTGCTTATTTTCTTTGCTTACTCGTGGACACTTTTATTTCGGTAGTATTAATGTTTGGTAGTATCTAGGAAGCTAGGAGAATTGACCATTGGACCCTAGACGAATAGGTTGCGAGTAGTGGTAAGAATTGACCATAAGAATCACCTACCAAACGGAGATGCTTAAAAAGTTAAGGGGAAACCTAAGTTCCGAGAGGTCGAGTTTCCTTAGAATAAGTCTAGATTGTAGCTAGTACTTAATGACTCTACATAGGTTAACCCACGGACTCTGTTAATCGTATGATTACGGAATAGGAACCTATGGAACACAGGCTAGACGAATTTACCCGAGGAGTCTAGTGACAGTTACCCCCACATGAAGCGATATAAAACATTAATACGAAAACTTAATTATGGCGTAGCAAGATTAGTAATTAGGTTAGCACATTTCTCTCTATTGATTGTTCTTCTCTTTTAATTGCTTTTATTTCATTTAGTTAATTAGTTTAATATTAATCTATTCAAAACCTCTTTAAAATCAGTGACATTAGAACTTAAGTTAGATCCGCACTCATAAGTCTTGGGACGACCTCGGCTTTACCGATTACTACACTACATACAACCGGGTACAATGCCCGTTAGTGCATAGGTAGACCTTAGGTAGATGAGAAATTATAAATAGTAGAACCTGGTCTGAAATCCAGCATCAAGTTTTTGGCGCCGTTGTCGGGGAGCTATTTTAGTATTTTATTTAAGTTTTTCATCATCTCACGATCTCAATTTCATAAATTTCAGGTACCATGGGTGAAGTTGACATTGATACGCTTACCCTCGAGAAATACCTCGCTTTGACGCGAGAGGAACAAGGGCCATGTATTGTTAGGCCATTCATTGAAGCAGATGTGCATTTTAAGATAAAGAATCAGTTTATGCGGGAGTTAAGAAAAGCCCCTTTTCCGGAATCAAGACCGAATATTCTCACGAGCATTTCAACAATGTCTTGTACATCGTGAGCCTTTTTAACACACCGGGTGTTTCTCACGATGCGGTTATGCTCCGAGTGTTTCCATTGAGACTCACTGGAGCTGCTAAGAGGTGGATTGATAGGTTGCCCGCAAGAACAATCAACACATGGGATCTCCTCAAAAGAGCTTTTATTCAACGTTATTGCCCTCCATCAAAGATGACAAAACAACTTGAGGAAATCCACAACTTCAAGCAGGATGGTGACGAGACATTGTACCAAGCTTGGGATAGGTACAATGATCTCAACAAGCAACAAATGGTAAATATCTTTTATAAGAGTATCAACATTTCCACGAGGAAAATGATTGACTCTCAAGGGATGATCCCTGGGATGACTTCTATTTGATCCCTTTAAGGTATCCAAGACATGGCGGACTATTCACAAAAATGACATGATGGAGGTAGTAGTAGTAGAAGTATAGGCGGTAACATGGATGGTATTTCGGTGATCACCAACAAGCTTGAGAATCTTGGTAGGGACATGAAGAAGTTAATGGAAAACGTGCATGCTATTCAAGTAGGATGTTGATGCAGGATTTCTGACCAGGTTTTAATATTTATAAAGTCTCGTCTACCTATGGTCTACCTAATGCACTAACGGGCAGTGTACCCGACCATGTGTAGTGTAGTATTCGGTAAAGCCAAGGCCGTCCCAAGAGCTATGCGTGTGGGTCTAATTTAAGTTCTAGTGTCACAGGTTTTAAAAGGGTTTTTATATTGAATGATTATAAACTAAAGAAATGAAATAAAACAAAAGAAATTAAACGTGGAAAGATTAACAATAGGGATAAATGTGCTAGCCTAGTTACTAATCTTGTTATGCTATGATTACGTTTTCACTAGACTCAGTTGGTCAATTCGTCTAGTCCTATCTTCCATAACGTCCTATTCCGTAACCTAATGATTACAAGAGTTCATAGGTTTACGAAATGGAAGAGTCATTTAGTTCAGCTACGATCTAAGACTTATTTAATGAAACCCGGCCGATCGGATCTTAGGTTTCCTCTAACTTCTTAAGCATTTCCATTTGGAAGGTGATTGTTGGGTAAAATTCTCACGCAAGATATTGATAGTTCTATGGTCAATTCTTACCACTACTCGCAACCTGATTCACTAGGGCCCTATGGTCAATTCTCCTAGCTTCCTAGATACTACCCAAACTTCCATGCTAACCTAAACAAGTGTGTCTCAAAATAAGCAAAGAAAGTATACATGTAAAGCGATATAAAAGCGATAAAATTACATCATAACAATAACAATTTCATAACTAGGCTAACATCAAAGGTGTTTAGTGTAACACCCCCAAATCTCAGTACAGCGGAAGACTTAATCAAGTTTTCGGGGCGTTACTATTGGATTGGTATCTGTTGGGTTCAGGAAATACCCAAACCCCTTAATCTAGGATTTGAATAGAAAATAGCCTAAGTACTCATCCGTTAAACACAATCAGTTCGCTGAGTGCATAGCCGCCATGAGTCATCTTTAGGATACTCAAGACGAGGCAATGAAGAAGTCTCCACTCAAGAAGGCGGAACTTAAAGGGTGAAGACCGAGTCAAGAAGAAGATGATGGATTCGAGGAGTGATGACAATAACTCATGAATCCCTAAGACTCCTCTCCAACTACTTACAGAAGACAAACCGAAGAAGAAGACGAAGGATAAATAGATGAAGAAAGAGGACAAGGCGGGAGAAGTTTGAATCAGATAAAGAAGTCCTTATCAACGTAAGTCAACTTTCCCTGAATGGCTAACTTACAAGCTCGGTGTCATCTGAAGTTATGGAAAGCAGCCTTGTCTTTTACTTAGAATAGTCTTTTAATGAGAGACAAAATACATCAGTATTTTGTCTTCTGATGATGTCGATTTGTCACTTAGGAAAGAGTTAAAACTCATACATGTATAAATAGTATAAGAGATGGAGTGAAAAGGTTAAGCTTGTGAATTGTAAAAACACACACACGCAAGCCATCTTTTCACTCCTCCAAATATAATTTAGTTCCTGAGATAGCTCAGTGAGCTCTAAGAGTTGTGCTCGTGACTTAGCCCGAGCTTAGAGGAGTCACCCAACTTTGTCATTTCAATCCCAAGCTCCGTTCAAGTACTTGGGTAACGTATTCTTTGTTGATTTATTTCTAATAAGAATATTATGTTGAAAATTACTTAGTGTGTTTTCTTATGTTAATTTCAGTCATAGTTCACTATTAACTTGTTTTATGCATTTAAACTGTTTTTAAACGATTGTGAACGGGGAACAACAGTATCGCACACAAGTATAGCCAAAAAGATAGTCATTTAACAATTAAAACCAATCTCAAATTTAAGTATTCAAAACATTTAATCCAAAATATAAATATTAGGCCCAAAACATGGTTTATTAAGATAGGTCCCCAAAGTTTATCGAGTCGAAAATGATCCTTGAACCCGCCCCTTGCCAAGCTTCCACCGCTCACGTATTCCAAACATCTCTCAAATACCGAGAAATCATGCTAAAAGGTCTACTGGTGAGTTCATAGGTTTAAGTTCAACAAAATCATAGTGGACATGTAAGAGTTGATTTGCTATGCAAGACCTAAGATAGGTAAATACCGTTCACACATGATCCTACCCGGATCACCAATCAAATCCCGCATCCAGGGATTACTCGGGCCCCTGCGACTCTAGTCCAGCACTGTTGTGGCAAAATCTAGAACAATTGCCAACCCCGGACTAGGCCGATGTAGAAGTCTATTGTAACACCCCGCCTTTTTTGACCACAATATTGTCCGCTTTGCCCGCAGGCTCACGACTTTGTTTTTGTGGCCTCATGTGAAGACTTCGGCAGTCACCCAAGCCAAGTACTACTCTCAAATGAGCACGCTTAACTGCAAGTTCCTAAGAACTCCACCCGCAGTAGACCACAAAACGCGTTGTGTCATTGTAAGGCGAATGTTATCTTATGAGCCCGGATCTCTCCAGCCACGGCCGATGTGGATTTGCCTAGGTGTTACAATCACCCCCCTTTGGGACTCATCGTCCTCGATGAGGTTTGCCCCACCATCCCGAACGGCTCAGGAGTGGCTCTGATACCACTTGTAACACCCCGCCTTTTTTGACCACAATATTGTCGCTGTTGCCCGCTGTGCTCACGGCTTTGTTTTGTGGCCTCATGTGAAGTAGATGAATTTCACCACTAGTTGAATCTTGTCTCCCTTTGCGCCTTTGGTTGATCCGCCCTCCAAGATCATCTTGATGTTCCGAAGCTCACGATCGGTGCGGCTTCGCCCACTGAACCTCTCCGAAATTTTGCAGCAGCAGGGTCGGCACCATCATCTTCGGTTCCACGAGTAGTCTTCATCTAAATGATCGACAAAAGAATGCGCGAAGGTAAACAAACAAAATCAAATGCGAATAGGAGAAGGTCAAATCGGCGAAGACAAAAGGATATCTGAGCCAAATCGAACGACAATCAAAGGAATCGAAAGAGATCAAAACATGCATGAATCCTAGTGTCTACCCAAGTCCTCACAGTCAATCCTAAGGTCAACAAGACGAAACCTGGGTTTCGATACCACTTGTAACACCTCGCTTTTTGACCACAATATTCGCCTTCGCAGCCACGGCTTTGTTTTTATGCCTCATGTGACTTCCGCATCACCTGCCATTTACTCTCAAATGAAGCACATTGGGCTTAACTACCAGTTCCTAAGAACTCCACCGCAGAACCACAAAGCAGCGTTGTGTATAAGGCGCTGTTATCTTATGAGCCCAAAGCATCTCTCCGTGCCCAAAGATCTCTGGGGGCAATCCACATCGCGCTGTGGCCGAGAGATACGGGCTCATAAGATAACATTCGCCTTATAATGACACAACGCTGCTTTAAGGTCTCACGCGTGGAGTTCTTAGGAACGGTAGTTGCCAAGTGCTCATTTGAGAGTTAGGTAATCGCTTGGGTGACCCTCGGCCGAAGTTCTCACATGAGGCCACAAAAACAAAGCCGTGCAAGCCTCAAGGACAATATTGTGGTCAAAAAGCGGGTGTTACAAGTGGTATCGAGCCACTCCTGAGCCGTTCGGGATGGTGGGGCAAACCTCATCGAGGACGATGAGTCCCTAAGGGGGTGATTGTAACACCCTAGGCAAAGTCCCACATGGTGTGGCCGGAGAGATACTGGGCTCATAAGATAACATTCACCTTACAATGACACAACGCGCTTTGTGGTCACTGCGGGTGGAGTTCTTAGGAACTGGCGGCTTAAGCGTGCTCATTTGAGAGTAGTAATCGCTTCGGGTGACTGCCGGAAGTCTTCACATGAGGCCACAAAAACAAAGCTGTGAGCCTGCGGGCAAAGCGGACAATATTGTGGTCAAAAAAGGCGGGGTGTTACCCAAGTCCTTACAGGTCAATCCTAAGGTCAACAAGACGAAACCTGGGCTCTGATACCATAATTGTCTTCGCCGATTTGACCTTCTCCTATTCGCATTTGATTTTGTTTGTTTACCTTCGCGCATTCTTTTGTCGATCATTTAGATGAAGACTACTCGTGGAACCGAAGATGATGGTGCCGACCCTGCACCGCTGCAAAAATTCTGGAGAGGTTCGCGGAGCGTAAGCCGCACCCGATCGTGAGGTTGCTGGAGACATCAAGATGTACCGAGGGAGCTGGACGGATCAACCAAAGGCGCAAAGACGGAGACAAGATTCAACTAGTGGCTGAGGAAATTCATCTACTTCACATGAGGCCACAAAAACAAAGCCGTGAGCCTGCGGGCAAAGCGGACAATATTGTGGTCAAAAAAGGCGGGGTGTTACATCTATTCTTAGCTAGGCACGGTTAAACATAGACTAAGGCAACAACTATCGTACATCTATCTATACAGTCAAGCACATAAGCAAATCCAAATAGTTTTCACGGTCCAAAAATAGTAGCATGATTCTCACCCCAAAATAGTTCAAAACGTAGTTAAAACGTAGATAAAAGTGGGGCTATGAAACTCACCTCAAGCAATCAACGCAAGCAATCAACGCACAAATAAACACTAGCAGAAGATAACGGTATCACAGCACAACAACTATCGACTCGGCACAACCTATTAATGTAGACCAAACTTAATATATACATTCCTCAAAATCAACGTTATCTACCCCCAATGTATTCCATTTCGTTATTTCCAAAACGTCTCGTTTCGCCATTTAATCCTAGTGTTTGGTATTCCTCATGTGGGTGTATCGACTCAATATGATGCCATGAATGCACTCAAACAACCAATATGTTATGCTCCACAACACAATTTGCAACTCCTCTCAACACAATATGTGACTCCATTCAACACAATAAGTGACTCAATGCGACACAATGAGACGTCTAAGCGATAAGCTCCATAGTTCAATAATTTTCGGAATAAACAGTAGACCTTATCGAATTCGTCAACTCGATAAACTCAATTATTCATTCGTATCGCTTATTATTCCATAAACCGGTCGCATCCTAACGAGTCATAAGGATAAGTCATCCATTAATAATGTTACCCAATGTACCTAGCGGGCTCTTATTAGATCCGTCAACCTAATAAGTCCGCTACCCACGTGGATTAACACTATTAATGCTAGTATATCCGTAACCCATGCACACAACGTAACGATTGAATACTTGAAAAACTAGTATTAAATGCTCATAATTGGCATATATCGATAAACGTGTACTCGAAACATCAATTGTTTATTTATTAGAAAACAATTCCATTTTTAGTCGTTAGTTTCCGTTAAAATAGTAAATAACAAGATAATTTTTGTTATCGTCATTTTTGGTACAAAAAGCCCATTTATTATTTCTATTTCATAGTTCATTAGCATTTTCATGTTCATATATATATTTCGTCAAATTCCAATAGTAATCTCATATCGTTATTCGTTTCGAGTCCACAAGCACGAGTCATAACTTCTCGCTTTTAATCAATCAATAGTCCAAATTATACTAAAGTCCATATATGGCTTTGTCGAGTCAACTATTGACTAAAAAGTCAAAGTAACACCGACGTAGCTCAAAGTCAACAATATATATATCAAGTCCAAATTAAAAGTCATATTAGCGCAATTCAATCCCAAATCAACACAAAACAATCTCGCCAACCAATCAATCAACCAAATATACTCGAAACCAATGTTATAATCCTAATGGCCATGACACGGTCGCGGTCAAGACCACGTGAACCAAACAAGCTCTAGAAGCTTTTCTGCCCACGCGTGCCTCATCCAAACCTCAACAATACCAATCAACAAAATAACAAATCGAACCCGACTCGGACCCATGACCAAGTGGGTCACGACACCAACCCATGGGTCACGTACGTGACCATGGTGGTTCGTACGTCCCATAACTCATCACTAAACACAACCAAATCAATTCCACAACATCCCAATCCAATCATTCAAGCTCCAAACACAAAACCCATCATCTATCTTAACCAAAAATATGCAACTAAACCCTAAATGCACAAACCCATCAAATTAATACACCACACACTTACCAAACACTAATTACTTGTTTATTTAATCACTAATTAGCTTTAATTTCATGTTCCACCCAAAAGCCTCAAAAATTATAATTAGGTCGAAACCCTAATTATCAATTCATGGGTTTTTATTGCCCAATCAAGCTCAAAACATGTTCCATTTACCTTATCTAATTACCAATTGCAAAAGCCATTTGAAACCCTAAAGATTCGATTTGTATTTTCAAGATTTGGAGATGTTATTTTGGTCTATATAGCGCGTGCCATATATGGTTGGAAAGAGGGAAGAAAGATCTTTAAGATGGTGGTGGTGGTGAGTGGTCACTCACGGCGTGGTAAAATGGCCGAACAAAGGGCGGAATTCAAAGGGGTGACTAGGGTTTGCTTTAGAGAGAGAGTAGAGAGAAATGTATTAGTGTGTGTGTTTTGTAGAGAGAAACAAATTAGGTGAAATGAGGATTTGGGTGGGTATTTATACTAGGCTACTAGGGACCTCAAAATAATTAATTTGGGAGAGGCTTCAAGAGAAAAGTGGGAGGGTCGGTTGTAATTTTTCGTAACTATCTCGTTTACCATCTCACATATTGTCCCCCGAGTGTCCCTCAACGTTTATTCAACTTTCTAACATCGTTATTTACGTTTTCCACGAGTTTTGACTATTTATTTGTCAATTTTCGAGTTACGGTCTAAAAGATACAATCTTTCTAGTTTTAGGCTTTTCTAGTGTCAATCAATAGTGCCTACCAAATAGAGTTAAAATTCATACGATAACTCATATAATAATGAAATAAACCATAAAACCAATAGCCTGGTATAAAATCAAGTCATGGTTTATAAAAATAGTGTTAAAGGCAAAGCTCTGGCTCAGCTTTTAACGTAATGCGGTTACCTAAAATAGACTCCCTAAATTTGCCGGTTGTCACAAAATTTCCCAGCCTCGTGAAGAAACCCGCCCCGTTTCACTCCGAAGCTGCTTGGTGTCATAAATCAGCTTTAGGATACTTCCTACGAAAACGTCTTCACGCTCCTCAAGTGAACTCCGGTCCATTCCGTGAGTTCCAACGAACCTTAATAATCGGAATACGGCTATTTTCAGCCTTTTGGTCTCAACGATCCATAATCTCAATCTGCCTCAACAAAATTCAATTTCTCATCAATAGGAATATCTCTTAAAGGCACCACTATGTTTTCCTCCGAAAGACATTTCTTAAGATTACTAACATGAAACACATTGTATACACTACTCGGCCCGATGGTACCTCCAGCGGTATGCTACCGTCCGATTCTTTCCAGATTGGAAAGGGACCAATATATCGAGGATTGAGTTTTCCACGCTTCCCAAAACTAACCACTTCTTTCCAAGGAGAAACTTCAACATAACACCGATCTCCAACCCAAATTCTAAAGGTTTACGCCTCTTATCGGGATAACTCTTTTGTCTATCACGAGCGTTTTGCAACCGCCACTAATCGAACTATCTTCTCGGGTTTATAGAACAAGTTCGGGACTGTAAGTTGACTTTCGCCAACTTCAGCCCAACAAACAGAGAACGACATTTTCGGCCATACTGCCTCAAATGGGCGGCCTTAATGCTAGAGTGATAACTATTGTTGTAAGAGAATTCACCAAAGGAGGAGTGTGTTCTCCCAGCCTTTGCCGAAATCAATAACGCAGGCTCTAAGCATGTCCTATAAAGTCTGAATGGTTCTCTCGCCACCATCGGTTCGTGGATGGTAAGCGCACTCATATCCAAATTCGCTTCTAATGTCGGCCTCAGTAACGACTTCCAAAAGTGGGATGTAAACGACTATCCCTATCGAAATGATAGATATCGGCAATCCATGACGCGATACTACCTCCTTAAGATACAATCGAGCAAGCTTATCAAGACTATCGGTTCACTAATAGCTAAGAAGTGAGCGACTTAGTTCCACAACGATCAACGATTACCCAGATAACATCATTGCCGCTAACTGTTCTCGGTAATTTAATGATAAAGTCCATGGTTATTCGCTCCCATTTCTATTCCTGGAGTTCGAAGTTGAACTAAAAGTCCCGATGGTTTCGATGTTCGCCTAACTTTAGAACAAGTCGTGCACCTACTCCACATAATCGAGCTATATCGCTTTCATATTAGGCAACTAATAAAGTTTCTTAAGATCCTGATACATCTTATCGGCTCCCGGATGAATAGAGTATTTTGATTTATGCGACTCATGCATAATCAACTCACGGATTCCATCATGAAATGGTATCCAATTTTATGTCTCGGCATAAAGTTCCGCCGCTTGCCTAACGCTTCAATAAGCCGTTTTCACTTTCTACCATTCCATGAAGATTCTCATAAGGACGGTTCTCTTCCGTCAATGCCCTACTTGGGCTAGCTAAAATTTGAGACGTATAAGTGCAAAACAATGGTCATTCCTATGATCGAACGTAGTAGTGGAATGTCCTCCCACGACTAAAGCTGCATCACCACAACATTAGCCTTACCAGATGATAACTAATCTCACGTCATAATCACTAAGCAATTCCAACCAACGACGCTTGTCTCATGTTCTTCTTCGATCTAAGATATGCTTCAAACTCTTATGATCGGTAAATACTACGCACTTGGTTCCATACAGATAATATCTCCAGATCCTAAGAGTAAACACTAAAGCACCTAACTCAAGGTCATGGGTGGTGTAGTTTTTCCCATGCTTCTTAAGTTGTCGGGATGCATAAGCAATCATCTTCTCTCGTTGCATCAAAACAACACCTAAGCCTTTAGCTAAGCGGCCGCAGTACCACATTGTAAAGTCTTCGCTCCTTCAAAGTGCAAAGCTAGATGGCGACTACACAACTTCTCCTTCAGAAGTTGGAATGTTTCTTCTTCCTTTTCTCCCCATTCATACTTAACATCCTTTCGTGTTAGTTTTGGTCACGACTTAGCTATCTTGGAAAATCCCTCAATGAATCTCCTATAATAGCCTTCTAACCCTAGAAACTCATTTGGATTTCTCATGGGTTCTTAGAGCTTCCCATTCCTTTATGGCCTTAATCTTAGCGGCTTGTCAACATGAACACCTCGACTATCTATCACATGGCCCAAGAATTGCACAGGACGTAATCCAAAATTCACACTTAGAGAATTTGGCATACGCAACTTCTCTCTCTCTCAAAGAATCCTAAAATGAGCCTCAAATGCTCTTCGTTCTCACTCACTCTTAGAGTATATCAAGATGTAGTCTATGAATACTATCACAAACTTATCCATGTATGGCTTACACACTCTTCATATGAGAGATACATGAAAACTGGCCGGTGCTTGGTCAAACCAAACGACATCACTTGGAATTCATAGTGTCCATAACGGGTTCTAAACGCAGTCTTGGGGATATCCTCCTCTAACTCTAAGCTCGGTGATATCCAGATCGTAAAGCCCATCTTAGAAAAGACACTAGCTCCTTGGAGTTGGTCGAATAGGTCATCTATTCTAGGTAACGGATATCGGTTCTTCACCATCAACTTATTCAACTCCCTATAATCAATACACATCCGAAATGATCCATCCTTCTTCTTTACAAACAACACCGGTGCTCCCCACGGTGACGAAATTGGTCGAATGAATCCTTCTCGACAATTCTGTCAATCAATGCTAGACAGCTCCAATTCTCTTTGGAGCAAGTCGATAAGGTGCTGGCTACGGGTGTCCGCGACCGGTATCAACTCTATTTGAATTCCACTTGTCGGACAGTGGAATCCCCGGCAGATCGTTGAATCACATCCGAAATTCTCTAACAATGGGTACATCGTTAAGGTGTCTTTTCACTCTTCTCCTCACTTTCTTTAGAAATTGAGCCAAGAAAAGACAACCTCCTCTATCGATGTACTTCTAGGCCTTAATACAGGAGATGATGCTCAACCGAAGGGCTTCCACAAATACTCCGATCTCCTTGTATGCTCATAACTTTTCCGCCATACGGTAAACGCACAATCTTCTCATCACAAATGATGTGTGCACCGTTCTTCGACAACCAATCCATTCCGATAATGACGCCAAAACTTCCTAAGGTAACCGGCAATAAGTCTATACTAAACGGGCGGTCTAGGGAACTTAAGGTACAACTCGAACTATGGGTGTCTATCTTCTCTATTCCCATTCGCTAATTCCACATCGTAACTAAACCCTAGAGGTGTTTGGGAGATTCCTAGTAATGGCATAAAATTGGTGGATACTAAACTCATATCCGCACCGGTATCAAACAAAGATGAAGCATAACGATTATTGAGAAGGAACGTAATCTGTAACTACGCTAGTCCTACCGCCTTCCTTCCCAATAGCCAAACACGCCGCTACTCCCATGTCCTCTACCGATTCCTAGCACCATTATTTCCTTAGTTTTCCACAACCTCACGCCTCAGTGGTTCAAGCCATTACCTCCACCTCGCCTTAGCAAATCCTCCTACATTACCGGATTTCCTCTCATCCACGCTCTCGACTCATTCTTAAAGTGTCCCTTCTTTCCACATCCAAACAGTGAGCAGTGGCTTCCAAATTCCGCCTCCTTGTGCAGCTTTTGAGTCAGCAGTAGTGGACGACTCATACCATGTACTTTGCTATGTGTCCTACCTTAGAGCACTTACTACACACAATCTGCACGGTCCATGGTGGTGCCTGCCCACAACAATTGACCACACACAAAAGCTTACTACCTTCATAATATTTCCTATCTCCATTTCCTACCGCCAACACCATGGTCGTCTCTTGCCGCTTGTTGCCATTCCATTTTGCAACTGCGCCTCTTCCTCTTATCACTCCTATCATTCTTACTCTTGTCTCCTAATTTAGCACACAAAGAGTCCATCAAACCTCTCGAAGCCACAACAATTGCTCTTGCAAGTTAACGGCTTGGCAGCTGATGACATCATTTAGAGTAGAAGCTAAAGGCAATCCATCAAGATACCTCTCAATCTTAAGTTCTTCAAGGCGAACCATTTCGTGGCAGAGCAGCGATGATGTCTTGGAAACGCACTAGTATAAGTCGCCATGTCACACCTCTTAACCTTATGGTTCCGTAACTCACTCTCTAATTCTTAACTTCATTCCTAGGACGTTAAGAAGTCTTAATCAGAGAGCCTTAAATTGAGTCCAAGTCATACTATAAGCTACATCAATTCCTACTTATCTGTGGTAGTTATTCCACCAGGTCAACGCCTCGTCCTTCAAGGTGAAGGTTGCATACTTAATCTTACAACTCATCACAGCTACTCACATCAAAACACAATATTCGTTTCTCCAACCACCTAAATGTAAACTACTCCCTCAGCCTCTTAACTCAATGGACCACGTAATCGAACAACTTTTGTAGGTACAACCTCGAAGTTTTCCACTAGAGGTGTTAGAAAGATTTGCCTCAGCTAGCGTTCTAGCCGACACGCCGCTATTAATTAGTCAATGTGGTTGGGTTCACGTGTGGAGGGTTTTGTGAACAGACCATTCTCTAATGGTAATTCACATTCGAGTTTCTAAAGTCGGGTTATCGTTCGGTTCTCAACATGTAGTGTGGCTCATGGCTTCATTGACTCGACACCAGCAACAATTTAAAGTACAAATAGCTAGGAGTCGCCGCTTGTTCCTAAGTGAGTTTGTCTTGTTGCCACCATTCGGGAGGCAAGAAGAACAAGTTCATAAGTTCACAAATTCACGCTCTAAAAATAGAGTTGGGTTCCAAGGATCACTAGTTATCGCTCAATACATAATCAAGGTCAACAAGGACAACGCTATACCAAAGTTTAAACAATCGATAATCAGATCATAACTAAAGTATGTACATGTTCCCATAACCATAACTCATAGGTTTCAAAAGTGGAAATACATGGAAGGATATCAAGAAATCTAAAAACGATCCTAATAACGATACTAATAAGACAACTAGGATAATCCTACATCTCAAACCAAGTACTACTTAGTTTCAGGATGGTACAAAACCATGAATCTAATACGATCTAGCCACGCTCTTATCATATCACTAACCGATCTCCGACATCATCAACCTCTCCACAATGATGCTAACTCAACACGCCGAAGCCGCTATCACTCTTAAGCTCTCGCGACTTCTCTCCAACTCACCAATCCTACGCCAAATCGCCTATCGGGCCACTTAGTCGTCGTGAACCCTCTCCGCAGAGTTCCAACCCGCTTCTTGGAGCTCGACATACCATCATGCAAAACCCTAGTCCTCCCGACTACGCGCATCTATATCAACACTCGGATCCACAATACTAGCCCTAGATACTCCAACCAACCGCCGGTCAACTGACTAAGTCTAATACCTTGAGAGGTAATCCTCTCCCACATCGTAATCTGCCTCACCATACTCCTCGGCTCAAACAATCTCCGATGGTATCTCGTGATCCTAACGGGCTACCTATGTAAGGTGAGTAAGGTGGTGAGTCGATGTCTAAAGTCATGTGGGACTCGTGCTCGTGAAAAGGAGAACCCGGTCCCGAGAATGTGCATGACTCTCGAATGGAGGAGTACCCCTTCTCGGGATATCCTCATTATCCTCCTCCCGAGATCCTCATCCCTTATCAACATACCGCTTCCTCAATCTCATCCTCCTCCTCGACCTCATGCTCCTACCGCCTCATCCATAGTGGGAGAGTCCATGAGTCGGAGTCTCGGTATGCAAGTGTAAATCCTAAAGTGGTACACTAGGAGATCTAGGCCTCCTAAGACATGATGATACTAGTGGTGATGACAGAGGAGAAGGTGCTAAACGGATAGGTGATGATGGTGGTCTCACGGATATGCGGCGCTGCTATAAGCAAGCCTAGAGTCTCTGCGTCGCTAAGACACCGATGTAAAGTGAGTCAGCTCTAGATGAACTAGGACGATCGATCTCACATGATGAACCAGTGTGACTGGCAATCTCATAAGGATCACCTCGCGAACCGGCCATGAGACAATGTTGGACTAGCCAGCGACCTCCATCGACACATCAAAAGCTAGTAAGGCATTGATAACGCCTAAAATGAACATGTTTTAGTATATTTTGGTTTTGTGCATGATAATACAGCTATATTTACTCATAAGTGCAAAAGATGCGTATTGTGTATGTATATGTAGCCAGGTATCACGAATGATGAACAAATGAAGTTTTTATGCACATTTGGAAGATTCTCAAGAAGGAAGTCGAAAGCAAGGAAGCTTTTGGACTCAATGATTGGGAACCATAATGATTTCTAAGTATCTACAAGAAGGAAAGATCAAGTTTTGCCTTGGAAATCATCGAAAGCAAAGAATGAAGCTGCCAAGAAAGTCAACAAAAGTCAAATCAAAGAAATACCCGCCGCTCGTCGTAACCCAGAACCGATCCGGCCGGCATTTGGTCAAGACGCTAATCGATCCGTTGCCATCGTAACCGATCCGCTGCATGCACGCAGCTACAAAGTTGCATTTATTGTTGCCTTAACTCCCCATAATCATTAGAGGCCGATCATTTCTTGCAATTAACTTGTGGAGAACGTTTTTGTCATTGAGCAAGCATTTGAGGCTATATAATGAACCTAGTCCTAGTTTACTAGGTGTGACACAACAAAAAGAGTATTAGTTTACACCAAAACTAATACCAATCATTTTTATCAAGCCCAAAGTCTAGTACCGTTGTAAAACCAGTGAGCAAGGAGGGAACAATTCTCATCCATAGTTTTGGTAGTTTGAGTTATAATGATGAATCTAGGTGATTGGAGGCACGTGGTTGCTACAATCCACTAATTCTAATTCTTGTAATCACAAAAGTTTAGGTATTCTATGAACTTTGTTATGGATTTCTATTCTCTTGAATTATTTGAGTTACTTTGTTATGATTTGTGTTTAGTTATTATGATTATCATGGAGTAGTTTTGGGATATACTTGTGTGTTGGGATGTAATTAATCATTCTAGTGTTCTTAAAATGTGATGCATGTATATATGATCTTGTTTAAATGAGTTTGTTGGAAAAATACTAGTCTTGGTATGATTTGTTGATAAAACATGTTTTAAGAAAAAGGACCGAAGGGATTTCTCTTGTGTTTTATTCCAAAAAGTTGAGTGACAAACTAGTATGGAGATATGGTGATTGACAACCACCATGTTTGCTTATTAAAACAAGACTAGGAGCATTTTCATCACGAAAGGGTCGAAAGATTCGTAAGAACAAGTTTAATAAGAACATGTTGCAAACAAATGGATTTTCTAAAGAATAATCATTAGGATAAGGACCGAAAGGATTACCTAAATGTTTTTGTTCTTAGAATGATTTTTACAAACATATACCATGGTTGGAGATCATTTGCTTATGATTTATGCATCACATCAAGAGTATACACCAAACCTTCATGAACACTATTTATGATTGATTATAGACTACACACAAGTATATATATTTCTTATTATTGAATTTCGCTATAACATAACTATTTGAGGAAGCCTTGACAAGCTTTCTTGTTGGAATCTTTTCATACAAAACAGTTTCAAACACAAAATCCCTTGGGACGATCTCGACTTACCAAACTTTGCTATAACGGACGAGTATACTTGCTCGTATGTGTTAATAGGTTAGACGGTTAAATCGTGTTTATAAATTTTTAAAACTTACACCACACGTAACACATCAAGTTTTTGGCGCCGCTGCCAGGGATTTTTCTTTAATTTTCTTTGATTTTCTGTAAAATTGGTAGTATTGAAATTGAATTTGTTGAAAAGTAAAAAAAAAAAGGTTTTGGTTAAAAGCTAACCGATTTAGTTGCTTTGCAACCGAATCCGGTTAGAGTTTCTGTGTAAAATTTTCATTTTCGATTTCATGGTTCTAGTTTACTTAGTTATTTGTGTTATAGTTCCTAGTGTAATTCTTGTCATTTTAGATTTTATTTGCAGATTATGTCTTATAGTTTAATGATTTCTTAGATTTATTTACATTTGTTAATTATTAGTTGATTAAGTTTTAGATTAATTTCAGTTTTTATAGTAATTTTTCAGTTATATGGTTTAATTATTTTAATGATAGATTTTAATTGGGAGTTAATTTAGTTTTTAGTTTAATGGTTTTATTATTAAGTATTTAATTATTGGTTTATGAAGAGTTTTTATTAAATAGAGTTTAGTACATCTTAATGATTCCTTAATTGCATTAAAATTCTATTTTTATAAAATAAAAAAAAAAAAAAAAAAAAAAAAAATTGGTGTCGATCCAACCGATCGGTTGCGGATCGGTTGCAACCCGCAACCGGATCCGGTTCGATTACTTGGTTTAGTTACTTCAATCAACCGATTCGGTTGGTGAGCCAACCGGATCCGGTTAGAGTTTCTGGGGTAATTTTTTTATGATTTTTAGATTTTGAGTTTTATCTTATGTTTTAGTTTTGTTAAGTATCTTAACTTGTTTAGTATATGTTTCTATAGTTTGTTCTTGTTTTTACTAACTCTAACGCTAATAGTTCGGATTTTGTTTTGTTTTGTTTTGTTTTAGTTTGTCTAGTTAGTATGGATAGTTTGAGTGGAATCTCAGAATACCTTCGTAACTTGGACGAAATGTTCAAGGATACCGGAAGTTCGCTGGAAAAGATTGGAGGTATATTGGAAGAGAGTAAGAAAGATTTGGGGATTGATACGGTTAATATGGAGGAAACGGGTGAAAACAAAGTTCAAATTCCCAAGAAGGAAAGGGTCGTAGTGATCACACAAGCACCTTTGACAAGGTATGATTCCATTCATGAGGTTTGGTACGCCTTGCAGCGTAGAAGGAGTAAGTGCTTGGGACGCGCAACTTAATATGGCTTATGGAGAAAACTACATTTTGGAGAAGGTTCTTGACGAAATTGGTCATGTAAGTTTGGACTATGAAGCATATGGAAGAAGGATGGTTAAAAATCTTAAAGTCAATATTCATGGTCACATTTTTGAAACAGATTTTGTTGTGTTGGAAGAAGGGAATTCGGATGAACCCAATGTGTGTTTTGGTAGGGATTTTCTTGTAACTACCAAGTGTAAGCTTGATTTTGCATTGGGAGAAATGAGGATTAATATAACTGATTTGGAGGAAGAAAAAGAAGTGAATGAGATGTTAGTGGAATTGTGTGCCAACATGGAGGAGAAAGATGTGGAGGTAGTTAAAATGGGGAAAGCAAACCGGAAGAAAACTTCATCAAACAAACAAACCCCAACAACAACCACCAATAAAAATGATTACACACCATCATCACCTCCCACTACAAACACTTTCAAACCTTTAACCGATTAACAAAAAGAAGCTATTTTAGAAAACCTAGAAGAAAAGTTTCTTGAGCTAAATGAAAAGAAACCGGTGATAGAGGTACTTCAAGATTACGTGCTCTACCGTAAGAAGTTGGATGCGGTAATGCTAGCGAGGGCTAGATTGGAAGATAAGAATCTCACGGAGGAGGAGCGAGATCGAATTTTGTTTAGAGGCATGCCAAGGAAGGAAAAGGATCCGGGAAATTTTGTGTTACCAATAAAAGTGAATGGGACTACACCAGTTTATGCTTTAGCCGATACGGGGTCAAGTGTTAATGTGATGCCCTATCCATTGTTTATGACTTTAGGTCTAAGTAATTCGCAACCTAATCATTCGAAGCTTACTATGGCGGATAATTCTCAAGCAAAAGCAATGGGAGAGGTAAAGAATGTGAGAGTGCAAATTGGCTATCAACCGTATTTGGCCGATTTCCTTGTCCTAGATATTCCGGTGGACAAAAGTTTACCACTACTATTGGGGAGACCATTTCTACGAACTTGTGGTGCAATTATAGACATGGGAAGAGGCACTATGACTATTGATGATGGTATTTCAAAGCAAACATACTATCCGAAACCAAGAGGACCGACTTTGGAATTTATGGAGGATTTGGAGTTCATGGAAGCAAATGATGATTTGACATGTTTTGAAGTGGGACGTGATAACCAAGGAAACCCAATGTTTGGACCATTAGCCCCGCCTTATCTTGATATAGAGGACGAAATGGAACGTGCATTGGCGGTAGAAGCTTTCTATAACCCATTCAAAAACATACTAGTCTACAAGAAGTTGACCGACTTTTTAGGTTCTTTACCGATGCAACTTAAGAATTTGAGTGGAAACCCAAGGGTCGGGCACTTACAAGAGACAAGCTGGAGATGGAGATTGGCATGTTAAGTTCGATATACTTTGCCCGGACGGAAGAAGATTCATGAGGAAGTTCAAAACTTTTGAAACCTACCGTGAGTTAACCGGAAAATTTCAAAGCGAGGACATCCTAAGACAAGAGTATTTCGAGGAATTCTAAGGAGAAGACAAGGGACCGTAATAAACAATCAATTATTTGCTTGAACTTAATGAACTATTTATTTCTTTTTGATTTGATGCATTTAGGATTTTTATTTCTTATTTCAGTTTTACTTTCATTTTTATTTCTATGATTGAGGTTATTTGGTTAATGCATTATGACTATGAGTTTTAGTTGAGTTTTGGTTTAGTTCATAAGAATGATGATTTGAGTTTTAAGATTGGATGATTGTTGAAATTTCCAAATTGTGGATGAATGTGGTGTGAATCTTTAACAGGATTTTTGAGTAAAAATTTTTGTTGCTTGGAGGGTAAATGCCTAAGTAACATAGCAAAATGTAAAATTTGGCAAAATGCAAACCGAAACGGTTGTGTCCATGACTGAACCGGTTGCATACAAGTATATATACCAAAAATTCACTTTTCCAGAAAAAACACACACACACACTAATTCCCAGCTGGGGTTTGAAAAATTCGTCCAAGAGAAGCTAATTGAAGATTGTTTAAGTTGTAGGAAGACATCATGGCACCCAAACAAGTAAGTAACTACATTCAATTAACTCAATTAAGGTTTAATTAGAGCATTTGATTCGAATTGAATATTAGGTCACCAATTTGGGGGTTTTTGTTATAATTCGAATTAAGTTGTAATATTTTTGGATTGAGTGAGTAATTGATATAGGAAGGCATTGCAAAAAAAATTGTATTGATTGATTCACCATAGAATGAGTATTAGATGATTGAATTTTCGGATTTGATTAGGATGTGAAGGTGGATCAAGTTAAGTTGCAATTGGTGATTCCTAATGGTAGACGATGTGTTTTTGTGAGTAATAGATGCCACATTATTGATTAGAACTTGTGATTGAAGAATTGAGGTTTTATGAGTTGAGTTCTAAGATGATGAATGTGTGATGACTTGAGGTTTGGAAAGCGAATTTAGAGTAATTCAAGGATGTGGAAATCATTGAGGATGATAAAATGCGATCTAGGAGTGGATTGGACTTAGAAAATTCGAGTGAATAAGGTTTTGAAAGGCAAAAGCCTTATGCAGATTGCATAACCGATCCGGTTGAGCAAGGCAACCGGCGGTTGATTTGGCCAAAGAGTAACCGATTCGTCCGCTTCGCAACCGAATCCTTACGTTTCTGTATTGGAAATTTTTAAAATTTTGAAGTGGATCTTAGAGGGTTCCATGAACCTTCTTGTTTGTTCTAACACTCTTATATGGTCTTATGTTTATGATTTCTGCAGAGAATTGTTGTAGGTAACTCAAGCGAGGAGGCGATTCCAATGAACCCGCTTGTTACAAAGTTTTGTCAAAGGAACGAGAAGAAGAAAGTCAAGTATAGCTTGAAGACGGAAGCAAATGCCAACTTAAAGTTCAAACATCTCACCGATGGGGAGAAACATGCTTTCCGGGAAAGGTTATCAAAATTGCAACATATGACATGTTTGGTTCCGAGGGTGATTGATTGGGATTTGTTTGCAGAATGTGATTGTGAAGATGAGTTGAGAGGAATGATGCGGACATCTTATGTGTATCCAGGGGATGGTGATTCGTTCAATGATTTGTCATGGGAAAGAGCATTTAGCATCAATGAAGAGGTTTATCGAGAATGGTGTATGGAGTTCTTTTCAACCATGTATTTTGAAAGAAAGGTGAATGTTCGGAACTTGATGAAGGAAGTTTGTGTTTGGTTTAGGCTTTGTGGAAGGGATCATGCTTACACTTTGCCAGCTTTTGGCGTGGCTCTTGGTTTGTATGAGCCACATGAGGTTAATCATCGGTTATTTGAAGCTCACTTTTCGAGGCTTCGGAGGTTTGAAAAAGACTATCCTAGTATACCCGCTTATTGGAATCGAGTGGGAGATCCTTCTTGTGCTAGGAGGAATGCCTGGACCATCGGAATAATTAATGAGGATACTTCACAAGTTGATAGTGACCGGCCGTTTAATAGGTATGGAAGCAGGACAAATGTCGAAACCGGACTTATGGGTTATGATGTTGCTAGAAGAAACTAAGGACGGTAATGCAGTTTGGCAGATAGCCGAATATTTGTCTAGGAGGGCCCCGGGAATCAAGAGCAATAGCCATATTTGTGGAGGACATTTTGTGACGAAGTTAGCGACGAATCTTGGGTATTATGTTGATGAGGAATTGGCTAAGTGTGGAGAGCTAAAGTATAGTGAGATGTGGACTGCACAAGGTTTTGGAAACGCTTTGAATAGGAGATTGAAAACCGTAGGGTTATGGATTGAACCTCAACCACAACAACAACCACCACAACAAAGATGGAAGTATACCTATGGAGAACGTGCAAGCAGGTACGTCCAGTAGTTTTGATTCAGGTTGGGGAGAGTGGAACCGACATTTAGATGAGATTCAATGTAGGGATGTGTGGAGAGACTTGATGATGTTGAGAAACAACTACATCAATGATTATTCAATGCCTATCTTTCAACACATGGCTCAAGAAGCCAATTATGAGTTACCACCCTACAATCCACCCAATGTTCCACCATATTCTTTCCCCTACACTTCTTATCCTGGACCCTATCCATATCCATATCCTGGGTACGCACCATTTCTGATCCAGACCCCATATGGTCGATTACCGAGGTTGGTGGAGCAAGCTATGATGTTGGAGGATCGTCATCAGGAGTTGGAGTAAAGAAGAAGAAGAGGAGAGTTCGTTCGGAGATTATAGACGAGAACTACGTAACTGAAAGTGATGATGATGATGAGTATGATAATGAAGAAGGTGACGAGATGAGCGAGGACGACGAGTGATCATGGATCATTCGTGAATTATGGTTTCAAAGACAGTGGTTATGATGTGTTAAACAATTTTATTTTTATCTTTTTAACTATTTCTTTTGGATGATTATTATGTTTTGCTTGGTTTTATTTTGTTTTTAGTAGCATTTGCATTTGTTTTGTTTTTTTTTTTTTTTGTGCATTGTGTTTTGCAGTTTTGTTTGCAGGATGGATGTGTCGGGAGCTTATTGATGGTCAAATATTTGGAGTTGGATGACTCACATGCTTTCTTATGACCCAATATGCGTATTGCATATTCTATCTTGTGGTATCTTTTTACTATTTCTTTTTCCCATTTTCTTTACTTTGAAGTTCATTTTATTACATTGAGGACAATGCAAAACTTAAGTATGGGGGAGGGAAGAAAATAGGAAAAATGATACGCATTTTTAATCTTCTTAGATTTTTTTTTTAGATAACTTTTGGATTCAAGTGATTAGAAGGAATTCGCCCTTGATGGTCTAGTTGTTTTCACGCATTATTGATAAATATTTTAAAACAACTTGGGAATTTCAATGGTAAAATGAAGTTTTTAAAAAATTTTGGATTTGAACCAAATTACGGAAGTAATTCATTTTGGATTCGATAGCATTTTCTAGCATGCATAATAGCCTTTTTCCACGCAATTGTGAGGTTTCTTTTTGTATAAAACACATCTTTTGTTTTATATTTGCTATGAGTGTGCCGGTGATTATGTCGATTCTAGAACTTGTACTAGTTATGAATTACGGTTAAAATCACTTTCGAGTGATATAAATATGTTCAAATGATAAGAGGCATCTTAGGATTTAACCCAAATGGCCTTCCATTTTACATCTAATGATATATTAGCTAACCACATCGGTTAGTTAACCACCTTTATATGGACCCATTGTTAGTGCTCATCTTTAGCACTAGATACCTTTAGTATACCCTTTTGAGCCAATCTTTTTATTTGTTACATCCAGAAAAATACAAAAAAGATTTTACACTTTAAACTTTAGCCAACCCTTGTCATGTCTAATGGTTTGTTGCTAGTTGTTTGGAATGTTGGATTGTTTTTGATGATTATGAATAAGTTACACTTTGTTTATAGTATGTACCATTATCCATCATAGATGAAAGAGACGTCTTTCTCGATTTTTTTTTGTGTATGCTTACACTAAGTGTGGGGGAACCTTTGTTATGCTGAAAAAAAAATGGTTATAGCCAATGAGCTATGTGAGGATATTGATTAGCCAATGAGCTAAATTGAGTTATACATATTTGCGGAGATCGATATTTGAAGAGGTGAAATAATCATTTACGGGGTTGTGGTTTGAATGATGGCTAGCAACATGGAGGTTTAGACTTGACTTTATTTTCTTTTAACACCAATTTCATAAACCATCCCATGCCTTATCCATACCTTTATGAACCCTTAGCCTTAACGATATAACCCGAATAAAAGCCCTCTTTGATGAATTTATTTTCTTTGTTTTGATACTTGTACAAGCTTATGGTAAAAAGCATTGATCATGACTAGGCATTGAGTGATTTACATATACCCACCAATATATGAGTGTTGAGTGAATTCTTAAAATCATTCGTGAGGTGTTCTAGTTATGTTATCTAAAGTGTTTGGTTCATTTTTAAAAGTTTTCACATATTAAAAGCAAAACAATGATTATCTCTTTTGGGATGATTGTTACATTTTTGGAACCATGGTGTCAAGACCATTGAAATCAATCTTTGCTAATGTTAGACCTACTCGAGGGCGAGTAGAGCTTAAGTGTGGGGGAATTTGATAACGCGTAAAATGAATATGTTTTAAGTAGCGTTATTGTTGGTTTTGTGCATGATAATCGGCTATATTTACTCATAACTGTTGCAAAAGTGCAAAAGATGCGTATTGTGTAAGTATGTGTAGCCAGGTATCACGAATGATGAAGAAATGAAGTTTTTATGCACATTTGGAAGATTCTGAAGAAGTAAGTCGAGCAAGGAAGCTTTTGGACTCAATGATTGGGAACCATAATGATTTCTAAGTATCTACAAAGAAGGAAAGATCAAGTTTTGCCTTGGAAATCATCAGCGAAAGCAAAGAATGAAGCGTATAAGCAGAAAGTGAACAAAAGTCAAATCGCAAAACATCCACCGTTCGGTCGTAACCCGTAACCGGATCCGGCTGGGCATTTGGTCAAAACGCAACCGATCCGGTTGCCATCGTAACCGATCCGGTTGCATGCACTGCAGTTATACAAAGTTGCATTTATTGTTGCCTTAACTCCCCATAATCATTAGAGGCCGATCATTTCTTGCAATTAACTTGTGGAGAACGTTTTTTGTCAGTTGAGCAAGCATTTGAAGCTATATAATGAACCTAGTCCTAGTTTACTAGGTGTGACACAACAAAAAGAGTATTAGTTTACACCAAAACTAATACCAATCATTTTTATCAAGCCCAAAAGTCTAGTACATGCTGTAAAACGTCCAGGAGCAAGGAGAGAACAATTCTCATCCATAGTTTTGGTAGTTTGGAGTTATATGGTAAATCTAGGTGATTGGAGGCACGTGGTTGCTACAATCCACGAATTCTAATTCTTGTAATCACAAAAGTTTAGGTATTCTATGAACTTTGTTATGGATTTCTATTCTCTTGAATTATTTGAGTTACTTTGTTATGATTTGTGTTTAGTTATTATTATTATCATGGAGTAGTTTTGGGAAATACTTGTGTGTTGGGATGTAATTAATCATTCTAGTGTTCTTAAAATGTGATGCATGTATATATGATCTTGTTTAAATAAGTTTGTTGGAAAAATACTAGTCTTGGTATGATTTGTTGATAAAACATGTTTTAAGAAAAAGGACCGAAAGGATTTCTCTTGTGTTTTATTATAAAAAGTTGAGTGACAAACTAGTATGGGGATATGGTGATTGACAACCACCATGTTTGCTTATTAAAACAAGACTAGGAGCATTTTCATCACGAAAGGGTCGAAAGATTCGTAAGAACAAGTTTAATAAGAACATGTTGCAAACAAATGGATTTTCTAAAGAATAATCATTAGGATAAGGACCGAAAGGATTACCTAAATGTTTTTGTTCTTAGAATGATTTTTACAAACATATACCATGGTTGGAGATCATTTGCTTATGATTTGTGCATCACATCAAGAGTATACACCAAACCTTCATGAACACTATTTATGATTGATTATAGACTACACACAAGTATATATATTTCTTATTATTGAATTTCGCTATAACATAACTATTTGAGGAAGCCTTGACAAGCTTTCTTGTTGGAATCTTTTCATATAAAACAGTTTCAAACACAAAATCCCTTGGGACGATCTCGACTTACCAAACTTTGCTATAACGGACGAGTATACTTGCTCGTATGTGTTAATAAGTTAGATGGTTAAATCGTGTTTATAAATTTTTAAAACTTACACCACACGTAGCACATCAGGCATAGTCTGTGACAATGGCATAGGGTAGGTATAAGTGTTCGAAAACAACCAGTTCTAACAAGCGCATCAACTCAACCAAAACGTATATCACATAATGAAAGCTTTAAAAGTGTAGGTACCGCATTACTCAAAATATGCCTTTAAATAAAACACATAAGTTCAGTTCCGTCACATAATCACATATCAAATCAATCGAGTTCAAAATCATAAGTTTCGTTCCATCACATAATCCCATATCAAATCAATTGAGTTAAAAACTCCAGAATCATAATATACCGTTTACTCAAATCAAATTCCGTAATATCTCGATAATCACATCTCATTTTCCAAAACCAATAATCATATCTCATTTTCATAACGTTTCCATAATCAGTTCACAATATCCCTTAACACATCATCTCATAATTCAATTCGCAGTTCATACCATAATCAAATAAGAAGCTCTTTGGCAAGCGGCGTCGCTCTGTTGAGGATCAATTTTTCTCAAAAGTGGTTATAGTTTAGGGTTTATAAAATACTTAATTCTCTATAACCGGCTCGATACCATTCGAACACCCCCAAATCTCAGTACAGCGGAAGACTTAATCAAGTTTTCAGGGCGTTACTATTGGATTGGTATCGCACACAAGTATAGCCAAAAAGATAGTCATTTAACAATTAAAACCAATCCCAAATTTAAGTATTCAAAACATCTAATCCAAAATATAAATATTAGGCCCAAAACATGGTTTATTAAGATAGGTCCCCAAAGTTTATCAGAGTCAGAAAATGATCCTTGAACCCCGCCTCCTTGCCAAGCTTCCACCGTTCACGTATTCCAAACATCTCTCAAATACCTGAGAAATCATGCTAAAAGGTCAGCTTACGCTGGTGAGTTCATAGGTTTAAGTTCAACAAAATCATAGTGGACATGTAAGAGTTGATTTGCTAAGCAAGACCTAAGATAGGTAAATACCGTTCACACATGATCCTACCCGGATCTCTAATCAAATCCTGCATCCAGGGATTACTCGGGCCCCTGCGACTATAGTCCAACACTGTTGTGGCAAAATCTAGAACAATTGCCAACCCCGGACTAGGCCGATGTAGAAGTCTATTCTTAGCTAGGCACAGTTAAACCTAGACTAAGGCAACAACTACCGCACATCTATCTATACAGTCAAGCACATAAGCAAATCCAAATAGTTTTCACGGTCCAAAACAGTAGCATGATTCTCACCCCAAAATAGTTCAAAACGTAGTTAAAACGTAGATAAAAGTGGGCTATGAAACTCACCTCAAGCAATCAACGCAAGCAATCAACGCACAAATAAACACTAGCAGAAGATAACGGTATCACAGCACAGCAACTATCGACTCGGCACAACCTATTAATGTAGACCAAACTTAATATATACATTCCTCAAAATCAACGTTATATACCCCCAATGTATTCCATTTCATTATTTCCAAAACGTCTCGTTTCGCCATTTAATCCTAGTGTTTGGTATTCCTCATGTGGGTGTATCGACTCAATATGATGCCATGAATGCACTCAAACAACCAATATGTTATGCTCCACAACACAATTTGCGACTCCTCTCAACACAATATGTGACTCCGTTCAACACAATAAGTGACTCAATGCGACACAATGAGACGTCTAAGCAATAAGCTCCATAGTCCAATAAGTTTCGGAATAAACTGTAGACCTTATCGAATTCGTCAACTCGATAAACTCAATTATTCATTCGTATCGCTTATTATTCCATAAACCGGTCGCATCCTAACGAGTCATAAGGATAAGTCATCCATTAATAATGTTACCCGATGTACCTAGCGGGCTCTTATTAGATTCGTCAACCTAATAAGTCCGCTACCCACGTGGATTAACACTATTAATGCTAGTATATCTGTAACCCATGCACACAACGTAACGATTAAATACTTGAAAAACTAGTATTAATTGCCCATATTTGGCATATATCGATAAACGTGTACTCGAAACATCAATTGTTTATTTATTAGAAAGAAATTCTATTTTTAGTCGTTAGTTTCCGTTAAAATAGTAAATAACAAGATAATTCTTGTTATCGTCATTTTTGGTACAAAAAGCCCATTTATTATTTCTATTTCATAGTTCATTAGCATTTTCATGTTCATATATATATTTCGTCAAATTCCAATATGAATCTCATATCGTTATTCGTATCGAGTCCACAAGCACGAGTCATAACTTCTCGGCTTTTAATCAATCAATAGTCCAAATTATACTAAAGTCCATGTTACGGCTTTGTCGGAGTCAACTATTGACTAAAAAGTCAAAGTAACGCCGACGTAGCTCAAAGTCAACAATATATATATATCAAGTCCAAACTAAAGTCATATTAGCGCAATTCAATCCCAAATCAACTAAAAACAATCTCGCCAACCAATCAATCAACCAAATGTACTTGAAACCAATGTTATGACCCTAATGGCCATGACACGGTCGCGGTCAAGACCACGTGAACCAAACAAGCTCTAGAAGCTTTTCGGCTCCACGCGTCTCATCCAAACCTCAACAATACCAATCAACAAGCTACCAAATCGACCCGACTTGGACCCATGACCTAAGTGGGTCACGTACGTGACCATGGTGGTTCGTACGTCCCATAACTCATCACCAAACACAACCAAATCAATTCCACAACATCCCAATCCAATCATTCAAGCTCCAAACACTAACCAAACACAAAACCCATCATCTATCTTAACCAAAAATATGCAACTAAACCCTAAATGCACAAACCCATCAAATTAATACACCACACACTTACAAAACACTAATTACTTGTTTATTTAATCACAAATTAGCTTTAATTTCATATTCCACCCAAAAGCCCCAAAAATTATAATTAGGTCGAAACCCTAATTATCAATTCGTGGGTTTTTATTGCCCAATCAAGCTCAAAACATGTTCTATTTACCTTATATAATCACCAATTGCAAAAGCCATTTGAAACCCTAAAGATTCGATTTGTATTTTCAAGATTTGGAGATGTTATTGTGGTCTATATAGCGCGTGCCATATATGGTTGGAAAGAGGGAAGAAAGATCTTTAAGATGGTGGTGGTGGTGAGTGGTCACTCGCCAGCGTGTGGCCGGAAATGGCCGGAACAGTGGCCGGAATTCAAAGGGGGCGGCTAGGGTTTGCTTTAGAGAGAGAGTAGAGAGAGAAATGTATTAGTGTGTGTGTTTTAGAGAGAGAAACAAATGAGGTGAAATGAGGATTTGGGTGGGTATTTATACTAGGCCACTAGGGACCTCAAAATATTAATTTGGGAGGAGGGGGCGCCGGTTTCAAGAGAAAAGGGGAGGGGTCGGGTTGTAATTTTTCGTAACTATCTCGCTTACCCATTCCCAGCTCATATTGTCCCCGAAAGTGTCCCACAACATTTATTCAACTTTCCAACATCGTTATTTACATTTTTCCACGAGTTTTGACTATTTATTTGTCAATTTTCGAGTTACGGTCTAAAAGATACAATCTTTCTCGTTTTAGGCTTTTCTAGTGCCTAATCGAATAGTGTCTACCAAATAGAGTTAAAACTCATACGATAACTCATTCAATAGTGAAATAAACCATAAAAACCAATAGACGATATAAAATCAAGTCATGGTTTATAAAAATAATGTTAAAGGCAAAGCTCGGTTCAGTTTAACGTAATGCGGTTACCTAAAATAGACTCCCTAAATTTGCCAGTTGTCACATTTAGCCTCTCATATTGCCTCTCATATTATAGCATGCGTAAAAATTCAAGGTTTGACATCATCAATGAAGAAATGAATTAAATACAGAAATGTAATATGAAATACTAAAACTTGTGGCATGATAAGCGTGAATTCTGCCTTGGAAAGGACTTGTATACTGCTCGAAATTGTCCTCCTTGAAGCCCTTAATCGTCTCTGGTTATTGTGTGTTGAGAGGATTTGTTAAAATGCAGAATTAAGGCTTGTATTTATAGTCTCAACTAAGTTACGGCTTAACCTCTAGGGTTAGTTACGCCGTAACCTTTGGATGTAGGACGTTCTTATCTTCATTGATGGAACTACGACGTAACTTAAAGGTCAGTTACGATCGTAGAACTTTCATTAACCACTTTACGCCGTAACCATGAGAATGGTTAAGTCATAACATCCTTTGCCCACGAAATTCTTCTAAGTCTTGAAAATATATACGGCGCAACTTTCGAGGCATTTATTTGACCACATGCCTATTCTCGTAACATCATTTATTTGACTACGAAATTCTTCTAAGTCTTGAGAGTGGTTATGTAGTAACATCATTAACCACTTTACGCCGTAACCATGAGAGTGTTTATTTCCAGCTATGACGGGCATTATTCTTTCAAGGCATTTATCTAACCACAAGCCTATTCTCCTATGAGAATATGTCGTTGATTATGATCCAACCCCCTTCAGGATGTTTCGCTCGTGGTTTACAATGGATGGTTTTGAGTAGTTGGTGGTGGATTCTTGGCATAACGATGTGGTGGTTGACTATAATGAGATGTCTTATTTGAATAAGAAACTCCAACTTTTGAAACAAAAGATAAAGATTTGGTATCAACAAAATAGAGTTAAAGCAAATGAAAAGAGGAAGGATATTCTAGAGAAACTAAGAAGAGTTGTTGAATTCTATGAGGGATCTATGGAAGTTGTTGCCGGATTTGGATTCTGTAAGGAAGAAAGACTTGGATCAAAAGGCAAAGGTAAAATGGGCAATAGAAGGCGATGAAAACTCGAAGTATTTTCATGGAATCGTTAATAAAAAGATACATCAAATGGCTATTAGAGGAGTTACAGTAAATGGTTAATGGGTTATGGATCATATTAGGGTTAAGCAAGAATTCTTCCAACATTTTGCTAATCGGTTTTCTAGTTGTTCAAATGCTAGGATTCAATGCAATAATGGCGTTGTTTATCCAGTAAATCTATCTCGCGATCAACGGGTTTCTCTAGAAGATGTGGTTTCTGATGTGGAGATAAAAAATGCGGTGTGGGATATTTATCGGGCTGTGAAGTGTTTTTTTTTCCGATCAGGCCGGTTTCTTAAAGGATGTAACCCATCTTTTATAGCATTGATTCCTAAAGTTAACGATGCTAAATCTGTGAAGGATTTTTGTCCTATTAGCTTAATAGGATGTCAATATAAGATTGTGGGTAAGATCCTTGCTAATAGGTTAAGTAGGGTGATTGGTGGTTTGGTTAGTAAGGAGCAATCTGCATTTATTCGTGGTCGACAAATTCTTGATGGCCCAATGATTCTTAGTGAACTGATAGAGTGGTGTAACCAGAAGAAGAAAAAGGCTATGATTTTTAATGTCAATTTCAAGAAAGCGTACGACTTAGTTCAATGGGATTTTCTTGACATGATCTTGCATCATTTCGGGTTTGGAGCTACATGGAGGGGTTGGATAAAAGGATGCCTCATCTCTTTTACTGTTTCGATTCTAGTTAACGGGAGTCCTACTCATGAATTCGGTTTCAACAAGGTTTACGTCAAGGTGGTCCTCTTTCTCCGTTTTTATTTCTGTTGGCTATGGAATCTTGGCATATTTGCTTCGTTCGAGCAATGGAACTACGTTTCTTTAAAGGTGTTCAAATAGGCTCTCAAGAGAGTATGCACGTTTCTCACTTATTCTATGCCGATGATGCGATTTTTATTAGGGAATGGAAGGAGAAAAATTTATGCCACCTTGTATGCATATTGCAATGTTTTTTCCTTACATCAGGTCTACATATTAATCTCCACAAATATAGTCTTATAGGTGTTGGAGGAGTTAAGTTTGATGATGTTTCTAGAGGTCCAAATTTGATTGGATGTGATGCTTCTAAAACTCCATTCAAATATCTCGGAGTGATGGTTGGCAAGAAATGTCTTGGATTCAAGCATGGGATATGGTTATTGATAAAGTTGTTTTGAGACTTTCTAAGTGGAAGGCAAAGACTCACTCTATTGGTGGAAGATTCACTCTTACCAAAGCGGTCTTGAGTTCCTTACCAAGTTATTATTTCTATCTGTTTAAGGTTCCGGTTTTTGAGTTTAAGATATATAAAATATAATAAAACATAAAGACATCAAGAGTACACAGCGGAAGACTTAAGATCATAACAAATAAATTAATTAACTGAAAGTATGCGTAACGTACCTCTTGCGAATATCAAATCCCTCAAGCAAAGCAAAACCACCCTCGAGCAAAGCAAACCAAAGAAGTACTTATTGGTGTAAGAATAATGTCTTACAACCACGTTCTTGTACACACGAATTAACCAAACGAATCAAGCGATTGCTAGATCTAACACAAGTCCTCGTTTAAGAAAAACGAAACCGAACTCCCTTACAAATGGGGTGCTCGGCCGAATATAGACTAGAGAGAGGAGAGGAGAGATCTAGGGTTAATTCAATGCACAAGTGTATGAAACCCTAGAACCTAATCCTCTATTTATACAAGTAGGTAAACTTAGGGAACAAGTTTGTGAATTAGGATTTGTTTAGCCCTATGGCCGCCACCAATGCAAGCCCAAAGCCCATTCCATAACTTTTCCAAGTTTCCATTTCTAGTCCTTCTTCTTTTCATTTAACGTCGTTAGTCATTTTTCCGTTAAATACTTAACGATCGTTAACCGGACTTAATGTGCAATAATTAATCGTAAACATAAACATTAATTATTAATTTTAATTCTCATTCGCTAATGTGTGCAATCCCGTGGTCACGAGTTCGAATCCGGACATTCACATGTTTGTAAATATATACATTTCCAACAGCTCCCACTTGGATATGTTTACAAAACGTGAAATGACATTGGTTAGCGTCTAGCAACACGCCAATGCCCCCGGTACAACTCGTGTATGGTTTTCTGGAGAAAAACCAAGTTTGATGATTCATCATCATATTCATCCTTTTGTTTCTAATACCATGTTAATAAGAATATGGATCTCACTCATTTCTTAATTAATTATTCTGTTTCTCGCTTTATGTGATTGATTAAGATTACCAATTCTTCTGAACATTTTCCAGAAGACCTTGGGCATGGCCATGCAAACATCTTAACAACCCTACGAGGGGCCCAGTAGTATTATACTTCAAAATAAATTTGAAGGAAACAAATCCCATTTTGACTACAAGCAGGATTCATAAATTTCGCAACACTTCTGAAAATAACCCTTATAACTACCGCCACGTATAGCGTTAGATTGCTTCACAGAAATGCACTACATCCATGACATATCTCTTGTATCTCAAGTCAGAGGATAAATATTCATGATATACTTAATGACTAAGATCCATAAAGTATCATCATGTGGGTGGGATAAGTCCTATACTCAATTCATTGAATATCATCTGAATTAGTCATGCTACGCATCAATATACTTTCAAGTATATTCTAACTAATACTCAGATTTGTCTTAATTCAATATCATTCCCATGTTATTGATCGACAACGGACTATTTAGAATAACTTAAGTTATTCAAGGATTTAAACATGCAAATACAGGACACAATATTATAAATGAAATTAAACGTATACCGTACTTTAATTCATTATAAATAATAATTGTTTAACATCCTTTATCCAAATACTAAATAGATCAATGCATGATAATTCTTAGTTAATGAATTTTGCCACAAGTCATGCATACTTGTTGACAAGGCATAACTTCAACTAACTTTGATCTATAAGAATTTTGAGAATACTTATTTCAAGAATTCAATAAGTGAATTTCTTGTATATGTTTACACATATCTTGATATTTTCATATCATTCCATAAGGTGCGTGATAACCTGAACCACCTTTATATGACAATCATCTTTCAAAACTTTTAAAGTTTAAAGTATTCTTTATTCTTTAATGTATAATGCAACTATGCTCTTAGTTGAGCATAACTAGTCAACATGGTCATCATCAAGGATACCGTGACTAGATATGAGTGTCATCTCAATTATACTAGCATCATTGTGTACAACAATATGCTCTTTAAATATCCGTAAACTTTTGAACAGTTATAGTGTAATGTTGGTGCCTACCAAAACTCAAGTTTGTTGGCAATGACAATTATGAAACAATTGTCATATAATCATCCATAGAATCTAGGAGCATCTCCAGATTGTGGAATGTGATTCTAAATCCAAACATATTCCTTTAAAATATTTATTACACTAACAACTTTCAATGTTGTCAAATCATCTTGTAATCAAGCATGACACAACAACTTTATACACAACATGATGTTCATGATGAATCTTCAAGTTAAACTTTAAGATCTCATCTATCTTGTCAAAGATATGTATTCATCATGTTCTATTTGACTCATTTATTTACCGCATATGTTTATAATAATAAACATATATTCCAAGGTTATATATCTTATTTCCAAATCTTACAAACGAAGTTTCATTCCCAACTAAAACTTAATTTAAGTGGAATGTAGTTGCCCATACAACATATAAGATTTAAGATAAATAAATAATACTCCCACTAGCTTTCAGGAATACTTATGAGCAATCTTATTTTAATTATTAAATCAAACATTGATTTAATATTAAACATAAGAATCATCTCATAGATGCATGCATATATCCATTCATGGATTCTTGCAGTTTGTACATATTCAAAGATTATTTGAAATCATAAAACTACTTTGTATTACTTATCGTCCTCGCAAAAGTAATATCACAACAAAGAGTTTTTACATTCATTGTCAAAATTTCATATCAATGAAACTAAGTATGACAATTATAATCTTTATATTTAATGTATCTAGAAAAGAATATTCAATCATAGTTAATTGCTTAAATATGATTAATATTGTTATCACTAGACATGCATTAAATATGTGTACAATATTGTCCATATGATTTCTACATAAAGATTTAAACCACTAGGGTTTCCATCCTTTGAAGAAAATCATCTTCATTTAGATAAACCAAGTATCTAAAATTGATTATATTTATGGACAGCATCTCAACATTCATAGTACGATTGATTTACCACAATTCAACATTTGGTAAATTTATCATTATGATTAACAGGCTTACCATGATCCTGAAACTCATATTCCTCAAAGATATTAAATATCTCGAGATATCCTTACGGATCTATGAATGACAATTCCATCATATTAAGGTCTATCATTTTCATGTTTAGCCTCATCATGATATTTGCTAGTGCATTTTAGAAGATTGTGTATTTTGTAATTCAATCTTTCAAGATCTAAACAAAACTCCCACTTGCCTTTAACAATTTAAAGATTACCTTTAAATAGTTTAGTAAGTAGAGCAACAATACATTGTTCTCTTTTGGGATATTACAAAAACGTTGACAGTTTCTGACATTAGTTTGTTACAACTCACTCTATAAGTAGTTTAACAAATTCAGAACTTCATTTATAAGACTTAATGTGATTCATCACATTCCATAAACAAATGGTGTCTTATCAATCTTCTAGGTTGGAGTCTTATTGAGTATATTCAATCTATACTCAATCTACTAACCTTGATAACTTTTGGAAGAAACTATAGTTATCTTGAATCAAATAATGCCTACAGATTTTGATTCTTCTAACCGAACATACCATAAAACTATGGTATTTCTTAGAATTAATATTGTAAGAAAATCTAACAATATTTTAGATAACCATCTACTCTTTGGCTTACCTATTTACCAACAAAGTAAAACTTAATGGTACAATAGAATTACCAAGTCAATTGCATGTATTATAACACAAATATTTTGACCAAGTCAAAAGAGATATTAGTTATAATCCCACTATACGTTATAAGTCATTGATCAACTCATTGACTTCATGCATATGTCTTAAAACATAGCAAGTTAACGTCTTACTTTATATTCTAAGTCTTTAAAAGACTTCATGTTTGTGACTTTACAAAATCATAAACATTTATAATTAAAGTAATTATGAACACCACCTCGGTTTCAATTAATATTTCAAGTTAATATTTACTACATATATTTAAGTCATTCAACGAATACTTAAATTCAAAGTAGTATTAGATTACTTCATTTAATTATGTCATTCCATGAAATGTTCAACGTAAGAAACTGCAAAATCATCCATGCTCGTTCTCACAGCACGTGGATATTTTACCTTGGGCTACAATCTAGTTCACGTTCTCACGTAACATAAATTGTAACTACAAGTGTTTCTTAAATATTGAATGACATAAATATTTAAAATAAAGTAGTCTTTGTTATCATCTTGACACATGTTCTTAATAGGGCAATCATACATATATAAATGTATACTTCCTATTAGAACGTTATTCTCTTACTTTTCAGTCAAGAGAATCCTTTTAAATCATATTAATATGTGTTGTACCTTGCACACAATAGATTTCTCCCACTTGTGCATGGAACAACATCATGTAGCATATAAACAACACGATACACGTTCGTTTATTTGATTAATATGATTTGTGTCATAGATATAACTAGTAGATGTAGAACTATATTTTTTAGTAAGGAAACGCATACCGACTATCCTTAAAAACATAAGTGTCTACAATTGGAAAGTAATTATCTTTGAAGATAATCTGGGTTACTACACAAGAAATAAGGCTTGTAGCTCCCACTGAATTAGAAATCATTAAAACAACTTCTTATTCAATAATGCAACACAAATGCTCCCACCTAATCGACAACATTGTAAGTGTTGCATAACCAGTGAAAACAACTTGCTTGCTTTTTACTTTCCTACACCTTTGAAGAACCATACGTAATTATTACTAAGGTACTAAAAGGTGTATTCTACTATATAAATGATAGGTTATCCATCAATGTTATTAACTCGAAAAATTGGGTATGCAATTTCTTCCTCAACAAGCCTACCATCCCCATACTGGTATGTAGTACCTTTAAAGGCTAAAGCAAAACAACTAGATAAAAATATGCTAGTTTGCCTTTTACCAATTTTTGCGGTAATTAGTCTAGCTTCTAATCTAGTAACTCATATACATGTTTTCCAGTTAACCAACATTCATGTTGTTACAAAGGATTCATTCACCAAATGAGAGTAATGAAATCTTTATGGAAAATAAGATGTGCAATTCATTGCTAAGAGTTACATTAGAATTTAGACAATTCAAATGTTCCTATTATACCTTTCTCATTCATGAAAAGGGATAGGATTGAGTCTCATGCTTCTCCCATGGAAAAGAGACTTCGTTTGTCTTATCAGTAAATTATTCTCTATCAAACATTTGTTTGAATGCTAGAATGGATCAATTTACAAATCAAAGACTAAACCACGTTTACGGTTAAATGTTGCATTTATACATTCAAAAGAATTACAAAATTCAATTTTAGTATTTTCGATAATTTACCTTTTCAATAAACAATTAAATACCCAAGGTTCATATTCATATAACCAATTAATATTTATTGAAAACTAGGATCCAAATTGTAATAATTTCATTACATCAGCTTGATCTCTAGTAATGAACCTTATACAAAATGGTAGAGCATTTGCTCAATTGCCAATTTCAATTGCAATTCCTAGATTTATGGGATTTACATATAGTCAATATCAATCGCCATGTAAACATGTTTTATCCCATCTTATGCCTTGAGTTGCCAGCTCTCACTACAAAACTCAATTAAGTTGTCCAACTTAAGAAACTGCAAAATCGTCCATGCCCGCTCTCACGACACGTGGACATTTTACCCTTTGATTACGATCTAAGTCACGATCTCACGCAAATAAAAAATAATCTTAGGTGTTTCCGTTTCGTTGTATGGCATATAACTTAAATTAAAGGGTAATAGTTTTGATGTTAAATCAAATATGTACAAAGATGTCATGCATTCACCTTTGTAGCATAGTTTTTATTAAAACATATATATCTTGTTTTAATGTATAAGCTTTTCATCATCAAACTTTAATTGAGGTATTGGATTCACCAATCAAGGAATTTAGTATTAATTATCATCCATTATACCGTACTTTTGCATAAGTGTAAACACTTAGTGTTTCGGGTAATTACCACCAAGTGGCGCATGGAATTAAAACTAATTCGCCCTTAAGATGAGCTTGCACATTTAATGGCTTACTAAGTAGCTCCACTCGAACTTACAGAGGGCCGAGGACCAGGTACGCGCTAAAGCACAACCTTAGACATCCTTTCAGTGTGACTATGCGCACTTCTTTAAACCCCTTTTATTAGTTCATTCTCATGGGTGAGCCTTTCAGACCATTTGTACCAAAGTCATCAATCAATTAAACGATTATGATTACTATTCTTAAAAATACATGTTTCACCATTGTTTAGGTCAGTTTATTTTTTTTCTTGTAAAAATACCCTTGTTACATATATCAAACAAGCAAGTATTTGTAAAAAATAAACAAGTAAACAATGAATGCATAACAAATAAAAGTCATGCATATCAAATAGCCAAATGCAAAACGGTTTTGATAAATCCTATTAATAACCAATTCTAGATTTGTCAATATGCATATATTTAATTAAGACTTTCACCCGTTTTCATCTATGTACAAGGTGAACCACATGCATCGATTCATCGATTGCGCAAGTCAAAATTAAATACATACCACATAGCACATAATTGATTAAATTAATAATTATTGAGGTCTTCCCCAATATAGATCTATCATAATTGAGTGTATATCACTTAAACAAGAAAGACATACAATAAAGCAAATCCATGATAAAACATGCAGATAATTATCATGGATATAAAATTACACTTAACAATTAATGCAATTAAATCAAAGTTACGCATATACACATAAAGTTGCATGCATCTTAGGGTTTCTAATCCAATTAAAACAATAGTTTACAAAACCCTAATTAGGGCACCAAATAAAACGCCCCTCAAAATTAGGGTTTAGGTTTTGCAAACCCTAGATCTAAGCATACAAATAATAACACATTCATGTTTATTTTAATTATGTGTTTCAATAATTAATTACTTGTTATACAAGGCTCGTGATGCCACTGTTGAGTTTAAGATATATAAAATATAATAAAACATAAAGACATCAAGAGTACACAGCGGAAGACTTAAGATCATAACAAATAAATTAATTAAATGAAAGTATGCGTAATCACCTCTTTGCTTAATATCAAATCCCTCAAGCAAAGCAAAACCACCCTCGAGCAAATCAAACCAAAGAAGTACTTATTGGTGTAAGAATAATGTCTTACAACCACGTTCTTGTACACACGAATTAACCAAACGAATCAAGCGATTGCTAGATCTAACACAAGTCCTCGTTTAAGCAAAACGAAACTGAACTCCCTTACAAATGGGGTGCTCGGCCGAAATATGGACTAGAGAGAGGAGAGGAGAGATCTAGGGTTAATTCAATGCACAAGTGTATGAAACCCTAGAACCTACCCCTCCTTATATACTAGTAGGTAAACTTAGGGAACAAGTTTGTGAATTAGGCTTTGTTTAGCCCCTATGGCCGGCCACCAATGCAAGCCCAAAGCCCAATCCATAACTTTTCCAAGTTTTCCATTTCTAGTCCTTTCTCTTTCCATTTAACGGTCGTTAGTCATTTTTCCGTTAAATACTTAACGATCGTTAACCGGACTTAATGTGTAATAATTAATCGTAAACATAAACATTAATTATTAACTTTAATTCTCATTCGCTAATGTGTGCAATCCCGTGGTCACGAGTTCGAATCCGGACATTCACATGTTTGTAAATATATACATTTCCAACACCGGTTGGAGTTCTTAGACGTCTTGAATCTTGTAGAAGTAAATTTTTCGAGGAGTGGATTCTGGTGCTAGAAAGACAACATGGTTTGGTTGGGATAAAGCAGTCGCGAGTAAGGATGTTGGAGGCTTTGGTATGTCTAGTTTATTTGCTAAGAACCGTTCTTTGATTTTTAAATGTATTTGGAGATTCATGTCACAACCTGATGCGTTGTGGGTGTCGGTTATTAAGGCTATTCATGGGTTAGATGGTAATCTCGATCAGGTTGTTCCTGTGGGTAAGTCATCTATTTGGCTAGATTGTATACGTAGTATGGCTCGGTTAAAAGTCAAAGGTGTGGATTTGTTATCGTGTGCTACAAAAAAGTGGGGAATGGAAAATGTACCTCTTTTTGGTTGGAGAGTTGGATAGATGATGGTACTTTGAAAGAAAAATTCCCTCGTTTATTTTCCTTAGAGGAGAACAAACAAGTCACAGATTTTGATAAAAATGGTATACATTATGGTTTTAAAAGAACACCTAGAGGGGTGTTGAAGGGATGCAATTGGAGGAGTTAGCAAACAAGATTAGTATGGTTGTGTTCTCAGATGTTCATGATAGACGCTCGTGGTCTCTGGATGGTGGGGGTCTTTTTTTGGTCGCCTCGGCTCAAAAACGTATAGATGAAGGGTTGTGTCTTTTGGATGGGCCGCCTATAAGATGGATTAAGTTGGTCCCTATTAAAGTGAACACTTTGGCTTGGCATATATCGATGAATAAGCTCCCGTTAAGGTTTAATATGTCCTTGAGGGGATTGGAAGTGCCTTCTATTGTTTGCCCAGTTTGTCAGGCGGGGGTTGAGACCACAAATCATCTTCTCTTTTCTTGCTCGCTTGCTTCTGCTACTGTCACAAAGATTCAAGTGTGGTGGGGGCTTCATGTTACCAAGATTTCCTCGTACCAAGATTGGCTAAATTGGTTAGAAGGTTTGAAGTTTAAGAGGGAGTTGAAAGATTATTTGGAAGGTACTATGTTCGTTTTTTGGTGGTATCGTAATATGTTGATCTTCTCGTTAGAAGTCCCGGCAAAGGCATCTTTTTATGATCTTATTGTGCATCATGCTTTCGTTTGGTGTAATGCTAGAGCTAAGAGAAAGATAAATGTGGTTGGTTGGCTTGAATGCCCTTTGACTGAACTTTTGTAATTGTTTTGTTGTTCGAGTCTTAGCTCCTTGCTAGGCTCGTTTTGTTTATTAAATTGTCGTTCTAAAAAAATATGCATTTTTAAACGTCGGCAAATTAAAATACTAGTACTAATCAAGTAACTTATGCGATAAACATATCTAATCCGTTAGACAAATTTCAAAGCACATAATATATCTCATCATATTAACATATCTACGCTTTTACAGTTACATGATACTACTACAGATTAAACTAACTTTATAATAATCAATTACAGCTTCTAAACAACTAGCAGGGTACCCGCGCGTTGCGGCGGCGGGTACCCTGAAACTAAATTTTTTGGCATGCAATGTTTTTCGATTATACTAAAAGTTTTGGCGAGCGGAGGCCACCTAGACCATGTCAAGGGGTGGTGATGCCGACACATGCCGTTAGCGGTGGTGACAGATTTAGTTGGTGGCTCCGGTTGCTATTTAGCACAAGAGTGGCAATTTACGTTTTTGAGATTGAGTGTGAGATATGATTGGTCTTTTGTGTGTGTTTATTTGTGGGTTTTTATACCCGTTTTGTACTAATCAATATATTTAATGGGCTGTTAAAGTGGGCTGCAAGAATGGGGTTGTTACAAGACATGACTTTTAAAGTCATAAAAGTGGGCTTTAAAAATATTGGAAGGACTTTAAATTTTGTATTCAATCACTACTAATGTTACAAGTATTGACTTAACTTTTAAGCTAGCATGTATATGTATTAATTTAGCAAGAGACATTATATTTCCATAATAAGTAAGTTACAAAGTCTGAATTTTAAGCCTTGCTATTTAAGGAATGTCCTAAATGCATTATAAGGTAGTAAAGATGAACATGCTATAATTAACATCGATATACAAAACACGTTGAAAAAATAGTACGTTTATATTCAAAACTTAATCACTTTTAACAACTTAAAATGCAAAATTAACACTAATTAGCCCTAATTTACATCTAACAACTTATTTGACACATAAACAAATTAAGTAACACACAAAACCTAATCATTTTTAACAGCTTAAAATCAGAAATTCAACACTACTTTACATTTACAATTGCGAAGGCACTTGGCATTCGCTTTTAGAATTATTGATTTTACCAAGGAATGTTACACCTCCTAAACTTAAAGATGCAAATTATGTGGTTAATTTGTACACCATGACAGTAAGGGCCTGTTTATTTTTAACTTAATGGATCAAATGAGGAAGAAAAGCATAACTAAGTGTGTTTCTTTTTCTTTGGGGCTCACAGATTTCGCTTGTATCATCTGAATGCCCAAAGATTTAAAACTACACTACTCCCCATTCAGTGGGAATAACAGAAGTAGAGATGGCAAAAAACCCCAAATCCGATGGAGAATCCGAAACCCAACCCCGATTTGACCGGGTAATCCCCGAGTTGACCGGGGATGGAGGTGGGGAATCCCCGAGACTGAAAAGCGGGTATGGAGGCGGGAATGGTAATACCTTCGGGTCCCCGAACCTGTCCCTGAATATCTTTTCTATATGAATACAAATTGTATATGTATATAATATTTGAAATCTTGTCAATTACTAGTTAATATCGTCTTTAAAATAATCTTTTATAATTTTAAAAACAAGGCTGTTGTTGAGCTTGGTCCACTGGGGTAACTATATTTAATTCAAATACTCCAACATTCCACAATATATGATGATTTTGTAGTCATACTTTGGTTTTCGTACATATGGTAAGTCGTACTCTCTATTATATTTTGTGTTGAATGTTTGAATTTACTCAAATGAATGAATTTTGTTTGATGTTAGTTTGGTTTCAATATTTATAATATATTACATATGTCAATAGTGTAATGGGAAAAAAATCCCTGATTCCTCAATGGGGATCCCCGTTCCGCATCGGGGACGGGGATGGGGACTTAACTGTGACCCCCGACGGGGATGGGGATGGGGATGGGGATGGTAATAGCTATTGAACTTCGGGGATGGGGATGGTATCAACCATTCCCCGCAAACCCGGCCCCGTTGCCATCTCTAAACATAAAGGACCCACTATTCTTTATAGCCATCTTAATTGAAACAAAAAAACAAACAGGCCCTACGTTCCTATGTGTTTGTGTAGTATTTCTATATGTTGTTTAATAATTCTTATATTTTTTTTTGGATAAAAGGTCAAAGACCTGTTAAATATTAGTAATAATTCTTATATTTCATCACCTCGGATCAACATATAACAAGTGCCCACAGGGCATCGCTAAAGGTGCAATAATTGATCTCGATTTTTCCTTTTAAATTTAAAAATGCATTTAAAACACACTTTAAAACACACTAATTGATTTTATAACTTACCTCAATTAGTTTTGATTTCGCAATTAATACTTTAGAGTTTCTTTATATGGTCATCTAAACTAGTGTCTTGAAGGCACTGGTTAGACATAGAAAAACTTGTTAGTCGGTCCGATGATTAGTGTTAATACAATTTTGGGCGCTCTACTGATGAAGATTAGTGTAGGCTAACTCTTCAGGAAATAGATCTTGTATTAAGTATAATCCTTGATTGTAAGCTGCTAAGAAAACCAACACCGTTAGCCTCACCGCGGAACGGGGTTCCGCGGTCAACCTCCGGCGTGAGAGTAAGTGGTAGTTTTAGAGAGGTAAAATCAGTTCTAGAGAGAGAGAGTGTGTGTAAAAAGGTTACCACCTGAGTAGTGGCGAGGCCTCTATTTATATGGTTGACCTTTCTGTCGTGTTCTCAAGGTCACGGGCTATGAGAGCGACAGTTTGTGAGTGGGGAGTGACGTAGGTCAACTCCAAAGCTTGTCCCGTTGCTGAGACAACGATGTTTTTGGGCGGGAGTTGTCCCGCTTTCCCTTTTAGGGGCCTGCAGGCTGTAGTACATCAAACCTAGGCAAGATTCCTTACCTTTTCTGTGGGACGCGGTTATGGCCTTCCTCGGACGTACCTGTTGTCCGTGTCCGAGGCGCGCGTCCCTTGGTTAAGTGGCCTCCGGCCGGGTTACGTGTCATCCGCGCCTGATCCGTGCGCGTGCCGGGGGTCATACACGATCAAGTCCCCCCAGTCTAGTATGTTTGTTGGTTCAGGACAAGCGTTCTAGACTAAGTTGTCATCCCCGGATAAGCGTTGCTGGTTACACCGTGGATAAGTATGATCCGTGGTTTTTCCATTTATGTGTGGTCCCACTTATACCCGAATGAGCGTTACAGCTGGCCGTTGGGAATCTAGAATGATTCTTGACCGCGCGTTTTCTGACTGACATGATGTTTTGGCTGCTTCTATCTCAGCCGTTGATCTAAACAGATCTGGGCCGTTTATCATTTGCTGGAGACGTGGCAATTTTTCGGCCCTTCGATTAGCCTGTTAGTTTAACTTCTAGGAGAGTATAAATACCCCACTTTTTTACCTTTTTGGCTACTGTTGCCATTTCGTCTTCCCGTGTTAAAAAAGAAAAAAGCTTATCAAGCCCTTTGTCTGCGTCTTTATTCTTTCAGGTTAGGTTTTTCTTCCCTTACTATAGTTCCATGGCTAAGAAACTGCTATGCGATTTCACTTGCAAGTTATCACAGAAGGATCTTAGTGATTTCTATGCTAAATATCATATTCCTCCCACTGTCCATCCCCTAGTTCCTGGTCCTAATGATACTATAAGAGACACTCCGCAGGGTAAAATAGGCGTATACACTAGGTTTTTTGAATTTTGTAATTTTAGGATTCCCCTTTCTGGGTTCTTGTGTAGAGTTTTGGAATATTTTCAGATCCATTTATCCCAGTTGTCCGTTTTAGCCGCTGCTAGGATTAGTCATTTTGAGATCCTTTGCCGCGTCCATGGTGGTATCCCTACTGTGTCTTTGTTTAGGAAGTTCTATTACTATGGGATGAAGGATGGGTGGATGACCTTGGAGAAGCGTAAGGGTCCTAAGTCATTGGTAATGCCAGTTTGTCATACCGCTCCTTTGGATTCTGTAAAGAATTGGAAGGAGTATTTCTTTTGGGTTGACGCGACCGTTTTTCCTTTGTCTATCCCGTGGAATGACAAGGTCTCCGTTAACCGTGATCCACCCCCGACTGATGACGATGTTGACCTAGAGCTGATGCGCCTCCTTGACACGCAGCGTGCTCCTTTTAAGAAATTTCTGGAGCCTTTCCTTTGCGTGATTGGCCTTAGCCGCGCTTGGGATGATGCTACGGCGCGGCCCACTTTTATGGCTTCGGATACCGAGGGTGGGTTCTTTTATTAGGGTTTGTCGCGTCTTATTGCCTTCTTTCTCCTTTGTATTTGTTATTAACACTTGTTTTCTTCTTTTTGCATAGATGTCTCTTTTTGCTTTCATCTATCAGCCGGATCCATTTGAGGTGACATCTGGTGAGAGAACTTTGCAAGAGGGGGAGAAGACGCTCCAAGATGAAACCGCGTTACGGTCATAGAGCCTTCTCGATAACTTGATTACTCGGTCCAAGAGACCATTGTGGACAATGCAAGCAAAGCCGGTAGACACATGGAAGAAAAGAGTCCGGCTCGATGTTCCTGCCAAGCAGCCAGAGAAAAAGAGAATTACTCTGGCGTCGGGCTAAGGGTTCGTCCAATACGAATGGGTCTTGCCGAATTTTTTTAATGAGGAATAACCTATATGTTTTTTGGCTATGTAGGTGATGCTGCCGCGGGACCTATTCCCATTATAGAGCTTCGTGATGAGTCCGACTCCGAGCCCCGGCCTCTTGAGATGACTGTTGATTCTTCTGAAGCCACGCCGGTTCCTCAGTCAGATCCGGATGCTACTTCAAAGACATCCACTAGTGCTCCTCAAGAAAATTTGGATATTGAGATGTCTGGTCCATTCCCCGCCTTTGCAAAATGGGAGAATCTTTTCAGGGCCGAGTCTCCGCCGCAGGACCAATCTGGTCATCGTCCTACAGCCTCGGATGATGATTTTTACGAGTCCCTCTCCGTGGTGACAGCGGAGGCTAAAAATATCTATGTTCCCAAGTGGTTGCCCACTAATGATTTTCGGATGAACGATGCTTGGGTATGTTAGAGTATGTTGGATAATCTTGCCACCCCCGGCTACTTGTCAACGCTGCGCAATATGGCGCATACAGATTTGCTTGATCAGTACAACATTGCCACTATGCTGCAAACCTGTATGTCCTCCGGCGCGTCTGCGGTTGAATTTGAGTTGAACAGACTAACAGGTTGAACAAGAGGCTTGAGAGGAGAGATAAGAAAATTGAGGGCTCAAGGCAGAAAGTTCAGGAGTTGGAGTCCGAGGCTGAGGAGGCGAAAGGTCTCCGCGAGCATGTTGGTCTGCTCAAGTCCGAGTCCGAGGAGATGAAGAGATTGCGAGAGCGTGTGTCGCAGTTGGAGGGCATGATTGCCCCGAAAGATGAACAGCTGGCCAACCTGACTATTGAAAATGCTGAGTTAAAGGGTAAGGTAGCTGTCACACCCCAATTTTGTTTGCAGCGGAATGGAATTCCTGGGTATTGACTGTCATAGCATCACAATCACAGTTATATTGAACGACCCTAAGTGTCGTTTGGAAAATACATCGTTTGATTTAAATAAAACAATCGAGTTTACAAAGATAGGTCCCAATTGAAAATCATCTTGTGCGGAAATAAGTTGTTACAATTCAAACGATGTTTTAAAGTATGTAAAACCCAAGTGAGACGCGTCGTCACCACGACTCCATGAGGTGCCCAAATGCATGCCATGAAGTGTATGCCTTAGATACCTGAGATAAAACATGCTAAAAGTGTCAACACAAAGGTTGAGTGAGTTCATAGAGTTTGAGTTGAAATGTAAAGCCTTTCAAAATCGATTATGTAGCAAAGGCATTGTAAATCCACTCAGTTCCAAGTCCCGCCCATACAAAACTTGCAACCTGTGTGTTCACAACCCACTGCCAGGATATGTATAGTTTGTGTTCAAACAGAAATCGTCAAATGAATTCACAAAATAGTGCATGACTCAATGTATCGAAATCGTTTATGCAGCAAAGGCATTGTAAATCCACTCAGTTCCAAGTCCCGCCCATACAAAACTTGCAACCTGTGTGTTCACAACCCATTGCCGAAATGTATATATAGTTTATATTCAACCACACATCGTCAAATGAATTTACAATAGTACCTAACTTCGGCGAAAACCATAGGTTTAATTAATTCGTTTGAACACAATCATCGTAGTGTGAGTTAAATTGTTTCACACTCATCGTTAAAAACAACATCGTATTTATTTCACTAAGTTCATGACACCAAAGCGTAAACATCGCACCAATAAAAATTGGTAATCATCGTTTCATCGCCGCCCTAATAGGTAATTTGCCAATTTACCTTAATGATTCAAATATAGTGCGCTCGATTTCTCCTAAATGGGTCAATAGGAGCGGGAGTGTTAATTCCAATAGGCCTATTCACTATACTCGGCCACCAAGCAAGTGACTAATGGTTCATGATGTAGGGACTTCGAACATGGCAAATACTTAGTGACAATAAAACATCGGATATAGCATACAGTTCAAAGCATTTGTGTTCAATTTAAAATGTAGCATGTATCTCCCCCAAGAGTTTGTAAAACAGTTAAAAGAGTATAAGTGGGGCTATGAACTCACGGTAATTCATATAAGTTAATGTACTTGTGAAAGTAAATGAAAACAGTTTGAGCATGTATCTCCCCCAAAACAGTTATGAAAACAAGTAAAAGCAGGGGCTATGAAAACTCACCTGTTGCAATGATTATGATGACAAAAGTGGGTACACCGAGGTATAATGTAATGCTTTACCCTTGACCTATTGTGAATGATATGATACGTCATGAGTTGCAATGTAATGTTATGCATGCATTTCGTATGTTATTTATACCTTTTGCGAGTTTTGAAAATATTACTTATCGTCGAAAAATACTCGTTTGACGTCTTGACCAATTAAAAATCACTTTTCAAGTTTTACGTCAAAATGTCATCCTACAATGGTTTAATAATGATTTTTGGTGAAATTTCCACTTTTCGCCGCAAAACAATGTCGTCGGAAATTTCATGAAAGTGATAAAAACAGCTTTGGAAAACTAGTCGTAAAATGGGGTACGTCGATCGTTAGAGAACGAACTCGACAGTTTTGGAAAGTTTGTATCGAAATCTAGAAGTTTCAGTTCAGGAGTTTTCGTCATAAAGGTCTCGAACATAAAGATAATAAAGGTTAAATATGGTGATTTTAGTTACCGTAACACTTATCTCGTAAAAATAATATAGTTTTTCTAAAAAATAATAGTTACGGCAAGTTTATGAAAACGGTATATCTTAGTCGTTTCAAACCGTTTTCTAATTGATTATATGTCCTTAGCTTCGTATCAAAGTATACTAATATATTTTTGACAAGTCGAAATAATTTATGAAGCTTAAGGCTCGTTTTGACTCGTACAAAATAAAAATAGTATGCTGAAATTTTCAGAAAATGTATATATCGCGTCAAACTTGAAAAATTCATAACTTCTTCGTTATAACTCCGTTTTAATCCGTTCAAGCGGCCACGGATTCGTTTTAAAGTATATTTTCTAAATATCAAGGCCAAAATTTCGTGCCTACTGTCGGATTTTCCAGAAAACAAAACAAGGACAGAACACTTTTATATACTTATCGAAAATAGTTTTTCTCGTACTAAACCTATTCCAATCCTTCAAATCAACTCCAAAGCTAATCTAATCCTACCATACACCTTCTTAGGGTGTCATGGGTTCCTAAACATTATCAAGACCAACATATACCAAGGGGATAATTATAGGATGACCTTATATATATATAACACTAATATTCATGTAAAAATGGTATAAATCAACATAAGTCTTGCATGTTTGCTACAACTATGAAGAAATAAATATGATATGAAGATGAAATATGTAAAATGATAGAAATATGCTTACAAGTAAACTTGATGAGGTGATAAGGACAAGGATTAACCTAAACACCCTAGGTTTTTATTTCAAAACCTTGAATAAGAGTGTAACTAGATTGTAATACTTGTGCTTGCAAAATTTTTGATTTCTTGCTACACCTTTGAAGTGGCCGGTTTTTGTGATGAGGAAGAAGGAGAGAAAAAGTTTTCTTGGCTTGAATTATTTGTGTACATGAATGAAGTGTGATATTTTTGGAGTATGGATCTAGCTTTTGTAGAAAATAAGTCACCAAGCCATAAATGTATCCACCCTCCCCCCTAGGGCCGGATTTTGGGGAGTGTTTTTCAACAAAATTTTTTTTTTTTTTTTTTTTATATATTGAATATAAATGAGTAAGTAAAAAGGTGTAAGTAAATGTGTAGAAAAATGTAACTTGTAAGGTAAATGGTAGATTTTAGGTAAAAGAGATTTTTAATAGACCAAAGTAGAATGTAATGAGATCGTAAAAATTATAAAAATACATTCCTTGTAAAATTTGAGTGATAAAATAATTATCGAGTAATTTTAGGAAAACGTCGAATAATATAACTTTAACGATTTATAGACAAAATAAATTTGAAACACTAGGAAAACTCAAAATATATATATATATTTTTTTTTTTATAAACTAAATGTAAGTTTAAAAATATGTCGGGATCATTTTTGAAAGTAACGGATTAAATATTAAAATAATAACTCACGCGATAATGTTTATTTAATATAAAAAATTACGCCGCTTAAATGTGAAATGAAATGTCATGAATGAACTAATGAGATGCAAATGATGTCAATGAAATGTAGACTAATCTTAGTCCATATGAAATGTACGTGATGTTATGATCATGAATTCGCCGCTAAACCTTCAAGGTTACGCGACTTTGGAACACGTAAACCAAGTTTAATATAAGTGTTGAAATAGTGAAGCATAATCGTTCGAGAAATGACCTGAAAGTACGGTTGTCACATTCGCCATTCAAAAGGAATTCACCCCTAATTCAATCGTTGTTAGGTTCAACGGTTTAGGTTTGATGTGGCAAACTTTCCCATTCCCGAGCAAAACCCTCAAAAGACCTTTTGGTAACCGATTTTTACTTAATCCCACAACTCATCAAACAAGAACTGTCATACGATTAGGCTAAATCAGTTTAGGTAACAACTTGTTTCTAGCTTGATCTTTGCAACTCATCAAACAAGAACTGTCACTCAGATCAAACCTGAAACAAGTGGTTTGAAGAAAATCTTTTGAAAATTTGGCTCAATTACGAATTGCTTACACATATAAGCCTACTACTCCCTTCATTGCATGATTCTTCCTGAATTTAGACATAGGTGATCGTGCTATGTATAATTTAGAGTAACTATGCAATGCTTGGACTAATCGACCATATGTTGTTTGGTGTTGAGTCAATCGATGTTAAAATTGTGATGAACATCGAAGAGAGAAGACATGGAGAAGTGTCGTTAAAATGATAGTTAAAGTAAAAAGAATTAAAATCCTCGTAAATGATAACAAATCGGAAAAAAAAAAATAAAGTACGATAGATGAGAATATTTTACAACAAGTGGTTTATCAAATGTAAATACATCTTAGGTTATAAAGATTCGATATGATGGAAAACATAAACTTAGTATCGACATAGTACATAAGGAGAAATAAGACCTAGTTTCCGAATTCTTCAGCCTTCCGCCGTTGATACCTTGACGAAGCCCTCCTCCTCCTTCCAACATATATACATTCCCATGAGCACCTCAACGGTTGACCTTGGTTTTGAGGACATTGATTCCGAGAAGTGTCCTTGTTCCCCACATCCAAGCATGTGACTGGGCTTTACCTACAATCCCTGGCTAGATGTCCCGGTGTTTTGCATTTGTGGCACTTGCAGGCAAGGACCCGAGTGATGAAATTACATCGATTACATAGTGTGTGTTCCAAAGATACCCTACCTCTCATTGGTGTAAATGACATAAACCATTCCTTCTGCCTCTTCTATTTTGTTGTTGATGACGGTTAGTGTATGTGTTTTGTTGTTGTTGTTGTTATCATCTCCTTGGTCGTTTTCCCATTTCCTTTTGTTGTTGTTGATTTGGTTATCGTCGTTGTTGTTGTTTTGGTTATTGTTGTAGTTGGTGCAGTTGTTGGGGTTGTTGTTGTTTTGGTTGGTGTTGGTGTACTTACCTCTCTTCACTACCTGGGCCATGAGCTTTTGAGTTACCCTAATAGCTTCCTCATTGTTTGTGGATCAAACGAAGTCACATTTCCTTGAATAACTTCGAAGTCCCCGATAAAAGCCTCTAGCAACTTTCGTTATCCGTACCATCGACGGGCATGCTGCGCCACCCTGAAATCTGAATGTATGTGTGTTGGAATCACTCCTAAACAGGATTTCAAGTATTTATATTTCATATGTAATAGGTAGCTTTATTATGGCCTTTATGTTTGTTTAAGGTTATGTAGAAGGCCCATAAGCTTGACCTGCCCAATAAGGATAGGAAGGAACTAGAGTGTTGCCCTAGCTTCCTCCTATAAATACCTTTGTAAACCTTCATTGAAGGTTGGTTGTCAAGTTATTTCTTTCACTCACTTTTCTTAACCGTGTTTATCCATACGTGTGTGTGTGTTTGGATAGCTTGTTCAATCGCCTCATCTCCTTTCTCTATAAGCTTGTGTTGTAAAACCAGTGACCTAACAGTGGTATCAATCGCCATCTAGTTGGGTGAAACGGTTTGTTTTTTGTCTACCGTAGTTCACGCTTTTTAACCTTTCACGCTTAAAACTCATTTTTTACACTTTTCAATCCAAGATTCTTGTACTTTAAAGGTTATTGGGTGTTAAAGTTTAAGTTTTTGGCAAAAAGTTTGAAACTTTATGTGTGTAGACTCGCTTAAGCTGTTTTGTACAAGGTGCTTTCCCCACAGAATCGTTTTTAGAAGCTTGGATCATCAAGTTTCACACTTTGTGTTATTTTGGTGATATTGAAGCTATTTCATCACAAAAATCTGGTTTAGACATATCTTTGGGCAAAATCATTACTTGGTAATCCCACGCCGTAGTAAAACCCCAAACTACGCAGTAGTTATTCCTTGGTTTGATCTTCGTTTTGGTGGTTTACCCGTGTTTTCTTGCTTGATAAGCCTCAAAATACGTCGACTTTGGATATCTTTTGCAATCGTGATAGTGTAAAGATCATTTGGGATAAACCCTAATCTTACGCATAAGCATAAGCTACGCCGAGAAAATCCTACGCTTAAGATTCATCTTACGCCAGAACCTAGTCTTACGCGATAAGGGAATCCTACGCCAACTTTAATCCATTAAGCACGATAACTTTAGTCTTTTTCCCTGTTATGCAGCGAAGCTAAACCTACGCAGAACTCTTGATTGTTACGCGTAACTTTTGTGTTTTTACGCTTAAGTGCTACTTGGTTATTGTGATTTCTACTTCTAAAGACACTTCATCAAATGCTTCATTCGACTACAAAGATCCACCAACACAAGTTATCTTAAAAAAAAAAAAAAAAAATTTAATTTTTCGAGGAGACTAAACGTTCAATTTTTACGCAAGATTCAAATTTTGGTTTAACTGCGAAAATTTTGGTCAAAATTCAAATTTTGGGCCCAAATTCAAATTTCGGTAAAATTTGGCCAAAATTGTCATAACTCAAAATTTTCTTTCAACCTTAGAATTGAATTTTATAGTGAATTTCAAATTTTGAGAGTCAAAATTTTCAAAATATTTTTGAGGGAAACCGAATTCATTATGTCGACCTTCTGTGTGCTATATCGACTTTGCACCTTCTTTTCTTTGATTCTTCTGCAGGGGAGTGAAATGGATTCTGATCATAAAGATCCATTTGTGGCATTGCAAGAAGGATTCATGGCTATATCTCTGGCATTCAAGCGTCAGACAACATCTATTTCCCAATATCCCGTAGTCGTACAAGGTGCAAGAGTTGCTGTACATGAAAGGAATGCTCAAATGGACGTTGAGAATGTTGTGAGTAATCACTGCTCTGCGGTAATGCGGACAATGAGGTTGTAGCATTGGAAAAGCAACATGGCACAGCAGACCGAGAAGATATCATACTTAACTACTTAATAATCCGAGCCTAATCAGGACGAAGAACAAATGGTTGAGGAAGATATCTTACCCACCTATGACACTCGACAAGAATGATGGTCGAGGTACAATCTGAACAAGGATCATATTCGCCAAATGCGATACAACAACCGAAAGCAACCTGAATTCAGAATGAAGGAGAGGTTGACCAAGATGTTGCACAATGTCCGCACAACCTTTCATGTTCCGAGCCCTTACTTGTTAACAATTCAACCTGAAACGTCAAATCAAACTTGAATTGAAAACATTCTTCAAAAAGACCACTTGTTTCATAAAGATTTTTCAAAACTAGAGGCACATTGCATCTCTCATGAACTTAAATTACAAAACAAATCTTTTCTTCAACACAATGGTCGTATTCAAATGAACAAAGTAATCGTGTGGATTTATTAGTAAAGAAAATGAGCATTTAAAGGCTCAAATTCAAGCAAAGGGGCTTGCACATGTTGCTTTACAAAACACACTGAGAAGATTAACTGGCAAGAGTGTGGATACTAAGTTTGCAAAACCAACAATCTTGGGAAATCGCTCTTCAACCAATCGAATCAATCAGAGTTAGACAACCAACTGCTTTAAATCTGAACGTTTAAATCTTCAAAACACGGTTTGCCTCCCGTTGTTGAGAATAATCATTTGTCAAAACCCGCCACTCCACATTCGTGCCCAACAATAATGTTTCGCTTATTAAACATGTTTCTATTATACCTGCATAAGTGGCTACCGTAAATCTAGGATTAGTTCAACACCGTGTCAAAATTGAGCATTAAACGTAAAGATTCATATGATTCAAATGACGCTACACAAGAATGTGATCTTGAAAAGGCTAGGAAAAAGGGCACTACCCAAAGGATGGAATCTTAGGTTCACGACCTAGTGTATCACCTTCGAGTGTATTACTGAACACCACCTGTAGTAGCAAACCAAAACCTAAGTTAACTCAAACAGTTAGAAATAAACCCGTTGTTTCTAAACGTAAAATTTCAGAAACCTAATAGGTGGATCCATATAGGACGCAAATTCTTCCCAAAAGAAGTTTCAACATCCCTTAGATCTAACCTTAGATGGATACCAACGGGTAGAGTTTTCAAAACTGCTGGTCTTAGGTGGATTCCTACAGGCAACATACTAAGTAGTTGCACCAAAACAAGTGTGATACCCTCTACATCCATCCGTGAGGCAGGAAAGGAAATCATCAAAATAGCATGTTCAAGTGTCAAGAAGATAATTGACACTACATCTTTATGCCTCTAACACCTGGAACCCAGTTACACATGGGGATCCATGTCTTTTCTTCCTTGCCCCTTCTATTTTTCTATGCAGTACAACAGCTATGGCCTACCGCAAAACAGTAGGACCCGTTTCTCACCGCCTAAAATATCATGATCCATCAATGTTCCACCATTGTACTTAATCGTCATGAAATGGAAACATTGCTTGCTCCTCGGTTAAAGATTTCGCCATAAGTCGATTCATGTATCGAATGTTTCCGCTGCACAACCGATAATACTCTAATTTCGATACACCGAATCTACAACAACAACCTAATCTTCTATAACGGAAAAATCAAACTGCTTCCAACAACAATGACACAACTGATGATCAACATAATGAACATAGATGTTTTTTGTCAACAGTTGATTCTCTCGAGATATTATGGTACTTCACACTTGTTCGATTGCTTGGACTTACATGGTTTCACTATCTCTCATACAGGTTTCGATGTCTTCAATTCATCATCAACATACGTGGTGTATGATTCTCATTCATGAAAACATCGAGGGGAGAGTAGGCGCCCTTTCCTTCTTCGTTTTTCCACGTGCTTCCTTGCGAAAACCCAATGCTCTCCAAAATTTCTTCAAACTTGACGGAGAAATGAGACGATCTGAGGTTCAAACGTCTTAATTCAGTGTTATTGTCTCAACTATCACGGGTTATCTTATGTGAAGTTACCCAAATATGATGTTAAGATGCCTCACACACGGTCTTGGCATCAAGTTATTGCATATTCACAGTTGATTAGTATTCAAAGACCACAACATTCAGGGAAAGTCGCAGGTCATTCTTCGGGTTTGTTTGGTGATGCATCTACATCGTGAGAAGATCTTGTTGATTTCTTGGCATGCTACCCCGAACGGATCTTCCAATTTGTCGATTTTCTTTGTGTGGTTTACTGCTCATCTACAAATTCCGCTGCATACTAAAACCGTCAAAAGTTAGAGGAAATGTAGACTTCATCAAAGTTTCAAATCGCTAAAGACGCTTGTCGGCCGAGGGGAGCTATTTCGGAACATCGCCAATTGGGGAAAGGTTAATTTGTTTCATGCTTATTTCATCTTTTCCCTAATATGGCTTGTGCACACATAACAGTGTACAACCCGTAATGGTCAAGAAAGGACCCCGGTGGTACGCCTTCATGCCACAATCCTTATAAAAGGAGCGAAAGCTTCTTACTTTTGAGTAAAACTTATCAAACCTTTCACTTTTCAAGGTTTTGCTCAAAAGAACAAGTACTTTCCCTTATGATTTTCAAAACCTCAACCGTTTATATCACTTGTTGAGAGGGAGTATTTGAAACTTTGTTCACAAATTGTTCACAGTGGTCATTCTTCCCGCAACACTCAAAATGGTTATATTTATTCTCAACGCTTCAAAATGACACTTTAATATGCCATTTTTGAGGGGGAGAAAATTGTGTGATAAGAAATATGTTGTACAAAATGAAAATGAATCTGTGTACCTCAGACTTAACCTACGAATTGACGATACTTAACTGTTAGTAACTCGAAAAGACTTGTCCCTGACGGTAATAACTTGCTAGTTCGCTAGTGATGTAAACTTGTCTCGCAAAGGACTTGTCGAGTAGAATGTACCATTCAAGAAAAACTTTGATAGACATGAACTCCGACGGGTTTGACAACCTTCCAAGGTTTGTCTACACCTTCAAGGTAGTTATTAGAGCTAGTTGTCACCTAAAAGCCGACAATGTAACTCTTTAACTATGCAACGTAACCGTGTCTCGCGGGGGGATTGTCTATCTTCAGTGGATCAATTCAAAAGGTGCGCGCTTTTCCTCAGGCATTTTAACCGTTAAACTCTTAAGCACATGTGGAGGGGGAGTATTTATGCAAAATCTTATCTCAACAAGTATTAAAATGTTTTCATTCACAAACACTTTGAGAGACATTTTTTCATACAGTGGTTTTAATGGCAAACATAGGTTAGTCATGGAGTTATAAGGTGACTAAGGTTAGATAACCGTCCTATGATCCGCCAGAGCGGAGGATCTACCCAAGGACACTACAAATAGTTAGTATTTAGAAGTCCTTAGGTATGATTGAAAAAAGGAGAAAATGAGAATCGGAGAAAGAAGGAGTTGAAGAATTAAAAAGAAATGCAAAGAAAAAGGGTGAAAAGAAATAGCCCTCCAGATTATTCAACTTAGGCGCATAACGGGTTCAATTCATATGCTACCGTTGTCACTAGTGACGCCGGTATTGAAGATTAAAAGTCGTCATGGACCCAGTGACGAATGCACTAAACCTTCTTATCCACTCAAGTTTCTCTCAACAGAAGCTTGTTTCATTCTCACGTGAACCCTACGTAAACTATCGGCTTCCTAGAGATTGTATTGAAGAAGGAGACCCTCTCCTAGTCTCCTCAGAAAACCAAAACGCACTATTGAGTCTAGAGCCACGAGATTTATCAAAAGATCTCTTAGGAACACTTGACATTTAATCACTTGATGATCAACTAATAAGATCATCAGCGGTTCATATCGAGTCCTTCACAGATCTTAGCAATCTGTCGAGAACATTTATGAGAGGTTCACATCCGTGATCCTCAGTGATTGAATGGAAACTCCTGTCAGGGTCAACATCAAACGTTCTCAGCAGGTCACTTCGTAACTCCCCGTGATTACGCGGAGGTGTCTCAAACGGTCTACAGTCCGAGGTGATGCTTCTGTACCTCACGACTCATCTGAACTGAGATGTACTTGTACATCGCTATCTCACTTGTGGGACTCCCGTTCAGAACGGCCTTGTAAGAATTAGAGTTGTTTTCACACTATGCCGGCACTCTCGGTTCAAACTTGTAAGTGCCGAAACCTTATTACTAACCGCTTGAAATGTTTTCTTATGGAAGCTCCGAGCGGGATGATCGTACGATTCTTCTCTCATCACACCAACATCATCACTAATGGAAGTTCTATTCAAAAGCAACACAACCGTCAGAATGATTCTTCGTCAAACCAAAGAATCTACAAAGTTAAAGACTTAAAGAACTTCATCAGTATTGAATTCCAACGCCAAAGAGCGTGTGAGCATGTTGAAGAATGACGTGGAGACACCGGAGCAACGAAGGCACCCGGATGCAATCGATGCGCACAGACAACAACATACTATCACTCTCACCACAAAGAACAATGATCAAAGAACAAAGTTAATGATGACGTCAAAGCATAACTGTTCAAAGATAACTATCTCTCTACACTGGGAGATTGTTCGAATCAAGGCAATTCTTCTCACAAGAAAGAAGAATGTCGAGATCGCCATGCTACTATTACATCAACGCCTTCACCGCTTTCATTCATATATACTTGAGGGGGAGATTGTTGGAATCACTCCAAACAAGATTTCAAGTATTTATATTTCATATGTAATAGGTAGCTTTATTATGGCTCTTATATGTTGTTTAAGGTCAAGCTTATGTAGAAGGCCCATAAGCTTGACCCAAGCCCAATAAGGATAGGAAGGGAACTAGGAGTGTTGCCCTAGCTTCCTCCTATAAATACCTCTTGTAAACCTTCATTTGAAGGTTGGTTGTTCAAGTTATTCTCTTTCACTCACTCTTTTCTTTAACC
>OU343224.1:156117188-156270282 GCA_910596185.1 Chrysanthemum makinoi
TGCTCATTTGTAGCTTTTAGATAACTTATTTCCATGTTTTAGTTTTTAGAATCCCCTTAGTTAGCTTATGCCAACTGCTTGTTCTCATTATTTTTATAGTTTATTTCCTCATTTCTTATCTCACTTTAGTTTAATTAAGCTTGTTCCTTAATCTCATTGCTTATGCAATCGCTTTTCTTGCTCATTGTTTGCTTAAAAGTGGCTAAAAGGCTGTTTGTTTAGAAGCTGTCACCAACAGTTTAAATAAGCTGTTCATAACAGTTTTTAGCAAGTTTTCATTAAAAAAGTTTTTTCAAAACTCCCTTATTTTGATTCTTTAATTTAAGTTGCAAAAAGACAACAAATAAATAAATAATAATAAGCGAAAAGGGAGGAGGTGGGAATTGAACCCACGACCTCCTGCCCACCTGCGGAACACAACACACCCACCACCTTACCATCTGAGCTAGACTAGTTTCTTGTTTAAGTTCACCTTAGTTAATTATTTAAACACAATTAGCAGTTTTACCTTATTAGCTTATTAGGCCTTTTTGACTGCTTATTTCAAAAACAGTCCGCCCCTTTTTTATTTTTCTTTAATTCAGTTTCATTTAAAGTATTTTTACTAATTTCCTCAGATTTTTATAAATTAGTTTAGTATTTTTTAATAATTAATTTAGTTTAAATTGTTTTAATTCATAATAAATAAAATAAAACTCGAAAAAATACCCGGCTTTTTCCTAAAATTATTGTTGGTCATTTAGAATGTAGGAAAATTAGTTTTGCACCCATAGGATGTAAATTTCATTTTTTTCACTTTTGGGGGCTCGGTGAGTTCCCGGTTTTTTCGCGTTTTTACGTTTTAACACTCTAGGACGTAGTTTAGCTTCGTTTTATTGTTCTTTAGGCTTAGTAGTAGTTTAATTTCTGTTTATATTATTTTACGTGCTTTAATTTCATTCTCGTGCTTTATTTTGTAGAATAACGTAATCACAAATCCAAAATTTCGTTTAACCAATTCATGTCCTAATCACGAAACTCAACGACACCGTCAATTTCACACCTCGTTGGGACACGACCCGGGGAAATCACTTTCCCGGTATCACTTTATTCACATTCGTGAGCTTTGGCACGTTAACCCTTTTCCTAAAAGGTTGATTTGTCGAATTTTACGATTAATTTGATATATTGATATTGTGTATTTTTACCACTCACAACGATCGAATCATGCTCATCTGCAAATTTTAAAGGTGCCATAGAAACTTTTGATGAAAAATGATATTATGTCAGTAAGAATTGAAGTAATAACTAGCCAATTGAGAGAGAAAGATATATAGGGTTAGGGTTTAAGATTATTGCGCAAGAAAAATTATCTTTAGAAAGTATTTATCTTTAAGAGGATAAATAACAATATGGAAAGAAGACAATTTCCTTAAAATTTTAACCCTATATATATGGAAATCAGTGGTTACTTTCAACGGCTAGTAAAAAATAAGTTACTGACATAATCAGTTGTAACGGCTAGAACAACAGTGGTAAAATAACACTGTCAGTGGAAACTGTGAACTAGCAGTGGTAATTTTTCACAAAAATTTCAAAGAGCAGTGGTAAATAAAATCATATGAAAACTAGACTGCTCTTATCATAGTTTTTAGCAAACTACCAGCTATCAATGGATTTGATATGTCTTTACCATGAGCCGTTTGCTATGGACTAGCAAACTCTTAATCATAAAGAATATGGTGAGTTGATAACCATATAGTTTTTGGTAAACTATCAACCATAAACGGATTTGTCAAGTCTTTACCAGTAGCCGTTTGCTCTGGACTAGTTGATTCTTATGTGGATTAGACATGGTGAATCAATAATCATTTGTTGTGTATCTCAGATATACACCTTTTAAGATCAACTCCCATCAAAGCTGCATAAAAACATAAACAGGAATACAAGCAAGCATATACAAACTCATACAACAATTTCAGTACCCAACAGCCTCCCTTCAACACTAGAGAACATTTTGACAAAAAGTTTATGGATTTAACATTCCAATACTTGTTACCAAGTACTGAAATCTTCCCACATCAAGTCCTTTTGTTAATAAATCAGCATAGTTGTCATCAGTATGAATTTTGACAACTTGAATTAGTCCCTTTTCATAGCAATCTCTAATGAAATGGTGTCTAATTTCAATATGTTTGGTCTTTGTGTGTTGAACAGGATTCTTAATGATGCAAATGGTACTGCTATTGTCAATATAGATGATGATATTCATGAAATTGTACCCATAGTCCAAAAGTTGATTCTGAAGCCATAGAACTTGAGCACAGCAACTTGCAGCAGCCACATACTCTGCCTCAGTTGATGAATTAGCCACCATAGTTTGTTTCTTGCACTGCCATGACACTAATCTGTTGCCAAGAAATTGGCATCCACCTGTTGTAGATTTTCTATCCAAGCTAGCTCCAGCATAGTCATTATCTGAGTAAGTAACCAGATCTAGAGGAGAATCTTTGGAGTACCACAATCCCAGAGTAGGAAATGCTTTAAGATATCTAAAAATCTTCTTCACAGCAGTTAAGTGAGAGAACTTGGGAGTAACTTGATACCTTGCACAGGCACACACTGCAAACATGATGTCTGGTCTAGATGATGTAAGATACATCAAAGAACCAATCATAGACCTGTACATGTGCACATCAACTGCTTCACCACTATTTTCCTTCAGGAGTAGATGTGTAGTCTTGTCTGCAGGGGTGCTGGATGACTTTGCATAAGTGAACTTGAACTTCCTTAGTATCTCAACCACATATTTATCTTAATTGATGAAAATACCATCTGGCCATTGTAGTACTTGAAGTCCCAAAAAGAATGTGAGTTCACCCATAGAACTTATCTGGAATTCTTCTTTCATCAGTTTCTCAAATTCTTTGCACATCTCTATCTTTGTAGATCCAAAAATGATATCATCAACATACACTTGAACAAGCAAGATATCATTCTTGTCTTTCTTGATGAACAAAGTTTGATCCACCCTGCCTCTATGAAACCCATTAGCAAGAAGATAAGTAGTTAAGGTTTCATACCATTTCCTTGGTGCCTGATGCAAGCCATACAAAGCTTTAACTACCCTGTATACTTTGTTAGGATATTCAGGGTCTTCAAAGCCCCATATATAAAAGCACTCTTTACATCCATTTGATAGATTTTAAAGCCCATAAAGGATGCATAGGCTAAGAACAGCCTGATTGCTTCAATTCGTGGAACTGGGGCAAACACTTCTTCATAGTCAATACCCTCCTCTTGAGTGTATCCTTGAGCCACAATCTTAGCTTTGTTTCTGATAACAATTCCTCTTTCATCCTTCTTTTTTCTGAACACCCATTTAGTACCTATTACCTTCTTGCCAGAAGGCAAATCACAAAGCACCCATACCTTTTGAAGCTTGAATTAAAGCAGCTCTTCTTGCATTGCTTCCACCCAACTTTCATCTTCAAGTGCCTTGTAAACATTCTTTGGCTCCATTTGTGACAGAAAACACATAAAGAGACATTCATTCTTGCCTTCATGAATCTTAGATTCATATATTTTACTAATGAATCCATGGACATCAGGCAGCTTTGTTTGTCTTCTAGTCTTCACAGGTGAATAGACATCCCCAATCACATTTTCAAGAGGATGTGATTTATGAATAGAAGTGTGGGGAGTCTGAGGAACTGCAATCTCACTTGGCATATTTGAGATTTCAACATCATTGGCTTGAGCTTCCTCTATAACTGGAGTTGTAATTTCCACATCTGGTGTTGCAGTGGAAACATTTTGCCTAGCAGTGGAATCTGAATTCCCACTGCTTTTAGAATTTTTAGCATTCAAGTTTCTACTTCCTTCCTTTCCTAAATCATTAGAAGGGTGAGCATCTCCAGTTTTTGGTATATCATCATTATCTGCATAGTCCCAAAGAGGTAGATTGAATTCATCTTGATCATCTGCATGATCCTTGCTTGGTTCATCATCATCAAGAAACTCTTCTGAACCTGCAAAATCAAAAGAAGATGTTCCTGTAGAAACAGGCACATAATTCATAGTATTGATTAGAGTATCAAGATCAAACAGCCTTTCTGGACCAGTTCCTTTGAGATTAACTTTGTTTTCCAGGAACTCCACATGCAGATTCTCTTCAATCTTTTGGGTTCTTAAGTTGAATACTCTAAAAGCTTTGCTGACCATGGAATACCCAACAAAATACCCTTCGTCAGATTTTTCATCAAACTTTCCCAGATAATCTATGGTATTGAGAATAGATACATGACATCCAAATGGTCTCATGAAGTCAAGGATAGGTGATCTACCCCTAAGGAATTCATAAGGTGTCTTGTTCTTTGTCTTCACCACTAAAACCCTGTTTTGCACATAACATGCAGTGTTAACTGCTTCAGCCCAAAAAGTGATTGGCAATTTCGAATCTGCCAACATGGTTCTAGCAGCCTCTATCAATGTCCTGCTCCTCCTCTCAGCAACACCATTTGTTGAGGAGTTCTAGCAATACTAAATTCTCTTTTAATACCTTTATCTCTGCAAAAATCATCCATAACTCTATTCTTGAATTATGTCCCATTGTCACACCTAATGATTTTAACTTTCATATCATATTGGTTTTCTACTTCTGTGATAAAGATCTTGAGGATGCCTGTTGTTTCATCCTTGGACCCAAGAAAGAAAACCCGTGTAAACCTGCTAAAATCATCAATCACCACTAGACAATATTTCTTTAGATTCAAGCTGCTCACTGATGTAGGACCAAATAAGTCCATATGTAACATTTGAAGTGGGTGAGCAATAGAGTTAACCAACTTTGACCTGCAAGAAGCTCTGTGTTGTTTTCCTTTAAGACAAGCCACACAGATTTGATCATTTTCAAATCTTTTATGAGGTAAACCTCTCACCAAACCATCTTTGACAATCTTGTTAATGGTTTTGAAGTTAACATGACCAAGTCTTCTATGCCATAACATGGATTCATCCACTGTGGCCTTTGCAAGCAAGCAAGCATAATCATCTTTAGCAACAATGTTGTTCATATCAAAGCTATATAGGTTGCCTTTTCTAGGAATTTTAATTAGAATCTGACTTTCATCAGGCATCTTAAAATCCTTAGAGAGGACAAAGCACATATCTTTGGTAAAAAGAACATTGTTCTTCTTGTCACACATTTGTGACACACTAAAAAGATTATACTTAAGCTCTTTTACATAGTACACAGGTTCAAAGTCCAAGTTACCAGTTTTGATTACTCCTTTACCAGCAACCTTTCCATTTACTCCACCTCCAAAACTGACATACTGTCCATCATAATGTTCAAAATCTGAAAGATATGACTTGTTGCCAGTCATGTGCCTTGAACATCCACTATCTGTATATCCTTGATCTGATCTTTTTGTCCTTGGATGTTCCTGCACATAAGAGTAAAGAGTTAGTTTCTTTTGGGGACCCAAGCCATGATTGCATTGGATCTGCCTCGTGTATCAATATAGTTAAATCGATCAAAGGTCATTGATACACCATTGGGATTGGTTGTAGAGGTTTTTCCTTTAGGTTTCCATTCCCAACTTGCTGAGGCTTTCACAGCATTGCCCATGTCCTCCTTTTTCTTGTTTACAACCCTTGCAGTGGTAACTTTTGAATGATCAATGGTAACTGCTGGTTTGTTTTTAGGTACCCACTGTTGGTTATAATGAACCTTATTATTTTGTAAAGTTCCTTTCCCTGTTTGTGCAGATTTTGCAAAAGTTGGTTTGGACTTTGCACTTTTAACAGGTGACTTAGGGTGAGCAGTGTTAACAGTTTTTGCAGTGGCAAAAGTTTTGAGACTACTTCTTAGTTGAACTGCTCTTGGGACCATTTTGCAATGTGAATTAGGGTGTACATTATTTTGAGACCGGTTAGACTCCACCCTTTTATTCCCATGAACTTCCCTTCTCCCATTACGGTAGTCACAATAAGCATGTAAATGATCAAAACTACCACAGATATAGCATGCCTTATTGTACATCACAAAATCACTACCTAGTTGTTGAGATTTAACATGATTCCAACTCCTCTGGTTACCCCTAGGAGCTGTAGGCTTGTTCCTATACATCTCAGCATACCTTACAGTTGATCTAGGTTTATTAACTGGTTTCCTAGGTTCCTCTATAACAGTATTAACAAATTTTGGGATAGAAGCCTCTACATTCCTTTTAACATTCTCATCAACAACATATGAGTCACTAGCACTCTCAAAAACATCATTATCCTGCTTAATCTCTTCCTCACTTTTCACCATTGTGTCCTTTAAAGGACCATATTCACGTTCAAGGTCCTGAAACTCTTCTAAGCCTGTATGAGCTAAATCTATACCTGGAGGTGATGGAACACCTCTTAGTGGTGGAGGCACAGTGTTATAACCCATACCAGACTTAACTTTACTATATATTTCAGCATTCCAAATTTTATCAATTGACTTAGACTGATGATAACATGTGTCTAAAGTTAAATTGACATTTTCATTTTTCTTTTGAAGTTTTTCAAACTCCTTTTGGTATGCTTCATTCACAGCTGTTGTATGTTATACCTCTCTTCTAAGAAGAATCATATCATCATTATATTTTGACTCATTTTCTTGATAGTGCTCTAGTTGTTTTTCCAATACAGCTATATCTCTCCTAAGGTTAGACATAGTATAATTAGCAGTATATAACTCTTGTTTTTCATTAGAATATAAATCATTAAGCCTTTCAACTTCTCTAGCAGCCCTACATGTTTTAGAACAACTTTCAAAGTTTTGTACCTCAGAGTCAGAGAAAGCCATGAGAGCAAATTCAGTAGCAATAAGAGCAGCATCAGAATGTTCTTCTTCTTGTTCATCAGCCATGAAACTCCAATCATAGCTCACACCATCAATAGCCAACATTGCCTTTGGTTCTTCTACAGTTGGTTCCTTCTTTTGCTTGTACCAAGTAGATCTGTTGTCCTTGGTCTTTGGTCTTCTACATTCTCTAGCAAAATTTCCCAACTTGTGGTAGTTAAAGCATTCCACTTTCTTCTTATCAAAGCCTGCAGTTTCACTACCATTGATGTGAATAGGCTTGCCAGTCTTCTTGTAGAATTTCCTAGATCTCATGCTAAGAAGAGCTATCTGCCATTTTATATCCATCTCCTCCAAGTCATCTTCATCAATTTGCTCTATGTCTCATGAGTTAAGACAGAGCCATTTACTTGAGTGGAGATGAAAGCATAAAAGGTAGGATCTCCAATACCAGCAACCTTCTTCTTTGAACCTGCAGTGGTAACACTAACATTACCAGTGGAAACTTTAGAACCAGTAGTAGTAACTTCATCAACACTGTCATATTCAGAATCATCACTGTCAATAGAGGTTGACAACAATGCCAAGCTACTAGAGCTTGTACCAAGTTTCCCTGCCTTCTTCAACCTTTGCTCAATAAGTTTGAAGTTGTTGTACATGTCATTGAGCTTCATTGTTTCTATGTCTGATTTGTTTTCCCAGACAGTAACATTAGTTTGAAACTCTGAAGGCAAACTTCTAAGAAACTTCAAATTGAGGTCTTCCTTTTCTACCTCAATGTCAAACACAGTCAGTTGTGTAACAATCTTCTGAATTTTGGTGAAGATGCTATCAAGTGAGTCATTACTTGAAGCAGAGAAGTTTTCATAACTTTGCTTCAACAATGTCTTTTGTGTCTTCTTTGTAGCATCATTACCACCAAACACTGAGCAAATATCTTCAAACAGTTCTTTAGCAGTCATGTGCTTTCTGAATGCAATGATCTGATCTCTAGGAAGAGTCATCAGCAACAAACTTCTAGCCTTAAGATCATTCTTCCTAAGAGCCTTTTCAATACTAGATTCTGGCACAGAAACTTTCACAACATCTGTGTCACCAACCTTCACAGTACTAGTCACAGGCTTGAAAGAATCACCAGTTTGAATGATCTCCCAAAGAGCATAGTCCTGAATGAGAAAGTATTGCTCAATCAGTATCCTCCACATCTCAAACTCATTAAGTTTGAGCTTAGGTAGCCTTGGTGTAGAAGAGTTGGACTGGTTGTTTTCCATCTCTATTGAATTGAGTGAGTAGGTTAAGCTTATTCCTTGGATCTTCTAAAACAAAATATCAGAACCTTCGCTCTGATACCATTATCATAACTTTGATACTTTCGGGGAACATTGGGGACAATGTTCAGTTTAAGTGTAGGGAGGGAAAATAAAACGGGAACTTTGAAACTATGCTTATCCTTGAATATTTGCTTTGTCCAATTTCATTTGTGTAATAAACCATGAGAAATATCGGTTAGGGTAATTTTGGCACCAAATTTAAAATTTTTCATGACATATAGGAGTGGGCCATTAATCTTAATAAAGCATCTCATGGATAGGAAATTATATGACTAGCACAAAAACCCTTTACCACTTAAATTCCACCCAAAATACGAGGATCGCCCTTAGATTAGTAGGAATTAAAGCATTCATCTTTAATGCTTAGAGTGTGAACCGGTAGTATAATAGATTCTAGAACTTGTTTTGTGATGCATTCCGAGATCGCTAGTAAGACTACACTTGTGTAGTTAGGAATAACTAAATGATAATAGGCATTAGGATAACCCTTGTTTGATACCCGTAATCTAATTACTTCTTCCACATCGGTTGAGTAATTCCCCCACACCTTTGCGTTGTACTCATATGATGGATCTGGACACACACCTTGTGTCAATGATATTTTGTATGATATTATTAAGCACGTGGAATTTACTTAGTAATACTTAGAAGATGGATTGTATGATGTATTGTATGTAAACACAGATTAAACACAAAACTTAAGCTCCAATATTATTAATGAATAATACGAGTGATCTTGCTTATCACTAGGGTTACACCTTGAAGCCTTTGTGAGTAATACGTAGGTAATTACACAAGTACCTAAGACAATGACCTTGGACCTTCTTTTATACAACAAGGAGTCCTTTACAAGATAAGTATAAAGCTAACAATATAGAATATACACAAGATCTATTCTATACTTATCTAAACACGTTCTCCTAATCATTATCTAATAGTAGTGGTAATAATGTACCAGCAGTGGTAATACGTTTCCATTGCTAGTGTAATTCCAAGCAGTGTAAACCACAACTATCCGTGGTAATGATTATTCCCAACATCATCTTTAGTACACGATACCCCTAGTTAACCCCTCAGAGCCTATCCTTTTCGCGGTTCTCGTGATGTTTCGGTTTTCCGAAATATCAATGAAGAGCATTGTTTACACTCCACCCCCAAATGTACACCAAAATCGCCTTAGCCTACCTTGTATGCACTCACTTTTAGTGCATTATTGTTATCACACTAAACCCTTAGTTCAATTATCTTGTTGCTTGCATAAGTTGGTAAGTCGAGTCATATCCTTTTGTACACAATTTTGGGACGATTGGGACTCATGAGAAAAGTTAAATTTTATGAAATGACGGGAAGGGAACGTTAAATACAAATTCCCTTTATTTGCATAATAATGTACTCCAAGTGTTTTGATCTTTTCAATTCGGGTCAAATTAGTGTTAGAGTAATAAAAGCTCAAGTGTAGGGATGTGCCTATAAATCCTTATCATTTTGATGTTATCGTAGAGGATGGTAGAGTAAAAGTGTATGAAAAAAAAATGGCTACCATTCTACATCTATCTTTAAATATCTGTTTGTTTGTTTCAGTTATCTAGAGTTTAGAGTGTCGCGTCTTGGCTTAGCAATGCCATTCTTCGCATGCTTGTAACATAAATATTTTTGACTTGCCACCACTAAATTGCCTATCCCACCAAACCCTTTGTTTCCCTACCGTAAGCCTTACATTACAACCATTTAAAAGACCTCTTGGATAGTCTCTCCTAGGTGCTTACGCCAAAGCGATGGAGGTTTGATCTAGTCTCAATCCTATGGTAATCTATGTACTAGGACCGGTTAATGAGTGTTTATCTTCCATTTCCAACTTGTTATATTTCATATACACCCGAGAGATGTGAGTATCCAAACACCCCATGTGAGGGGCTAGTATGTAATTTCCGTGCTTTTTATGACTTTTGCGGGGCTTATATGTGTTGTGGATCGTTCTAAACTAATGCTTCATGACCCCTAATTTATAAATTAATTGGCTAAAAGCACATTTGCTTGAGGACAAGCAAATACCAAGTGTAGGGATATTTGATAAGGTTTTAAAATGTACCTTTTTGAGGGTCGTTTAAGCCCTTATTTGATCACTTTTGTATCTGTTATTACTTAATATCGTTCCTTTTCACTTTTTAGGTCTCTCGAAGGCAAATTTCTGGAATGACACTTATTTGGACGAAAAGGCGCAAATATACGAAGAAAATGGCCAAAGTCAAGAATCGAGACACTCAGGTTGCTGGAACTAAAGGGGACGACGTCAGGTGCTACCTGCGACGCCGTCGGACAAGTTTTGTGACGACTCAGTAGCCAAATTACTTATTTACAAGTGACCGCATCATGTGTTAAAAGAGTAGGGCGTCGCAGCTCAGACGGCCTAGATTTGATCCAGACGACGTCAGAGACTGAAGAGGACGACGTCACAGGCATAAGGTGACGCCGTCGCAATGCTAACGGGCCAAGAGAAACCCTAATAACGGCGACCCGACGGCGTCACAAACTAAAGGGTGACGCCGTCGCATTTGTAACCTTATATATAGAATCCGAATTTTTTAGTTTTTGAGTGTGTAGTCTTTTGGAGTAAAAACCTAAACCGAACCAAGGTTGTCTTGTACAGTATTTTAGGGTTCCATACCCTATCTTACATCAAGATAAGTGTTTTACTTCATTAATTTAATTATGTATTCAATTGATTGTGTGTATGCTTGCATGTTCTCCATGTCCGGCTAATTTATTTGTGTGTTTGCTTAGGTAATATGAAACTTAGTTATTGAATATTGATTGGTTGTCTCTTATCTTAATTGTGATTGACCTAGTATTGCGATAGGTCATTCGTTGTGCTAACTAATGCTTGATTAATCTTTGTTGAACCTTAGTTTATAATCACTTAGAGTAATTGTAGGCTATACATCCAAATAATACCTTAGAGTTAAAGTTTATAAATCCTAGATATTTTTTAGTCATTAACCTTTGGTAGCTTCAAAGAGTTAGGGATAAACGCATACCCTACGACCTTAGAAACACAACGCGATTAAGAATAAGGACGTGACAATTCAACCATCAATAGGAGATAACTAGGGAGTAATAAAACCTAAGCAAATACATTCTTAATCATCATACGAGCACAAAACAATAGACATAGACTACATACACCTTAGTTTAGATAATTTGATAAGTAGAAGTAATGGGTAGAAATACCAACCCCCAAATCCAAACTCCGAGATTCGTACCTTTCCATTTTCTAAAAAACATAAAAAAGATAAAAAGTAATCTTCCTCAACCCCAACCTTAGCGTAGTAACTTCTCACTAGCATTCCTATTCCCCTAGAGAACGATATCAATTCCCGTGGCTTACCCTAATACTACACTACAATGATTAGGTTCACTGCCTAAGGTGTTGAAAAACTTGCTCGACGGAAAGGAAGTTCCCTTGACCCCGAACGCGCTATGTAAGCGTATCAGTAATAATAGTGTTAAATCTAGCAAAAGCTTTATCTATCAATTCATCTTCCGGAATAAAAAATTGTTCATATTGTTGTACAAGTAGGTTGATCTTGTTTTCTTTGACTTGGTTATTACCTTGATGAGTGACTAATAAAATTTTCCAAATTTCTTTTGCTGTATTGCACATAAAATTCTTTCAAACTCCTTTTTCGACAAAGCATTAAGAATCATCATTTTAGCCTCATTATTTTTGGCTAATTTCTTTTTGAGATTATCACTTTGTTTTTCATAAGGAACTATTTCATCCTTACTAGTTTGCAGATTCTTTTCAATAGGTTCAAAGTCACCCTCGGTAATAACATGCCAAAGATTTAGATCTTTTGATTTCACATACATTTCAAATTTTTTTCCAATACATAAAACAGTCGGTTTCGAAAAGTGGTGGTCTTTGCATAGATTGCCCTTCTTGGTATTTGTCGAAACCCATTGATCGATTCAAGAGTTTATTTTTAAAATCTTGGTTAACGTGGCTCTGGTACCAATTGTGGAAAACTAAAAGGGGGTTAAATAGTTTTACCATTTTTAACTTTGTTATAAAATTCACTTTCCGAAAAACTTTGATTCGATATTTTGTGAAACCAATCGATTACAATTTGAACAAGATATAACAAACTAAACAAAAACTACTAGAATATAAATTGCAAAGTAAAGAGTGATAGATGGAAAGATCAAACCGAGACACACATATTTATAGGGATTCGGTAACGAAGCTTCTCTTCGCCCTACTCCACTCCTCGAGTATCCAACTCGAGAGTTCAAAGCACTATGTCAACAAAACTCTCTTCAGGCGGAGAAAACCGTACAACGTCGCTTATCACGATTACCTACACTATGCTAAATGTCATGTACTAATCTAGCTAGTATCAATCTCGTACACGATCCTTACAAATCACACAAGCTACAAGATCCTCACGATCTATACTCAATCTACCCGATCTACTCACGATCTCAACGATCTACACACTATCTAAACAAACTTCACGAGATCCACTTGATCTCAACAAGATCACAATGATCCACACAAGTTAACTTTGTAAGATGATGGAAACTTTATGTATATCAAGATACAACAAGTGCGTAACAAAAGTTACTAATATACTACACTAATACTACAACACTTTGCATCTTTTAGATACGGTGTGTTCTTCTCTTGGACTAGTAAAGGAATGGAGGTGATTACTTGGTTGGATGATTGGATCACTCTTAAACAAAGTTAAACTAACTAAATGTTAAATGAATTGAAAATATGAAAGATGTATATAGATCAGAAAGTTCTGTATGAAAAAGGTTGAAGAAAATCTGTAAAATGGTCTAGTATTTATAGGCAAAGAAAAACTAGCCGTTACAGAGGGGACGGTACCACTAAAGTTGAGACGGCACCACTAAATTTAACGGTGTCGTTAGTCCTTTAATGGTACTGTGCCAGACAACGCTCATCTTTTTATTTTTAGTGAGGAAGGTTTATTTGAGGATGCTTGGAGCTGTTTTGAGGGGGAAATAGCTGTTGGGATTTTTAAAGTTATTTTCTCAAATAAAACATTTCTTTTTAATTCAAAAATAATTTGTAAAATGTATTTTTGAAAAAATATTTTGTCACATTAAAAATGTGAAGTTTAGAACAATTTTAATCCTTTGATCATTTGTCAAATTGTAGATTTGTTTGTTCATACTTTGAGTGATTTACGTCTAAATGGAATATTACTACTAAAAACTTGTTTACATTAATTTTGATATAAGACGTTTTTACATTTTGTTTTTATCAAAACGTAGAGATGTCGAAAAATACAAATAATGTTTTTAGACATTATTTTGTATCAAAAAATCGATTTAATAGGTTGCAAGACTTTGGAATATCATTAGGTGACTTTTGACCTAGTCAACTAATTTGACCCGTTGTTGACCCGTTCCTTCTTTTAGAAATTTTTTATAACACAAACAGATTGATTCATTGGATGTATAAAGAACCCAAATTGGCCCATATATAAGTAATGTGGGTCCAATTTGCCACCTCTAAAAGATCAAAACATATTGCTCATGGAAATAACCAACTACAAGCACATATCCATGAGTTTCTTGGCTTTATCATATGCATTAGCCGTGCAATAGCCATCTTGCAAGTTTAATACTCCCTCCGTCCCATAATTATGGTACACTATTGACTTTTAAGGTCTTTAGTTTTTAACTTTGATGTTAAATATTTTTATTTGTGTTATATATTATTTGATGCAAAATATATGAATGTATTGAGTTTTAAATGTATTTTCATTAGTATAACTTCATCAAGTATTAAATGAGCTATTATGAGTTTCCGTTGGGTTGTTGCAAGTTTTTTAAATGAGCTATTAGGGTGACGGGGGTCATTGGCATGGGACATCGGTACCGACTTTTGGCATCGGTATCACCACCCCCTATCAATTGGATGGCAAATTGGCATGGAATTTTTGGCATTGACAAGAAATATCGGCATATGTATGCTGATTGGCAAATTGTTTTGGCATGAAAAACCAATCATTGGTTGAAGTTTGATTGGTTGACAAAGGGTTTTGTGAGCCATCTTCACAAAGGGTGATGGGGATCATGAAAACTTGCCAAATTTTGGCAAAAGAAAGGAATTTGGCAACCACACCCATTTGGCATGAAAGTTTGGCATCAAAAAGATGGTGGTGATGTGGAACTTCTTGATTGGTTGTGGTATTGCCCAATTTTGGCAAAAATGAAGAATTTGACAACCTCTCCCATCACCCTTATAAGTTTTTGAAAATTGAAATGAGATGTATTAATATTTGAGGGTGTTAAAGTTTAGATAATTTAATGCATTTAATTTTGGGTAGTGATATGTACACGGAAGCATTTACTTCAAACACAGAAAATTAATGTGAAATGACAATCATACCCCTAATATTATTTAACCCGCTTTCCCTACCAGTAGTGTTAACTCCACATTCATTCTACTTTCCATTCCACTTTAACAGCTCTAGCGGCATCTCAACTAAAAGATCTCCTCCCTCACATCTTCTACAATTTTTTGGCTTTCATTAATAGCAATAATTCAATTCACAAAAATTCGGAGTTAAACAGAATGAAATTTTGTAGTAACTAAATAAGTAGTTGGTAAGCGATTAGCATTATTTATTGGGCTAATAACCTTTTAAAGCATTATACTTGTCAAGAATGACAGTTCTGTGTAGCGAACTAAAAAAATAACTCTTTTAGACATTAAAGTTGACATTTTTGTCTTTCTTTAAGTATTATGACCATATTATGACCATTTTACCCTTCGAAAAAAATTTCAAAAAAAAAAGAAATTAGAAAAAAAAATCAAAAAAAAAGTATTTCGTAAAAAAAATTTCAAAAAAAATATTTTGGAAAAAAAAAATCGATAAAAAAAGTATTTCGAAAAAAATTTAGAAAGGGTAAAATGGTCATAATACTTAAAGAAAGACAAAAATGTCAACTTTAATGTCTAAAAGAGTTATTTTTTTAGTTTGCTACGCAAAACTGCCATTTTTGACAAGTATAGTGCTTTAAAAGGTTATTAACCCTTATTTATTCGTTGTAACAAGAATAATACAGCTAATGCAACTCTTTTTTATGTGATTCTTGCTAATTCAATTTAAATTTTTCGTGTTTATATACTAAAGATTGGTAAGTTTTCGAGTTCTACGCATGCATGATGTATTTGAGCCTTTGGATGTGACATGCTTCTTTCTTTCGTAGTTTTCCATTCAAAATCATTGAATGGTCTGTCCAATCTTAATTAACTTGTAGACCACTGCCGTCCCATCACCACCCGACACCGGCGAACACTCATCCCTGAAATCTTTAAGATAGCCCCCATTGTGGACTGAATGTTGTAAACAGTTTGCATATTCGGATAAAAAATCTGAAGTTTCACATGAGTACGGGACCCCATTTTTTTTTTATCGGCAGAAAAGGGAAACAAGAAAAATTGTGATCAACGTTTATTTACGGACTGTGAGGTGCAGCGGTGCTAGTGAGAGATTGTTATCGTTATCTTCCTTGGACATCCGTTTGAAGAAACCATAGTTCCATTAATTTAGGTCTAAATAAACTGCAAATGACATGTAAAAGTTGTGTAAGCGCTCAAAGGCACTAACAATGAGAGTCGATATCGGAATAGAGCATATGAGTGCCTTGTAATTCATAAATCTTTCTTTACGAATTCTGGTGGGTTATATAACTTGATTGAGGTGAACAAAGTTGATACACAGTTCTTTAGCGACAAAATAGCTAGAATCGGTTTTAATTAGTTGGATAATCTAGAGGGTAGGATAGTCAATTCCCAACAAATTTCTGTGTACGGAGTCAAAAGCTCCGTGTAAATATCAATTCCCTTTAATTTTTTGGCTGTAATTTTCAAGTATGTGTATGCAAGCTGTTAACTATTGATTTTCATAAAAAGCAAGTAAAGAAATCTAAATTTTAAGCATTTCTATTTATAGGATAGTCCCAAATCCATTATAATAGTAGTAAACATAAATGTAAATATATCATCACCAACACATATCGGATTTCTCTCTTTTTTCCTTTTTTTAGTTGTGATTATTTGGCTTCAACTTTATAATCTTATTATCCTCAACATTACTTACCGCAACAAATAGATAACAATCCCACAAATTCTATCACCTATGTAAACTTTCCATACATGGTTTCATCATTCTAACTGATTAAAAAACATGAGAATATTACATCATCTATGCCAGGAACTTTAGGAGGTGCAAAATTTGAGTGGTAACTCCCACCACTAGAAGGATGGATCCAGCGACGAGTAATCCTTTCCTCCTAAATTGCATCATCAATTGCAAAGTTAAGCACCTTGTCAACTTTGACCCCTCTTTCCTCAAGCATCTCATCGAGCTGCATAACAAACAATTAAAAGCACATTCAAATTTATAAATAAAAGAATTTGAAGAAACTCAATTATACTACATCTTGATCGTAAGGAGATACCTTTTGTGAATGGACCACCGTCCTAGGGAATCCATCAAGAATGAAACCTTTTTGACAAGAAGGCTTCTTCAGCGCTTCATCAATAATCCCCACAACTAAGTCATCTGAAACAAGTTGTTCCTAAGGAACAACAGAGATTTGAATGTAAGCAAGTACGAAGAAATATGTGTCTTTCTATAAACTACATGCATGTATACAGCAAACACATACATTGTCCAATGTCCATGGCCTCTTTTGCTTTAATTCCAAGATGGTTTTTAGCAGCAACAGCAGCTCTTAGCATGTCACCAGTAGCCAAGTGGCACAAACAATACTCATCTTTGATAATTAGTGACTGGGTGCCCTTTCCAGATCCAGGAGGGCCTGCAAAATAAAGAATATTTAATTTTTTGATCGAGAACTGAAAATGAAACTGATAAATAAAAAGTCACAATTTCAACGATTTTCAAGATTCACAGTACCATTCACAATCACAAAAAGAGATAATTTTTTATGAACATTCACGGTGCCTACTTCGGGTGCAGTAAGCACAAAATTACAAAAATACCCCAAACCCATATGACAATTCTATATTCTACAGAATATTTAAAATATACACAGAAAAAGTATCAAGGAAGGAGCGTTTAATGATCTTTACCAACTGCCAAATTATAATAAGCTGGTCTATAGACAGCAGTACTGGCTCCTTGTAAGAAGGTCCAGAAACTCCAATCTTTGTAGCTTTAAAAATAAGATCCAGAAACAGATGATGAACCCAAGTAAACGGTTAAAATCAATCCCTACTTACATTCTTTTAGTTAAATAGAGTTATATAAGTTACATTCTTTGTAGTTTTTTTGGACACCCCTAGCTTGCGCATGCATGGAAGTAGGTCATTACCCTTTTAACCGAACAATGTAAATCCATGTACTCTTTATCATTATTCTGCATAATTTAAATTTCTATGCCTGGCGTTCGATTCATACAACACTCTATTAACTATTCAAACACACGAATGCACTTTTTTATTAGCCCTGTTTTAGACATTGTTACATATGAATCATTAAAAAGATGAGTATTATCTTGTTGGGACAAGCAAACCATCTTGTAATGACTAATGTACACACAAAAATAGAACGAGTAGGGGTAAAATAATTCCTTAAAAAGCTAACGCCAATTACAATGGTAATCAACACAAGTTTATAAAGAACGGTGCTTTTCTTTGGTTTTGTGTAGCTGCAGTAGTTAAAACTTAAAAGAGAGCACCAAGTGAAATAATTATGGTTGACAAACTAAACTAAGACATATAAATATATAATAATTACCTCAAAAATACAAGACCAGCAAAGGAGCCAGAAGCATCAGTTAGATAATTAAGTAGTTGTACAATCTATCATCTTTGATAATCGGCATTACCTCACTAAACTTTGGTTTCAAAACTAGAACATATAATTACTTGTTCAAAATATTTAAGATTGATAATCGGTTAACTAGTGTTTCATTTAAAATAAGTAAATGACAAGAATAAGTAATCCTTAAATAATAAGTTTTGCTGCAATTGACTACGAAATGAGATAGCTAACTTCAAAATGCAATTCCAAACACCCCTTCAAATACAGAATGTAAAAAGTCAAATGTAGAGAGAGGGACATGCCTTTAATATATGTCGACATGTGGGATATAGGAGATAAGTGGCCAATAGGAGCCTCTTCTACTTGTCTTTTCTTTCAACTCATCTGTGCATCCCAATATTGTCAAACTCAAAAGTGAAGGCAACAACTCTTCTGGTAGATCTTTCATCTTTTGGCAAAACTGAATATCGAGATGTTGGAGGGAGGTGAGGTGTTGGAGTCCCTTTGAAACTGATTCCAATTTCTCAAAATTATTTAAATAAAGTTTAGTAAGAGATGAAGGAAGCATATGCGACAATTGACTTACGCCAATCACATCATCTTCTTCTGCCGATCCACCTTTGATATGGGCTTCTTCAAAAGAAGGTGGGAAGTTTTGTGGGCCAAACTTTGATATGGGCTTCTTCAAAAGCCCTATTTGTAACAAACCCAAGTTAGGAGGCCAAAGCCCAAAGGAATCAACATCCATACTTTTACAATTAAGAATCGTCAGATGTTTTAACGAGGTGAGATTCGGCAAGTCAGCAGGAAATGACTCTATACTCGAACAACCTGCTATTGTTAATTCGGTGAGGTGAATGAAACAAGTCAATTCAACCATTGTCTCTATACATTCACATCCAATTATCGACAGTTTTGTGATGTGAATGAAACAAGTCAATTCATTGATTGATTTCATATTTTCCCACCCCATTATGTGTACAACCTCAAGCATAGCTGCCATGCTTGTGTTGAGAAGCACATCCTTTTCCGGAAGTTGTTCACAATTGTAAATTACGAGTGACTTGAGCTTGTGCCCTTCTCCTTTTGTGAAGGAGACAGATGCAATTAAAGGAGAATCAAATATACTCAATTGTTCAATGCTGTTTGGCAAATTGCAACGCTCAAGATTCTGACAATGCATTAATTCCAAAATCCTAAGAGATGTTAGTTGGTTGCATTCAACCTCCTCCTCCTCTTTCTCTCCCAAACTCACCAATTTTGAACAATAATATACTTCCAACTTCCTTAAATTCACAAGAACCTTACTTGCCTCTGCTTCTGATTCCCACAAGTATCTTATTTCATCACACGACCAGATACTTACTACTTCAACTGCCCCAAGATAGTCCATAACACCTCTCCACACCTCATCACTAAGTCCTGTAATACGAATTAAACTCAAACTGGTGACTGATGAAGCTGCGTGAATTAGACTTGTCAATAAACCATCACCACAATCGCTGAGATCTAATTCCCTCAGTGAGACTATTTGTTGAAGTGAGACTTCAGCCAAATTAGGACAATCTGCTATATGCAGTTGTTGAAGGCGTGGAAACACCGCATCAACGACACCACTATTTGTTGACCAAACCTCCCACCCACTCATACTTGAAAATCTTAAACTTTCAAGTTTAGGAAATGCAATACCTGTCCCAAGGAGGAACTCTGAGCCCACAACTTTCACCTCGTTCAGATTTCGAATATCCAATTCCTTAAGTGATGGTAGTTGCCCAAGTGGTGGTAGAAACGTACATTTTCTACAACCCATAATTGAAACACTAGTCAACTGATGAAATGAGGGATCCCCAATCCACTTTGGAAATACTTTACCTCTATATGACACAATATTTATATCTTTCAAGTTATCACTATGTGTCTTGAGCGCATCGAGGACTTCCTTTTCAAGTTTTTCATTTCGAGAATCATCAAACACATCACTCCATTTCATGTATAGGTCACTTACCCTCTTTTCTGATAAGTTCACTTCCCTTGCACTTTGCACTTTTTGCAGCTCATCAATATAAATCCCCGCTTGAAGATTCTTTAAGTTCCTAAGCCAAGATATAAAAAAGGTGTTGTTTTCAACAACTACTACTTTGTTGGAAAGGGTTTGTAGGCTTTTCATCTCACTAATCCCTAACGGCATCATATCCCAAAGCAATGTATCCTGAATGTCAAAATGCCGCAAATTTTTAAGCTTTAAAAAGTCGTCTGGCAACTTAGTCAACCTACCACAGCCGGAAACGATCAATGTCTGTAAATAATAAAGATTGCAGACATTTTCTGGCAAATGTGTGATGTCAGTTTGAGATAAGTTAAGATACCGCAAGTGCTTCATATTACCAACACACTCGGGTACCTCATCTATTACTAATCTACTCAAACTTAAAACCCTTAGCAGTGGTAAGTGGGAAAGTATGTCAACCAGAATCTTACTTGATAAGTGCCAGCTATTTAACACATCGGGCATAGCTAAAAACGTTCTCAAACGATTAGCTCTTTCGAATGCCTTGAACTTGTTGTAAGTCGTATATTTCTCACAAACAAATGACATATGGCGGAACTTTTCAAAATCTGTCTTCCTAACATCCTTCTTCACATCTAAGTCTAACCTTGAAAAAAATTCTCCAGCAACAAATGAGGCTAAATCATTCATGAGGTCGTGCATCACAAACAATGATTCGTCATCAGGGACATGTTGAAAAAATGACCTTGACAACAACTCTTGAAAATATTCCTCACCCAAGCATTCCATTGTTTTATTTGTAGCTGAATCGTGCAAAAACCCTTCCGCCATCCACCACAGAATTAAGTCCTTCTTCGTAAACACATAGTCCTTGGGGATCAAGCAACAATATGCAAACAATTGCTTAAGACAAGCAGAAAGATCATTGTAGCTTAGTCTAAGTGCCGGAAGAATACCACCATCATCTTCTAACATCCATATCTCATTATCTAACAACCGCTTCCATTCTTCTTCATCGGTCCTATTTCTCAATAAACGTCCAAGTGCTTCTAGAGCCAAAGGCAAGCCATCGCATTTTTGAACGATGCCTACACCATGTTGTCTTAGCTCTGGAAATGAGTCAAAGTTATTTTCACCCAAAGCATTTTGAGCAAATAGAGTCAGAGCATCGTCGGGTGACAACTTTTCTAAAATGTATGGATGATCGTGGTTCAGCAGCTTCCTGAGCAATTCTTTCTTTCGAGTTGTGATGATAATCTTGCTTCCAGAAGCCCCTGCAAAAAATGGTCTCTCTAAGGTCTTCCAGTCTTCCCACTTATCGCTCCAAACATCGTCCAAAACTAGCAGAAATCGTTTCCCCATAAGTTGATCTCTAAGAGCTACTTGAAGCCGGTTTAAATCTACAAAATTCTTTTGTTCCCCTCCCACTTCTTGATATATAACTTTGCTTATCTTGAAGCTATCAAAGTCATCGGAAACACAAACCCATGCCTTGAGTTCAAAGTGATCCTTCACTAACTGGTCATTATACAAAGCTCTAGCTAGAGTTGTTTTGCCTATCCCTCCCATACCAACAATCGGAACGATGCCAAAGTTTTCATTACATAATTCATCACTTAACAGTTTCTGAACCAATTCCTTTTTATCACCTTCACGCCCGACAATACCCCGTCCGCCTTCCAAAGAGGTCTGGTAACCTCTGTTTTTATCTTTTGACACTTCGTTTTTCACAATCAAACCAAGTTTCTCCTTCTCATCCAATAGATCTTGTAACCTGGTGGAAATATTATCTAACTTGCTGCCCACCCTAGTACTTAATGAGAAACTAGTGCAACAAGATGGGATACACTTTCTTACCTTGTTGGTAATGGTGATGGGTTGAGACTGGTTGACAGACTCACGATGCATAGCATCCGTTGCTAAAGCATCTAGTATATCATCTACATCGTAAACCAAATGTTGGAGATCATTCAGCCACTTTTTGACAGCTTTCGATGTTACTTCCTTCTGAGAAGCATCCTCAAGAAATGCTTCGATCAGGGATAACTTCCTCTCCCATTTCTTCAGCTCGGAGTGAATTCCTTTGGAACGAGTGATCTTGTTCTCGAGTACAGATGCTAGCTTCTCAAAAACGACTGGGAGCAAAGCAGAAAGAACGAGTTCAGCCATTTTTGGTTAATTGTGAGATTTCAGAAGCTGGTAGCAGAGATTGGTAAGAAAAGAAAAGCACAATAATTGCCTAGAATAATTTCAGCCTGGAGTATAAAGTCATTGTTTATGGTCATATATTGGGTGGCTAAAAAGATGCGAATGGCCCCATTGGATGCCAAAAAACGATTAGAAAATATGCCCACCAACTTTATCATTCATACTTTATACGGAGTAAAAAAACAAGTAGGGTTGGATCAGTTGGAAAATCCCTTGCCTAACTTTATACGGAGTAATAAAATATATAATGTATAAGACATATTGAGGCGATTATGTCGGCAAGACTCGTATATTAGTCCAATACTTCAATAACTAGTCTCTGTCAATTATAACTGGTATAATAGGATGGTAAAAAATTTATGATTGTACAAAGATGAATACTTATAATACGCATCACGTACAAACACATTTACAAATTAACTAAAGTTATGTCAATAAATACTTGATTTTATCTTATTCAGAAGCAATGTGGGATAAAAACCATTTGAATACATATCACATGAATTACCTTTCATGGCCTCTTAATAACCACAGCAACCCACCTATTCCACTGCTGCAACCACCACTAATTTTGTTTAGTTTTGTTTTCTGTTTCTTCAGGTGGATTTGATTCGCATGGATGGTCCATTTTTTATTTTGATTTACGGTTATGGTTTGATACAAGCATTTTCCGTCATCATCCTATTATATCATTTTCGTAACAAATCTTCAAAACGTTGACACTAGTCACTGCCTCATAATAGAAACACTAGAATAGGAAAGCCTGGGAGGAACCTGTTTATGTTTGCATTGTTGGTAATAAGAAGTAACTTTCGCTCATGTTTTGTTTATGTTAGTGCGTTTCTTAAGTGTTTTTGCATGAAAAATATCACACAACCAGTTTATATCCGTAATGCCATCACCTCCTTAGTTTAAGCAGGACTACAAGACATGTTAGGAAATCCGATCGAAACAAACACACAAAAGAAAAAGGAAAACCCAAACTGAAAGTGCTAAAAAGTATACACCCTCCATCTGAGTATAGTTTTTCATTGTATTCATCGTATACCGGTCCAGTACTTCAACTAGTCTATACACTATACACCCTCCGTCTCATAGAGAAAAGTTCATTTAAGGCAGTTACTTTATCCAAAGGGTAAAAGTCAAAAATGATAAACATGTTTTCTCAAATGTACCAATATGATAAACATAGTCATTTATCTATCAATATGCTAAACCAAAGATCAAATATGTGCAATAATGGGGTACTACTTCACATCTTCATTTCTCATATTTGCATCGTTAGTCTTTATACTAACGTCGTACTAAATAACTTAAAACTTGGTTTTCTTACGTTTTCGTCCGATTTTTTACGTTTTCGTCCGTTTTTTACGTTTTCGTCCGTTTTTTTACGTTTTCGTCCGATTTTTTACGTTTTCGTCCGATTTTTTACGTTTTCTTCCGATTTTTTACGTTTTCGTCCGGTTTTTTTACGTTTTCATCTGATTTTTTACGTTTTCGTCCGATTTTTTACGTTTACATTGGACGAAACCGTAAAAAATGGACGAAAACGTTAAAAAACTGATAAAAACGTAAAAAAACAGACAAAAACGTAAAAAAGTCGGAAGAAAACGTAAAAAGTCAGACGAAAACGTAAAAAATCGGACGAAAACGTAAAAAAATGGACGTAAACGTAAAAAATCGGAAGAAAACGTAAAAAGTCAGACGAAAACGTACAAAAACGTAAAAAATCGGATGAAAACGTAAAAACGAAAAACGTAAAAAAAAAAAAGACGAAAACTTAATAAATCAGACGAAAACATAAAAAATCGGACGAAAACGTAAAAAAGCGGACGAAAACGTGAAAAATCGGACGAAAACGTAAAAAAACGGACAAAAACATAAAAAATCAGACGAAAACGTAAGAAAACCAAGTTTTAAGTTATTTACTAACGGCCGTTAGTATAAAAGGCTAACGATGCAAATATGAAAGATGAAGATGTGAAGAAGTACCCCATTATTGCACGTATTTGATCTTTGGTTTAGCATATTGTTAGATAAATGACTATGTTTATCATATTGGTACATTTGAGAAAGCATGTTTATCATTTTTGACTTTTACCCTTATCCAAATTAACCCAACTCGTAATATATGGTTGAAAAGCTAAAAACTTAAATTTTTAAATGCAAAAAATGATGAATCATTTGGAGTTCTTAAAATATTTATGTTAAGTTCAATACAATTGGGTGTTTGAACTTACAGATTAGTATTATATTACAAGTGATATATCAGACAAAATTTTATTATATTACAAGTGATATATCAGACAAAATACTGCACCGAGAAAAAAAAAAGCAAAAACAAAAAAAAGATTGTCGAAAGTATATGAAAATGCCCATATATTGAAAGATAATTAAATACTCGTCACGATGGTGTAATTTTTAGAGGATAACGGTTTACAGTTTTTAATATATGTAATTTTTGTATAAGAAAGGTGAAAGTGAGTTATAATTAAAAAAAAAATGAAGTGAAAGTGGTGACAGTTAATGTTTTTAAATTATTGATCTTATCCGATTTAAATGATATAAATTAGTCCATCTATGCAACAAAATAAGTTTGGCTAGATAAACTTTTTTTGGAATACATCGAATATGGGCAAAACCAGTTGTAAAGTTATTAATATAAAAGTGTGCAACTATCTTTGCTTGTCTTCTTCAAATTCCCTTTATTCCTTAACCATTCACTACTCAAATAATATTCGATCAATGTCAAGTTGCACCTAGAAATATTACTTGCTTACGCAATCTATGATATACTTCATTCCCTGATTCTTTTGATGGGTTAACAGAACACGTTTCAAAATTATACTTCAGAATGAATACTTCTGTTAAAATTAAAGGCAACTTTAAAAGTTCAAGTGATGATTTCAAGTTTATTTTGTATGAATCAATTATAACTAACACAATAAGCACAAATAAAGTTTTTGGTAAGTTGTTATAAATCAGGAGTTTAATATTTCTTATACTTTTAATAGTAACATTCAAGTGATGAGAGGTTTTTCCTGGCCACATCAATTTTTTTTCTCACTCCTAAACATTTTTTGGCAAATGTGTGATTCTAGTTCAAGATAAATTAAGATACTTCAAGTGCTTCATATTGCCAACACACTCTAGAACGAGCAATGTTGTTCTTGAGTACATACGTTAGCTTCTCGAAAACAACTAGAAGCAAAGCAGAAAGAACGAGTTCAGCCATTGTTGGTTTATTGGTGAGAGCAAAAAAGAAAGTAAACACTGGATCCCTTCGAAACCTGGAGAGCGTGTAACGCTGAGTCGGGGTTTGGTGAACCAATAGGTCGCTCGCTGGATAGAAAATGGTGCATAGAAAGTTTGAGAACTAATTTATCATTGATAATTTATTATAAAATATATAATGTATAAAACATGCTGATGCGATTATGTCGGCAAGACTCGTATATTGGTCCAATACTCCAATAACTAGTCTTTGTCAATTATAACTGGTTTAATAGGATGGTAAATAAAAATATGATTCAAAAGATGAATACTTACAATACGCACCGTACAAACACATTTATAAATTAACCAAAGTTATGTAAATAAATATATCGTATGATTCACCTTTCATCTTAATAACCAAGTTAGGAGGCCAAACCCCAAAGGAATCAACATCCGTACTTTTACAATCCATTATTGTCAGATGTCTTAACGAGGTGAGATTCGGTAAGTTGGCAGCAGGAAAACAACGATATAAAAAGAAAAAGATCCTAATCAGCAGATTAGTTTGATATAATAATTAACACTATAACAAGAAGTGTTGAAACGTCTCATGAAAGCATCTTTTGGACCTCAGTTGTCACCTATTGTGGTGGTTTGCCTGCATGAAGGTTTGCAACAATTTTCTTGTGGCTGTAGTAATCAATAACCTGCACATCCAAACCAAAAATGCATTACATGTTTGGTTCAAGGAATAATAAAGACTAAGGTTGGCAAAATTGGGGTGTCGCGTTGATACTTATTTTTTCATTAATTTGAATTTATATAGATATTCAATAACAAGATAAGAAGAAACTACGCTGCTAAAGTAAAACTTTTTAATAAATCGTGTGGAAAACTAGAAGGGTGGTTGAATAGTTTTACCGTTTTTAACTTTGTTATAAAATTAACTTTCCAAAAAACTTTGATTTGATCTTTTGTGAAACCAATCCATTACAATATGAACAAGATATAACTAACTAAACAATAACTACTATAATATAAATTGTAAAGTAAAGAGTGAGAGATGGAAAGATCAAACCAAGATACAGAGATTTATAGTGGTTCAGTAACGAAGCTCCTCTTCGCCCTACTCCACTCCTCGAGTATCCAACTCGAGAGTTCAAAGCACTATGTCAACAAAACTCCCTTCATCCAGAAAAAACCATACAACATCGCTTATCACGATTATCGACATTAAGCTAAATGTCGAGTACTAATCTAGCTAGTACCAATCTCACACAAGATCTACACGATCTTTACAAATCACACAAGCTACAAGATCCCCACGATCTATACTCAATCTACCCGATCTAGTCACAATCTCAATGATCTACACACTATCTAAACAAACTTCACGAGATCAACTTGATCTCAACAAGATCACAATGATCCATACAATCTAACTTAGTAAGACGGTGGACAACTTGATGTATATCAAGATACAACAAGTGTGTAACACGAGTTACTGGAAGAATGTCCATGGTTGATACGATTGGTGCCTATCTTTTTGAATATTTGGACTCCGAACACTAAACTTACAAAAGATAATATAACTTTAGCTCTTGTTTGGGTTAAACTCCATAATATTCCGGTTGTTGCGTATTCTGAAGTTGGTCTTAGTTTGATTACAACGTAAATTGGTCATCCTATCATGCTTGATTCCTACACAAGTACGATGTGCCTTAAGTCGTGGGGTCGTAATTCCTATGTTATGGCCCTTGTGGCAGTGTTGTCAAAAAAAGCCTTACTTGACTCTCTTGTGGTTGCTATCCCTTACCCCAATAGGTCAGGTTATTCATTGGAAAAAATTGATATTTAGTATGAGTGGAAGCCACCAAGATATGAGACTTGTAAACTATTTGATCACATTGATGTTGGATGTCCTAAGAAAGTGAAACTGGTTGTGAAAGATAAATCGTTGGTTGATGAAGAGGGTTTCATTGAAGCTTATAACAAGAAAGGAAAAGGTAAGCTTCAGGGTACTAATCTTTAGGTTGATGGTATTCGTTTTCAAAAGCCTAAATTTTCGTATTACTATAGGTCGGTTACTAAGCCAAAGAATGGAAGAGCATCGACATCTAAGCCTTCTGTCCAATCGAATACAGGTGCTCCAACGATTAATGTAGGTTCTACTTCTTGTAACAAACATACTACTGATCCTACTAGTAGTACGACTCCATCCCGGGATTACCAAGGTAAGAATAATAATTGGGTGGATGATATCAACCTTGTTGATTTGAAGAACAGTTTTGATGTGCTTAGAGAACAAGATTTGGTTTTGGAACCTGTGATTGGCACTACGTGTACTCCTGAAGTTATCTCTAGTTCTTCCAAAACTGCGTATCTTAATAAGACATGAAGTCTCCAATGGCCAAAAAGGCCTAAAAAGATGGTAAAACCCGACTATAACTCGATGGTATATGTTCCTCCAAAGTTGCACACCCAGTAATGAAAACAATGCATTTATATTTATAGATTTTGGGTTGTGACAGCGTCACGTTATGGTTTGAAATATTTGGTAGTTTACCAAATGGATGTGAGAATGGCATTTCTAAACAGATATTTAGAAGACTTCATGAACCAACCTGAAAGTTTCATGGCTCCCTATACAAGAGAGAAAAGTTTGTAAACTTGTTAAGTCAATATATGGCTTAGAAAAAGCTGTCAAACAATGACATAAGAAATTTTTGACCACGTCATGTCAAAATATGGATTCAAAATTAATGGATGTATATCGCTAGTATATATGTAATCCTATGTTTATATATAGATGGTATACTTATCACTAGAAGTGATAAAAAGATGAACAAATCCGATAATGACATGTTGGAGTCAAAATTTGACATAGACTACATTGGGTGTTAGATATGGTTCTTGGAACTAAGATAATATGAAACCAAATGAATTTGTTTCGAAGTCAGAAACATTATTAGGACAATATTCTTGAGAGGTTCAATGTGGGGGATTCCGGCCTTGCTAGAACTCCAATGATATCATTTTAAATCTATTTAATATAGCGGTAAAGGTGTTGGCCATTTTGAATACTCAAAGAATATTGGGAGTCTTATGTGCCTAATGACGTGTGTGAGGCATTTAGTAGTTATAGCCAAGTTATGTGGATATGCCAGTAGTTCAAGTGATAACCATTTGAATAGTATTACACGAGTATTATGATACTTACGATATTGCATTTTGAAAGATATTCATCTGCTGTCAAATGATAGAGTAATGCAAATATGGATTCTTACATAAAATAATCTAGATCAACTATAACGGATGTATTTACGCTAGGTGAGAAGCTATGTTTTGAAAATATTGGAAGTATTTCAAACTGACTTTTATAGCTAAATCTATGATGGAATCTGATCAATTGAGATAAATTTATAGAATATGCGGGATATCTACATTAATTCATATGACATACCAAGATGGCATAAACCGATAACGACCATGTGTATAAAGTGTGATAGTGGAAATTGACAGAGCTCATGTCACAATGTAAAATGGTAAGTCGAGATATATCCATCATAGACATTGAATGGTTCGACAACTACTCTCCGCTAGAGTTATCACGATTCACTACGTAAAGTCAAATGTATCTGCTTACTAAAGGCTTAAGCATAGAGTTAGTTAGTAAGTCATTTAAAGGAATGGACTGAAGCCCTTGAAGGAATGAGTTTATATGAAGGAAACCTTAACCCAATTAACTGGAGATATCCCAATATAAGGGTTCAACAGGACAACTTAATAATATAAATTGTGGAGGAAGTCACTATGGGAGAGTTATTTAAAGTTATAATTACTTCATCGTCCATGCTTATAACAAATGTGACTTGATGTGAGGTTTAACATATGGCTTTTAATGATTCAAGATGAAATCGCTAAGCAAATGTCTTTAATGATTTAGGATGAAATCACCTATCTGAAGGAGAAGTGGAGTCGTTTCGAAGGGAATTGTGGGGGCGAAGATCCTAATAGCTCTTGGAGAACTAGACTAATGTTCAAGACCATAATGAACATGACTAAGAGGACTTAGCAGTGTCACGGAGAATTGTCGTCTACATAAACAACAGCTCAGTTAAAAGACATCGCGCCTACTGAAAGCTAAGAGGCTAAGTGCATTTCACAAGGGAAGGTTATTACGAGTGTCTTCGCCTATTGGAATTTCATAAAGATAGCCAACAAAGTTCTTGCAAGCGTCTTTGCCGCTAAAACTCAGAAACACATCGTACTTAAAGCTCTTTTCAAAACGCCCATATCAGCTATATATCTACTTTCCCGGTTTTAGTTTTGATTAACTTGACTAAACGTTGTGAGCAAGTGTTAAAAATACATTTTTTCTACACGAACTTATTAAAGGTAAGAAGAAGAAAAAAAAAACCGTTATGGAAAAAGGAATTTGTTTTTCAAAAGGCAAATTAAAACAAGTACTCTTTCTTCAAACATGAAATACGTACATTAACCGTTAATGCATGAGCAAATATTGAAGCCATTAAGGGTTGATTTGATTTGCATTCTGGTCACCTTGTTCATCGCCCCAACTAATGATTCGTAACAAATTTACAAATGATCTTCCGACATACGTGAACCACAACGAATATATACATACGTTCATCATTTGTAAGATATCGCATTCATTCATGAATATCGATCATATTCTGATTGTTTATAACACATGTCTCAAATTTAATTGTACATGAGTTATATGTGACGCGTACTTGAATTTAATGTGTGAAATTTATTGAGATTTAGTTGGTGGTTTGCGGTTGTTAGGTTTAACGGTTAGGAATTGATAATGCGTAAATGTTGTTCAATGTTATTCACAGATGAGAATTTGTTGACATTCAAAAAACGTTGTTCGTTTAGGCATTGTGTTTTGAAATCAAATACGAGTAATGTAGGACCTGACCTACAACAACCACTATACTGTCTGATTTGCCCGCAGGGGTATGGCGCGCTATTTTTTGCGGCCATGTGAGATTGTGAGAACTTTCAAGGAGATCACCCAGCTTGATACTCCTTAGCTGCGCGCTTCTTATGGGTTTTGCCAACGATTTATACGCAAACAAGTTGTGTCATTGTAAGGCGCAAGTTTTCACTTATGAACATAACCTCTCTCCGTGCCACATCCAGTTTGTGATTTTCCTAGGGTGACACAAGTACGCAACGCAAGGAGATAATCTTTGTATGTAATTATGCTTTTTAGGTACTAGGAATTGTGATAATCTGTTGTTTGAGTAAAATGACCCTACTTTTCCAAAAAATCAAATCAGCGGGGAAACCTGACCCTATGCAACCCTTCTGGGTGCCGACTGGCCATTCCCCAATGACCTAGCCCCGGTCAATGAGCACATGTTCCAGTGATCTTTAGTAGGAGTTGGGAATGAACCCAAGAGCTATTTCTCGAAAGCCCTCTTGACCGGTCACATATTTTCCCTTTGGTTGCAGGCTTGTAGATACTCTTAAGATGCTCATATGCGACTTCAAAACACTATAATTAGATAATGACTTCCTTAAACACAATGCCAAACACCATATGGTTCAGATTTCGGTCACATATTTTCTTGCTTTGGCTATTCATTAAAAACTTACCCCTAAACCGAAGAAGGTATGTGAAAACAGCAGTATAGGTTATACTAACTTTCGGCTTTGTAAGTGAAGAAAACAAGGAGTCTTGCAAATGCATTTTTGCAGCAGAATACTATATGTGTTATCGTATTAGCTTAAATCTAAAACTCAATGGCTATATGGAATTATTCTCACTTCAATGAGTTCAATCCTGTTCATCTCATCAGTAATTAATCATTCTGTTTAGCTTGTACCTGCATTATCCAGTATGCTAAGCAATGCATTTTTCTTGTTTTCTTCTTCAGCTACATATACATTTAATTCCATCAAAGTGCGTTTGAGTAAAAATGAACATGAGATTAATGGAAAAGGAGCTACAAAGCCCAAGATCGCCTTCAACTGCCCGAGCTCGGCATCGCAGAAAATCTACTGAGGTTGGTATTATGAGTATTTAACCTCCATCTCATGTACTTTATTTTTATAAAACTTCTAAATTCGTTGCAAAATTATACGTTATATATCTTATGCAAAAGTTAAGAATAAACTGTCCCGTGACTTTTTCTTTTCTTTCCCGTGGGTTGATATAGGCTTTTCCAGATGTAGCAAAATTAAATGAAAGTGATTTGCTAATCAATGACCAAAGCAAATACAGATCAATGTGGATCCGAACATATTCTTCTGTCTGGATGCTTTTAGGCTTCATAGGCGTTGTCTATTTGGGTCATCTTTATCTCTGGGGCATGATCGTCGTCATCCAAATCTTAATGACGAGTGAGCTCTTCAATTTGCTTAGACGAGCTCATGAAGATAAACGTCTTCCAGGTTTCAGACTTCTCAATTGGTAACGACCCTGACTAAAATCAATATGACTAGAAGTGTCATTTTGAGTGTGAATAAGTAAAATATATATTGTGGTGTCACAGGCACTTCTTTTTCACCGCAATGTTGTGGGTGTATGGTCGTATTCTCGGTCAACAGATAATGCATGCTGTAACTCCTGATAAGTTCTTCTATAAGCTTGCTACCAGTTTTATGAAGTATCAGATGGTTATCTGTTATTTCTTGTATATCACAGGTGCATTTCAAGTTTTTTTTTCAAGTTATAAGTGCTTTTTTTTACTGATGTGAACATGTATCATAAGTGTAGCAAATTTCAATTTCGATTTCATCATTCGCATGAATGCGAAGCAATATACTTTTACTTTTATGCTAATACCATAATTCCTAATTGATACAGGATTCATGTGGTTCATCCTTACATTAAAGAAAAAGATGTATAAGTATCAGTTTAGTTAGTATGCATGGACACACATGATTTTGATAGTAGTATTCACGCAATCTTCCTCCACTGCTGCCAACATATTCGAAGGGATATTCTGGTAGTCCTAGCCAACCAATTTATCCTAGTTATTACTATTTCTCGAGACAATGGATTGTCATCTATTTAGACTATTCTTGCTGATATTGAATGTTCATGCAGGTTTCTCCTCCCAGCATCACTTATCGCGATTAATGATGTAGCCGCTTATTTCTTTGGTTTTTTCTTTGGGAAGACGCCTCTTATTAAGCTTTCTCCAAAGAAGACATGGGAGGGCTTTATAGGAGCATCAGTCACCACAGTTATTTCAGCATTTTTGGTTAGAATGATTACACAGATAAAGTGTTATGGTTATCTTAGAAGTGAATTTCATTCTTCTAAAGTTTTTTTTTTTACTATATTTGATGTAGCTAGCAAACGTTTTGGGTCGTCACCAGTGGTTGACATGCCCAAGAAAGGTAAGTTTAAGCACCTAAGTTTTCAATAATTGAGCAGAACACCTGGTTTCACCACAAGTTGTTATCTTACGTCAAGGCTGATATGCAGGATTTATCAACAAGCTGGCTCGAATGTGATCCTGGTCCTATTTTTAAGCCAGAGACTTTTGTGTTACCAAGTGAGGTAGCTCAATGGGTGGGTGTTAGATCCAATTTCTTTTATCCTGTAGCAATCTCATAATAAAGATGGCAATCTCGAGTCCTTTACTTATGACCGAGTCAAGTTGGGTTGTTTATTAGCTCGAACTGGTTAGATCAAATCAAAAGTTCTAAACTAAATAGAATCAGGTCAGTTGGGTTGAGCAGGTTGATAGTTGCCCAAAGTCTATTATACATGAATAGAACCACCAAACCTGTTTTATTCAAAGATTTGGGCTATTAGTTAAATAAACTAGCAATGTTGTATTTGTAACTATAGAATGGATAAAAAGTGATTGCGGGTCAGCCTAATCTAGCTCATTTGGAGATGCATTAAAAAGATTACCCATTTCAACCGGAGCCCGTTTGATGAGTTACCTGATCCGCCTATAATTCTCTACCTCTACCTAAAAGGAATAGGCTAACTTGTTTTAGTGAAACATTGTATACAGTTGCCATGGAAAGAAGTATCGATTTTACCTGTGCAGTGGCATGCTTTATGCCTTGGTTTGTTTGCATCAGTTATAGCCCCCTTTGGAGGCTTTTTTGCAAGTGGGTTCAAGAGAGCTTTTAAAATCAAGGTCTGTGATGGTTGCTATGATTGAAACCAGAACTTGCACTTATGTATTAACTTGTTCTTAACTTTTTTAGGATTTCGGTGGCAGTATTCCAGGACATGGTGGCTTTACTGATAGAATGGATTGTCAGGTAATGTACTGACTGATGATAAGTTTTGAACCATAAAACTTAATTCTATATAAATAGGGACTTTGACAAGTTGAGTATTATGCTTGCAGATGGTAATGGCTGTATTCGCTTATATCTACCATCAGTCGTTTGTCATCCCACATTGTTATCCTGTTGAGGTCCTCTTGGAACAGGTATGCTACTTTCTGGTATCCTATTTGTTATAGCTAAAATGGGTCAGTTCTGGCTTATTTACTCATGAATGGGGTTGAGTATTATCTTAAACGGGTTAATTGGGTCAACTGAATTTGAACTAACGGGAGAACGGGTCAAATGGGTTGAAAGTCATCCGTAGTCTATATTAATACCCTTACAATGTCCTAAATGGTTTCATTAAAAAGGATTTAGAATATTAATGTACTAAAATTGTTTTTGTTTTTTTGTAAAGCGAAAAAAAAAAATTATAACCTTTTAGTTTCAAATTAACACACTTATTAATCTGCGTACATGAAGTGTTTATGGGTCAACCCGTCTATCTTGCCAACTCTAGTTTAGGTTTTGAAAATCATATAGTATATTCATTGGTGGGTCCCGTTGGAGACCCCTTGCAAGAGATAAGGCTGTGGTTGAGCCAAAGTTACTCGCTTGAATAAAACTGTATAGTCAACACGAATTTTATTCGTGTTATAACCCGTTATTCTTTATTGAACAGATATTAGGAAGCCTTACTTTTGAGGAACAAGAGGTGCTACTTACAAAATTGAAGGAGGTAATAGAAGGGAGGCAACTCCAACACTGATTACGCCTCATTCATCGTCTCCATTCCTTTTACACGAATAGAAGCGCCAATGCAGCAAGTTATCTTGGTAACATAATGTATCTGTAGTTGTCAATATTCATCGTTCTTATGTTCATTTGTTATTTTATTAGAGATGTGTTACTCTGTATAAAATTAGGATGAAAACATTGTAAATGCTAGTAGATGCACACATGTATTGTTTTTCATCACTCTCTCTTACATTGTAAATGATGCAAAGAATGATTTTAAGAACTAAGAACTAATTCATTGTAAAATCTAATTTTAGTATTTTACTGAATATATAGATTTATAATTGGCACGGGGCAATTGTGATAGGCTATATTATAACCAGAACTTACTCGCGTTTGTTACAGTTTAAGGTATGATTTTCCTTTTCCCCAAATCTTCCATTCTGATTCACGAGATTCAAATACAAAAGAAAGTATATATTCCTGTTGACAAATAACCATTCATCAAAACTAACATATTTCTGTTATCAAATATTATATGACCTCTTTCAACAAGCTCAGCCGCGTTTATCATATACACATGATGAAATGTTTCAAAATTCACTAAGAAATGACTACATACAGCATGAAGGGTCACTTAGGTACCATCACCTTCCTTTTTTGTCGATTCAGAGCTCACGGTCCGTATATCTTTTCTGTATTGTGGAGACGCTAACCGTCTTTCTAATGGTGTTTTCCTCTTGCTAACCACAAACCGATTCACCCCTTTTCGCATTGGCATAATCGATGGAAAATCCTCATCGGGAATTTGACTTAACTCGGAGATATCTTTAATCTGTGCTACACGTCTAAACCATCTTTCAGCTTTAGCCTCTTCTGACATATCCAAAGGGTCGGTTTCCTTAACGGCTGATCCTTCCAGACTCGACCCTGAACCTTCCCACCCGTTTCTCGCATATTGATTTTCAGGTTTTACCCGTTCGCCACTTGAGGTTGTGGGTCTATCTTCACTTCTTGTTTGTTTCACAGGATTCACATCATTTGTAGCCATAGTTGAGCTCTCACGTGACATATAACTAGAATTTGTGCTATTTCCTTCCGAACCATTTCTCACATCTTGGTTTTCGGGTATTACCCGTTTACCATTTGACGTTTCGGGTCTATTTTCACTTATGTCAACATCAGTATTTCTTGTTTCTTTGCTAAGATTCATGTCACTTGTATGACTTGAGTTTGTGTTTTTTGACTGGTGATTATCATCTTTTTTAGCGAAATAATCAGGTGGAAATGGAACAAAAGGAACAAAGTTGGTTGTGCTATTGCTGGCTTGCTCAACGGACTGTTGTCGTTTATATGTAGAGGAAGATGATCGATCTTTTTTCTTGCTAACCACGAATCGGTTTTCACCTTTACGCATAGGCATGATCTCGGGGAAATCATCATCTGAAATATCACTTTTTAAATCCGTGACATCTTGTATCTCCGCCGCTTTGTTGAACCATTTTTCTGGTTTTCCTACTTCAGTATCGTCCACAATTCGATCCTCAAATTTAGTAGTTGATTTTTCTGGATTGTTGATTTTCATGTTTTCAGATTTTTTGGCAAACATATCAGCGGGTAAAGGCACAAATGGGGCATAACCAGAATCACTTCCATTTGGGGTAGGGGATGCTTTCACCTGCCCGGCGGGTAATGGGACTTCACCCGGTCTCCTACACTCGCATTTTATGCAAACCATGTTCCTTCCGTAATTAAAAAAATTACATCTGGAAAAGGTAGAAGTTTTTAAATATTAATATTATGAATATACAATAACAGTTTTACTAGAGGTGGCAATATGTGCGGGTTGGTTAACGGGTCAAAACAGGCTTGGTTTAGTGTGGGTCGAATCAGGTTGACCATCTATATGTTTTGCATTTTATTACTTTTAATAAATAATTACGTATTAGAAAGAAGTGCTGGGCGACTTTCAAGCCGTTTGACTCGTCCCTCATTTACAAAAATCTTTGTATTTGACCCACTTAATATAAACAATAACCCAATTTGACCCACTTAAGATAAATGGGTCAAAATTGCCATCATAGAAGTTATACCAAGTAGAAAATGTAAAATAGAATGAATGGAAACAATGCTCACTCAGGACAATCCCATTCGCTGCCAGTCAACTGTCTTCGTGGTCTTAATTCCTTGCATTCATGACATTCAGTGTTCTTTGCAACATTCATGCAACTGCACCTGCTCAAAAAGAAGAAAAACATGCATCCATTAAACCAAGTTGTTGACTGACACACATCAAGGTCGCCTTTTTCCCTTTTCCCAAGTTTTCAAAATGAAGCTGATTTGAAACAGGTAATTTAGTACTGGTCAAAACAGGTGGTCGAATTGACCTTCATACACTTTTTCTTCACTCTTAATAACTATAAGTCCTTTACGGTAAAAAAAAAAAAAAAACACCATAATTAGTGTGTTAACTGTTAAGTGTTAACTATGATTACAATGACGACACTATTGAATCTAGAAGTTTTTATCAACACACTTTAGGAGGTTGTGTTCGGTGAAATAACTAAGGTCGACTTTCAACCTGTTTGTTGGGTTCAACTTAATTCAACCCGCATCTAGATCAAGTCATTGATACAACCTCGTTTTATCGTTGCAACATGGTCATCACTTTTCTCGTCTTAAGAATATAATAAGCAATGAAAAAACCAAGAATAGCTTTTTCTGAAATCCAAAATCAGGCGATAGTTTCCTTTAAAAATATCTACGTGCAAATAAAAATAAGGTACAAGAAGAAATGTAACTTACTTCCGGCATATCCAATCACCGCTCTTCATAGCACCATTTGGTCTATGAGTGCTTGGTGTTTGTTCATTTTCCTCTGTCCCAGTTGATTTTTCTGTAGCGGGCATATTCAAAGCTTCCACTCTACCATTAAAATTAACCATTTTTCTTAACAAATTTCGGGCTGATGATTCAATAGCATCATCAATGTTCCTTTCAGGATAAATAATAGGATTGCTTGCATAACTTAATATGTACTTCATCATGTCCACCGTTGTTGCTTCACTTGATTCACCCCCCTTTGATTGTTATAAAGATAATGAGAACACAAGCACTCAGATATAATAATTAATAGGCAAATATCTCATATTTCGACACTTCATTAAAATTAGCAACAATTTCATTCGTGAAATGTCCATTGTTAATTGAAAAGTGTCCTTTTGCCGCTTTTGTGTCCCTGTTTAGAAAGTGTTTGGATATGCATTTAATAGGAATACTAGGACTAGAAGGCATAGCTCCTATTTGACATCACAGTTTTTGAAGGCGTGTGGATGTGAATTTAATCCGATTTACAAACTGTTGTCACATCAGTTAGTTTATAGTGTTAGGGTAAAAGTGATTGTACGCATAATTTTCTGATTATTTATAAGGTTCAAAATAATCAGATTTTGAAAGGGATTAAGATATTCCTCGAAAACAGATTATTGATATTCACGTACTTCTACCTTCAATGAACTAATAGTTTGAATTTACACCAATCTGATTTAACAGTTTAAATCGCATGGTCACATTCAGAAAGCACATCGAACACACTCAAATCTGTATACGACAAATAGACCACACCCAAAATCACATTCTTATATGACTAATTCTTGCAATTCTAGTTTTGACTAGGATAAACACCAAAAATCAATCATGAATGCATAGACTACCAGTAACAAACCTTTAAGAAAGATCGCATTCGTTTCTCAGTTTCAATGGCATTTTTGAAAAGATGTGGAGTCCCATTGTTTACAAGCATCTCAATATCATCCTTAGGAAGCCCCCTGAAACACAAATACCATATCAAATTAAGGTGTACCAATCTCCTTCATACCTCAAAGTGCTTATTTACAGAATAAGCTAATAAACTAGTTTTATCCAAACACAATGAAACTGCTTATGTCTTTACATAAGCAGTCCCAAAACGTCTTAATCGACTCTATTGTTTCTAGGCTCACTCTATACTACAATAATCATGTAAATACATATGCATAAAAGTCTAAGACTTTAGATTGGAGTATGTTAGGGGGTGATTACATAATTATTGGGTCTGGCAAACCAGACATGATTATTTGCATTTTGCGTTTTCCTGAGTTCTGAAAAAGACATGTCGATCCCTAAATATGAGTCTAAACGTGCAGTGTTTTACATTTACAAAAAAGTGGTTCCCTTAGCTGTAAATGCATATTTAGACCTAAAACTAGTCACATCTTTAGGCCTCCGGCCTCCCAATCATTTCTCATTAAACAAAAAACGCAAAACGCAATCTCCTTAATAGTGGAGGACGACTTGAGTAAAATACCAGCTCAATCCACTTTCAGTCGCCGCTAGAGTGTTTGTTTAAGCTTATTTATGGGCTTATGAGCTTATTTGTTTCTTTGGCTAATGTTGGAACTTATTACGGGCTTATCTAAGTTTATTACAGCAAACTTATATAACGCAACAAGTTTCAAAATACAACAACAACAACAACAACAACAACAACAACAACAACAACAATAAACCCAATCCCGCTGGGGCGGGGTATGGGGAGGTAAAATGTAGACAGATCCTACCCCTACCCCAGGATAAACCCGGGAGTAGAGAGACTGCTTCCAACGAGACCTCCGGCAAGTGCAGGTGTGCGGGTGTGCGGGTGAGAAAGAGAAGAGAAGAGAAGAAAGCAGAAAACAAGAAACAACAAGCACAAGCAGGAACGAAAGCAAGTAAAACAAGGTAAAGGGGCACGAGAAAGAGCACAGGCAAAGGAACACAAAACAAAAAACAAAAGATCAAAGCCCTAAGAAAAAACAGACAGACAAAAGGGAGCAACAAAAAGCAAGGCAAAAACCAACACGCACGGACCTAAAGCTAAGGCACAGCAAAAACAAGGAACCAAAAACAAAGACAAGGCAAGAACAGCAGGCAAACCTAAGAAACAAAAAGCAAAAGCAAAGCAACGCACTGGGCCTAGATCTATAGCAGAGCAAAAAAAAAAGGGGGCGCCAAAGACCGAAAACGCCGGGGCAAAGCAACCAAGAAACGCCTAAAAGCCTAACTCACCAAAAACCACCTAAACCCCCTAGGACCCTAGCCAAAGCTAACCGCAGATCCTAATCCTATCTCGTATCTGAGGTCATGTCCTCCGACAAGAGAAGCTCAAACATGTCTAGCTTAAATCTATCCTCCCACCTGAGTTTGGGTCTGCCCCTTCTTCTTACGCCATCTACTACTAGCGCCTCGACCCTTCTAACCGGCGTTGTTTGAGGCCTTAATACGCGTTAATTTTTTCGCACTCTTAACAACACAAGTAAAAAAAAAAAAAACACAAAAGAAACCTTAGTATATCAGGCTTATCATATGCAAAGCCTAAACACAAACACGCATTATCCACAAAGTCCATAGATAAGCTCTCATTGGACACAATTTCCTCCTTAAAAACCCCCGTGACATCAAATTCGCCATTATTATTATTCGATATAAACTGGACTAGTTCAACCCACTCTAGCCACGGATGTGAAGGCACAACATAACTAGTAGTACTATGTTTTAATGTGTTATTAGTACTGGTTTGGGGTTGTGAGTGGAAATTTTGTGAGGATTTGATTTGGAGTATTGGGCGACGGTGGTGGTGAGGGAGTGTGGAGAGGGTGGAGGGACGATGGTGGTGGAAATGGAAGAGTGGACGGGTGAAGGTGAGGGTGGGTAGACGTGATGATGGAGAAATTAACATTTGGTCGGAATTGGTCGCCGGAGTAGAAGAAGATATGGGTTTAGAGCTTAGCCTAGTCCAAATGTGATGACAAGTGGTCTATAAAATCGAACCGAATCGAAAAACCAACTGTATTCGGTTCGGTTTTCAGTTATTGATTTTCGGTTTTGGTTTGATTCGGTTTGGTTTGATTTGAGCTAAAACCCAGAAAAATGCACCTAAAATATATAAACCGGACAGACTCATACAAAACTGAACCGAACCGAGTTACTTCAATTCGGTTCGATTCTCAGTTCATGTCTTTCACACAATTGGTTCGGTTTGCTTTTGGCCGATGCACACCCCTGGTTCCATAACTTATTTTCTCTTCATCTGTTTCAATATTACCGGTAGCGTTGATGCCCTACAATTTTCAATAAATTTTGTTTAGGTGTTCTTTTTTACTCTGTTAAAGGATAATAGGCGTATGCGAGTTTTTTTTACATTTATTTAAAATAAGCTATTATGCTGACAGTTAGGTATATTATCGTTATTTTTGGATTAGTTTGTCGGTGATTTAGTGGTAAAAGTTTAGATGCGGCAGGAGCTTGTTTATAATGTGTGTAACTTAGTTTTGTGTCTCATTTTATTTGAATGAGAAATGCTAAATCTTTATGCCAATTCTCATACTTATCCTCGTACTGTTTAGGTACGAATTGTTCAGGAACTTATAAATATTACCGACTTTCCCAGTCATCACAGATGATTGTCATATAAGTAGTAGGAAAATACGTAAAAGGATTTAGCATTTCTCTCATTGAATAGTTAAATTAATTTGTTATAAATTTTTATAAAACAAATTTATAATGTTTGCTTAGCAAATGTAATGTTTAAATCATTATTACATGTTTTAATGTCAGCATGTGTAGCTTGATATAAACTCGACTAGTTCAACCCACTCTTGCCACGGATGTGAAGGCAAAACATAACTAGTAGTATTCTGTTTTAATGTGTTATTAGTACTGGTTTGGGGTTGTGAGTGGAAATTTTGTGAGGATTTGATTTGGAGTATTGGGCTGTGCTGAGTGAGTGTGGAAATGGAAGAGTGGACGGGTGAAGGTGAGGGTGGATAGACGTGATGATGGAGAAATTAACATTTGGTCGGAGAAGATGATATGGGTTTAGAGCTAAGCCTAGTCCAAATGTGATGACAAGTGGTTCTATATGAGGCTTTGCAAAACAGACCTAAAATCGAACCGAATCGAAAAACCAACCGTATTCGGTTCGGTTTTCACTCGTTTTGGTTCGGTTTGAGCCAAAACCGAGAAAAATACACCTAAAACATATAAACCGGATAGACTCATATAAAACTGAACCGAACCGAGTATTTCGGTTCGGTTCAATTCTCGGTTCTCGGTTCATGTCTTCCACACAATCGGTTCGGTTCGGTTTTAGCCAATGCACACCCCTGGTTCCATAACTTATTTTCACTTCATCTGTTTCAATATTCCAGTAGTGTTAATGCCTTGCAATTTTCAATAAATTTTTTTTAGGTGTTCTCTTTTACTCTGTTAAAAGATAATAGGGATATGAGAATCTTTTTTTTTACATTTATTTATAATAAGCTATTATGCCGACAATTAAGTATATTATCATTATTTTTGGATTAGTTTGTCGGGGATTCAGTGGTAGAGTTTAGATGCGGACGGATGTTCTTTATAATGTGTGTAACTTAGTTTTGGGTCCCATTTTATTTTAATGAGAAATGCTAAATCCTTATACCAATCTCATACTTATCCTTGTAATGTTTAGGTACGAATCATTCACGAACTTATAAATATGACCAGCTTTCTCAGTCATCTTAGATGATTGTCATATAAGTAGTAGGAAGATACGTAAAAGGATTTAGCATTTTCTATTTGAATAGTTAAATGAATTTGTTAGACACGTTTATAAAACAAAACTATAATGTTTGCTTAGCAAATGTAATGTTTAAATCATTATTACATGTTTTAATGTCAGTGTAGCTTGAAATAATTTTAAAAAGAGAACAATGATCATTTTATAAAAAAATATTTTTTTTTTCAAGGTGTTAACGTTATTTTATAATCGAATTCACTTAAATTACTCTATTATACATCATGTGTAGTAAGTGATGTCGTTTGATGTCATTATGTATAACTTTTCATGCGTAAAAATGTGAAGTTATTTGTTAACCACAATAGTGAAAGCAATTGTTAGCATTTTCCTAATATTGTTTTTCCATTAACCCATAAATTTAATAACTTAAACTATTATAGGTGAGTTGTGTTAAAAGCCTTATGACTATCATCATTAAAAAAAATGATGATGTATCAAGTTTAATTCATGTTTAATGCAAACAACCCCTATGTGGCCATGACAACTATTTCATAACAATAAGAGGTATACCCGATTTATTTCTAAGTATCCACCCGATCCGGTCCATTTATATGGATACAAATTAACCAAATGAGTAACTAATGGATATGAATATGAATATAAATGACCTTTTGTCATCAAGATCACCTATTTACCATCTGAAATATGAAATATATACACATTTACCATGTAAAACTTCAACTCATAACACTCCTCGAATGATTGTGATTAACTCGTAAAAAGTTTTTAATGAAATACAAGGCCATTATAGTTGTTTAGTTTAGTTTTTTCTTAAAAAAACTTAGTTTTCATTACAAAACCACCATATATATAGGCTTTATTTTAGTAATTCAAACTTATAAATAACATTTTGATGCAAAAGTATGACAACAAAATGTCATTCAATATGATTTACTGTCACATATATTTGCTTTCATAATAATATGCGTTTTCGTTCAAAATCGAGATTTTTTAGCTAAGCAAGTTTTTGTTTCTATGTTCAATGGATATTCGTTTACCTGTTTCATCCATTGAATATGGGTATCAATATAAATATCAAAGTCAAATGAATATGTATATTTATATGAACGATGCAAAATTATATGAATATAGATATATATATACGGCTCCACCCGATTCATCTGATGTACCACGATCTTTAAAACTTGAATATTAAAGGGTGTTTGTTTCGGTTTATATAACCGACTTACGGCTTATGTTTCATCAACCTACTTTTTGAGGTTTATTTTAAAACTTTTCAGCTTATAAACCGAAAAAATTCAAAATAAGCCTCAAAAAGTAAGCTTTTGAAAATTAAGCCAAAATTTGTTAAAATATATATATAGGGAATATATTAGCTACAATTTTTTGTAGCTAATTGGCTACAATATTGTGCTTCAAACTGTGGGTCCCTGACTTTTTTTGCGGGTCCTGAGTTATTACTCTGGGCCCTCGATTAATTTCTTGTGTATTTTTGTGAAGGATTGTAGGTAGTTGGCTACAAAATTGTAGCCAAGATATCCCCTATATATATATATATATATATATATATATATATATATATATATATATAAATATATATATATATAAGCCAAAAACCAAATAAGACGTAAGTCAGCTATAGCCAAAACAATGAAACAAACACCCCAATAATAAAGGGCAAATACGTCATTTCCGAAAAAACAGAGAGTTCTCGAACCTACTATCCCCCGCCCTTTTCTTCCTCTCCACGTCGGCAAAAACCCTAAACCATAAAAATAACAACTCATTTTCCGACCAAAACATTAATTAACCACCTGAAAAAAGAAATGGTCACCGGCAGTTTGATTTACCGGATTTCAAGGTCCTTGATGACTCAATGCAGAGGCTCCGCCTCGTTAATTATCCGTAACCATCATCATGACAGTCAGAGGTTTGTTCCGATTATTAGCAGCTATTTTCACTCGCTTCATGGTTATCCAAACAAGGTCGGTAAATGATTATTAGCGACTTTCATTTTATTTCATTTCTGTTGATTATATTTTTATCTGAATGTATAGGGTTTATAATTGAGGTTTTACATACCCAAAACTTTTGTTCACTAGACGATTACTCGCGCATAGCTGATGTATAGTAGCGTTAATTTGTGTGTGCAATTTTTTTGTATGTATATATGGGTGTGAAGTAAGTGACAAGGAAGAAAGTTAGTGGTTTAAAATGTAATAAATTATTTAAATATTTAATAGATTGTGTGTCCTTTAATGGACACATGTCACGTTTGTATTCGAAATTTAAAACTTTTGGGTATATAATAGGAAAAAAGAAGTTTGCAACATACAATTGAAAAAGGGTCAATTGCATATATACCCACTAAAACTTGCATATTTGCATATATACCCAAAACATGCTTAAAAGGCATTGTACATCATGCAATAAAAACTTGTATTATGGGGAAATATGCAAGTTTTTAAGTTTTAGTGGGTATATATGCAATTCTCCCATTGAAAAAAGTGACAAGTTAGTTACATTTTCATTAGTTATCCCTTGTGTTTATGTACTACTAGCAAAGTAAAAGTAGAATATATTTGTGTTTACTTACTAGTTACTACCACTGGCGGAGCTAGAAAGTTATGGTCGATAGGGGTAAACTTTGATAATTTTTGTAAGGGAAAATTACCAAAAGGATTGCGTTTGACCATTTTGTTTAATAAAAAGGCTACCTTTTTGAGAAATATTGGAAATGGTCATTTGACCTCTGTCACACGGGTCGCACGGACAAGGTGCGACAACATTAAAAAAGCTAAAATTATGGACACGTGATGCGTTTTTATTGGATAACTGTCTTACGCCCAAGGTGCTACAGAAATGACCATTTTTTATTTTTCTTCAAAATGTTACCCTTTTTTTTCTTTGAAAATGGTCAATTACGACCCTTTTGGTAATTTTCCCTCTTTTTAAAAACTGCACTACAAATCCTTTCATTAGAGGGTGCATTACAAAAAGAGCCGTATATTTAAAAAAAATTACACTACAATTTTTTTGGTAGTTTAAGTCATTCTTATGGACTTCGTTTTATCAAGAGAAGATGGTTATTTCCTACTTGTTAGCATTGCTATGTTATAAAATGGCTACTGTTAGGATAATAGACGGATTATCTGCTTATCGTTCTGTTATAACATTACATTATACTGTGTGCGACTGGTAAATTCGTGAGTTCATTCATGGACGTATCATGATGATAAGGACATAAGGTTGCTAAGACTCACGCTCCGCCACTCATCGTCTGTTTGCTGGGTTGTTGGGGTATCTGAGGCTTTTTTATGTTTGCGCAGGGTTTTGTTGGTCAAAAAGAATTACAAACTACTATTTTCAATTCACACGCCTTTCAAAGATTCGGAATATCATCATCTGCCTCTCCAGAGTCTAATGAAAATGGAACTCCCAAAAATGGGGGAGAAGCTGCTGATGTTCCCAAAGGCACAAAAGAAAGCGCAGATGCTGTAAATTCTGGTAAAACAGATGCCACTGATCACAAAGAAGAAGGTTTGTTTAATTAAAGTTTTTTTTTTTTTTTTTTTTTTTTTTCCTTAAATATTTTTATCATGCATATTAATCTGTCCCATTGTAGTCGTCGTACTTTATTATGTATACCTGAGTCCTTATCTTGTGTCCCATTTGGGTCATTATATAACCCGTTTTCTCAACGCTTTTGTTTTTATAAAACTTAGCATTATACGAGCAGGGGCGAAGCCAGGATTTCAAGTTAGGGGTGGCCATAATTTTTTTTTCCTCAAACCATAGTTGGAAGAAATATAGCAAAACAGGATTTAAGTTTGGGTTTCGAGGTGCTGAACAACATCTTCAATTCACATGTAAAAAGAATCAATTGTTCTCTTCTTGGTCATGATACCTATGACTCCCTAAGTCAACCTAATATCATAAATTTTTTGTAAAAAAGTAAACAACATGTTAATAATCGTAACCTTGAAATCTCAGAAAGTTTGTTAATTTGCTAAGGGGTAATTTTGTTGGCAAATGTCAAGTGATCAACTCATCATTAATTTATTTCTAGTTCTACAAAAGCTCTTGTTAACACTTAACAAGTAATAAGCAATTAAACATACAAGCAACTGATGATAATCAAGTGAACATTAATGTTCTACACAAACTCTCCTTAACACTAAACAAGTAATAAGCAATTAAGGATACGGATAATTAAATATGAATATGAAACTCGTTTCGATCATATGTTTATATACTCAATTTTTTTTAACAGCTCCGATTAGAAAGGTGCTCAATACATTAGATCTAAAAAAATTTGCAGCAAAAAGAAGGGGTGGATCATCTGCCGCAAATGTATAAACCTAAATACCCAAACAAGTAAACAAACTAAAAACTCCATTATGGATATCAAATTAGAAATGACAATATTGGAAAAATGACACCTGCAAATTAAAAAATACTTTAACGATACTACTTATTCTTCATCATAATCAAACAAATAAATATCAATCGTCAATTATCGACAATAAGAAAGGGAAGTCAAATAGTATATATGCAGACTAATCAATTTTTGATCCAAAAATAAAACATAAACCAAGTCAAAATACAAAATTACACCTAAAAGAATTCAACTTCAATCGAACTTCACTTTTATAAAGAAAAATAAGAGAAAAAGACAAGGTTAATCCATATCTCATCAGCAAATACAGACAATATTCAAAGATTTGAGAAAAGAATATAAAGATGCGATCACTCACATCAAAGAGAAGATGAAGATAGCATAGAAAGAGGGATAGATATTGGGGGTTAGGGTGGGTCTTTTAATTTGTGTCAAATGTGCATGTCACGTGACTTGAGTTGGGAGGGGTTGGCTTTTACTTTTTCTCAAATAATGACATTTTGGACTGTATGATAATGGGCTTGCTGGGCTGATTGGGGGAGGCCTGGCACCCACTAGCCACCCCATCCCCTCCGCCCCTGTATACGAGTAGATAAACCATAAATCTAACTTTCATTTACATAAATTTGACATTTTAGAATTATAAGTATCATTTTATGAAAGACGGGTTGTAAAATTAACTCAAATGGGACAAAAGCCATCTTCTAATGGCTCATATGCACACAAAAATGTTCAGTGACTAAAACACGTCAAATTAAGAAGTACATTCCTATTTTATGCAAAATCTTTTTAGTAAAAAGGGTTATAACGATCTGTCTGGTTCGTAGAGTCAAGTTCAGAGGAGGAAGACTTGACAGTGGAAGATCTAGTCAAACTTGTTGCTGAAAAAGATGAACTATTGAAGACACAAGAAGAAAAAATCAAGGATATGAAAGAGAAAGTTCTTCTAACTCTTGCTGATACGGAAAATCTAATGCAGAGGACAAAACGAGAAGCAGAAAACTCGAAAAAGTTTGCAGTACAGGTTAACTTTTGTCTATTTGAAGTATTTTGAATGTGTTTAATACTCTCATATTACTGTTTAATGCATTTAAATCTGCAGAGTTTTGCAAAGAGCTTACTTGACGTTGCGGATAATCTCAGTAGAGCTTCTTCTGTTGTAAAAGAGAGTTTTGTTAAGATTGATGCATCTCAAGACAGTGCGGGAGCTGTACCACTCTTAAAAACACTGTTGGAAGGTGTTGAGATGACTGAAAAACAACTTGCAGAGGTAACATTCGTGTATCAAATCATAGTCATGTACTTGCAAACAATGATACATCAACATGTGTCTTTTCTACCTGGGCTAATGAATATCTTGTTTGCAGGTTTTTAAGAAGTTTGGGGTGGAAAAATATGATCCCACGGATGAACAATTTGATCCCAACAGACATAACGCGGTATTTCAAGTACCAGATTCGACCAAGCCTGCTGATCGTGTTGCGGTTGTATTGAAGGTACGCTAATTTGAGTATAACTATATAATGCAACTTCTTTATGTTAGCCACATACACTGTCATTCATCAATCTTGTATGTTTTTTGTGCTTATTAAAACCACAAAACAGATTAGAACCACAAGTTGTAAATGTTATAGGTTCTGTTTATCAGATAACAACTGGGCTCAAATATACTCCGTTAGATATAATCAAATTTCAATCAAGCCGTAAGTTAATCACTATTGGTTGTTAAGTCATTCAATAAAGTTGATCTCTCTACGACTTGATAATATTTGATAATCGTTTTCTATTATGGCCTTTTCAAGGAGTCATCATTTTACACTAACTATTAGATTCTGTTACATCAATTATTCGATGTATTTTTTATTTTTATCTTTACTAGTGGATTGATCAGTTTGGGCTGCGTTTGTTTTATCATTAAAATTTAGATTTAGATTACTAATCTGATAGTAGTTTTTGTACTTGTTTTGAGGCATTACTTTGTTACAATTTTTTTTAAATGGGCAAAAAAAAAAAAGGGTCTTTGCGGGTCAGCCCCGGTGGAACCTGTTTGACCTTTTACTTAATTATCCTGAGCAATATCTGCGGGTTTGAAACATCCTTGGTTAGTATGTAGTTATTATAAGATACTTTTCACTGGTTTTGCAGGCAGGATACATGCTTCATGACAGAATTCTACGGCCAGCTGAAGTTGGCGTGACCATAGCTGCCGATGAAAAAGATGAAAAAAAAGAATCAGAGACTTGAGGCATATCCCTTATATTGACACCCAAAAATTGGGAAAAGTTTGCAGTTTGATCAATAGAATTTGTGGCGGAATGTAGGGACATGAATTTCATGCAAAGACGAAGGGAGTTCCATTTCAAAAATGTTTACGTTGCTAGCATTATCAATGGTTTTAGGTTGTGGTTTGAATTTTTTTAACAGAATTCTAATAATTTAAAGATCTTAAGTTCTATCATGAATATGTGCTTACTGTTTGCATAGGTGTATAAAGGCCAACATAGGTTTGATAGTGATGTTATGTCTTTCGGTAGGTGAAGCAGCATCTAGTTAAACACCAACAAGTTCATCCAACAAGGTCATTGTTGTCGGATATTAAAATGTGATGCATCCAAAGCTTAAATTCTCCAACTTTGTCACCACTAGGCTTCTAACATATACAATTAATACAAATGTTCTTGTTTGTAATTTTCACAAAGTTGCACAAGTCTTCCTATAAAACAAAGAGGTCATAAGTATATGAGAACTAACGCTTGCTTGATCACTCGTCGACTTAATTATCCCAAGACTGAGAAGGATAACGCAGAAATGGCTAAGATTGCAGGTGGATGTTGGTTCTTTATCATTGTTGTTGTCCTGGCGTTACAACTTTGTGGTAAGTTAGCGGTGTTCATTTTTGTCATCTGAGATAGGTTTATGGTTTTTTGATGTTAATGTTCCTATTCTGTTTACTTCCTTCAGATGGAAAGGTTATGATGGAATACATTGGAGCAACAGGGAAACCAGTAACATTCGATGAGGTTCCTATCAACGACAACATCGATTTCTACTTCATCCTAAGTTTCGCAATCGATGCCAGCCCATCCGGGAACCCACAAAACGGCATTTTTAAACCATACTGGTCATCAGCATTAACCCCAGACTCGGTATCCGCTGTAAAATCAAAACACCCAAACGTAAAAGCCTTAGCAAGCCTCTCGGGCTGGAGCCTTGGAGCGACAACACTTCGTTGGTACAAACCACAAAACTCCCAAACTTGGATTAAAAGCGCGTTCACATCACTCAAATCAATAATCAAAACATATCACCTAGACGGAATCGACATAGATTATGAAAACTTCCCAAAACATAACGAAAGTTTTAGCTATTGCATTGGTGAACTTATAACATATCTAAAAAACCAAAGTGTTATAACCGTCGCGACTATTGCACCATATAGATTAACCACTCTACCTTACATAGAGCTATTTAACAACTACGGCGACGTTATAGATTATGTGAACCATCAGTTTTATACAGATAAAGTGAGGACGGCTAAACATTATTTTGAGGATTTCAAGCAAAGAACAATAGAGTTCGATAGAGCAAAAGTGTTGCCAAGCTACGAGGTCGATGGAAGAGGGATTCAAGGCGACGCGTTCTTTGATGCGTTGCGTGTTTTGATTGAAAATGGATATGATGTGAATGGGATTATGATATTTTCAGCTGATGCATCTGCTACAACTAATGTTACTACTAAGTTTTATTATGAGCAGAAATCACAAGAGTTTTTGCTTAATTTGACTAGTGTTTGAACTTTTTCTTTTTTGTTTTTGTAATGCTTAACTTCTCAAGTATAATGGTTTATTATAAGTTGATTTGATTATAATAAAGTTTATAGAGTTGAAATAAATGCAATTCTTATGTAAAACAAAGATAAAGTTTAGCAAGTGATGTCCAACTCAGTTGGATTGATGCATCCGGTTATAGTCTCTATGTGTGGGAGGTCAGGAGTTCGACTCCTGCTATTCCCCATGTGGGATGCCTTGAAGCCCCTTAATGGGAAACTGGATGGCTAGGCTGGGGGTTGTTATTCTCTTCGTAAAGTTTAAGAAAAATGCATCAATTACTGCTTTGTTGCTTTGTTTTTTATGACAGAAAAGAAAATAGAACCATTTGATAGTTAATTAACATGGTCTTTTAATTTTGTAAATATCAATTATGGTTAAAGTTGATGTAAAGAGATCTCTAATCTTAAAGTTAAAAGCCAGGTTGATTATTATTTTTTGATCACATTGTTTCTCATAGTTCTAAATTATTTGTTTATATGATATGATTATCATTTTTTGCTATGAAAGCGATTAGCTCGTTAGGTGATAATGGTTAAAGTTGATATAAATAGATCTCTAATCTTAAAGCAGTTATGTTTTATATGTTGCACTTTTTAAAAAAACTATTATTTGCCAAGTAGCAAATGTAGCACAATGTTTTTTACTCATTGGATTATGAACTACTCCGTATGTGACTAACTGCAATTTGTTCTTGTGTAGGATGGCATGGAAGTATCTTTTAGGATCAAACGTAATACAAAGTTGCAAACGCTAATCAACGAGTACTGTGATAAACACTCGAAAGAAACCAAGGATAGTGAATTCTTGCTTAATGGAAAGCGTTTTGCAGCTGAGAAGACACCCGATGAGGTCTACTCTCTTCTGCATTAATTTCAGTTAATCTGTCACACAAGCATATAGTAAACATTTGTTTATCATTGGATTGATTTGCATTGTCTTTTTGTATTTTATCAAGTCAAATGGGTCAAAAGACTCGTTTCAACCCACACCCCTTTGACCTGTTACTTGACCCATTCATTTTGCCTACATAAGAAAAACAAACCTATGCATCCACATGTTTCTAGGTCCTTAAATCCATTTCTTCTTGATGTTTACTACTAGAGATGCTAATGTGGAACAAATGTCTTTTGGTTTCCACAGCTAGAAATGGAGGACGGGGATGAGATCGACTTCATGCTAAAATTTTACGGAGGTGGTGGTTGATCTTCATGGATATAGGACACTTGATGCTCACGAAATCCCTATTGCGTTTAACTGTGATATTTACCTTTATGTCCAAGTTAAAGTAGGGGTGGGTTGTTTTATTGTCATTTCTTATGGTTGTAGCTATCTGAATGATCTTTTGTTCTCGGGTCTTTTGATTATTTATCAGAACCTGTTTTATTTATAAAGAAGTGTTTTAGCAGGTTTTATGCATTTAAAACCACACCTTTGAGACATGTTTCATCCCTCTTGGTTTTCGCTTGTTTTTACCCGTTTGTTAACGAGGCGTGTTTGTCACCTTTAAATGCTATACTAATTGTACCCGGTAGAATACATGCTAAGCTATTTTGATGGATTCTTGATCTAGCGTGTGATATGTTGATGGATACCTAAGAAAACACGTGCTAGTGACATATAAGATGAATCACAGCTGATAATTTCACGCTATGTTGATACATGTGCTTGGTGACCTATATGTAGTGAGAATTTGTCAAATTTTTATATGTGTAGCCTTCGGCATTTATGCTTGTTAAATTGTCAAACGCTAAAATCATGTAGATATGCTTACGGTTCATGAAAAACCCACATTCTTCGTGTGAGGAAAAATTGTTTAAAACATTATAAGGGTACGTTCATGTTTATGTGTGTTTTCTAGATTCTTATTAGGCTAAAGTTGAACCAACAGGAACTAATAAACTGAACACGAAACTGAAGTGTCGTCGCTCATTGTAATTCTGAAACCTGCTATCTAAAATACATGCCAAATAATTCTGTTAAAATTTATTTCCGTCAATTACACCCATACTTTTCGGACGTGTCAACATCTTTTATGCTAGCAACGCATTGGCGCTGTTACAAGACTTAGATGATTTTTTTGAGATAGTTGAATAAGAATTTTATGACGATACATTTATGTTGGATTATAATATGGTTGCATATCAAAATTGAAAGTCAGTTCACATTTAAAAGAAAAAGTTCCAATGATATAATTACTTACATTACTCAATATTTGGTATTTAGAAATGATTACAAGTTATAAATCAAAATATTGATATTTAAATTTGAGCAAAAAGTAAAAAAAAAAAAACATGATTTTGCTTTCCTAAATAACTAATTTAAGCTGAAATACACCTAGAAATAAGGAAAATTCAAATTCACATCTTCAAATAAGTTTTAGTTTATATTCTATACTTAAATATTTTTTACTTGCACTTCAGAAAAAAAGGGTATTCATAAAAAACTGATCGGAGCAAAATGAATCCAGTGAAATGTGAAGACAAGAAACCTTTTGGTGATCAAAGTGTTCACATCAATCTCAAAGTTAAAAGCCAGGTTTGGTTTCTATACTATCCTTGTGTTGTTGATTTACTAGATTAAGGGGGTGTTTCGCGTTGTGTTTTAGTCTTTTAGATCGTTATGCGATATTAAATAATTAGAATAAAATGTTGGTTTTCTTATAAGCAGTCTCCTTACTATCGGGTGTTAACATCCTAGCATGCTTATGAATTTGTTTCTCTTGATATTAGTTTACCGAGTAGCATTCGGGTACTTATTGGATTACGGGCTATTTGTCTAACCCCGTTTCATTCTGTTATAGGATGGAATTGAAGTATCCTTCAGGGTCAAACGTAACATGCAGTTGAAAACTCTAATAGAAGAGTACTGTGACAAACAATCGAAAGAAACCAATACTACTGTATTTGTGTTCAACAGAAAACGTCTTCAAGCTGATAAGACACCCGATGAGGTCTACTCTCTTATCCATCACTTTTTGTTACTCGCTCTCGCACATATAAAATAACCAAAACTAATAGGTGCCTATTGGAAACCATTTGTTTATGAATGGGTTGATTCTGAATGTCTTTTATACTTTGGATAAAATCCATAAATACTCAATGTACTCTTTATTCTAACTCATTATGCTTAATGTACTCTATCAATTGTCATTATTAAAAATAAACAAATTTACATATTCTCATAATACATATTAAAGTACAGTAATTTGAAAAGTCTCTTTATTTTATTATTTCCTTATTATTCCAACTAGGACAATTAATATTGACGTGTAATATCTATTCCAACTAGGACAATTAATATTTGACTTGTATATAAGTTTAGTAAAGTAAGTAACACTTATGTTTTTCAGCAAACACACAAAACAAACCGTAGATTTAAGATTGACAGATGTGTTTCAATTGACTTCGATTCGTCTAAGGTAAGTAACTAGAATGTCAATTATATCAATTTTATACAATTGCATTGCAAATATATTCATGAATTTTCAAATCCCTAATTTAATTTAAAACCCTAATTTTGCAGCTTGAGGACAGATGGTTACTTTCACAGTGTTTCTACACCATGACGGTGCGTTTGTTACTAATCCACTTCAATACATCCATGGGGAGAGGCGCGTAATTAATGACATTAATTTTGAAGGTATGTCGTCGCATGTGACTTCTATCCTAGCATTCGACGACTGGTTCTGGTGTCACCTGTTGGTATTTTCAACAATAAACCTGGGATTCCCATTAATGTTGGGTTGAAAATGCTTAAAAATGATGAAGATCTTGATGACTTTGTTAAAACATGCTTTGAAAATGATAACATAATTGACTTATACACTGAACATAATGGTTATGATGTTTTAGAAATGTTAAAGGATGATAATTTGTTTAAGGATGATAATGCTAGTGATATCTCAGATGTAGAGGTTAATGAGAACCTTGATGATGTAGTGGACATTGTTGATTTCCAAACTGAGGGTGAGGAAAGAGTTAAGATACCTAAGATTTCTACTGATGACCCGTGGTTGAATAAGTTAGTTGGGAAAGGGAATTTTATAGGACATATGGACAACCCTACACCTAATTTAAATGGTAGGTTTATGTTAGAGGTAGAAGACCCTGATGATCATATGATAGAGACTAAGTTTAAGGCAAAACAGAATGTGCAATATCCAGCTTTTGATCCAGAAACTCCTTGGAATGAATGCAAGCCCTTTTTAGGTATGAGATTTGAGACCCCTTTGCAGCTCAAACATTTTCTAGCTAATTATGGTGTTTCAAATGGGTACCAACTGTGGTTTATGCAGAATGACATGTATAAGCTGCTAGTTTACTGTGGTAGAGATGTTAGCAAAGGTAAATGTGCAGGTAAAAGAGGCAAAAGCCACTGAACAAAAACATAACCTATGACAATCCATGGTGAAACAAGTGTTATTAGTAAACAAACAAAAGATAGATGGGATAAAAAGAAAAAACTTGAGAAAAAAAATTTGGTTAACCAAGTAGATTGTCCTTTTAGACTTTGGGCTAGTTGGATGAGTACAGAAAAGTCATTTCAAATCAAAACTCTTTATCCACATCACAAATGTTGTAGGAATTATAATATGGGATCACTTGTTACCTTTAGATGGATAGCACATCACTATGCTAGAGAGATCATTGACAATCCATGGATCACATATAAGTACATGCGAAATTCAATTAGGGAAAAATTTATGATTGATGTGAGTTTGGGATAGTGTCAAAGAGCTAAACAGTTGGCTTTGTATGATCATGAGGGAGGGTTGGTTGAACATTATGGTAGACTATGGGAATACAGACAAGCAATACTTGATTCCACTTGATTCCAACCCAGGGTCTACTTGTCATATTGATTTAGAAGAAAGAGATGATGGTCTGACCTATTTCAAGAGGATGTATGTTTGTTTTATGGGTTTGAAAGCTGGATGGTTGGATGGGTGTAGGAGAGTGATAGGGTTAGATGGTTGTTTCCTAACACACACTTGTAAAGGTCAATTGCTAACTGCCATGGGAAGGGATGCAAATAACCAGATGTTCCCTATATCATGGGCTGTTGTTAGTGTGGAGAACAAAAACAATTGGTGTTGGTTCTTGTCATTGTTGAGGGATGATCTTGATCTTGGTGAAGGCAATGGACTGACTATCATTTCAGATGCGCACAAGGTAACTTAGAGATACTCAATGATAGATTGCATACTTGTTTCTATACCTTGTTTTTATACTTAATTGTAATTGCCAGGGTTTGATTGATGCTGTTGGAAGCTGGTTACCCGAATCAAACCACAGTCAGTGTACAAGACACATCTATGCCAATTTCAAGAAGAAATGGAATGGTCTTCAGTACAAAAGACTATTCTGGTCAGCTGCTTCAACCACAATTCAACAACAATTTCATCATATTATGGGACAGATCAAACAATTGGATGAAGAAGCCTACAAATGGTTAGTTGAAAGGAACCCAAACTCTTGGTCAAGAGCATTCTTTGAGATGGATAGATGCACAGCTGCTTTTGAGAATGGAATTAGTGAAAGCTTTAATTCTAGAATTCTAAATGCAAGAGGTAAGCCAATTATCACAATGCTAGAAGACATTAGGATTTACCTGATGCAAAGGGTCTATTCTATGAATAACTTTGCAATGCAATTGGAGGATACAATTACTCCATCTGTAAGAACAAGGCTAGAGTTGTTGAAGCAAAGAACAAAGGTATTATTCATTAACTTGCACATAATTATTCTTTATATTCTGTATTTATGTAAACTAACTTCTACAATTATGCCATTTATAGGAGGTGGGTAGTTTACCCAAGTGGCTTTCAAGAAGTTGAAGTAAGGAGATCAGATGAGGCCTTTGGTGTAAACTTACACACAAAAAAGTGTGTCTGTAGAATATGGGAAATGAGTGGCATTCCCTGTGTACATGCAGTGGCTGCTTATATGCATATGAAGAAGGATCCTGAATTGGGTGTAAGTGAGTGGTATTCTCAAAATAAATGGTTTGAGTCTTACCAATATAGTATTAGACCAGTCACTAGATCAAAGTTTTGGAAACCTTCAACCTTCACTAAACCATTGCCACCAGTAGAGAGGAAATTACCCGGAAGACCAAGAAAGAAGAGGATTAGACATCCAATAGAAAATGATCATGAAATCACAAGGCAAGGTAGGATTATGCACTGTCATAGATGTTGGGAAGCAGGACACAACAAATCTAACTGTACCAAACCTTCAAGGCCAAAGCCTGACAACTTCTACACTGAACAACCTTCAAACACAGACAACTTTGCACAACAACAACCTGTACAAGAAGAAATGCCTCAATTTGTTCAAGATCCTGTTATGCCAAAGAATATGCAAAAGAAGTCAAATGCTGAAGGTTCTACAAGCAATAAAGGAAAGGGCATTGTAACACAACAAAGTCAACCAGAAGGTGCAAATACTCCAGTTCAAGCAAGTCAACAACTTAGCATACCTGAAACTACACAAGATCAGCAAAAAAAAAACGAGGAAAAAGAAGCAAGCTGCATTAGATCAACCAAGGTACAAATCTGAGAGGATAGCAAATCAGAAGGAGGAGTTTATGTCTAAAAAGTATGGAAATGAGTGGCATCTCAGTTGATTAATTTCGTATGTATTATGTATGGTGAAGAAGACTTTAAAAAGCTTATATTTTGTCGTATTTGATAAGGTTTGAATGGCTTTAAGTGTCTTGAGTGTGGATGGTACATGTTTTGTAAACAATGCACATGCAAAACCATTATTATATGCCTGAATGGGAAAATCAAAGCATCTTCACCTTTTATTGCTTGTCTTTTATTAGCTGTTTATTAAGTGGTTAGGACCATTGTGTCTATCTTTATTAAAGTTTTCATCTACCAAGATAGTGGAAAGATTGTACAGCAACATTGTATATTTATTGCAGAAAATTTGTAGTTGGGCATTGCAATTTATACATGTAAGGGATGCCAATTTGGCCTGCAGTGTTGTGGTCTACAGTGGGTGAAACAAAATGAAAAAATATCCACCTCATTTACTTAGGTGGATTATAAAAGTTAACAAAATGAAAAAATAAATACCATGTCACTAAAAAGTGGGTGCAACAAGTTTCACTATGTGGTTTGAGGGTTTTGAGAGTAGATGAAGTATAATGAGTTAGAATAAAAAGTACATTGAGTATTTATGGATTTTACCCTTATACTTTTACCAACAAGGCAAATGGGTCAAACAGGCTCAAAACTGGCTAAACTTTATTTTTAAGTTATATAACCTGGTAAACAATTTGTATTTGAAAATGTATTATAATAATGCTAGTGTTTTTGTAATCATAACGCTATATTTTCTACCATGGTGAGCTCCAAAAGATAGAAACGTAGTTTGTAAAATGTTCCGGTTTTGTAATTATACTTTTTTTGTTCATGGGGCGGTTCGGTTCGGTTACAAACTACGTTGCTCCTGCTTCTAGCTAGTAACATACCGTTGCAAGCTCAAACCTGTTTGACCGGTTACTTGACCTGTCCATACTGCCACGTCTAGAAAAACACATACATGCTCCTGCTTCTAGCTGGTGACACGCTGTTGCAAGCTCTTTTAACTGGTCAATACACTCAAATATTACTTGCCCGAAACTTGCAATGGCTAATTCCTTGTGTTTTTAGTGTTTGTTCATACAATATAATGATATATCGAGATGCTAAAGTGGACCAATATGTCATTTTGTTTGCCACAGCTTGAAATGGAGGATGGGGAAGTGATCGATGCCATTCTATACCAGATGGGAGGTAATGCTAATATCTTTTTGAAAAGTGTTTAATCCTTTAGAGATAACACATTCATTATCACTCCAAAGTAAACGGACTGAAATCGCACCTGTAAATGAAATGTTAATGGTACCCAACAGAACAAGTTCTCTCTAGATGGATTATTTATAGAACATAACATGTTGATGGTTAGAAATAGAACGATAAAGACTTGACCAATCAGCATTTGATAGATGCGTTGTATACTACTCGTATCCTGTATGGGATACCAAAAATCTTAGTATTAGTTTTTGAATACCATCTTTATGCCTTGGGCCCTTGAGATTCACCAAACAAGCCATACGATATATAACATTGCTACACTAGCGCTAGTCATACTATAAGAGTCGCAATGATGCAGGCTGCCCATCAAGGTTTGAAATTACCATGCCCGGCCCAACCTTGACACAACCAATACTATATATGTTTTATAATTCTTCTCTAAATCCATTTGACATGTTACCCGACACTGAAATGTTCAACTCCCTATTTTCATGTTTATTGTATGTTTGTATGATTAGCGAGATGCTAATGCTGAGAAATTTGTCGTTTTTTTGCCACAGCTTAGAAATGGAGGACGGTGGTGAGATCATGCCATGATACACGAGACAGGAGCTAATGCTAAAATTCTCATGGCACTCGATACTCATGAACTATCTATTGGATTTAACCATCTTCTATAAACTACTATTTGCTTTTTGGATTCAACTATGTGCTATTTAATATTTAAGTGTTATCTGGCTTTATGGGTATGTCCTTTTATTGTACTTTGTGATGTTTTAAAAACTATGCAATGAATTTGATCATGGTACTAATGATCAGTTGCTCGTGTCATAAGGTCTTCTGATATTTCGTATTAACGCCTTTATTAGAAAAAAAACTTTCGATGGAACATAGAAAAAGTTCTTCTAACCTATTTTTGTGTTGTTAATCGCTCTAATATCTTTGAAAAGTGTCAATGAGGCCATGAGGGGCATAAATGGATGCTCGACGTGGTAAAATAGACAGGTCAAATGGATTAGGTTACAAGTCAAAGACATGTTAAAGTATCAAGTAAGTTGTGAAGGTCTATATAGTGTTGAAAATCACGTCTATGTTTGTAATCTCGATTATCTTTAGTGAGTTTTGTGTTGAGATATATACTGCAGGCTCAAGGGTGGAACTATCATTTACTTTTATCTTAGGTAGCCAGAACTTGGTTTCGTGTGGGCCAAAACATTTTCCCAATGCTGAGAACAAAAATGGATTTGATAAAAGAGTTTATAAAAGAGTTTAATGTATAGAAAAAGGATTTGGTAAATGGTATTTATGTTTCTTACTTGAAAAAAAAGTAAAAGACACATTTTAGTGTTAGAACATTGCTGTTACATATATTTTTAACAAGAAGCGCCAAACCCAAGGAAAATGTGCTGATATATTCAGATCCGGCCAAGATATGTTGCAAGTGCTTCCATTGCCAAACCGAAACTCGCCATCCCAGAAGCATGACACCTAATCCTTGTCCGGTTCACGCATTTCTTTCCCACGCTGTAGTTGGTCTTACAATTGTAAGTGTGAATGTGTGATGCAGTGCGTCGAGTAGTTACGTAGTGAGTGTTCATGATATATAAAAGAGTTAATTGCATTTTTGGTCCTTGTGGTTTGGCCAAATTGTAGGTTTGGTCTCTAAAACTTTGAAAGTGCAGCGATAGTCCCCATTTTGAAGTTTGGATTGCATTTTTGGTCCTTATCGGTGTGAAATGACCAAATTACCCTTGTCTTTTTCTGAAGAAGACAAAGGGTATTTTGGTCATTTAACTTTGTCCAAGGACCAAAAATGCAATCTAAACTTTAAAATGAGGACTATTGTTGCATTTTTAAAGTTTTAGGGACCAAACCTGCAATTTAGTCAAACCACAAGGACCAAAAATGCAATTAACTCTATATAAAAACAAAGATGAGTTTGAGAAAGAATCACAATGACAAGGAAGGTTGCTGAGTCGAAAGAGTAAAGACGATTAAACACAAAATCTCAACTATAATTAAATACTGGGTCATATTATAGTTTAAGAACGTCGTATATATGGGCCATTAAAGAAATATCTTGATGGCTAGTGAAATAGTCAAGTGCAAGAGCCACCTAAATCCCTATGAACTTGGTTGATACGACGTTACACCACGGGAACATTAAAAAATGATCATGCTGGTACGACAACAAAGATGGTTCAAGTGCATATAAACAGGGGGGATCATGTAATATAGTCACTTCAAAGTTCAAATATAGATTTTACTGGTTTCGAAAAAAGAATATCTATTTGTGGTTAGGACCATGGAGAAACTAAATTTGTGAATGCACTTCATACATGTAAGAATGAAACCTTTCACAGTTCCCACCAAACCATTTCAAAATAGGAGGTGATACTCACGCCATATTTTTTGATTCATTCATCACCATTTATGCATTACAGTATTGTACAGTACAATACTGTAATGCATAAATGTGTACAATACTGTAATGCATAAATGGTGGTGAATGAATAAAAAATGTGTTGTAAGTATCAATTTCCTTTCAAAATAGGTAAATGGTGCTCTAAATATGTAGCATGTGGATACATCTTTGATTAATTAAAAAAAAATGCTAAAACACATATTAGTCCCTTAAACTTGGCAAACTTGATCATCAAGTAGCTTAAACTTTTAAAGGTGCATAATGATACTTTAAACTTGACTAAATAAAATTTCTAACATCCTATATACTAATTATCTCAACAATTAATTGTTTTTTTCTTTCTAATAATTAATTTAGTAAAGTCTTTTTTAATAAATAATTTATAGTAAAACTTTGGCCAGGTAAATAAGTTTTTTCTTAAAATTTAATTATTTCTCATTTTTCTTTAAATTACTCCGTAATATACTATTTTAATTGATTATTAGAATATAAAGAATACATACGTAGCATCTATTTCAAAAATATTTCTAACGCATTAGTTTTAATATACCTTCGTATTATATTAATAAATGTTTGTTACAAATAATGTTTAGATTTTTTGTAAATTTTAATTTAACATGTGCATATCTATATACTATATACTATATATAATAGAAAAACGGTCAAAGGTAAAAAGTTGAAAAGTTGAATTGTTGAAATTGGTCAAATGAGTGGAAAATGCATAGTGTAATAAATACTCTTATTAAAACACTTCATTACTTAAAAGTACAATAATTTATTCACATTATACAACCAATTAAAAACACAACTATCAAATTAAAAACAACCAATTAAAACACCCCTTACTAAAAAGTACGATAAAATTTGCATAACGTACAATTAAAAGAAGCTACAACATAATCCAAAATATAAAATAATTAAACACACTAATTAATGATATTTTTAAAACACCTTAAAATGAAAAGTACATGTTATTGTACACATTATACAAATTAATAAAACACACAAAACTTCATACAAGCTAACAAGTTGATGTTACATATAGTTTTGAAAACCTAACCGGACCGGACCGGACCAACATGTTCAACCGGGAATCGGTGTCGCCATCGGTTCGGCTAACCAATTAAAGCCATCCGAAAACGAACCAGAGAAGACCCGTTGAAACCGATACAAACTGGTGAATCAGGTCTCATCGAGATCTATTTCTGCGGTTAATCGTCACATGGTACCCGCCACCAAAACGCGCGAGTACCCTGCTATATACTATATATAAAGTAAAAAAAAAAAAGTAAAAAGTGAAAAGTTGAAACTAAAAGTGGAAATGTTAAAGACTTATATTTCAAAAGGAAACTATTAATACACATCGAAAACCGGGTTGACCCGGGACGCTTCAAACCCGGCACCCGATTTAATTTGACTTGTTTTCGACCCAACCTGTCGGGTTGACTCACTTTATATCAACTTGTTTTTTTGACCGGAACGGTTCAACCGGTTGAACCACCCGGATCGAACCAGGTTTCAAATTAGACAAAATTATATGATAGATGATGAAGTAGTTGCGGAACCCATGGTAACTTTTGGAAAAATAATAGACCAAGTAATTGTAGTTTTTTGTTGTTTATTTTGCTTTGACATATGTACGTTGTCATTTGTATAATGTTATTTTGAAAAATGTTTGTCTTGCACAACTTAAGAGACTAGCATATATGAATCGTCTTTTAAAATTTAATATATATTGTATAGCCACTTGTCCGGTATATCAATAATGTTATGTAAGTTTATAAGAATCACAAAAATTAAATAGTATTGTTATCTTTAGCGATAATTATTTGTACCCCAAACAAATAGCTTTGAACAACGCTTAAATATCTATGCAAATTGATAGTACAAGATAATCTTATTATGGTGAGATTAAATTTGTAAGGTTACAAGTTTAAAAGCCACACACCAAATAATAACGCTACACATGTAAAAAAAAAATAGTTATCACTGCCTAAATTACTGACAAAACAAGAAAAGACGGCCACACACGTTGGCTATAACTCTAAACTACAATATAATATTGCCAACTACATAATACCGTTGCTTTTTGTAATGCTTGAATCTATTATTACTAAAATCTTAATAACTTAAAAGTTAAAACAATCCTATTAGAAATATACTCCAACACTTTGATCGACTCCACATAATTTTCTTGAAAACTGTATATTTCTGGTGCTATGCAACCATGCATCAGAATTATATTTATTTGAAAATGATTCTCTGATGCTACAAATACAGTTTGTTGAAAAAAAATTATGGTTCGTCGGAATTTTGCAGAAAACTAGACACCATTGCTGCTAGGCACGGGTACTCGTTTAGTAAAGAAATAAATGGTAAATTGTTATGGTCTCAAAGATAAACAAACACTTAGTATATTATACGGACATCTATATATAAAAAGTAGTGCAGTAGATTCACTTTATATAAAATATTATTTCAAATATATATATATTCTCAATAGTTAAATATAATATGATATTAATCAAATTAACTAAATATTTATTAAACTATAATTAATTATACTGAGTTTAACTACAAATCATTTTTGTTATATTATACTTTAGTAAACTGATTTTTGTACCCTTAAAAAATTCAGTTTGTTATATCATTTAGTATAGGGTAGTAGTAATTTGAGTTTGTCAAGTTTGGGATACCATTTTGTACCTTTAAAAATTCAGAGTACTAAATGATCCTGTTTACCAAGTTCGGGGGTACTAATATGTGTTTTGTCCATTAAAAAATGAAACCTTCGGGCTACTAATATGTGTTTTGGCCATTAAAAAATGAAAGGGAAAATGTTTTAAAAAATACCATACTTGACACTGTTTGTTTTCATGCGTAGCGAATAATTTTTTTTTGCTTTTGAGTACATTTTTTTTTATGGGTAGTGAAAACTCGTGAAGACCATTTTGCCGTGTGAATTTTCGAAAATTGCATCCACCGTCGCTAGGGTAAACTATATAAACGGTACATATGGTTTAGCGAATATTGCATCCACCGTCCCTAAGCATTTTTTCGCCTTTTTTTTTCTTTTTACTTTTTCGTCAGTATTCTTTCTTTTTCTTACGTTTTACTACGTTTTTGTCTATTTTTATACGTTTTATTCCGTTTTAAACGTTTTTGTCCGTTTTCTTAGGTTTTCATACATTTTTATTAGTATCATCCGTTTTTATACGTTTCATCTGTTTTTATATGTTTTCGTTTGTTTCTATACGTTTTTTTCCATTTTTATCAGTTTTCGCCCGTTTTTATCAGTTTTCGTCCGTTTATATACCTTTTCGTCTGTTTTTTTGTTTTATCTGCTTTCGTCTGTTTTTTTTTGTCTGTTTGTCTTATGTTTTCATCTGCTTTTTATACGTTTTCATATGTTTTTATACGTTTTGTCTATATTTATTCATTTTCGTCCGTTTTTATACGTTTTCATCCGTTTTTATCAGTTTTCGTCTATTTTTGTACGTTTTCATCTGTTTTATTAAGTTTTCATTCGTTTTTATACGTTTTCGTCCATTTTTATACGTTTTCATAAGTTTTATCCGTTTTTATACTTTTTCGTCCGCTTTTATCAGTCGTGTACGATTTTATACGTATTTGTACATATGAAAAGGATAATAATGGTTAATAACGGTTAGAAAAACATATGAAAACGTACAAAACATATAAAAACGGATAAATACATACAAAAATGTATAAAAACGTATGAAAATATATAAAAAAAAGAAAGAAAATGTATAAAAACTTATGAAAAAAACGAACGAAAACATATAAAAGCGTATAAAAACAGGTGAAAGGGGATGAAAACGTATAAAAACAGATAAAAACTAATAAAAACAGATGAAAAACGTATAAAAACAAATAAAAATGGACCGAAACGTATAAAAACATACAAAACCATACAAAACCATAAAAAAACGTATGAAAATGGATAAAAACGTAAGAAAAGTGAATGAAAGGGTATAAAAACGGATGAAACCGTATAAAAACGAATGAAAACAGATAAAAACGGACGAAAATGTAAGAAAAACAGATGAAATTAGAAAAGCATGGACGAAAACAGATAAAACGGACGAAAATCTATAAAAACCGACGAAAACTAATAAAAACGGAAAACGAACGAAAACTGATAAAATATGAAGAAAACTTTTAAAAATGGACAAAAACATATATAAGCGGATAAAAACGGACTAGAACATATAAAAATGGATAAAAGCGGATGAAAACGTATAAAAATGTATAATACGGACGAAAACGTATAAGGAACGGCCAAAAAAAGTTTAGGGACAGTGGATGCAAATTTCTCCAAACGACAAGGACCATTTATGTAATTTACCGTAGGGACAGCGGATGCAAATTTCACTAACCCACATGGACCATCTATGTAATTTGAATGGTAGAATGATAATCACTAGTCATCAGTACCCATTAAAAAAAAGTGTTTACTCAAAAGCAAAAAAATTGTTCGCAAAAACAAACCTTATCTATAAGTGGGTTTAATCTGGATGGATAAAAAAACTTGATCCAGACAGGGTAGGCTATTTCCAATCTTGAAGGAGAAAAGATTCGAACCTCGAACCTGTTAACTAGAAGTTGAAGATGTTAGCCAACCCCTCTCAAGTATCAAGATGTAAATTATTGATTCACTCCACCTTATGATGTATACAAATGTAATTCTCATGGTTACAAACTCACAGTGATTCGTTTGTGGCTGCAAAAGTATTCAAGATGTACACTTGGTAATTTGCATAAATCTTTTTAGGCCATTGATTAATAAATCATAACTATTACATGCATAATTTTGCTCTTGTAAATTTATAAGTAGTTAGACACCATAGGCATCCTTTTCAAGTGAATGTTGCTGAATTTGCACAAATTAATGATCTTGAAAAGGATGCCTATGGTGTCTAACTCCCTATAATTAAGACTTATAAAATGGAGGAATGAATCTCTCTCCTCGTGGTCTTAAAATTAAGACTTATAAAATACAAAGCTTATTGTACAATACACAATGCACTATTAATAATCTTTCTCATCAATCTTAATTTTAAGACTTACAAGTCTAAAAGCTTAATGTACAAAATACAAAGCACTATTAATGTGGTCAAGATATGTAATGTAGTTAATTAATTAACTGGTCAATAAATATAATTAATGCAGTTATTAAAACACCCGTTACACAAGAAATACAAATTATCAAACATATTGTACAACCAACTTAAACACAATTCTTGCATTAAATGTCACTAATACAAACAATAAAACACATTATACAAATATTCAAGTCCGAGCAGGCAACAGACCAAATGAGCCCGAGCCCGAAAGAGTACAGTCCAAACGGGGTCGAGCCTGAAAGGGCACGGGCCAAACGGAGTCGAGCTCGAACGGGAACGGGCCAAACGGGCTCGAGCCTGAACGGGCACGGGCTAAAGAAAATTCTTGATCCCCGTAAATTTATTGTCAAAAAGAACATAATAAATTAAAATACATGATTCACTGAAAATTTTATTTCAGAATACCCGCCGCCGCAATGCGCGGGTACCCTGCTAGTTCTTTCTTATAAGCTAACCCTTTTGAAAAGAGGAGTGTTATGGCTTATGTCTAAAAAAAAATTGCAAAATTTTTTCAGACATATGACAAGATCACTTGTCCAACTTTATGTTCGATTTAGTCTTTCTTAATAGAATTTATGTTTTGATTTTTGATTTAATATGAGGCGTGCTTGCCCCTCGCGTTGCGCCGGGGGCAGCCACCACTCGAGCATCCTTAACAATGCATATTATTATTATTAGTATTGCGTTGCGGCGAGGACTTGATTTAAAATTCATACGCTGAAATAAGCTTATCAATCACATAGATTTAAGCTTCGAATGATTTTTGGTATTTATAAAGCTTTTATAAATTCACATCTTTTGATGAGTGTATGCATAATAGCTCAATAGGTGTTTTGTAGTAGTAATATCTATAATATTATATAAAATAATTGTAGTTTTTAAATAACCTAAGAAAAAAGACGCTAATAAAACAACAATACTATGATAAAGCTATTTGGTATGTAATAATATTAAAAGGCAAAATTTGAGGAACCATTTTTGTCATTCTTCATACTTAAAGTTCGGGGAATGAATTATTATATTGGAAAAGCTTGAAAAAAAAATAATAATAAAAAAAATAAAAAACCTATTCCATAGATCAAACCTTTGACCACTCTATTAAGAACACCATTGCAACATTTATGCATTATTTCCCAACAAATAGGATTTATGCAATAGTAATATTTGTAAAATAAAAATAAAAATAAATACCAAGCATTGTTGGTAGTTGGTTTCACAAACTTTTATTTTATTAACATTTTGTTAATTCTTATTGTTAGAATTGCAATTTTGAAATCTACATTTCACCTCTTAAGCATGAATTTAATTGAATTATAATTTTTGAATAATCAAAACGAACGAAACATGTACATAATCCATACATGCTCAATAGAACCAAACGTTCAGCTGAACGGTGACAACTAACAATAACAACAAAGGAATTGAAGTGAACAACAACACCTTCATATATTATACATCGGTTGGAACTAGTAGCATTCAGTAGAAACACACCTCCAAATAATGTAGATAGTCATTTTAGACTGTATTTACCACATCGCCTTAGTGATTTCACTAGTTATCCATCACAAACATTCAATTGATAAGTCATGACGGGTCATTCAAATAAATAGATATTTGGGTTAATCTCCACTCATGGCTAAAAGTCATTTAGAATGCTCATTGTTTGGGTTAGTTTTAAGAAAATGTCAGTTGAGACAAAAATAAAAAATAAAAATCTAAGTGCCAGAATTTTCATATCGATTTAAGTCTTTTGTTCCAATGACCTTGAAGCCCATCAATTCCATTTTTAAGTGTCACTTGTTGATCCCAGATCAGGTTAAAGCTTTTTCAAGCCTAACTCATTTAATATTTTTCATCGAGTTGATCATGAATAGCTCACGAACGACTTGCCTCGTTTTACGCACCACAAGTTTCTTTCAAAGATATTGGTAACAAGAAGCAGTAGCAGAAGACAATAGCAAAGAGTAGTAGCGGAAAACAGTAGCAAAAAGTAGTAAATGTTTGTTTGGTAACATAACTATATAGTCATAATAAGTAAGCGAAAACACTAGTTGCTCGTAAATGCAACTGAAATTAACGTTTTAATTTAAAGCGTTTAGAATAATTGCTTGTTTTCAAATAAGCATTTTATACAAAACGCTAACTTCTAATTGCTTCAAAACGCTTATAAATGATTGCTACGAAACACAATACACCTGCTACACATGGGGTATGTTTGGCGCAATGGGCTGGTGCTGGAACTAGAGCTTTTATTATAAGCCGAAGTTGAAATTTGTATTTTGTAAACTTGTTTGGCAAATGGGTTGAGACTTATTATTGCAAAATTACTAAAAGATATAATTAAATGAGTTTTATGTTATATGTTAGATATTTTTGTGAATAAATATGTAATTTATGATTCATAAGCCCATACTAAAAATTTAAGCCCCCAAAGGGCTTATGATTTCATAAACCCGCATGACAAACGAGACTTATTTTATAAACCGGCTTATTTTAGAAGCCCAATCCCTTATAAGCCCCTCCTCAAACAAACAAACCTAGGGAGTAAGTTTGAAATTTCAAAAACACATACTAAAATAAATCATTTAATTTAAGGATGAGGATCCTCTCATATTCATTTGAACATGAGATGTAATGTTGTACTTGTGTAAAATTGTACTCTTAAGATAAAATAAAATAAATGTTTTGCAATAATAGCAATGTACAATTATCACAAGCACAACATTAATTTAATTATTAAAAAGAAAAGTAAAAGTAACCATTAAATTTCTAGGTTAAAAGTTGTACCTTTTCAAAAAGATAATAAATAGTACTTTCACTTGGCATAAACAACCACAAGAAGAAAACGCGTGAAACCACAGCAACACAAAATCACAGTCACCGCCGCTTAATCAATCGAAAACAAGATGTCGGCTAACGGAGAAGACAAGAAACCTGCTGCTGATGGTGTTCACATCAATCTCAAAGTCAAAAGCCAGGTTTCTTTCTTAGGGTTTTCATTTTTTTAATAAATTTTAATTCTAATTACTGATCTAAGCTTGTTTATTTCTTTACCTATTTTATGATTTGGTAATTGTTTTTGTCTATTGATTGTGACTAGTGATTAGGGTTTATAACTTTATTTAATTAAGGGGCTGTTTGGAAAACTGATTTATGTTAATTAAGGGGGGTGTTTGGAAAAGTGATTATGCGATATGAAATAGTGACTATTTTTGTTGATTATTTTAGGGATTTATTTACATGTATGCTTAAATATTGGATTATCAAAATTAGGGCTATCAAGTGGTTGTGATTTATTTAAGTCTCGGTGAGACGAGCTATTTGTAAATACTCTGTGTGATTGTTAGTTAAGAAATAAAAGAAAAAAAAATAACATAAAAGTTAGATGAACATTAAAATACACGAATCGCCAACGAAGGATAACCATGTCTTTTTGTGTTTGTTCTGCTAATAAATACTAAATGAACTTTGTTAAATGTTTGGTTGGTTGGTTTGTTTACGACTTTATCCCGAATCATTTTATGTTCGTTAACTGGTTTTTTTGTGTCAGTTTTCTTTCACTTATGACATCAAATTTATCATTTTCTTTTCTCTCTTTCTCGTTTCACATGCTAAGAAGTATCCACTTTGTGATTTTTGAACAACTCATCTATAGTTTATTTAACTCATGTCAAAACGTCCTCACGTTCATCGGATTTGCCAAGATAAATGAATCCCCAACTTTATTCAAGATAAGCAACTTGTTTCGGAGTCTAAACCAATGCAACATGCAATAAGAAGTTCATGTTATCTCCACAGTGGCTAGAAATGTGTTAGGAGTATTGATCTCTACAGCTGCGTTGAGGTTATTCAGTACTGACGGGAGGGTTGTGGATGAGTTTAGAAGCTCTCTGACCTTTAATACGAGTGAAATTGCACGCAAGATTGGTAACAGAGTTACCGAGTTACATGGGCTATAATAAATATGGACTGCAAATCTGCAAGTTAATCTAATATGTTAAAAAGAAAGTTTGGTCGCATGTATGCTATGGTGTTAATTTTTGTGCTGGGTCAGAGCCCAATTTTCTCGAAAGTGCGTTTTTGGTCACAAGTTTTTTGCTGGTTAATTGATTTTTAAAACTGGGCTGCAAATATATTCATGCTGAGCGGAAACCCAAGTTTCTTTGTTGGTTAACCATTTTAAACGAATTTGAAAAATATATGCTATTTTTAACGAGATAGTCCTTTTTTCAGTTAATCTAGATATTGGGGCTTGGGCCATAATCAACTCATTAGGAGCCACGTTCTGACTGGTGAAAAATTTGTTGTTGATTCCTTTATCATAGTCAGCTTGGCATTTGAAGGGCCACCTAATGTAAATAGGAACCAACACAAGTTTTTTGCTGGTTAATTGATTTTTAAAACTGGGCTGCAAATATATTCATGCTGAGCGGAAGCCCATGTTTATTTGTTGGTTAACCATTTTAAACGAATTTGAAAAACATATGTTATTTTTAACGAAACCGTCCTTTTTTCAGTTAATCTAGATATTGGGGCTTGGGCCATAATCAACTCATTAGGAGCCACGTTCTGACTGGTGAAAAAAATTGTTGTTGATTCCTTTATCATAGTCAGTTTGGCATTTGAAGGGCCACCTAATGTAAATAGGAACCAACACAAGTTTTTCGCTGGTTAATTGATTTTTATAACTGGGCTGCAAGTATATTCATGCTGAGCGGAAGCCCAGGTTTATTTGTTGGTTAACCATTTTAAACGAATTTGAAAAACATGTTATTTTTAACGAAACCGTCCTTTTTTCAGTTAATCTAGATATTGGGGCTTGCCGGCTTGGGCCATAATCAACTCATTGGGGCTTGGTACCATTTTAAACGAATTTGAAAAACATATGTTATTTTTAACGAAACCGTCCTTTTCTCAGTTAATTTAGATATTGGGGCTTGGGCCATAATCAACTCATCAGGAGCCACGTTCTGACCGGTGAAAAATTTGTTGTTGAATCCTTTATCATAGTCAGTTCGGCATTTGAAGGGCCACCTAATGTAAATAGGAACCAACAGTTTTCTTCAATGTTGCCTTTGCATTTTAGTAGCTCTCTAATATATGCCACAAACTGTAAACAAACTGACTTTACATCCCTGTAATTACAACTTTTCGATTATTTTGGGTCTAAAAATTCTTGAGAATAATAACCAATTATATTATATTTTCTTCGTTCTTCTTCGTAAGGTGTTCTTGAACTTGTGATTGGTGTCAGCAGCTAGTGAGTTTTTATTTCTTTTAATATCACTTTTGCAACATGGTTTTCCAGATAGCATCTTATCACCCATTGGATTATGCGATATCTGATTAACCCCTTTCCATTCTTGTATAGGAAGGAAATGAGGTATTCTTCAGGATCAAGCGTAACACACAATTGAAGAAGCTAATGAATGCTTACTGTGACCGACAATCTGTAGAAATCAACTCTATTGCATTCTTGTTTGATGGACGTCGTCTTCGAGCTGAGCAGACTCCCGATGAGGTTTGCTCTCTTCTGCATAAGCTATATATACAGTAACCAAAAACTTGCGACCCCTTCCCTTATGATTGGATCGATTTATGTTGGTATTATATCAACTGGTCAAATGGTTTAAATAGATGAAAATGTGAAATTCCCCCCAAGTATATCTTCAAACATACAACATCCTAAATTCTTTTATTTTTCCAAAGATTTGGATTGTTATTGTAATGTTAATGTTTTTTGCAATTGAGTAAACTGCATATATTACCTTGTGATTTGGTGAAAATGACATAAATTGTCCCTTGTTGATGCTATATACATAAACGGTTCATAACTGCATTGTTTGCTTTCATTTTTGGTGATCGAAAGTGAAGCCAACAATGCAATTAGACATCATTTATGCGGATAATGTCGAAGGGTGTTTGTGGATATGTAATTTATGCGGATATGTAATTTACTCTTCCCTTTTTCCAAGAGTGTGTGTGGGTTGACTGACTGAACCCTTACCAAAACGAGTCGTTTCAGTCCAAATCTGTTTCATACATGACCTGTACATCTTGTCACATTCAGGAAAAAAAAACACATATTCTAGCTAATGTTAAGCCCTTTCGAGCTCCTTCAATTGTCACATGCACTCAAAGATGTATTCCTGTTTAGCATCTGTTTTAGTGTATAATTTATAAAGATACTAATGGTATCTATCATATGGTTACCACAGCTAGAAATGGAGGACGGGGATGAGATTGATGCCATGCTACACCAGACTGGAGGTTATGCTAAATTCTAAGGATGTAGGGCACTTGGTACTGATGAATCGCCTCATGGATTTGAGCTATCTATTGTTAAATATTGAAGGCTTGTTGAACTTTATGCCTAGTTAAAGTAGGTGTGTTATCTTTACAGTAATCTTTGTTGCGTGCTTGAATATGCTATGAATCCGGTTGTGCTTTCAATAATCTATTGCTCTTATCTTGTAGTATATGGTTATTTCCTGGTTATTATTTCAGTATAGAAACCATATAAAGCATCTGAGAACCTTTGCACATATCGACAACGTGCTCACCATTAGTTAGCATCTTAAAATGACTTACGAGAAGCTTTGGGTAACAAGTCGAAACAAATCTATTTTTAAGTTGTTACAGTTGAATCGACCCCACACGTTGTCCCGGCGGGATACCTTTGGTATCGTTGTTGTACAGTTAAATTGACCAAAGACATTTGTGCCTGATATGATATGTGCTCTAGGTTGTAAATGGATAGGTCGACAGGTACTGGGGTAATGTGTCAAAACCGAGACCAAGTCTAAATGAACAAATTTTATCGATAGTTGGCCGATATTTACTTTCCTCACAATATTTTCAAAATATAATGTTTTCGCCTTTTACCCTTTTTGTTTTTAGCCATCGCGATTTATTGTATGTCTCTTATTCAGAAGCCAGAGTCAAAGATACAAAACCAAAATGATACGGAGTAACTTTTACATTACACATTACTCATGAGTCATGAGTAACATCAAACTCTATATATACATGAAAAGAAAAGGACACCTTTTGTGCTTTGATCACTTTCTGTAAGATGATCACTGATTGCTGGTCTTATCAAGCTTACTGTCACCGACACCGACATCCCCCTTGAAACTTTCCTTTATCGACTCGGTGTTGTCGTTGCCTGTGACTGCTTCTACGAAACCATCTTTTGCCTTCTCTATTGTTTGACTAGCAACTCCATGACTTGCCATTTCTTCCTCGAGCCGTTTGAACTCCTCTAAGGTTGATGGTGCTCTTTGATGATCGATTGTTTCATCAGTATGATTTGCTTTGCTACTTTCATGGATGTATCCCTTCGAACATCAAATCAAATCAGACTTATCAGTCAGGCTGATACTACATATACATGCATGTTAGCAACAAAATCACCAATGACTAAAAAGTTATTTGATGTGTTTGAATCAAATATCATGGCGGTAAATTTGTATTCACCTTGACAACAAAACTAGTAACTGGAATGGGAGAATCGTTGGTAACTAAACACACATAACAATATTTATAGAATCCACAGCACTTAATTAACAAGGAGCATGAATCTACTTGAACATATAATAAGAACAAAAAGTTAAGAAATAGTTAGCCAAATTATCAACGAGTTTAAGACTTTGTATTTACTGCATACTATTGGTTCCGTCTCGTCTGAGAAAACAATAGTTATAGAATCACCTTGTGAAAAAGATACCTTACCTTTCACTAACCAAAATTACACTCCGTATAAATTATTCAACGACTATTCTAAGGCATCTAGCTAACCACTCAACAATATTGTCATTTTTATCAACAAACTAACAATTATTTAGTCACCAATCGTAACATCATTTTAAATCCAAAAAATAATAATAATAATAATAATAATAATAAAAAAAAATAGTTTATAAAAGAACATAAAAAAACTAATCATCACTATTTACTCTTAAAAGAAAAAGTAATTACTAGAACTCAAAATAAGAGTTTTGATAACAACCCTTATGTTTGTTGCTAACGACTATTTCACGAAGACTTAGCTGAGACAATCTAAAGTGTTTAAACAAAATCATCTATAATCACTTATAACTTTCTAAAATTTCTCATTTACAAATACAATTCACTCATCTCATTGGTCTTGTTACCGAAAAATGTAACAACAACAACATACCCAATCCCGTCAGGGCGGGGTATGGGGGAGGTAAAAATGTAGACAGATCCTACCCCTGCCCCCGGGTAAACCCGGGAGTAGGGAGACTGCTTCCAACTAGACCTCCGGCAAGTGCAGATGTGCGGGTGAGAAAGAGGTGAGAAGAAAGCATAAGATAAATTGTTGCCGAAAAATGCGACGTTGGTTAAAAACCGTGTCTTATGTTTAGTGATTTTATTTGGACATTCTAAATTGTCTTGATCGAAATATCAGAAATTAGTTGTAAACAACCACCTTAAGGACTTGCATTAGCAAAACTCCTAAACGTAATGATAATTTTAGCATTTGATTACTATTAAAGAAAATAATAATTTTAGTATTTCATCTGCAAGTTATCCGGGAAAAACGAATTTTCAACTATAGTATTCACGCCCTAACCGAGATATCTCATTACCTTTTTCGGACCTTTTTCTTAAAATGCGTATTTAGTGAGATTTAAATCCTAAACCTAAAAAATCCAAGTACTTGACAGCAACTCTAATATAAGTAATAATTTTAAAAAGTGACATACACATTAAATTTTAAATGAGACAAAAATAAATAGAGTAATGTTATATCCTCTAAAAACATCGATAACTATCTTAAAAACATAGTAAATAATTATCTTTCTAGGGTGTGTTTGTTTAGGAGCGTTTTGAAGGGAATGCTCCAAATCAAAATGCTACTTCTATCAGCAGTTACGAGCGACTAGCGTTTCACTTACTTTTTATGATTACACAGCTATGTTATCAAACATTCTATCAAAACAAAAGCTATTACTTTCTGCTGCTTCTTACTGCTACCGCTTTCTGCTAGTGCGTAACATTTTATCAAAACAAAAGTTACTGCTTTCTCCTACTTCTCACTGCTACTGCTTTTTGCTAGTGCTTCTTGCTACCGTTATTTTCGCCAAAAATACCCTTAATGACACTTGTAAGGAGTTCACAAAACTCACTTTTATAATATTCCAATAATTCACCAACACATGTTAAGAGAATATTTAGGAATATAAGTTAGGATTTAGGAAGAAACAAAGGGTTAATATACAAATATATTACCAAAATTTTCAAAAAAGTTCGTTTAAGTTATTGAACTTTTATTTTGTTCACTTAGGTTACTAAACTTATAAAACATGACATTCGAGGTCACGAAACTTATAAAAAATATTCATAAACAACACTGAACTTGTAAAAACACGATATTTACGATTAAGTGAATACTATCAACACTAAAAAATGTTTCTTATAAGTTCAGTAATTTAAGTGAACAAAATAAAAGTTTAATAACTTAGGTGAATTTTTAAAAAGTTTAGTAACATATTTGTATATTAACCCAGAAACAAATACTTAATCTTTGTTTCGTCTCCTTTCACATGAAATAGTAGTGATAGAAGTATGTACCTTGCAAATACAAAACGATGGAGGTGGTGGCAGTGGCACAGTAAGGTAAGGAGTGGATGACGGCCGAAACGAAGAAGTGTAGAGAAGGTACAAAAGATGTCGACGTCCCATAACTCCAACAATGATCCAAAAAAACAAACATTCGAAAATGAACTTATCATGTTGAAAAGTGATGCATGAGATATTGATGATGACGTCATGTTTTACCTAGATAAGAATGGCTTGTTGTTGACACCTAGTGTTATGTATCCACGTGGAGCATCTTGTCTGCCACTCGCATGTAACACCTGGACCGGAAGGATGTTAATCGGGTCGGGTTGGTCGGGTTTCGGTCGATTTGAATCGGATCGAGTCATATCGATGTTAAAAATAACATGCCCGCATTTGACATTATTTGACCTCAGATTAGTCGAGTTCAGGTCAACTCGGGTTGGGTGTTCATTCAGGTTCGGATCGATCCGAATATAAGTAAAAATTATCATAAAATTGCCTATTTGCTTTATTTTAGATAGACAATTTATAAAAAATATATCAAAAAAATGCGAAAACCCTTATTCAGACGTCGACTCAAACTCGAATTAGCTAAAAATATTTACCCAACATCCAACCCTATTTAACATCTCGAAGTATTTGAGTTGAACCAAATAACCCAAATAAGATTATTGACCTTCATATAGTATTCGGGTTATGGTACAGAAAAGTTACTAAAGTTTTCGAAAAATTTGTCTTAAGTTACTATAGTTTCATTTTCTTCATCCAGGTTACTGAACTTTGAAACTTTGTTAACTCAGGTTACTGAACTTATAAAATTATATATTCAGGTTACTAAACTTTGACAATCTGTTCACTCAAGTTACTGAACTTATAAAAAAATATACGTTCAGGTTACTCGGACTAACACTGAATTTATCGAAGTGTATGCTCCCGAAAGTTCAGTAACCTAAGTGAACAAAATGAAACTATAGTAACTTAAGACAAATTTTTGAAAAACTTTAGTAACTTTTCTGTTCTATAACTCTATAGTATTCCATTCGTCCTTAACCACATGTTTATTTTTAAATTATTATACACGTTTCTTAAAACATAGTTTTATTATTACTGTGCGTTAATAAGTTATTATTTGAATTTATTAAATTATTTAGTTTAGTTAAATTTAAAGTGAACACTTGTTTTGAGATAAATCAAAAGCTTTGGTTCGCAAGATTTTTTTGACGAAATTGTAATCTAACTTAGGAATTGAAATCTAAAAAAATTAGAAATATTAAGAAATTGAAATCTATAAGATTTGAATATGAAAGAATTGTAATTCAGAAAAATTGATGTGTGTTTCGTTAAATCGGAATAGGATTTTAATAATAATTAATATAATAAAATATTTAAAAATTTTATCTATAGTTAAATTCAATAAAATAAATATTACTTATAAAATATAATATATTATATTAAATCATTAGATATAATAATAATAATGATAATAATAATAATATCAACATACAAATAAATAAATTAATATAATTTGAAACATTTATATTTATTTTTAATTAAAAAAAAATATACTTTTTAAATGTAATATAATTTAATAAAACTATTACATTATATATCTATTTTTTTATTTTTTTATTATATTTAATCTTAACTGAAAAAACTGTCTCAAATAATAATAATAATAATAATAATAATAATAATAATAATAATAATAATAATAATAAATAATTTTGATTGATAAAAACAATGAATTTCATGGTATTGTAAACGCTCGTTTCATTTTGCTATGAAATGTTGAATTTGTCATATATTGAATTTTGGAGGATTTTCATTCTGTTCCATGTTCCAACCAAACTTCGGTTTTTAAGAATTGTAAACTGTTAGGTTTTGATTTTTCGATTTTTTCCTAAATCGATTTGTTTCGATTTTATTTTTCATTCTAATCCATGTTCCAACTAACTTTTTCTTGTTTCGTCATCCCATAAAACAAACAATTAGTAAGTTTTGTATAATATAAAGGTAGTTTTCAACTAACATTATTCAAATAAGATTAAACTAGCATAACATGTAACAGTTAAAAGCATAATGTTGCGTCTTCAAGATTTAAGAGGTTTTTCTCCAAAGAAAGGTTTATTTTCTAAAGGTAAAGATGTTAAGTATAAATAAGGTATTGGAAACTCAAGAAGTATAGGGTATTCGACGACCTAGAGAAGCAAAACGAAATTAGGATTTGACCGTAAAAGAAGTAACGATATGGATACCATGACCGATCACCATCAATAAAGAAGAATCTTTTTAAATCACTTGGAGTCGGCGAAGACTCCTTGAGAAAAAAAAACAAAGTTTTTCAAGTTCTTTTTCTGAAAGATGTCAAAGAAGTCCCCATCCGACAACCCGACGAGTCATCCAATAAAAATACCTACACTGCGGTGCGCCCTTACTTGAATTAATCATTCACACAAGACATATTGAAAACAAAGAACTAATTGCATTTCGATCACGTCATTGTTCCCAATCATTTCGTGGAACTAGGCATGCTTGAACCATCTATCAAGGGGAACTAATGCACAAGGAAGAAACTTAGATAATAGAACACATTTTCACTTTTTTGTCAAAAGCTCGACCAGTGAGAAAAAGTCTTTAGCCTGAATACAAAAATTTACCTACTTTATTCGCTGGTCGAATCATCCTCGCTTCGAGTGAACAACAAAAACCACCATCTCACTCTTTTCTTTCTTCGGTGCTACCTTTTTCTTTCCAGTTGTATAAATTAAAAGTTACTACCTCCGTCCCAAATTTTATGTTCATTTTGACTATGGCTCTTGATGAGCGTACACAAGAACATAAGCTACAATATTTATAACTGTTCACCACCAATTTTTAGCGTTATTTTTGTTTTTTCAGTTACTATCTAATCTCATTTTTTGACTCCAGATTCAGTTTCCAAAATGTGTTTCGCTTTTGATACAATGAATGACATATACGTCTTCTGAAATGGCAAGCCTAATAACATCGGCCAACAAAAAAAGGTTGAAAAAACCCGCTGCAACGCGACGGGCGCCTTCACCTTGTTTTAACATATGCTTGGCGACATATGGTAGAAATTGTTTTTAATTAAAAAGAAGTTTGTTTTTATTTATTACAAATTAGCACATGACTAACGGATACATGTTAGCAAAATCCTTTAAATGTATAAAAGCCCATTTTCAAGATGTATAACTTTATAAGTCAAACAACTTTATATACAATAATATTAATGATGCATTTATTTCAACAATATCTATATTACATATAATGCACGAAGGCACATCACTCTTAATTTTAAGACGTACAAAAAATTAAGCATGGTTTACAATACTTTAATGCATCCAATTTTCAGAATTACAACAAAGTAAGCATATTGTACAACAAAATAAAGCGTGGTGTCATTTTAAGACCAAAATTCTATCAAACAACATTAATGCTATTAAAAACACCCCTTCACCAAAAATTACAACCATTTAAGCACAATGTACAATAGCTGCAACCAATTTTCAGATTTACAACAAAATAAGCATGATGTAATTTTCAGACTTACAACATTAATGTTATTAAAGTGGTCAATGTTATTAATGACTATAATGATTACTACTTACAAGAAAAGAAACATAGTGTACAACATTTTAATGCACATAATTTTCAGACGTATAAGACAAGAAGCATAGTGTACAACAAAACACCACATTAATGCTGTTTAATGTAGTCAATTATTTAACTGGTCAATAAATACAATTAATACAATTATTAAAACACCCTTACATAAGAAATACAAATTATCAAGCATATTGTACAACCAAATTAAACACAATTCCTGCATTAAATTTCAGTACTACAAATACTAAAACACACTATACAAATATTCAAGCCCGAACGGGCAACGGGCCAAATGGGCTTGAGCCCGAATGGGCGCGGACCAAACGGGCTTGAGCCCGAGCAGACACGGGCCAATGGGTCGAGCCCGAACAGGCACGGGCTATACCAAATTCTTGATATCCGTAAATTTATTGTTAAAAAGAACATAATAAACTAAAATACATTATTCACCGAAAAAATTTATTTCAGGGTACCCGCCGCTGCAACGCGCGGGTACCCTGCTAGTTATGATAAATATGTAATACCAATAAAAGTAAATTACATGGATGGTCTTTGCTGTTAAAATTTTATCTGCCGTCTCTGGTAGTTTCATATTGCATTGACAATCTTTAATTTTGCAAAGAATTACACACATTGTTCTTAGACTTTAACTTCCGTTACTTTTCTTCGTGAAATCCCTCATGTGCCACGCGCATGAGGGTAGAATAGTCTTTTAGCTTTTTCTTTTACTTTTTATAGTTTCTAACTATTTTTCTGTTATTATTTAATAAAATAAAGAGTAAATTATAAAATCTATATTTTACAATAACTTTATTTTTGTTTAAATATTTATTCTATTTAAAATCTGGATTTATCGCGTTTAATCTTTTATACCCAGATTTAATCAAACTGAAAAAAGAATACTTCAAATCTACAATTTAAGTGCAACAAGAAAATTTAATATCTATTCTTCTTCACACAATATAATTCAAATGTGTTTATCTTTGTTACCATATCTAGAATAAAAAAGATATATGCGCACCAACACAAAAAGAAAGCTAAGGCAATACATATTGGTTTACCAATTTACGGTAAAACTTCAAACAAAACATCTAAATGGGCCAACAAATAAACAAACTCAAAGTAATAGTTGGATATTCCTTAAATCATCACAACATGATAATGGAAAACTCCATAAGGGTGGTGGCAGTCATGCCTACCACTTTTTTTCATGCCTAGTCATCTACCAATAATATCCCGCCAACTCACCTCATACCTAACAATAGATTTTTAGTGGCAACCATGCCTAACTCATTACTTTTTTTTTTTTTTTTAAATTATATTAAACAATTTAATAAAAACATAACATTTTATTAATACTTAAAAGAAAATTACATAAACTTAATACTTAAAAGGAAATTACATAAAGTTAATACTTAATCTAAAAATTGCAATTCCATCCATATTTTGCCGCGAGCTCACGTTTTTTTTCAAGAGTGAACGTTAATATACTTGGGTCGGTTATGTGATCATGCGGTTCATTATAGAACTTCAGCGCCTTCCACATATGTTTTTCTTCCATTAAAGCCATTTTTGTCGCCAATAACTTTTCGGCCATTTTATTCTTTGCAACTTTTGTAGCCACCGCCTCCTGCAATAGTTGTGTCTTATTTGTTGTGTATGTGTTGAAGGAAACAGCTACACTATTTATTGTCGACGACTCGGTTTCGGCCTTTTTGCCTTTTCTTTTCCGCATAGGAGTGTTGTCGACATTCAGATCAGGAAGCACAGTGTTGTTTTCATTGCTTCCGGACTCGTAGTGGGCGGATTCCGACGACTTTTTTCTTTTGTCAGAATGAGAGGTAGATCCTTGAGCTATATCTGGTTGTTCCAACCATTTGTCTTCTTGCTTAACAACGTCCCATGCATCAATATGAGTAAATGTCTTGCCAGTTTTGGTCTTGTAATCGGCCATAGCATTTGTCATCACGTTAACATCGCTACACCCACTCTCACGAATACGTTTCTACAATTATAAAAGTAATAATTATAAATTCATATAAATATACAATTATAATAGTAAAAAGTATAAATTATACGTTTCTACAGTTTTGGCGTAGGACCGTCACGGTACTCGAACGGGTCAAAGTCACTTGTTGGAGATATCGTGTATTGAGTTGGAGTCAATGGTGGTGGTTGATGAAAATATTGTGGTTGAAAGTACGGGGGAGAAGTCATTTGAGGATAATATTGAGAAGGATTCATTTGGGGAACGTATGCACCGGGTTGTGATTGAATTTGTGGACGAACGAAACGAGAACCTCGTCCACGTCCTTTGGATGATGAAGCACCTTTTCTTGGATCCATGAGATTGTTTTTTAATAAAGAGATGAGATTTAAATTGTGTTAGAAAATTGGATTGATGTTGGTAATTTATAGAGGGGAGTAAATTTATTATTATTATTATTATTTTTTTTTAAAGCCAAACGGCTAGTTTTTTAAATATCCAACGTATACATTTTTTAGTCAAAGTGTTACTTTATTGTCCAACGTTCGAAAATAAGCTTCATACCAATTCGGGGATCTTTGCCGAATTGGTGATCCTATCCTCCATACTGAGTAACACCGAGCAAGAGGCAAAACACACACCACTCGGTATGGTGTATGCCGAAGGCCAAACCGAGTCGACTGCCACCACCCTAAGAAATTACTTGCAAAGTAGCTTGATTAGCCTTAACATCACCTAAAAGAACATAATAATAACTTAACACAAAATAATGATTAACTTGCCTCAAAGATTCGGATTAAAGGCAAAGATTTACACAAATAAATAATCAAAAATCCAAATATATTACATCTAATGAATATAAATCGGAAGAAGATTGTCTCAAGTTGTAAAAACAACTTGAGTCAAGTTAGGAAAGTATGAGCCATTGAATTTGATCCAATTACTCAAATCAAAATAAATTCTTTTGATTTGAGCCATTAAATCAAATCTAATGGCTCACAAACACCCAACTTAACTCAAGTTGTTTTTACAACTTAAAACAATCTCCCTCCATATAAATCAATAACCAAGAAATCAATCAATAACGACACAAAGCTTCATCATGACACCATGGTACGCCAAACACATGATCTTACTTACCAACTTCTCCTCATCCACCACCTCCACTAGTCCACCACGACAATCACCATCTCAACCAAATACAACTATCTTCAAACATAACTCAAAATAAAAACTTCAAAATTACCAACCACCATACTCTTCTTTCAGCCACAAATAAACTCCAACATTTCACTGTCACTCAAAATTTAGTCACTATATGGCGCGGTAAAAAATGAGAAATGCTACACACACAAAAAAATATACAAAACCATACACAAAATGAGGTTTCAGTGAGTGGTTTGCTTAATTAGAGAGAAGAGAGAAACTATAGAAAAACACACCAATTAGTCTGTGACACCTCATTTTGTGGATGTTCTTTTGTGGTTGTACCATTTCTCGTAAAAAATATAGGATTTGTTTCATATGTCACCTTACTTTCATGATTAATTTTATATATACCCAAAGTCAAGTAGTGATTGCACAATGTACAATGTTTTTAATGCATGTTTAGGTATATATGAAACTTTCAACTAAAAGGAAGAGAGATATGAAATTGCCCCAAAAATATATACCTGGATGTAAAAATAGGAGTGGGAGATAGTGGTTGTGTAGCGACGACTATGTGGTGTTTATATGGCGGGGTAGATATAGCGGGTTTGGCGGATGATTGTGTGGTTATGGTGTACTCAATGTTCCTGACACTGTGGATTATAGTAGTAGTGGGTTTTGTTGTGATGGTCAGAGATGAAAACTAGTATGATGATGATTATAGTGTGACTGGTGGTGGTATGCATGCGTTTCTAGAGTGAAACATAGTTCAAGGTGGTTGAAATGGTGATGGCTACATATCGGAGATGATATGAGGAAAAGGGTATATGATTTTTTCTTCTCCTTTTTAGTTTTTTTAATGGGAAAAATTAAATAAAAAAAGAGCTACTCTCATGTGCATGGCACGTAAGGGATTTAACAGATCAGCAAAGTAACGCAAGTTAAGTCTAAGGACTATGTGTGTAATTTTTTGAAAAGTTAAGGACTATCAATGCTATATAAAACTATCAAAGACGGTAAATGCAATTTTGGACAAACCATAAGCACGATCTATGTAATTTACTCTACAAATAATATTATTACCTATACTAACGAGATCATATTACATCAATAAAGTTTTCTAACATCAATATATAAATACATACTTTTGAGACATGTAAAATGCACACAAATACACTTCATCATACAAATCAAACATGAATTTGATCATTAGTGCTCTTTTCATCCTAACAACACTTTCATTTAGTATTGCTTCTCCACAAAAAAATCGTCCTAATTTTGTAATGAAAATCACCAATGGCAGACATTTCTGTCCATGTCTTTCAAAGAGGTGGAGCTGATTTTGGGAACCACACGCTTGCTTTTAATGAAGAATTTGAATGGAAATTTGATGCGAGAATTGGCACATATTGTCAAGGCGATTTTTGGTGGGGAGCAAAGTATGCAACTATTGGTGTTTATAATTTTCAGGTTTTTAAACATTGTTACAATGGAGAACTGTTTGACACCCAACATTGTTTTTGGTTGGTAAAACCAGATGGATTCTATGTAATGAACAATTTTCAATTTCCTAAAACCTGGAAACTCATGCATAAATGGTAGAACTTGTAATTGCTTCATCAATCAATATTAATATATTAAGGGTTTTTAGGCTAAAAGACTATGTAGGTCATCTATACAAGTCACTTAATGAGGAAAAGTTAATATTTTTTGCCTTTGAAATCCAACTAAAGAAAATAGTGGGTCCCACTTAAAAAAGAAATAATATTAAATGCGTTTATGGACCCAATCCTTTAGCTAAGGGAAAAAAGAAACACAACATAAGTTAAGTTATAAGAAGTCGAGTAATAATTTAACTTTTCTTGAACGTGTCTTAGAAAGAGAAAGGATTTATTTAATCATTTTAATGAAATAAATCTTGTACTTGTGTTTTACTTGTATTTATCATTTTGCTACATATTCTCCATTATTAAGCGGTATAGCAAAGGATAATATTTTGGATATGTAACTAAAATGTTTTCGTCTAATAATACGTGAGTGCTTTATCAACCACTCGCATTTTAAACTTTGTATTGATACATAATATGAAATTAAATGTGAGCCTGAGAATATAAACTTAAAAAAATATATATGTTACCAAATTTTGCGAAAATGTTCGTCTATGTTAGTGAACTTTATTTTTGTTTATTAGAGTTACTAAACTTTGCGTTCTTCCAAATTACTGATAGTTTGATAACATTACATTTTGGTTACTTTGAAAATTGATTATCTGATTTATGTGTTTTCATTAAAAAAATTTCAGTGCCATATCCATCATGGTAGTGGATCTATTAAAAAGTCATAAAATTTACAAAGTCTAAAAAGTGTTATTAACCGTTGGATCAAAAGAGCGCTTAGATCAATAACATGATGCGTTTTTGTTAGTTAGGGGGCATCTTCGTCATTTGCTACTCCTATACCCAATCAAACATTTCTTTATTTCTCATCTTCTCTTTCCTCTATATTTTTCATCAGATCCCCAACAATCATTCATCTTCATCTTCTGCACCACCATTCCTCAACAACCCTAACCCTAACTTTAAACACTCAAAATGCTCACCAACACCTGATTCTAGCAGCACCACTTTTTACCAAAACTACGGCTATTGACCGGATTATTTTTTGGTTGCGCAACTTGGGTTTAGGCTCAGACGAAGACGACAACCACATATGGGTATGAGAAAATGAATGATGACAGATTGACAGTAGCAAATAAGGTGTCTAATTTTGTATATTTCTATGTAACAAATCTTTGAAATCTTGTTATAAATGAAAATTTTAATGATTTTTAATGGTAGAGAGTTAATTTGGTGATGTAATTAGTAATTCATTTGAGATTTTTTTGTGTGTGCATATAAGGTGTTTGATGAAAAGTCTGTGAGGGTTTTTTTGTTATAAAAAGATGTGATTTTTGGTGTTTGAGATGGGTTTGTGTGATTAAGAAGTGTGTCAAGTGAAATTTTAAAAAAGTATTTTTTAAAGGTAAATCTTGATAATTTATAACTAATTTATTTTGTAAAAAGAGGTGTGATTTTCAATGTTAGCCATATTGTTCATCAGTTTTTAAACAAAAAAACGTTCATCAATATAAAATTGTTGTTCATCAATAAATAGAGATGTTAATTTGTTCATCAATAAAATATATTGTTCATTATTTTTTTTGGATTTTGTTCATCAGTTACATCACAGTGTTCATCAATAAAAACACAATGTTTATCAGTTCATCAGTTATTTTTGATATTGTTCATCAGTTATTTTTTTATAACGTTCATCAGTTATTTTTTTATAATGTTCAGCAGTTTTTGAAAAAATAATGTTCATCAGTTATTTTTTATATTGTTCATCAGTTATTTTTTATAATGTTCATCAGTTATTGTTCATCTTTAAATAGAGATGTTCATTTGTTCATCAGTTCTCTTTGATTTTGTTCATCAGTTATATCACAGTGTTCATCAATAATAACACAATGTTTATTAGTTCATCAGTTATTTTTGATATTGTTCATCAGTTATTTTTGATAATGTTCATCAGTTATTTTTTAGTGTTGTGATTTTTGAAAAAAATAACGTTCATCAGTTATTTTTTATATTGTTCATCAGTTATTTTTTATAACGTTCATCAGTTATTTTTATAACGTTCATCAGTATTGTTCATCTTTAACGTGCGATATCTCACTTATATTATATTGTATTTCAGTGATTCAAGTTTCTGGGTAAAGAATGACCAAAAAGCTACAACTTTCGTGTTTTAAGTTTGGAAAAATTCGGCCTTTAAACTAGACAAAATTAGAGCCGAAAATGCCAAAATTTTTAAAAAAAATCAATACCCATTTCACAAAGTTGAAAAAAAATTGCGATTCATATATCATAATGCATATCAAATTAAAGAGAATTAAATTTAAAAAATTATGGTGAAGTCGTTTTTCATAAAAGTTTGTCGTTTGAAACCTATTTACGTTTGAAGTTTTGGGGTGAAATAAAAAAAGGAGTTAAAAGGACCAAAATGCCCCCTAACCGAATTTAACAAGAAAAAAAGGAAGGAGTGGATGTGAACACATGGCATTAGATGATAGGATTTCTAGGCTTTCTAATTTCTTTCACTTTGCAAGGGATCCTAACTCACCCGTCTCTAAATCAACCACCACCTCTTCCAATATGCTTTATCTAAATCTTCAAATCAAAAGAAAAACAAAACCAAACCAAACATGATAAGTTGGTTAAATCGTAACTCCAACAAAGATTATGAAATTAGCTGAAAAAACACAAATCAAACTCAATAAGTTAGTTGATCGTGGTGGTTCAGTTTAGGGCTGGACATTTGGATCGAACACCTGACCCGACCCGAAAACCCGACGATTCGACCCGAAAATGACCCGATTCGACAAAAGTCGGTTTTCATTCGGGTTAGGCTTTTTCGGAATTTTCGGTTTGGGCCGGGTTGGGTCGGGTCGGTCGGTTTCGAGCCAAAACCGACTAAACCCGACAAAATCGACCGAAACCGAATCGAGTAGTTTTTGGTTCGGTCTTGGGTTGTTTTTTTGGGGAGTTTCGGTTTTCGGGTTTGTCGGGTTGGGTTTGGATCATAGTTCAGTTTATGGTGAATTGCTTGAAAATGTATTATACTTGTCACTTTTTGTTATTGTGTGTATTGATCTTTTGTTGTTGTGTGTATTGAAGTTTTAAATTTCAATTATCGTGTGCATTTTATGATCATTTTACCCCTTATTTTTTTCAAATTTTGAAGGGTATAATAGTAATTTTACATGGAAGGAATAGCACAAAATAATCAAAATTTGAAAGTTCAGTACACAGAATAAGAAAAAGAAAATCAGTACATACAATAACAAAAAATAACAAGTATAATACATTTTAAGCAATTGCCCTTCAGTTTATTCTTGCAGGTTGCGGGTTGTGGTGACAGTGATTTGGGTGAAACTAGTGGCGGCTGATTATCATAAAGATTCTTGTTTATGGTTCAATTCTTGTTTCTTTTTGTAGTTACAACACATGTTTGGGAGTAAATTGCAAAAATCGTCCTTGTGGTTTGGCCAAATTGCACGTTTCGTCCTTGTGGTTCATTAAGTGCAAATATCGTCCTTATTTGGCACTGTTACGTTCACTTTTGGTCCTTCAACAGTGAAATTTGGCAAACCACAAGGATGGTTTTTGCAATGATGAAGGACCAAAAGTGAACGTAACAGTGCCAAATAAGGACGATATTTGCACTTAATGAACCACAAGGACGAAACGTGCAATTTGGCCAAACCACAAGGACGATTTTTGCAATTTACTCCATGTTTGGGATTGCTAGCATGTTATAGGAAAAAATGTGACATCAACAGAATAAACAAATGAAACACTATTTTATGATAATATGTGTTTTTAAGCATCTTTTAAGTACTTTTTTAAACAAAAGCACAAACACAAAAAAACAGCAATAGCAAACACCTCCTCATATCACACTTCAACAATCACATGAACTAACTTTAGACAATAAACTAAACGAACTAAACAACAGTAAGTATATTCTACTTTGCAGATCATCATTTACTTTGTTCAAGGGTTATTTATTTAGTTATTATATAACCTTTAAAGTTTATTAAGTTAACATTCATTTTACCAGTTTAACAAAATACTAAATAACCTCTGCCGTTTATGTATCTTTCAAAACAGAATAATATTGAAACTTAAAGTTTATTATTTTATGAATTTCATTCTTTATTAAAAACATGGCCCTTATGTTAAAAAGTTCTCTTTTGTTTTTTATTTTAACAAAATAATCAAGTTTATGTCATTAATTAACCTATAAATTTTCAAAAAAAGTCATTTACGTTTTCCTTCTGGGGTAAAAGGGTTATTACCCCGGCATAATTTATTTATAAATAAAACATATCGTTACTTGGTCATTTACATTCATTTCTAAATTTTGTTATTTACATCATGTACATTGCTACTTTCAAACTCTTTAACTCTTTAATTTTCCTTAATTTCTAAAAGATCGCATCTCTAAACTAGTATAGAGCATTTATGACATTTTATTAATATAAAACTTTAGAAAATATTAAGTTACTACATAGTGTCTTTATTACAAGCATTTATGAAATTTTATTAATATAAAACATTTATGACATTTTATTAATAGAAAACCATACTTTATAACATGAATATACTTTATATGTCTTCCACGTCTATATATATCTTAGACATAAGACTACACATAAACACTTCATACAAATCAAACATGAATTTGATCATATGTGCTCTTTTTATTCTCACAGCCTTGTCATGCGGTTTTGCTGAAAGACCAAATGATTTTACTAAAGCTAGGATCTTTATCAAGACCAGTGATATTAAAGAAGGTATTTCGTTCCATCTCTATGAACACGGAAAAACAGATTATGGAAATCACACACTTGGTATAAATGAAGAGTTTGATTGGAAATTTGGAATAGGTATTGGCGTACGTGTTTTTGGGGATTTTTGGTTGGCAAAAACGAAAAATGCAACTGTTGATCTTTATAATTTTGCTGTGTGGAAACATTGTTACAATGGAAAACCATTTGCCACCCAACATTGTTATTGGAGGGTACACCCAGATGGATTCTATGTAAGTAAACATAACAATGCCTTTCCTGAAGGTTGGGTGTTCAAGTATAAATGGCATGACTTGTAATTGATTTATCAATCGATCTAAACATCAAATAAAGTTAAGTTATAAGATGTTAGAGTAATAATATTTCTTCCTTGAATGTGCCATTGAATGGTCTTTTAATGAAACTAGACGAGTACTTGTGCATGGCAACCAAATTTTATATCGGCAAATAGTTTAGTGATAAAAAAAGTTTATGTGTTATAAACGAAAATAATAAAAATTTCAGAATTTGAGGGCGGTTCAATCGGTTGAACTGTTCCGGTCGATTGGTCAAATTAACCGGGTGAACCCGCCAGATTGGATCGAAAAAACGGGTCAAATTAAACCAAATCAACCCGCCGGGCGGTTCATGTTTGACCATTTTCATTTTATATGTAGTATAGATAAAGCTTTTCCATTATTGTGTTTTTATTTGTATTTATCATCTTACTACATAATGATTTAAGATCGCTTGAGGACAAAACATTCTTTACATACCAATGTATCAATCTTCGCCTTTCATCTTCCTTCCATTTTTATTTGATCTACTGAATGAGATTAACCTCAAGAATCAGATTCGAAAAAAAAAGACAAAAAAAACGTGAAAAAACGATTTTTTTTCTTTTTTCGAAAGTATGTCAAAGTGACAGTCTATAGAAAGATAATTAAATTCTTATAATTAAATTCTTGTCGCGGTGGTGTAATCATTTTCGCTTAACGATTAATGATTTAAGAGATATTTAAATTATAAAAAATATGTGAAATAATAAAGTGATTTTAATGTCAACTATTGATTTTTTTAGAAGAAGGTGAAGATGAATATTTTGATATATGAGAAAAGTTTGGTATATAAAATAACTCTTCTCACTGCATAATACATATTCTTCATTATCAACTAATATGTAGTTTTTGGTTTAATACTATGTGAGTGATTATGATTTATTCACAAAAAACATGTGTTTTAAAGTTTGTTATAAAACAATACGGAGTATACTAGTACTAACATTTTCTTAAATCTTTGTGTTTATCGTGATCTTGATTATACAACTTTGGTACTATGTCCTTTTAGCGTGGATTCACATACAATTATTAGGGGTGAAAACGAGCCAAGCCTGCCAGAGCTCGAGCTCGGCTCGTTTTCGAGTTTTAAATTTTAAGCTCGAGTTCGGATCGTGGTGTGTTATATAGGCTCGGGCTCGGCTCGTTTATACGATTTAGAAATTCGAAGTTAAAGCTTGGCTCGAGCTCTAGTTCGGCTCGTTATATATCTTTTTTGAGCTCGTTTAAAAGTTCGAGCTCGGCTCTTCTAAAAATATTTAATACTTAAAATATTATAAAATAGTTTAGGCTCGTTTAAGCTCGCGAGCTCAAACGAGCTTTGTATATAAAGCTCGAACAATTATTTTTCCACCAAACACAAAGTGACAAAAGATACTAAATAAAGAGGAAATTCTAATACCATTCCAATTGTCCAAGTGCATTTTTTTTTAAATGAAGACTAAAATACACCGTTGGTTCTTAAATTTATACATGCATATTGTAATGGGACAAACCTTGATTTTGTCATCGTTGGAAGTCCAAAACTTGGGTTTTATACTCTAGACAAGTCCTTTGACCAATTTTCTGTTAGTCAACGTCTGTTATTTTCTTCATGTGCCTTGCACATGAGGGCAAAATGGCCATTTCATTGTTTTTGTGGTAAGACTGGTACAACTTTAGGGACTAACGGTGTATTTAATCAATAAAATTATAACATCACTACAACCACCCTCCCTTTATCTCTTTCTCATGTTTCTCTCTTTAAATTTCTGCTTCTTTCTCTAAAATTAATAGCAAGATAAAATGTGGGCAATTAATTAGTTTCTTTATTAGAGCTTTTAATATGTGTGAATCTATTAATGTATAACAAACTGATATGAACACATTTAAATGGATATACGGAATTAATGTTAACATAACAAACTCTTTGATACTACTAATTACACGAAAGAAGACAACTAAAATCTTTATTGTTTATAAGAAAAAACAAGGAGCTTACTCAAGTCAACATCAGCAAACTTGCATAACGTTTCTATGAGTTAGGCTGCCCCCAATAGGCAAATCGCCAGTCGATCGAGGGTGAGGTGGCGATCGAGTAGACTCGATCGTGTTGATGTGGTGAAATCGATCGCCTACCAAAATGATACAAGTGAATCGTCTGGCCGATCGAATCTCATTTTCTTTCTTTCTTTTTCCTTTCTTTTTCTTTTTCTTTTTAAACTTTGGCTGTGCTAGATGATGATCTCTTTGGGATTTTTGGAAACAAAATGGAGATGAGAGATTTTTGGAGATGATGATCTCCTTGGGAAGGATAACTTATATATAGAAAATTTTCACTTCAGTCTCTGAAGTTCTTGCAACTTATCAAACACAACCAAATATTCAAAGTTATGTGTTAAAAATGTTTTAAAAAAATGAAATTAAAAAAAAATGTGTTAAAATTATTACTAATGAAATTTTAGTTTGTGTTAAAAAAAGAAAAATAATAAAAAAAAATAAAAAAAATTGATCATGGTCGCCCTTACTGGGCCATCAAATCGCCTGAAAATCGCTGGAGAGAGAAAGCTGACGTGGCAGGGAAAAGTAAAAGGATTGAATCCCCTTACTGAGGGCAGCCTTATCCATTGGGGATTGGTGACGGTAGATTTTCTCGAGGAGTAGGTGCATCTATTCAATTCCACGAAGACCAATAATCAACTTTTCATACTACAGAGTATACAAAATTAAAAAAAAAAAAAAAAAGTTGTATCTACAAGCACACAGGGGCTAGCAAGTGAGGTACTCCCCGACCTTGCATTTCGTCAAAACCATGACGTCATCACCGGCGATCCGTACACTCCGATCCAGTCAAACCCCCGTTGACCAAATGAGGGGACACCTGACTTCTCCTGTGGTGGCATCTTTGCTGATAGGTTAGGGCGAATTGACCAAATGATGTCCTCTCGACTTTGACCATACCTGAAGTAATTGGAAGTAAGTAGACGTAGACATAACTAGCTAGGAGGATTAACTAGGTTAGCACCACTTTCCTCTATTGATTTCTCTTTACCATTTATGTGCTTTATTTTATTCTGCTTTAGTAGTTTAATTAATTAAATCCCTATCGAAACAATTATTAATCTGTGACACCTAAACTTAATAATAATCCATCACACATAGCTCTTGGGACGACCTCGGCTTTACCGATTACTACACTACACACGACCGGGTACACTGCCCGTTAGTGCACTAGGGTAGACCATAGGTATAACGAGACACTGTAAATATTAAGACCTGGTTAGTAACCTGCATCAAGTTTTTGGCGCCGTTGCCGGGGAGTTATTTTAGGATTAATATTAAGTCTTTAATTTCGTTTTAAACTTTTCTCACGATCATATTTCAAGTTTTCAGATACCATGGAAGTTGTTAACATTGATGACCTCACTCTTGAGGAATATTTGGCATTAACAAGAGAAGAACAAGGACCAAGGATTGTTAGGCCGGCTATAGCAGAAGATGCTCAATTCGAAATCAAACCTAAATTCATGAGGAATTACGTGCAAATCCCTTCTCTGGAAGCATCACCGATGATGCCCATGAACATGTAGACAACATCGAGTACATTGTCAGCCTATTCAAGATTCCCAGAGTCTCACACGATGCTATAATGTTACGAGTTTTCCCTATTTCTCTTACGGGAGCTGCGAAAAGATGGGTTGATCGATTACTGCTGGACTGTCAACACTTGGCCTATCCTAAAAAGTGTTTCATTCAGAGATACTGTCCTCCATCAAAGACGGCTAAGCAATTGGAAGAAATCCATAACTTCAAGCAAGAGGGTGATGAAACGTTATACCAAGCTTGGGAAAGATATAACGAATTGTTATACAAATGCCCTACTCATGATCTCAACAGCCAACAAAAGGTGAACGTCTTCTACAAGGGTCTTAACATCTCCTAAAGACAAATGATTGATTCTCAAGGGCCGATTCCTAGTATGACACCCGCTCTGGCTCTAGAAACTATTCAAAAATGACAGACCACTCTCACAAATGGCACAATGGAGGGAGCAACCGAAGTAAGAATGAAGATATGGAAGGCCTTGCAGCAATAAACAACAAATTAGAAAGCCTTGGAAGAGAAATGAAGAAACTCAAGAAAAATGTGCATTCCATTCAAGTAGAGCGAAACGGGACTCCACCATCTAAAGAATGTTCCTCCAACGAAGAAGTTAAAAGGATCGGAGAAGTTAAATATGGAAGAGAATCCCCTTTCAACATCTACAATAATAACGGGCCCAGATATCGATAAAAATCTCCTGGGTTCTACACAAGAATCAACAACAATCCTCCTAAACCCAGCCTTGAGGAAATAATGCACCGGCACATCGAAGAGTCTACGAAAAAGGGAGATAAACTCAAGGAATGGATGGTCAAGGTAAAGGAGGACACCAATTTGAACCTACGTAACCAAGATGCTGCGATTAAAAACCTCGAAACACAAATTGGGCAATTGGCTAAAAACCTTGAAACAAGTAATGCTAAAGCCATTTCCCGCAAGACCATATTTGCGCAAGATAAAGCAAAGAAAGAGCAGTGCACATCCTCTATCACTAATGATCTTTCCGGGATTAACTACCTAAGAGAGGATGATAAATCAGAAGATAACGAGGTCCTGCCAAGCCAACTTCCGGAAAAACAGCAATACTAGGAAAGTTTTCTTCTCCCATGCACTATTGGTAACATTAAGATTCCCACATTATCTGATTTAGGGGCAGGGGTAAACCTTATCTCTACCACTTTATTTGAAAAAATCAAACTTACCAATTTAAAAAAAACAACTATTATGATTGAAATGGCTGATTTCTCTAAAGGCATGAGGGAATTGTGAATAATGTGCTTTTAAAAATTGGAAAATTTTTCTTCCCTACCGATTTTGTGGTTATTGACATGGGAAAGCGGGAGGCTTACAACTTAATTGTTGGAAGACCTTTTCTGGCCAATTGTAGGGCTCAGATTAAGGTTTTTGAAAAACAAATTTCTTTGGGAACGGGAAATGAACGGATAACTTTTAGTATGAAAGAGCATTTAAAACTAAAAATTGAAATTTCAAATAATGTTGACATTGTTAATGTTCAATCGCTAGATCCCACTCTACACTCTAATCCTATTACTGATGATCGTAGAGAGAATATTGATAATTGTAAGCAGAAACAGGAAGAAGTTGTCCAAAGAATTGAGGAAACTCGGGTTCCAAACAAACATTTTTGCGACTCGATGTCAACCAAGGATAGCGAATCAGTGACAGCATGGCCACCGTTTACTCGTCCTAAAAAATGTGAAAGAAAGGCGAATGAATGGATATACCCTCATAAGGGAGAGAGACATGATGTTGAGTTAGCATTGGAAGATTGGTACAAAATTAGATTTGGGAACTCAAAAATCCATAAGGGGTTTGGTTAAGCGATATAAGTGCAATCATCTCAGCGACACGATTGAAGCGGTGCAAGATCCAAAGCATCGGTATTACTAGTAGTCTTATTATGAAGATGATGACCGGGAAAATCATGTGATAAATGGCTTTCACATAAGTTTGGAACAGATGGCATCAGTAATTCTACAAGGAAAAAGAGGTTCGACAAATGGATGAATGAGTGCCAACGAGTGGTGGAAGTGGGCCAAGTCCAAAGGCCCCCATAGAAGCCGCGGACCGAGTCTAACTTAAAGACTTCGTAAATAAAGAAAGTGCTCTTTCGGAGACAACCCGAATTATCCTTTTCTTTTAGTTTGTTTCCATTTCTTTGGGTTTTGTGTTTTAACTATTTTTGCAGAAACGAGGAAGTAATTGCTGGTGCGGTTGTTGATCTGAACAAAGTTACGGCGTAACTCATCTTGGTGATTACACCGTAACCAACCTTTTAGCAGCAAAATTCTTGACGCATTACCAATTACGGCGTAATACCATCTCAGTGTTTACGCCGTAACCACTCGCTTTGCAGCTTATGTCAGGTTTTGCCAGTTACGGCGTAACTCCCTCAAAAGAGTTACGACGTAACCTTCCTCTACTTTAATTCTTTCATTTTAAAACACAATAACCATGTATTAGTATTTTAAATGAACTTTGTGGGTGTGTTCCCTGTAAACCCTCACGAGACTTCACTCGTCTACTTGGGACACCAAGTGGTTTAAAAGGCTTGTTGCATTCGCTAAATGCAACCGTGATTCCTACGAAAGTGAGTTAGGTTTGTTTTTCAATTTTTTCATTTTATCTTTTTAGAATTATGCTTGTCGGTAGTGTGATTTCAGGGATTGAAGTTTGTTCAGGATGCTTATATGAAGGCACGTCTCTTTTCGTGGGCCTTCCTTCTTTATGGAGCAAATTTCAGGGAAGTTCTCGCTCTAATTCTACCTTTTTCTTCACCTTTATTTAATGCCTAGTACAAAAGGGACTTTGTACAATTCAAGTGGGGGGACGGAGTAGAATTATCTCTTGAACATTATTTCGCCCTCATTTTTCTAGTTTATTTTGAAAAATTATGCCATTTTTAAAATTTTGACATGTTTTTCTTAACCTAACTAGATTAGACCTTAGCCGAGCACATACAACCCTTGATATTATATGGTGAGATTAGCCTTATCCGTTTCCAATATTTTACCCCAAATCCACCAAATTATGAGTGTGCCGGTAGCTTCAAACTTTAGAACTTGGCCTTTGCATCATTTCGAGACCATAGACGAGGTATGTTGAGTTAGCTCGATGTATTTGGAATTTTCAGTTTTAGAAGGCAATATTATAGGATTATCACCCAAACAGCCTACCATTGTGAGTCTATCGATTAGTCACCTCGACTTCTCGACCCCCATGTGAAATTCTTTTGTTGCACTCATCTTTAGTGCAAGATACTCCTAGATACACCCTTCTGAACCATTCCTTTCATTTTGTTTACCCAATTTATTGTTTCGATACACCTATACACCTTTAGCCTACCCTGTAGTCTTTATTTGTAATTGGGAAGTCATCATTTTCCTAAGTTCAAGGTTTGAGTGGAAAGGTTCAGAAATCACGCTTTCATCGACAACATTTCTGAAGATCATTGAAGACCCCCCGAATTCCCATTGTTCATCTCAAGTGGGGGAATATTATGTTTAGTATTTATGGTTATGATGGGGAAAAAAAATAGTTGTTATGATTATGATATTGTAAAGTGCGATGTTATAATCACTATAGTATGAGCTTTACTGATTTAGTATCGAGGAGGCCACCTCGGTCACATTTGAAGATTGGAGTTGGTAGTTATGCCAACAGTTGGAGAAAAGGTAGTGTTTCCATCACGACGTCCTCTAATGACACATCTACCTTGCATTTCATGATCCGGTTTCTTGACTTCAAAGCTTGAACTTTGGGCGGACGGTAAGTGGTGATGACTTGGTTATAGATTTAGACTACATGCTTGTTTTTATTTTACACCAATTATATATCCCATGTCTTATCCTACCCTTTTAGTCATGAAGCGTGTCTGGGTGATGCAGCGAGCAATCTTTGGTGTCTTGGCCATGGATTTGGTCATGTATCATTGATTTTGTCCACTTCGCTGGGACATGTTAGTAATGACGAGTCAACCCTTAACCTTTGTCGTGTCTACCCATATTGCTTTCGAGAATTGTTTAGCCCTTAACTCTAATGGTGGAGATTTGTGTAACCGCCAAGCTTATTATAGAATACATGCTATGACTGTGCGATTGAGTGATCACCCCGAAATTGACACTTGGAATAGTTGAGAGGTTTGAGTGTTTTGTTCCCCTTCGTGAGGTGTTCGGCTTTGTTTTATTCTAGCATAAGGGATTTATAAACTTATATTTTCCAGGTTATGGGAGATATCTTTTTAGGAATCTTTCTAATAAGGTCTACTTGAGGGCAAGTAGAGTTCAAGTGGGGGGATATTTGATTACATCAAATAGTCCTGAATATTAAGTGTCAATTTCCCCCGATAATGTTTGTAATTTATATCATTTATATGGATTTACGCTTGTTTTCCATTGTTTTCCACTTTCTGGTAAACTACGAGCATTGGAGCTAAAGAGACGCCGGAGAAATATCTAAAGATTTATCACAGTATGCTATTTTGAAGAAGTTACGGCGTAACTCGTCTCTCACATTACGCCGTAACTATTGCGTGACTCAGAATACCAACTTATCAGAAGGTTAGGGCGTAACTCTTCCCAAAGGTTACGACGTAACTACATTAGGTCAAATGAGGTTCCACGCCGCTGATACTTACGCCGTAACTATTGCATCTCTTACGACGTAACCGAGTTTATTGAAGACTACGGCGTAACCACTCATTAGGTTACGCCGTAACCAGCAGATCTAGTGCATTATTCGAAGAAATAGAAGGTTACGGCGTAACTCCTATATTGGTTACGCCGTAACCCAGATCTGGCCTATAAATACCCCATGAATTCCAGCATTTCTATCCATCCCATTCCACACACAACACTCTGAGAATGTGGGAAAAAGCTCAAGGCAGATCTAGAGGAGCATCACTGAGTTGTCTCCAAGGAGAAATCACTCCCTACGATAAGCATTAGCGTTTTATATTTCTTTTACTTTCAATTCATGTATTTCGTACCTTTGAATATTGAATTGGTTTGCATGATTAATATGAGCGGCTAAGCACCTTTTGGTGCTAGCCTAGTTATGATTCCTTAATTGTTTTGTTTGCGTTTACTTTACTTCCGTACAATTATTTCTAAGTGTATGCATGCATAGTTTATTGGTAGCCACCCTTGGTTCGGTAGTTTTGAATGGCGATAGATGCCAATTGCATAGGAGATATGACCAATTGACCCTATGTGAGTGGACTGAGACGGGAAGGGTAAGATATGACCAACTGACGACCCTTTCTACTTGTGCGATTTGACCAACTGATCACCTATCGTTTGGATGAACTTAAGAATTAGGGGGTGCGTGTCTAAGTTCCTAACGGCCGGGCATTCACTATTATAAATCTAGCATGTAGCGGTACTTAATGACTTGACTTAGGGGATCAGGAACAACAGGACTTATGATGGGACACCTGACTTCTCCTGTGGTGGCATCTTTCCTGATAGGTTAGGGCGAATTGACCAAATGTTGTCCTCTCGACTTTGACCCAACCTGAAGTAATTGGAAGTAAGTAGACGTAGACATAACTAGCTAGGAGGATTAACTAGGTTAGCACCACTTTCCTCTATTGATTTCCCTTTACCATTTATCTGCTTTATTTTATTCTGCTTTAGTAGTTTAATTAATTAAATCCCTATCGAAACAATTATTAATCTGTGACACCTAGACTTAATAATAATCCATCACACATAGCTCTTGGGACGACCTCGGCTTTACCGATTACTACACTACACACGACCGGGTACACTGCCCGTTAGTGCACTAGGGTAGACCATAGGTATAACGAGACACTATAAATATTAAGACCCGATCAGTAAAACCTGCATCAATACCCTAGTAAAGACGACCCATTTATCCAAATCACACTTTTTTTTCTAGACTATTTTTTTTCCTAAATAGCTAAGGGCGACTATGAAATTGGGCAAAGACTTTAATATCATGACACGTGTCCATTTTTATAAGTACACAAAATACAAATGTGTAAGCTATATGTAAGACTTGTCGGCTAGGTGTACTTTGAGCGACTATTGTTTTATCGGAGCGACTTGTACCTCGGGTGACCTCAATTTTGTCATTCAGTGAAAAAATGACAATTTTTTTCACTAAATGATAAAATTTAGGTTGCCCAAGGTACAATTTGCCGCGACAAAACATTAGTCCCCCAAAGTACACCTAGTCGACAAGTCTTACACATAGCTTGCACACTTGTCTTTTGTGTTCTTATAAAAATGGACATGTGTCATGATATTAAGGTGGTTGCTGAATTCCAAAGTCGTCATGAACTATTTGGGGAAAAAGTTAATCTAAAAAAGGAAGTGTGCTTAAGCATCTGGGCAATTCTCCAAATTTTCTCATAAATTAAATGTATGAACATATATGCTCGCGTACGAATTCATTGTAAAATTATTTGTTAGTTAAAGAAATAGCTCATCACACTTATATACTACTTTCGTCCCATATTAATTGTTCAGTTTTGAATTTTTAATTTTTTTTTCAACTTTTAGCTTAAATATTTTTGTTTGTGTTATATACTATTTAATAAAAATTATACTAATGAACACAAATTTAAAACTCAATTTATTCATATATTTTGCATTAATTATTTTATAACACAAACAAAAATATTTAAGATCAAAGTTGAAAAAAAAGACCTAAAAATATTTAATGTCAAAGTTGAAAAGGAAAGACCTAAATTGTAATTCATTTACTCACCACACGCACTGTTGATTTTAAACCGCTATATAGTTGACCTAGTCGAGTCACTGGTTCAACCGCCAGTTCTCAAACTATAAAAAACACATATAAAATTGCCGGTCTAATCAATTTAAAATTTAATACCAAACACATATAAAATAGAAAAAATTCAATGAAAACACATAATTAGTTTACCAAAAATACGAAATAATATTACTAAACATGAACCACTGGAGCATTAGTCCAATTTTTGAAGCAATTGTGCTTGAGTCAATTGACACATGTTCAAGTTCCATCATTGGCATTTGCTTCAGATAGGTACCCACACCTGCAAAATCTATGGGCACATTGGAGAGACTCTGTGTAATAAGAGCTCAGGGGTCCGAGTTTTGTCTCGTGCTCACTCCAGTTGGTGTCCCACTAGACCAGGAGAGTTGCCGGAGCTATTTCTTATAGGGTAGATAATGGCTAGTACCAGAAAGCACTTGAAATCAAAATGTTCCCGACAATCTACACCTTTTATAGAATATTACTAAACATATACAAATGCAACTCGACGAGGATACGAATTTTAATGTTTAAAACCACGATGACGATGTCTGTATAGGGAGCTGATAAATCTACGGCATAAATTTATAATTCCACGGCAATTGAAAGTGTATTACATCCATACCCTTCCACTTCATCTTACTCATTTTTTCACTCCATACCCGATTCTCCTCGTTATATTAATATCCACTATTTTTTTTACATCATCGTTGCATTAGTTTCATCCTAACCTTGCTAGTCTTTCTAGAGATATAAATTAAGAGTACACTTTGAATGTTAACTTTTAAACACCTCTTGACTATAAGATCTTAGAGAACCTCTTGAGCAAAGAATCTGCCCAACCATAAGTAATCACAAACAATAACGTTAATCAAGAGAATAAATAATGTTTACGAATGAGTGACTTTGTAGTTTAATTTCAAAGTAAGTCACACATGAGTAACTAGTCAGAGACCGGTTTAATAAACAAACTCATATCAGATTGTACGGATATTCATACGGTTTCCTCAATTCATTTGGTTGCTTCAGTCTTCGGGTTACTGTACGTCGGTTCCCTCAATTCATTTGGTCGTTTCGATTTTAGACAAAAAATGATTTCATCCTTGTTTCGGTTCCAATACAGTTTGATTTTCGATATTTTAGATTCGGTACCAATATTCATCGTCCTATCATATTGAAACTTAACCAATCTCGATCACACCCATGAATCTTTAAACCAACTTTCTAATGTCAATGGTAGTTTTAAGATATGAGAATTCATAGACTCGATTTTTTTCATTATTAAACAATTGAATAGCAATAAGAACGGAAGTGAGACTTCATATATAAGCGTAATACACATATTAATTTGAAACAGGGATATGAATATATGAAGAGCGAGGGCATAAATGTAATTGCACTACGTATGGTAGTGGATCATATGATAGGCCACTACGTATAAATACTACATTTACATGCTCATTTCTCGTTTGAGGTGGACGATAAGATCCTGATGTGGATGGTTTGGGATTTTGTTGGGTATTGCTTGGTAGCGTGCCAGATGGTCTGGCAGCATATTGGTCGGAAAGACGACCGAATTTGGTTTCAAGGTATTGGATAGAAGCATGTTGGTTCTTTTGACCTTGCTCCACTATGGTTTTGAGGTTTAAGAATCTATTTTTGATGAATTCATTCTTTGATTTTTGAGCTATTATGAATTCTCGCATGGTTTTCCCAAACTCAGATTCTCTGGGTTTCTTTTCGGGTGTTTGTGATGATTGATATGTTCTAAAACACACATCATTTTATATCTTAAAATATGCCAAATCGGAATAATAAACATTAAATATGTCAAATTATATTGCAAATATGTTGGATATGTGTTATTATATCTTGTAGATACAAGGGTTTGAAAACAAAGCAAAAACGGTGATTTTTAGAAAGAGCACGAAAAAATGAGTCAAATGGTATTTTTATTTGGAGCATCGAGGAAAAAGAAAGAATATTTAAAGATTAAATGAGCTCGAACGAAAATTATTTTTTAAAGATAATCTTAAACAAGCAGGGTTGCCCGCGCGTTGCTGCGGGTCTGTTTAGTTATGTTTTTTTGTTTTTTTTAGTAGAGTATAGTTTTATTTCATATTTTTGTTTAAAAATGTGGTATATAGCAAATGTGTAAATGTGTTTTTTTTAAAATTTAGTTTGGTAAAAGGTATTGGGCTTTTCCTAATTTGTTAGGCCTATTTTTGAAAAAAATTGGATTTTGATGTATGGTCCAATGGCTAGTTTTTCCTTCTCTTCGTTCCTTTTTTTTTCTCTCTCTCTTTGTGGGTTGCTTATCTCTTTTCCTCTTATCTTTTTCCTTTTTCGTATGACTGGTTCCAGAGATCTAGTGGTCAGTTGATCTATGCGCGTTTCAATATCCGCCTTATCGATTGTTTTTGAAGTTAATCAAGGTATTCAATTATATGTATATAATAGTCTGTAGAATCTTTTCTATTTTCGTTTATACTATTTTAGGGGTATTTGATTGTATAAGTAGATGGTATAAATTTATGTCTGATGGTAACTGTCTTAGTCAAAAAGATGTTGGTATTAGCATATGCTGATTATGTGGTTCTTGTTGATTTGGATTTGTTGTTGTTATTTTCTTTCCCTGTTTTCAAGAAACTTTGAGGTCACTATACTATTTTGTTTTAGGCTGATTTGGGAATATTTTGTTGGAACTTTGGTTAGACTAACTTGGTGGTACAGTAAGTTTAAGGCCTATATAAGTTTTGTTTTTTTGGTTTGCACACCTGCCTTTTTGCCTTATCAGTAATTAACAAATTGTGGGGAAGAAAATGGTGCGGACACCTAACATTGAGCAACTTAGAGATGCATGTGGTTCAGATGAACTACACCATGCTTTCAAGTTCCTCTTTGTACAGGAAAAGGGTGAGAATGAGGGGTTTCTTATGTTGTTAGGAGACAAATGTGATGACGTCCGTCGTAGGATTGAAAAGAGGACTGATTTATTGGAGGAGGCGCGTAGGTTGACTTGATTTAGTGATGTTGCAACTGATGTTGTTGAGTGCCTAGAGGAAGCACAGGATAGTGACCATGAAATTCTTGCTGCACTCATTGGTGTGCTTGATTTGGGTAGGGAAGCACGTATTGAAAAAGGGCGTCATGTTTTCACCATGGAGTTACATGATTAAGGTAGTTTGTCGTGTGCCTGTTTGGTTGTTGGTCTGCTATTCTTTATGTTTAGTATTGTGGACTTATGTTTAAGATTAACAGTGTAGTGTTAATCTGTTGTTGTATCGTTATAACTTATGTTTTATATGAATAAAAGTTACAGCTGGTTGTGTTGTACAATTTATTTGTCTTGTGTTTTCTTATATAAAGATTCGGTAAATGTTTTTGGATGTTGTTGTATGGATTGCTTTATTATCAATATGTGTTATTAATTAGTGATTATTTCAAATGGATTAATGGTACTCTGATTAGTTGTCACAGGATTAAGTGACTTGTCAGTTTTATATTGTTATTATTGTCTTTGTTTCGTATGCATGGATGGTAATGGTTATCTGTTTTTATATAGGCAATGGGTCCTCGATTTCCAAAATTATCTAAAATTGCAAAACAGATTAGTGATAATAGAGTTGAAAGCGTTCTTCATGCTGTTTTCGCACGTGAGAAAAAAGCGTATAGGTGTGATCACAAAGATTATACTGAAAGAATCGAATAAGTCCAAAGCAGAATTGACCATAGACATGGTATCATTTTGGAACTGAAAAAGCTTGAAAGGAACTCTCTTTTGGATGAATGTGTAGCTGCTTTGAAGGCTGCTGAGCATGAAGATTTTGGAGAAGTGGCGTGGTTGTTGCAGAGAAGCTACGCTGCAGCATTACGTGCTGGTGAGAAATCGAGCTTTAAGAAGAAACTTAAAAAACTAATGTGATCTTGTTGGGTTTAATGGGTTTTGTATGGTCAGGTGTCGTCTAAGTTAAGTGTCTTTTGTCTAAGTCAGTTTTGTGACATGGATCTGATGTACTTGGAATTGTGTTAACAATGGTGTGATAGTTGTTGTAGTTGGCACTTTCGTATGTGCTATGTTGCCTGTGATACACGGGTTTGTCTAAATATGTTGTTATGAATGAAAAAAAAGTAGTTGTTATGGTATTTAATCTATTGGTTTTAAGTAGTTATGGTTTTTTTAATTGTTTTTAATGTTATATGTTATTTAAGGGTGTGTGTCTTCATTACATGGTATAAATGTTCATTGGACATTATGTTGTTTAATTTGCTTTAAAACTTATTAATGTTGGTATTGAGCATAAACAGTTAGTGTGTATTGTCAAATTAGAGTATTGAAGTTATGTTTTACATCAAGTTGGTTTAGGGTTTGTTAATTTTAGTATTAGATGTACATGGTTAATGTTGTGTAGTGCAAATGTTAGGATATAAGGTTCATTTTGTGGACTAACTATTATGTAGAATCGTAAGTTGCCATAAAGCTGTACTTTTAACACAGTATGGGTCTACACATTCAATCCATAGCAGTAGAAACATAGCATACGTAGGGGTAGTGCTTCTAGTTTTTTTTAGAAAAGTTGTAACGTCTAAGGCGTAGGAGATCTTATTTATATTTACATAAGGATGGATTTTTAGAATGCAGTTTGTGAACATTCACTTTGTGCAAAGACCGTCTGTTTCAAATGCATGTTGCAACTTAAGTATTCTTTTTTTTGCTTTCAGACGTTTCGTCTGTGAAAAGAGGCCTTTTAGCTGTTTTCCTGCTAGCTTCAGCCAACGCTTCTGTTTTTGATCTGGTTTGCATGACTGATGTTGTTGACGTTGGTGTTGCTATTTCTGTAACAATAACCATAAATACATATTAATATTTAATAAAGTCGTATTTGGTTTGTAATTATTTTTTTAGATATTCAATGTTAAATGTTATAAATATATTACCTTCTAAAGGTTGTTGTTGTGGTGTTATTGTATCTGCAGGTACTGCAACGCTTTCCAATGGATCAGCCAGGAGGAGCGTTGATGGATCAGAAACTCTTGTTGGTGTATCTGTTGGAAAAGAAGCCATATAAATAAATGGTTGATGGTATATACAGGTTGGTATAATATTAGTGTAGTCATTATTTTTTTGTACCCTTTCTTTTTTACCTTCGGATGATTTTATTTTTTCAATCGTTGTGCCTTGTTGGTATGTTGATGTGGAACCTGTTAACAACATAGTTTTAAACATTGAATTACCAGTTTTTTTTGTGTATGTATTTTAGGATAATAGTGGATGGTATATATATATATATATATATATACGTATATATATATATACGTATATATATATATATATATATATACACGCATAGATACATATGTTTATGATTACCTGATGGTTGGTCTTCAAGATATTTAGGTTCTGCTGGTTTATCAAGCAGTTGGTTAAAAATGAAGTCTACTGGTTCTTGTTTTGAACCTGTATTATATTGAAACTGGAAAATGTGTTTTCTTCCGACAACGGCTTGTAGTTGTTCTGGTATTTGTTTAGGATCAGGGTTATCCAGCAGATTGACTAACTCTGGACAGGTGATACCTATAAATTCGTCTGCTTTAGGCGTGAAAAATGTAACCATGACTGTCGCTGTGTCATCTGTTATGTAGATCTTGAAATTGTATCTGTATACATAAAAAAATATCGTGTTTTAGTTTTAAGTGATAAGCAAACGTTTAGTAAAAAAAATAATTACCTGTAAGTTGTAGCCTCTAAAGGTCCATGGATTCTGCATACTAATTCGCCATTCTCCTCAGTTGCTTTGTTACTACACTGTGTACATGATTGGTAATACCATTCGCGTGATGTATTTATTCCAGTGATAGTTGCTTCACTTGTAAATTGGACACCCTGTTATTTGAGTATAAGATATAGTATTACATGTTTAGTTTTTTTTATACATAGTTCTTCTTAATTCTATTGTAATGAAAAAAGTGCAACATCGCTTAAAGTTAATAGTTGCCTACACTGTAGGTTTGCGGGGCTTGTTGTAGCAACAGAGCTAACGGGAACCTGTTTCTCATTTTTTCTTGTTCCTTATCTTGGTATGGCCTTCTTACAATCTGCAATGGTGGATTCACCTTGAATAATGCTGCATACCTGTTATAGACATATATTATTTGTTACTTAAAATTGTAGTACGACTATTCTTATAAAAAATAATTTTTTTTATGACTTACTCTGCACGATACTGCTGTAGTTCTGGAATTCTTGGATTTATGTAATAGTAGCTTGCCGGAGTTGATGATAATTGTAGATTGTTTCTGTATCTCGAAACACGACATGAACTAACAACTATAATGATCGGTTTTTCCAGTGCATCTATTTCCTCTTTTTTAAATGTTTCGGCGAGCTCATCCCAAAGTGTTAATTCAATAGAGTTACGACTGTTTTATTCAAATATGTTAACTTATGGTCGTATTTGCAGTAAAGTTATTTTTAATTTTCAAGTGTCAAAAAAATTTTAAATGGTACTTACTTTAAGTTCTGAATCTCCACTTTTCGATTAATCATCTGGTTTCTATTTGGATTGCCCCACTTTTCTTTTTCTCCTGATTTGATGTAAAACCTATGTAATCTTCAAAAATTAAAACATATGTTAGTTAATCTATGTATGAGTGAACAGGAGAATGTGTTAAATTGTTTGCTTTTACCTGTAAGAACTGGATATTCCTTTTTGGTTTTGTCGTCTGGGTCTATGACTCTGTAAGGAAGTTGATTGTAAGAAACGAAATCGAAATAATGCTCTGGAAATCCATCTGCAGTTATAGTATCAAACTTTGTAAAGCGGGTAAATGAAAGTGATGTTTTGTTTTGCAGGGTCTGTTGCCAATTGTCGGTAGGAATACATGAGAACACTGAAATCTGATATGCTTTTCCAGGTATAAGAATACTTGTAAAGTGTTTTATGTCATTTGGTTCCATGTTTGCCTATATTGCATCACCCTGTTTATACAACAAATGTTTTTATATTCATAATAATATGGATGTTTAAACACTTTTTTTTTTCTAGAAAAGTTTAATGTACCTCTCTGTCTATTAAAATAGCACGGAAACCTTTTTCTGTAGTGTCTGGAGGGTCTCTAGCTATCCAAGCCCGATATACTTTTGCTTCTATTATCTTATTTCTGTCCCTTGGTCGTAGTTCTTTAATTGAACTGTTCATTGTCCTGCATATACCCCAAAAAAAAAAAAAAGATAAAACATATTGTTAATATTAAGCTGTTTTACAATAATAATTTTATAATCGTTTGGCAAGATGCATTGTGGCATATAAATGATAATGCAATATTAGGTGAATGTAAATGCAATAGTTAATTTAGGAGGACAATATGCAACATGTAAAATTGTAGATATTACTGAAACAAATAGGTCAAAAGTATATGTATATAAAGTAATAATGTAGACCTTCTTTTGTAAAATGTTATCTAAGAATTCTTTATAGACTATGTTTTTTGTAACATGTGGTGATTTTACATTTTCATTGGGCAAAAGGACTTTTAACCCGTAAGGTGATGTTGCTCTTGATAGTGCAACATATAGTTGCCCATGACTGAACACCGGTTCAGGAAGATATATTCTTATTTTGCTTAAAGATTGCCCTTGACTCTTGTTGATTGTCATAGCGTAGCAAACTTTAACTGGAAACTGTTTTCGCTTGAAAATGAAAGGGCAATTCGGATCTCTGTGGGTCAATGGGATTCTTGGAATATAAACTTTTTCGCCTATTCTTGTTCCTGTAATAATTTCAGCTTCAATGAGTTTTGACATGAGGTTTTTTACAATCATTCTTGTACCATTGCAGAGGCCACTTCCCATATTTACATTTCGAAGCAGCATGATAGGGACGCCAGGTTTTAATTGGAGACTATTTGGTGGTAGACCTGGAAATCTGAATGTGTTTAAGTATTCTGGTGGATATAGCATCTCAGTTGCAGCACCATCTTTTCCAAGCGGAATTGCTTCGTCCGAACTCATGTAAACTGTTGTCTCTCCTTGTATCTGTGATAGTATTTTTTTTCATTTATGGTATCTGCAGTCGCATTTTTAGGACATACAATAGCCTTTTTCTGCAGGACATCTGCACTTGGATTTTTTAAGCTTTCTTCGTCGTAAATAAAATCAATGAGTGACTGAAGGCTGTTTTCGTCATCATGTATCTGGTACTCTGGTGGAATTGCAACCCATTTAACGTCTTGTGGATCTTCAGTGTCATGTTCACCGACGTTACCATCCCCTATATCAAGTAACCATGAAGAGAACCGGTCTATTTCTTTGCGTGCGCTTTCATCAAGGTCTGTTTGCATAACTCTCATATTTTGTCTTAGACTGAAAACTTTAAAATGACGCCACAAATACGATCTTGCAATTGATGAATTTATGATTTGCGATTTTGTCCCTTTTTTTTACGGGGAGTGTTTGCCTGAAATCACCTCCTAAAATAACTGGTTTGCCACCGAACACTTTATCTGGTTTGCTGAGAATATCTCGTAGAGTCCTATCAAGTGTTTCAAAACAACGTCGGTCATTCATCGGCGCTTCATCCCATACAATTAACTCAGTTTCTATAAGAAGCTTTGACATGATTGTATTCTTTTTTATGTTACACATTGATTCATCGGTTAATTCTAACGGTATTTTAAACCTTGAGTGCGATGTACGTCCGGATGGCAAGAGCAGAGAGGCGATACCTGAAGATGCAACCGTCAATACTACTTTTCCTTCTGATCGAAGCTTATTAACAATTGTTTTCCATAGAAAAGTTTTACCTGTACCTCCGTGACCATAGATAAAAACCAACTCCTTCTTGTTTTTACTGCATGCATTAATTATGAGATCATAAATCTGTCGTTGTTCAACATTCAATTTCACAACTAAGATATCAACTTCTTGTTTTAACTGTTCACGGTTGTAATTCTTTTCTTCCATCAACAGCCTGTTCTGTAGATCGTCTAGCATATGGTCTGGAGGTAATGAGAATCCAAATTCTTTGATTGACCTTGAACAGTTGTTCAATATTATTTCTATTTTGTAAAGAATATAGTCTTTTAGCTCTGGATCATTTACATAGAGGTTTCTGACGCCACTTGTTTTTGAAGCCTTTGCTGGAATATCATCTGCCATAGAATACCAGTGTCTTTCCCAAAGCTGTATAGGGTCTGCAACCTCACAGTACATTAGAATATGGGAAAAAAGGGTACGTAGCTGCGTCGCTGATGCTGAGAACGCCGCTTCTTGTAGTGCTGTATCCCATTCTTTGTCGTCGTCAAGCAGACCCATAGCTTGGCATGTGGCCCTGTATGTTGGCAATGTTTTCTTGTTAACGGTCCGCACGTCTGTGAATGATTGACAACCTTTTTGATGAGCAAGCAGCATGCGAAAGTAGAATAACTCTCCTGCAGCAGGATGGACATACACTAATCTGCCAATTGCGTATTTTGTTTTGATAATTCGTTTTCTCCATGCTTTGTTGTCTTCTTACCACACATATTCAGAGGGAAAGTCTAAATATGTTAGGTAGCGACCATCTTCGTATAATGAGTTATATGTAAACCATTCTGTGAGCGTTGTACGCTTTCTCCCATCGTCGTTTAGAATAGCTCCCAATGGTTCTTTTTCGCGAAACGTTATTGTTTGCATATCTTTAAGATGAACTGCAAGTATCTGCACAGCTGGCTCTCTATGATGTATAGGAAAATCAAGTATCCTCGAGCATGCTTCGTGTGGACATATGAACCTGCCGTCAATAAAACTTTTGATTTCATCTATGTGTATCTGACATGCAGATGCAGATGTACCCGGATCACCAAGGGGTCTTGTAATCTTTGCAGCAATTCTATCGGTCCCTTTTGAAATATATTTGAAAAGATATTTTATCAACATGCTCCAGCCACAATATTCAACATTAATATGTGCCTGGAACATAAGACAAAGTGAACGGTTATATGGAACAACATAATTGTTGTCCAGCTTGACTTCACCTCTTGGCACGTAAGACAATGTTCTCCTTCGTCGATAGTGTATGTGGCCATTTTCGTCAAAATAAGTCTTTTCATTATATCTTTTTGGATAGTTCTTTGTGCATACTCCTTCCTGCATACATGCAGCTGTTGGTTTTGCATTTCCACACGGACCGTGCATCATCATATCAGCAACTACTTTATATCCTTCTGGATCTGATTTCTCGTCAGGTAATTCTGCGCAAATGAATCTGTCAACGTCTTTAGGATTCTTGATTTTGTCATTCTTATCTAGCCATAAAAGTGTGTGGCAATGTGGAAGACCCCGTTTTTGAAATTCTATTGTGTACAGAACTGTATATGGGAAAAGAAAAATGAGTTAAAAAAATTTAATTTTTAATTTTCAAATAATGACATAGGAATGTGTTAGTGGCATAATGGAAGCAAACAATTGGATACCTGCAGTACAGCGACCAAATATATGTTGTTCCTTGAGCGCTGTTAAGAAATCTTCTACTTTTTGTTCAAAAATACGAACGACAACATCAGCTCTATCTGATTGGTTAACCTCTGGATACCTTTTCATATGGCGTTTAATTTCTGGCCAATTGACATTGCATGTGAAAGTGATGAAATATTGCGGATTCCCTAGGACTCGACATATAGCAAGCGCATCAAGATAATGGCTATACATATATCTCGGTCCTCCTGTGAAACTTGAAGGTAGAATTATTTTTTGACCTATATTAGCTCCAAAATGGTCGCCTCTTGATATTGCATCACAAATACCAGAAAGACAATCAGTTCTTAGGTTATTTTGCTTTGATCTAATGAAATAAAGCCGTGATTGCTCAAGAGCACAGTAGACGTTCACAACGTATTGCTGAAATAATCTTCATGCTCTAAAAAGAAGGCCATATTCATCAAACCGTTCATGCAATTGGTACTTATAATACATATTCATGGAAACCGTTTTCTTCTTTGCACCTCCATTGACACCATTAAATGGCATCTTTGTATTGTAACCGAGCTGACCATATACAAAAAGGAGAGGGAATTGTAAGCTCATATACGAACTATGAAGTTTATTGATTCTTTTAGGAAGCTTGTCTTTGTATTCTATTATTATGTCATAGTCTGTTTTACTGTTTGCGTCAGGCTGAAATACTATTCCTCCAAGAGTTCTAGAAGTAGGAAGCTCATATTGACGGCTCCCTAACACATTGTACAGCTGAATCTTGAACTCAGGTACGTTTCCTTCTGCAATTTTATCCCTTGCTGTTCTAAAGACCTGAACTAACTCATTGTGTTCATCCAATATCTCAATGAGTCGTTGGACTATTTCAGGAGATAGTCCACCTCGTTCTGCTCCACCAAAAGCCTTCATTCTGTTAGCTACTTCATGTTCAGTATCATATACATAAAGCTGCATAAACTTTGGGTCTTCATTATTGGTAGGACACAATGTACCTATCCAATGGTGTATTTGCCCAGAAATTTTGAACACATACGGACCTTTTCCATTGTTAACTGATTCATCCATTTCTGCCCCAAATGACGTCATGCTAAACATCTGATTATATGCTCGGATGTGGGCTTGAAAATGCTTATCTTTGAATAATTCTTTTAAATATTCTGGTGGATCGATTTCTTTTTCAAGCTGAAATTGACCACCTCCACAACATTTATTGTATTTTAACTGTTGTCGAAATGAGTTTCCTTTCAACCTCTCTCAATACCAGAAACCTGCGTTGCAATACTCGCATGCATATTGACAATCACCCAAATCTGTATAAATTTATGATGCACCTGCAATTGCAATGGATAAATAATATTATAAACATGGTTATATAATCATAAATATATAAATACGATAAAAGGTATTATTACTCTTGTATCAATTTTTTTTTCTTTTTTTTAATACCTTTATTGCATGACGATGTTGTTGAAATATCAGCCATGGTAATATTTGTATGATTGATGGTATTTCTCATTTTTCTTCTCCTTTTTGGACCTTTTTCATGTAACTGTCTTCTATGTTCAGTATAAGCGAATGTTTCATTTACAGAATCATTTTCACCTGCAGCATTTAAAATGTGTAATACATATTTTAAGTATAAGGTACTGAAACAAAGTGTAAACACATAATGAATTTTGTACATTACTCCTTTTCTTTACCTTTATTGCAGTTACCATTTAGCCGGTCAATGGATTCCAAGCTTCTGTCATGCCTTTTGCATTCGTCAAGATGATCTAGGTCTTTGTTACCGTCTGTTCGTAAATAACTTTTTTCTTCCATATTGTCTATCACTTTCTCTGTCTTTATTGGTGGTAAATAGATGGATGTGTTACCATATACATGTTTACTTTCCCCAGTCATATAAGGTACATGAATACCTGTATTCAGTTAAAATGTATAATTCAGTGCCGTTGATACATATTTGTATAGGGGAAACAGATACAAATATCATGAAAACATTGCTTACTTTGTCCATTTCGACTTGTTTTGCAGAACCTGAATTGTATATACGCTGCTGGTTTCCAAAACTCAGCAACTCATTTGACGGCATACCAGACCCATTTACATGTGAACACTCGCCAACACTACTTTGTGGTAAATGTATGGTTGCTGGTGGGTTATTGAGCATATGTGTTCTGAATGCGTTTCTTTGGTATTTGACATTACCTTCAGTGGGAAATTCAACACGCCTTTTTCGATTCTTATTGAGGTCAGCAAGATAGTCTTTACATTGTTTAGATGGATATATTTGTCCGCGTTTCTTAGTCATGTTATATACGATGGAATATAATAATGTAGTAATAGATATCTAAGTATAATTGAATTCAAGATAATATGGTTCATGGATATAAGAAGCAGAGTCAACAAATTAGTAAGACTTGGTTGAAAAAAACAACAACAAACAAACAGATAATGCATCATTTTTTTTATTTTTTTTTACACCAACTTTATACAAAATGGTAAGTTTCAATGTTTACATACCTGTGTAACAATAACTTGGTTAAGCAGGTATCCTGCATGCAAAACAACATTAATGACCTAAATAATAACCCCAAAGTGGATATAAGAAGCATAGTAAACATATTAATAAGACTTGGTTAAAAAAAAAAAGCAACTTTATACAAAAAGGTAACCTTGAGTGTTAACGTACCTGTGTGACAATAAGTTGGTTAAGCTAGTATCCTGCATGCAAAATAATATTAAATGACCTAAATAAATGACCCCAAAGTAAATAAATAAATGCTTATACATACATACACATATGACAAATCATATGGGTTCATGAAAATAACCTTTGTAAAGTAAGAAATTGTTGTCTTTCTTTGTGATTGAGTAGGACCAAGATGTATCAAGAGCAGGAACTATATGATGAAGGCTGATGGCTTGACAGGGAAAAGAAAACAATGAAAAGGACTTTCTAGATAGTGATAAGATTTTCTTCTCTACAGGAAATTGTATTATTTGTTTGTTTGTGTAAGGATAAATGTAATGTAATGTAATGCAACATTTGATATTTTATTTTATTTTCCCTCCAATTATAAGGCACAATTATAAGGCAAAGAGCACTGTTTAGTCTACAGTTGTATAAACAGTGTCAGCAACAAATATGGTCCGTTAAAATCATAGATCGTATACATCTCTGCCGCCCAATCGACCACCGACACACTGTTCATGGACTTAAAGCTTCCTGCCTTTTAAATATATAAGGATAATTCGGATCAAGTGAAAAAGGGTTAAAAAGAACTAAATGCGAAGAGTTAACACAAAACATTCACTAGCTTGGTTGGTTGGACGCAAGTTGGTAGAACGAGAGGCCATGTGTTCGAGACCTCTGCATGGCATATTAGTATATTTTTTTACTACAAGAATTCTTAGCAACTGTCCAATAGCAGCGCAGCCAAGGCCACCCCCAAGTCCCTTAACGCAAGCGAAATATTCAGCCCAGACAGCCAAGCTCTCGAAGCCCACTAAGCTCCGAGCCCAGCCATGCTTGCGCGGCCCAGTTTGCATTACAACAAGCCCAACAGATCAACTTTTTTTTTGGTGCTCAAGGTGAAAATATATTACCACACAAACAAAGATTACAAGGTTTATAATCATAATCTGACTGAACATGCTCAACCAGACAATTCTACTAAATGCCATTAACCAAACTACAAAGAACAATGCCTAACATGCCTAATAGCAATAAAACCAACTTCAGTAGAACCTTGAAACCATAAGAACCAAGCTGCACTTTAACTTGAACCATGCAAGCTTGACTCAATTTTCACATTTAATCACCTACCATCTAGCTACATTTCCACATCACTTGGCCCAACAGATCAACTTGGCCTAGTAATAGTAATGTTAATATGAAAAGTAACATGAAATGTGCAATTTTCTTAAAATCTGTATGTCCCTGCTATCCCATGCAGCGAGTGGTCAATGCACAAATTGTGGTGCATGCATTAAAAGAATTGATGTAGATATCAATTCCTTTAATTTATACAAAGCGCGTGGATTTTTGAAACTGCTGCAACACTACTCACTCGCTCTACTAGTTTCTGCTCCAACCATTCAGTAAAGGCCACGTGGCCTAACTATAAGGGTATACGAAGTTTGCTTTTGCATCGGAAGGATCGAGAATTTTATGAGTGGTTATAAATAGCAGATGGCACTTGATCCGAGGACGAGAATTATATCATAACACACATACATTTACACACATTGTTTTTTATTTTTAGTAGCAGTAGTTTCTTTAAGTTTTTTTTAGTGCTTTTCTCTTATTCAGTTTATTCTTGTATTACTTTTAGTTTATTTCTTGGGAGTTAACCCACGCTTTTTAATTGTTTGATGTTTTTATTTTATTTTGTTTGTGTCAAATATGCTTAATCAAAATTTTTTAATTTTCAGTTTTTCTAATATTTTATAAAAAAGGCTTTATTTTATTTATAACTTCGTCTTGATTACATATAAAAGTATTTTACAAAAATATAAGTGTAGGGAAATTCATATTTTGTTTAAAAGAACGAAATTCGAACATGAAAAATTTACAATTCATGATTAGCATATATCATATCTTATTTTTGTGTTTGTTAGACTTAAATGCTTGTATCAAGTCACAATGAATGTTTTGTAGAAATTACATGTTTTAAAAGTTAGATTTTTCCAAAAAATTTTTAGGAAACAAAACGAAATAATCTGCCAGGTCATTCCTGATGGCATCACCTTTACAAAGTGACGAAGTCAGACACTGTAGCAACAAATTTTTCCAGATTTTTGTTTTTCTATTGAAACTTAATTTTTGAAAATTTCTAGAATTTTTAAATTTCCATATTTCTGTAAAAATTTGGCTACATTTTTCAAGTAATTACCCCACACCCTTGCTATTTACTCATTTTTAGTACATGATACCCCTAGTGAACCCCTCTGAGCCTATCATTTTCGCGGTTCTCTTGATATTTCGGTGGATTCTAAAATATTAATGAAAAGCGTTGTTTACAATCAATCCCCAAATGTTACACCCAGCCTTCCTTGTATGCACTCATTTTTAGTGCATTATTGTTACAACATTTATGTTAAACCCTTAGTTAATTTTCTTGTTGCTTACATGGTTGCTAAGTTGAGTCATATCTTGTAAATACAGTTTTGGGACGATTGAGACCATGGGTTTAGTACTATTGATTATGGAAATGGGAAAGAAAGTCAAAACTATAACCCCCATATGTACGTTAATGTTTTAAGTACTCCACGTGTTTTGATCCACGCAATTCGGGTCATTACTTAGTTTATTTTCATGAAATAATGCAAGTGTAGGTATGCAATTATAAATCCCAAATTCTCAAGTTATTTATGTTTAGCAGATCAAAAGATGGCATGGCAAAAGTGTATGATAAAAAATAAAATAAAAATTAATAATAATTATTATACTATATATTTAAAAGGCAGGAACGTCCTTCCTTGATGAACAGTTTGTCGGTGTGGATTTGGACGGCAGAGATGCACACGATCTATGATTTTAACGGACCATATTTGTTTGTGGCACTGTTCATCCAACTGTAGACTTAACAGTGCTCCACCAAATAAAATATTACATTTATCATTACACAAACAAACAAATAATACAATCTTCTGTGGATAAGAAAAGCTTATCACCATCTAGAAAGTCCTTTTGATTCTTCTTTTTCCTGTCAAAACATCAGCCTTCATTACACAGTTTTTGCTCTTGATAAACCTTGGTCCTACTCAGTCACAAAGAAAGACAACAATTTCTTACTTTACAAAGGTTATTTTCATGAACCCACATGATTTGTCATATGTGCATGTATGTATAAGCATTTACTTTGGGGTCATTATTTAGCTCATTTAATGTTGTTTTGCATGCAGGATACCAGCTTAACCAACTTATTGTTACACATGTATGTTAACATTCAAGCTTACCTTTTTGCATAAAGTTGCTGTAAAAAAAAATGATGCATTATCTGTTTGTTTTTTTGTTCTTTTTTTCAATCAAGTCTTACTAATATGTTAATTGTTCTTCTTATATCCATGAACGATATTATCTTCAATTCTATCATACTTAGATATCTATTACTATATTATTATACTCCATCGTATATAACATGACTAAGAAAGGCGCACAAATATATCCATCTAAACAATGTAAAGATTATGTTGCTAACCTCAACAAGAATCGAAAAAGGCGTGTTGAATTTCCCACTGAAGGTAATGTGAAATACCAAAGAAACGCCTTTGGAACACAGATGTTCAATAACCCACCAGCAACCATACATTTACCACAAAGTAGTGTTGGCGAGTGTTCACATGTAAATGGGTCTGGTATGCCGTCAAATGAGTTGCTGAGTTTTGGAAACCAACAGCGTACATACAATTCAGGTTCTGCAAAACAAGTGGAAATGGACAAAGTAAGCAATGTTTTCATGATATATGTATCTGTTTCTCCTATACGAATATGTATCAACGGTACTGAATTATACATTTTCACTGAATACAGGTATTCATACACCTTATATGGCTGGAGGAAGTAAACAAGTATATGGTAACACATCCATCTATTTACCACCAATAAACACAGAGAAAGTGACAAACAATATGCAAGAAAAAAGTTACTTACGAACAGACGGTAACAAAGACCTGAATCATTTTGACCAATGCAAAAGGCATGACACAAACTCGCAATCCATTCACCGGCTACACGTTAACTGTAATAAAGGTAAGGAAAAGGAGTAACGTACAAGATTCACGATCTGTTTACACTTCATTTGAGTAACTTATACTTATAGTATGTACTACACATTTTAAATGCTGCAGGTGAAAATGATTCTGTAAATGAAAATTGGCTTATACTGAATGCAGCGCACGGTTACATGAAAAAGGCCCAAAAAAGAGAAGAAAAATGAGAAATACCATAAACCATACAAATACTACCATGCCTGATATTTCAACAACATCATGTAGTAAAGGTAAAGGAAAAAAAAAAAAAAAAAAAAAAAACTGATACAAGAATAATAATACCCTTTATCGTATTTATATATTTATGATTATATAACCATGTTTATAATATTATTTATCTATTGCAATTGCAGCTGCATCAGAAATTTATAAAGATTTGGGTGATTGTCAATACGCATGCGAGTATTGCAACGCGGGTTTCTGGTATGGAGAGAGGTTGAAAGGAAACTCAGTTCGACAGCAGTTAAAATACAATAAATGTTGTGGAGGTGGTCAATTTCAACTTGAAAAAGAAAGAGATCCACCAGAATATTTAAAAGAATTATTCAAAGATAGCATTTTCTAGCCCACATCCGAGCATATAATCAGATGTTTAGTATGACGTCATTTGGGGCAGAAATTGATGAATCAGTTAACAATGGAAAAGGTCCGTATGTGTTCAAAATTTCTGGGCAGATACACCATTGGATAGGTACATTGTGTCCTACCAATAATGAAGACCCAAAGTTTATGCAGCTTTATGTATATGATACTGAACATGAAGTAGCTAACAGAATGAAGGTTTTTGGTGGAGCAGAACAAAGTGGACTATCTCCTGAAATAGTCCAACGACTCATTGAGATATTGGATGAACACAATGAGTTAGTTCGGGTCTTTAGAACAGCAAGGGATAAAATTGCAGAAGGAAACGTACCTGAGTTCAAGATTCAGCTGTACAATGTATTAGGGAGCCGTCAGTATGAGCTTCCTACTTCCGGAACTCTTGGAGCAATAGTATTTCAGCCTGATGCAAACATAATAATAGAATACAAAGACAAGCATCCTAAAACAGACTACGACATAATAATAGAATACAAAGACAAGCATCCTAAAAGAATCAATAAACTTCATAGTTCGTATATGAGCTTACAATTTCCTCTCCTTTTTGTATATGGTGGCCCGGTTACAATACAAAGATGCCATTTAATGGTGTCAATGGAGGTGCAAAGAAAGCGGTTTATGAATATGTATTATAAGTACCAATTGCATGAACGGTTTGATGAATATGGCCTTCTTTTTAGAGCATGAAGATTATTTCAGCAATACGTTGTCAACGTCTGTGCTCTTGAGCAATCATACCTTGATTTCATTAGATCAAAGCAAAATAACCTAAGAACCGATTGTATTTCTGTATTTGTGATGCAATATCAAGAGGCGACCACTTTGGAGCTAATATAGGTCAAAAAATAATTCTGCCTTCAAGTTTCACAGGAGGACCGAGATATATGTATAGCCATTATCTTGATGCACTTGCTATATATCGAGTCCTAGGGAATCCGCAGTATTTCATCACTTTTACATGCAATACCAATTGGCCAGAAATTAAACGGCATATGAAAAGGTATCCAGATCTTAACCAATCAGATAGAGCTGATGTTGTGGATCGTGTTTTTGAACAAAAGGTTGAAGATTACTTAACAACGCTCAAGGAACAACACATATTTGGCCGATGTACTGCAGGTATCCAATTGTTTACTTCCATTATGCCACTAACACATTCCTATGCCATTATGTAAAATTAAATTTTCTTAACCCATTTTTCTTTTCCCATATACAGTTCTGTACACAATAGAATTTCATAAACGGGGTCTTCCACATTGCCACACACTTTTATGGCTAGATAAGAATGACAAAATCAAGAATCCCGAAGACGTCGACAGATTCATTTGTGCATAATTACCTGACAAGAAATCAGATCCAGAAGGATATAAAGTAGTTGCTGATATGATGATGCACAGTCCGTGTGGAAATGCAAAACCAACAGCTGCATGTATGCAGGAAGGAGTGTCCACAAAGAACTATCCAAAAAGATATAATGAAAAGACTTATTTTGACGAAAATGGCCACATACACTATCGACGAAGGAGAACATTGTCTTATGTGACAAGAGGTGAAGTGAAGCTGGACTACAATTATGTTGTTCCATATAACCGCTCACTTTGTCTTATGTTCCAGGCACATATTAATGTTGAATATTGTGGCTAGAGCATGTTGATAAAATATCTTTTCAAATATATTTCAAAGGGGACCGATAGAATTTCTGCAAAGATTACAAGACCCCTTGGTGATCCGGGTACATCTGCATCTGCAGGTCAGATACACATAGATGAAATCAAAAGTTTTATTGGCGGAGTTCATATGTCCACATGAAGCATCTTTGGAGGATACTTGATTTTCCTATACATCATAGAGGCGGCATGCAGATACTTGCATTCATCTTAAAGATATGCGAGAAAATGGCGTTTCACGAAAAAGAACCATTGGGAGCTATTCTAGCGGCGATGGGAAGCGTACAACGCTTACAGAATGGTTTACATATAATTCATTATTCGAAGATGGTCTCCACCTAACATATTTAGACTTTCCCTCTGAATATGTGTGGTATGAAGAAAACAAAGCATGGAAACGACGAATTATCAAAACAAAATACGCGATAGGCAGATTAGTGTACGTCCATCCTGCTGCGGGGAGCTATTCTACTTTGCATCTTTGCTTGCTCATCAAAAAGGTTGTCAATCATTCACAGACGTGCGGACCGTTAACAAGAAAACATTGCCAACATACGGGGCATGCCAAGCTATGGGTCGCTGGCGGCGACAAAGAATGGGATCTGACTACAAGAAGCGGCGTTCTCAGCATCATCCAGTAGATTCGTACCCTTTTTTCCCATATTACATTATGTCTGTGAAGTTGCAGACCCTATACAGCTTTGGGAAAGACATTGGTATTCTATGGCAAATGATATTCCAGCAAAGGCTTCAAAAACAAGTGGCGTCAGAAACCTCTATGTAAATGATCCAGAGCTAAAAGAATATATTCTTTACAAAATAGAAATAATATTGAACAACTGTTCAAGGTCAATCAAAGAATTTGGATTCTTATTACCTCCACACCATATGCTAGACGATCTACACAACAGGCTGCTGATGGAAGAAAAGAATTACAATCGTGAACAGTTGAAACAAGAAGTTGATATCTTAGTTGTGAAATTGAATGTTGAACAACGACAGATTTTTGATCTCATAATTAATGCATGCAGTGAAAAAAAGCAAGAGTTGGTTTTTGTCTATGGCCATGGAGGTACAGGCAAGACTTTTCTATGGAAAACAATTGTTAATAAGCTTCGATCAGAAGGAAAAGTAGTATTGACAGTTGCATCTTCAGGTATCGCCTCTCTGCTCTTGTCATCCGGGCGTAACGCGCACTCAAGGTTTAAAATACCGTTAGAATTAACCGATGAATCAATGTGTAACATTAAAAAGAATACAATCATGTCAAAGCTTCTTAAAGAAACTGAACTGATTGTATGGGATGAAGCGCCGATGAATGACCGACGTTGTTTTGAAACACTTGATAGGACTCTGAGATATTCTCAGCGAACGGATAAAGTGTTTGGTGGCAAACCAGTTATTTTAGGAGGTGATTTCAGGCAGACACTGCCCGTAAAAAAAGGGACAAAATCGCAAATCATAAATTCATCAATTGCAAACTCATATATGTAGCGTCATTTTAAAGTTTCCAGACTTAGACAAAATATGAGAGTCATGCAAACAGACCTTGATGAAAGCACACGCAAAGAAATAGATCGGTTCTCATCATGGTTACTTGATATAGGGGATGGTAACGTCGGCAAACATGACACTGAAGATCCACAAGACGTTAAATGGGTTGCAATTCCACGGAGTACGGATACCCGACGGCAACACCTTCATCACTCATTGATTTTATTTCTGACGAAAAGCTTACAAAATCCAAGTGCAGAGATGTCTTTGCAGAAAAAGGCTATCGTGTGTCCTAAAAATGCATTGCAGATACCATAAATGAAAAATTATTATCAGATACAAGGAGAGACAACAGTTTACATGAGTTTGGGCGAAGCAATTCCTTGGAAAAGATGGTGCTGCAACTGAGATGCTATATCCACGAGAATACTTAAACACATTGATTTCGGGTCTACCACCAAATAGTCTCCAATTAAAACAGGCGTCCCTATCATGCTTGCTTGAAATGTAAATATGGGAGGTGGCCTCTGCAATGGTACAAGAATGATTGTAAAAAACCTCATGTCAAAACTCATTGAAGCGAGAAATTATAGGGGAGCGAGAATAGGCAAAAAATTTATATTCCAAGAATCCCATTGACCCAGAGATCAAATTACCCTTTCATTTTCAAGCGAAAGCAGTTTCGGTTAAAGTTTGCTACGCTATGACAATCAACAAGAGTCAAGGGCAATCTTTAAGCAAAATAAGAATATATCTTCCTGAACCGGTGTTCAGTCATGGGCAACTATATGTTGCACTATCAAGAGCAACATCACCTTACGGGTTAAAAGTCCTTTTACCCAACGAAAATGTAGAATCACCACATGTTACAAAAAACATAGTCTATAAAGAATTTTTAGATAACATTTTACAAAGAAAGGTGTACATTTTTACTTTATATACATATACTTTTAACCTATTTGTTTCAGTAATATGTACAATTTTACCTGTTGCATATTGTCCCCCTAAATTAGCTATCGCATTTACATTCACCTAATATTGCATTACCATTTATATGTCACCATGCAGGTTGCCGAATGATTATAAAATTATTATTTTCAAACAGCTTAACATTAACAATACGTTTTATTTTATTTTTCTATTTTTTTCCACTATATGCAGGAAGATGAATAGTCCAATAAAAGAACTACGACCAAGGGACAGAGACAAGATCATAGAAGCAAAAGTCTTTCGGGCTTGGAAAGCTCGAGACCCTCCAGACACAACAGATAAAGGTTTCCGTGCTATTTTAATAGACAGAGAGGCACATTAAACTTTTCTATAAAATAAAAAAAAAATGTTTAAACATCCATATTACTATGAATATAAAAGCATTTGTTGTATAAACAGGGTGATGCAATACAAGAAAACATGGAACCAAATGACATAAAACACTTTACAAGTATTCTTATACCTGGAAAAGCATATCGGATTTCAGTGTTCTCATGTATTCCTACCGACAATTGGCAACAGACCCTGCAAAAAAAAACATCACTTTCATTTACCCGGTTTACAAAGTTTGATACTATAGCGAAGATGGATTTCGAGCATTATTTCGATTTCGTTTCTTACAATCAACTTCCTTACAGAGTCATAGACCCAGATGACAAAACCAAAAAGGAATATCCAGTTCTTACAGATAAAAGCAAACAACTAAACACATTTTCCTATTCATTCATAAATAGATTAACTAACATATGTTTTAATTTTTGAAGATTACATAGGTTGCTACCTCAGATCAGGAGAAAAAGAAAAGTGGGGCAACCCAAATAGAAACCAGATGGTTAATCGAAAAGTGGAGATTCAGAACTTAAAGTAAGTACCATTTAAAATTTTTTTGACACTTGAAAATTAAAAATAATTTTACTGCAAATACGACCATAAGTTAACATATTTGAATAAAACAGTCGTAACTCTGTTGAATTAACACTCTGGAACGAGCTTTCCGAAACATTTAAAAAAGAAGAAATAGATGCACTGGAAAAACCGATCATTATAGCTGTTAGTTCATGTCGTGTTTCGAGATACAGAAACAACCTACAATTATCATCGACTCCGGCAACCTACTATTACATAAATCCAAGAATTCCAGAGCTACAGCAATATCGTGCAGAGTAAGTCATAAAAAAAGATTATTTTTTATAAGATAGTTGTACTACAATTTTAACTAACAAGTAATATATGTCTATAACAGGTATGCAGCATTATTCAATGTGAATCCACCATTACAGATTGTAAGAAGGCCATACCAAGATAAGGAACAAGAAAAAATGAGAAACAGGTTCCCGTTAGCTCTGTTGCTACAACAAGCCCCACAAACCTACAGTGTAGGCCACTATTAACCTTAAGTCATGTTGCATTTTTTTCGTTAAAATAAAATTAAGAACAATTATGTATAAAAAAACTAAACATGTAATACTATATCTTATACTCGAATAACAGGGTGTTCGGTTTACAACTGAAGCAACTATCACAGGAATAAATACATCACGCGAATGGTATTACCAATCGTGTACACAGTTTAGTAACAAAGCAACTAAGGAGAATGGCGAATTTGTATGCAGAATCCACGGACCTTTAGAGGCTACAACTTACAGGTAATCATTTTTTCATTAAACGTTTGCTTATCACTTAAAACTAAAATAAAATATTTTTTTATGTATGCAGATACAATTTCAAGGTCTACATAACAGATGACACAGCGACAGTCATGGTTACATTTTTCACGCCTAAAGCAGACGAATTTATGGGTATCACCTGTCCAGAGTTAGTCAATCTGCTGGATAACCCTGATCCTAAACAAATACCAGAACAACTACAAGCCATTGTCGGAAGAAAACACATTTTCTAGTTTCAGTATAATACAACTTCAAAACAAGAACCAGTAGACTTCATTTTAACCAAGCTTGCTTGATAAACCAGCAGAACCCAAATATCTTGAAGACCAACCATCGGTAATCATATATATATGTATATATATATATATATATATATATATATATATATATATATATATATATATATATATATATATCTCTATATTATATATAACAGGAGGCATTTGACATTAATGCCACCTCAATGACACCTCAATGCCACCTCAATGCCAAATAATCAAATTTCATGCCACATAAGCATTTATTGTCCAACTAAGCATTTTTTTTAAATTTAATTAGCTATTATTAATTATTTTCGAAATTTAATTATATAAGCATTAACTTTCGAAATTTATTCTAAAAAGTAAGTCTTGCAAGAATCGAACCTTGGTTATTTAGATAAATAACATGTGTGTTTACCACTAGATCAAATTAATTTTTGTGATATATTCTGCAAAGCCATAAATATAATGATTTACAAAAATTTGAAAAATATCTATTCCTTATTAATACTCACAAACTATAATTTTTAAATAAATAAAAATTGAAACCGATTTTAAATATAATTAATATCGATTCCTTAATTTTTGTGATATATTCATTCATCACTCAAAACCCTAATTTCTCCTCAGCCCTAATCCCATATCCTCTAAAAAGAAATCGTCAATCATGTGTTATTTATCATATTTCAATTAACTAATATTTCAATTAACTAATAATGTCATAATATGTTTGTTTTTACCTTTATGCAGATTCTGATGGCCATTTATTGATTTATGTTGCTTTTTAATGGTTTTTTGAGGTTGCTATATATCATTGTTTATGTTCTTGCTTAGATGGATTGTATATGTTTAGGTATACATGACATGTTCTTTAAAGCACTTTGGAGTTGATGGGTTGTAAAGCTTGACATTCTTTTAAGGTTTGCTCATCACCTTAATCCTTTTCTTGTGATTAAATCAAGAATTTTTCATGCATGATTATTGCATGGTGGTGCGAGATCTTCCTTTTATGTAGTAGTGCTTCTTCAAACCACGTGAAAATAATCCAAAATTCTAGGAATGCAAGAGAAAACCATTTTGATGAGCTGCAAAAGGAAGAATGCAGAAGGGTTACTCAATTTAATTCCACAGTGGATCCTCAAAAGAGGTATTAGCACTTGCCTAAACTTTTAATTATAACATGTCATTATTAATTCAACCATATTAGTGACTCCTATCTTTATAAATCATGATGCAATGCACTAAATGTAGATGGATCATGTGCTAAACTATAAGAACATGTTTCTATATTATAAAATAGTATGTGAATGTTGACATAAATACAAAGTTTAAGCTGAAGCTATAGTGTATTCTCTTTAAAACTTTGGATTTCTTTAAAACACTAAATGGAGATGTTTATGAAGAATCTTTCTGTAGATATTTTTCATCTATGATTCATTGATTTGATTGTGAATGTCAATATGCAGCCTATGTTGGATGTGCCAATATACGGAAGAATTGCAACCCTTGAACTATTCCGTCCGCATGTGAGTCAAGATGTTTGACAGTTTTTTAAGAAGTACTTTTAATTTATAATAGATTTCTTTTGTCACTCATTGTCTTATTTGTGTATATTCTTGCTTTATGATGGGCGAAACCCAAGACCTTCTGTTTATTGCAAAATAAAGATACAAATTTTGTGTTCTTCAGTGGGATGCTGATGCCAATGAGGTTATTGCAAGGTTTGATTCATAACAAAGCTCTTTTTTTTTGACAAAAGGAAGTCATATGACAACATCTACTTATAACCATTGAAATTTCTGCCTTTTTAGAGCGATGGGTGATGTCTCAGATCGCATAGGCAGACCTACAGACAATGTCCAGGTACATAATAAGATGTTTGAATAGTATTACATTATTTTATAAACAATAAGCTAAATTTTGATTTTTCTAATGTCTTATCTTTCTTTCAGGTTATTCCATTCGATAACAAAGGACAACTTAAAGAAGTGTTTAACATCAGGTAACTATTGGGAGCTTACTGTTGACGTTGACATGTATTAGAATGTTTGTGTTTTTTCGCGTTCTTCTTTAGCACGTACATCTCCATAACATGAAATTATAACACGTGCTTAAGCTTGATTCATACTTCAAAGCATGTGATAAGCTTCAACCTAGAATCATAAACATATACAAGTTTAGGTTAGTTTTATTATAGTTGCATTTGAGAGGAAGTACTATTTTTTATAACCATATTTACTGCCGCGATAATATTTTTGGTGTACAGCCATGTTTGGATTAACATATGTATGTCTACAATATAAGGTTATATGGCTTATGGTGGCTTGTGGGTCTGCAAGTTGTATACAACATTTTTTTACAGATACCCGTCCCTTTGTGTAGCCTACATCGATGAGGTTGAGTAAGCGCAGGCAGAGGAATACTAATAATAACCTTTTCATCATATTTAAAATGGCTACTTCTTGGTACTCGAACTCTGCAAAAATAACTTTATATTGGCCTGCGGGCGACTTGGAGATCATTTGCAGTCGAAAACAATGTTCACGAAGATCTCGCAGCTTTATGGTACTTTTCCTGTTCAGTTTATTAATAAGTTTGTGTAGTTTCCTAAACCTTTTCCACATATGGCATGTTTGCAGTTTTATCAAGTATTTTATCGATTCAAATGATATTGTTCAGTGATTGCGTGCAGTTTTATTAACTATTTGAAACTGATATATGTAGGTGTGGACTTAATGTACAAAATGCACAATGGATTATATATGTGACTCCCGTACGGCAACGGGAGTACATTATGAAGTGCTTCGATGTAAGTAACTTTTATGTGCATAACTGATAACATGTTCAAAAAAAACAAAAAAAGAAATTGGATACTGATCATTTTCTTATTTTTCCAGGTTGCTAAAGTTTTTTTGAATAAGCACCACATTAGTATGAGTTATCTTGGATATCACGCAACACGCCACATCTTTGAAGTATCAGCAGGACTTGAATCATTGGTTCCTGGAGAAGGCCAAATTCTTGCCCAAGTCAAACAAGTTGCTAAAGTTATTCAAGGAGTTGCGGGCTTGGAAGAAACATCGATGGTAAGTGTTCAAGCATGCCATCATGGTCGGAAACGGGTCAGAACCGAGACCAAGATTGCAGAAGGAGCAGTTTCAGCAAGTTCAGCTGCAGTTGAACTTGCACTAATGAAGCTTCCTCAATCGGCTCATAAAACTGCAAGAGCCTTACTCATAGGAGCTGGTAAAATGGGAAAGCTCGTGATAAAAGACATAGTATCAAAATGGTGCACAAAAATCGTGGTTGTGAATAGATCCGTAGAAAAAGTCAATTCACTTTATGAAGAGTTTAAAGATATTGAAATCATTTACAGACCAGTTGACGATATGATGACTTGTGCTGGTGAAGCCAATGTGATATTCACAAGCACTTCTTCTGAAACTCCTTTGTTTTTAAAAAAAAATGTGATTGATCTTCCACCTGTGAGTCCCGATGTGGGTGGAAAGCGTCTTTTTATTGATATTTCAGTTCCAAGAAACGTCGGATCTTGTGTTAAAGATCTTGAGACTACAAAAGCAAAAAATGTCGATGATTTTTAAGAAGTTGTACGTGGCTGCCAAAGGGAGGACAGGCTCAAAAAAGCAAGGGACGCTCAAAACATCATCGATGAAGAATTAGTACTATTTGAAGCATGGAGAGATTCACTTGAAACCGTTCCTACAATCCGGAAATTAAGAGCATATGCTGAAAGAATCAAAACCAGTGATTTAGAAAAATGCTTGCAGAAAATAGGTGACATAAACAACAATACAAGAAAAGCCTTTGAAAGTCTGAGCCATGGTATAGTCAACAAGCTTCTTCATGGTCCATTGCAGCATTTGAGATATGACGGAAGTGATGATAGGACTTTGGATGAGACTCTCGAGAATATGCATGCCCTTAACAGAATGTTTAGTCTTGAGACTGAAATATCTGTTCTGGAAGAAAAGGATCGAGCTAAAGTTGAACAACAAAAGTAAGCTTTTTTGCTAATTCATAAAACCAAAAGGATTGGGTTGACCATCATATAACGTTTTCATGAATAAATAATGCGTTGATTGTGGTTACGCAAAGCAATAATATTAGAAGAATAATTTAAAATTTTTGAATAAAATCAACTATGAGGTTTCATATGTTAAAAATGGGACTTGGGTCATTTTCTACACATTTCACTTTCACCTTTTTCTGGATTTGACGCGTTTGAGATCAACACAAACCCAGTTTGATCCATTCATCATATCAGTCCCTTTATTATCCATTTTTTAGCTTTCATGGGATAGAGGAAACTGCATTTGTATACACGTGTTTGTTTCCCCAAGAGTAAATCTTTCTCAGGATAGGAAACCAATGTAATGCCAACTGCGTTTCCTTTAAGTGATAGCATTATCGACAGTTCCATAGTATAGTATAGTAGCCCCAAACTAGGAAAAAATTAATGAATTCAGTAAGGCTACAGAAGCTTTGTTGCTTAGATTTCAGACATGTGGACAATTACGACATTCATCTCAGAAAGTGCTTACAAGTTTATATCAAGATCACTGTGATGGAACATTAAATCACCCGGATAATTTGACACCAAGCTGATCAAGCTGCGATGTTCATATTAGAAAGCAAAAGAATCAAGCTAAAACTATTTCTTTGGATGCGGTTATGTAGGGAAACTTGACACCAAGGTTGCACATATGCGACAGAGAATCAGGTATCCACTTGTGCAAAATTCATACTCATTACACATCTTTTGTCGGTACTAAATTTTTTGGCTTTACAGTGTATAAATGGTTCTAGAACCATTGTAGAACAATAAACTATATTTCTGTCATTCACCATTAATGAAATTGAATAGCCGTTTCATGATTTTTTTCTACTGTTATTTTATTTTTATCTCGGCAGTCTTAACACTGATATAATTAAAGGTTTACCCGTGATTACAGGTCAACAAATTGTCGCGTCACGGGCTCATCCTTAATCAAAGAGGATCTACCCCACCTAATTATCCGGGTCACTGTTAAATCCTTTTTATGATGTTGTCATTTATTTATATTATTGTGTTCTAAAGGTTTTATGTTTTCACAACCAGCAGCTGTAAATACTGCACCGCATTTGGCCAACCAGCAGCATGTTGATTGTCATCTTCTCACATCTGTTATTCAAAACAAATCGCAGGCGCACGTACCTCCATTTCTGGAGGGCACCACCGTAACTCTAAATCAAGGTGATTTTAGATTCGTTGCCGCCACTTTCTTTAAACCAAGGTATATGCATTTTATTTATTATAACTTTCTAGCTTTTGCCTTCATAAGATTTTGCATCACACAGATTTTCATCGACCTTTTCAACACTCTCCTCGCAGATGCAATACCTGCATATGTTGATATAGGGGACTTGTGATCAGCGCTGTCACCACTGTGGGGCGGGTTTCTGGTTTGAAGAACGGCTAATTTTCATGCAGCCTGAACCTGATCCTCCAGATTACATCAAGATGCTACTACACAACAGGCATTATATGGAATGACACATTTGCTTATGATCGAATGGGTTAATTGAGTTGGGTTTAATGGGTCGAACAGATCGAAAGTTTTCCAAAGTTTATTTTATATGTACACAAGCTCCTAACTCACTTTCTACCAAGAATTAGATTATTAATGCTTTAATATTGCTTTTGTAATCAGACTTATACATTAATGACAAAAAGTGTTTATAGGTCTACTGATGAGTGTGTAAATACTCATCATTTTTTGTCAAATCTGAACTGCAAAACATTTAAAAACACTCAGAAATGCATCAAAATACTGAAAATATCCCAAAATTGTATTTTATATGTTTCAGATGCAAAATGTTTAAAATTAGATGAAAAACGAACAAAATTTGCATAATTGGCAGTTTAGGTCCCCGACTTTCAAAAATGGCAAAACAAGTCCCCGGGATTTTCAAAAATGGAAAATATTATTTATGGCCCTTGGTTAATAAAGTTGTCATTTATGGTCCTTATAATAAATTTTGGAAAATGCAGTTTTGGTCCCTCAAGTTTGGTTGAATTGCAACTTTGGTCCTTGTTTACTAATACCAAATCCAACCGGACCCTTTTATAATACCCAACACCAATCGGTAACCTTATACCCATGGCCCAATTACCAAATATCCAACCCACGGTTAATAATAAAACCGCTCACGGGTTTCCCTCCCCCCTCATCATCACCTGCCCTGCAACACCACCTGCAACACTCCAACCCCCATCACCCACCCTATTCCTACCCTCCAAACACCCCAAGCCAAAATACATTTATTACACCCTCCCCTGTCCCAAGTCATCAGACCAGCTGGCAAATATAGTTTTGGCGCCAAAAATGGAAATCAACGGTTTGGATTAATTAAAGCCATCCAATGGCTAGGGATGAAGAGAGATGATTTCTGGATGACTATTTATGGGAATGAAGACAGAGAAATCAAGTGTCACTGCTTTAGACCATTTCTTAATTTTCTTGTAAAATCGTTTCTAATTTTTATGTCAAACAAGTTCTGGGTTTTGTAACTCCTTTAGTGTATGAATCAATCCAGTAGTACTTTTAGTGATTTCATCAATTTAATTCCACTTTCCTGTCCTAATTGGCTTTCCCGCCAAATTTGTCTTAATCGTTTCTTTTGATTACAAATTGTTTGAATGGTTCAAAGTAATTTGTTTAAGCTTATTAAAAGTTAATTGAGTTAATTGGAGCAATTTCTGAGATTTATGCATAATTTTCTTGAAAAGTCAACAAAGGTCAACTATTGGCAAAAATTCAAAAGTCAAAACGAATCTAGCTTGTTTTCTGATTTAAAGTTGTTAAAAGGTTTGCTTTTATGTTTGTTTAAGTGATTTAAGCCAGTCTAAATCAAATCTCATCAAGTTCTTCAAGATTGATTGCATTTTCATGATATGAAGTGGTGTTTGGATCATGCTTATTTTTGGAGATTTAGTTAAATTTTCATGATAAAACTGAGGTAAGTAGTTCTAGTGTTTTAGCCTTAGTGATCATCATTTTCAGTATTGCAAAGCAGTTTTGAGTCTCCTTGTTGATTCGTGAAATCTGTTATTTCTTTGTTCTGTCTCATGTCCTGATTTGCAAAACTGCTTAACTGCTTTTCCTTTTACCTTTATAGCTTAAGTATGTAGCACTTAGTACAGTTGAGATTTGTTTTAGTTTCATTAGTTATTGAGGAACTTGTTTAGAGCCATTTGATTAGCTTATTAGCCTGCTTTTAGTACCCCATTTCTGCCCTGTGTGACTGTTCCAACAGCAGCCTGCACAAGCCCATTGCAGCCCTTATTTTAGCTTTTCATAAGCTCTTTATGAGCTAGTTATGGGGGAAAAAGTGAGCTAGGTGGGTTGGTTTCATCCTCCCAAAAGCTTAGGGGTTGATTCACCCTCTAGCTTATTCCAAGTATGCTCGAAAGTGACCACTTGGGCCTGTTTGGGACTGCGACAGCAGACCCATACCTGTCCCAAACAGCAGCCAATTCCCTTTGTGTTAGCTTATCAGACTATTCATGTGCTTATATTGATGTTCCTTAGGTGCTTTTAGATATTTAGATTAGGTGGTATTAGGAGTGTGCTTTTCATTAGCTTAATTATTGCTTAGTTTCCCATATTTTTAGTTTAAGGTTCCCCCTAGTATAGCTCTATACCAAACTGCTCTTTCCTTTTTAGCTACACAATCCCAACTGCTTATTTGATTTTAATAGCTTATTTAATACTTCAAGTGCTTAGTTCCAGTTTCCATTTGCTTATCCATTGATTATTTGTTGTTCGTTGCTCAAAAATTTGCCTTATCATTGTCAAAGTGGTCAAGTGTTGTACTGTTGGAAATAAGCAGTCTTAAACTGCTTATTTCAAGGTTTTCATAAGAAAAGTTTTTACAAAAAGTTGTTATTTGAATGTCCCTTTTAAGTTTCAAAAGAAAAAATTGAAATCAAGAAAAAAAATAATAATTTTGCAAAAGGGAGAGGCAGGGGTCGAACCTGAGACCTCTCCCCTAGATAGGATGATAGAAGGGTACCTGGATACCATGCGCCCTTGGGACTTCTATTGGTTTTAGTTTACCAAGTTTAATACTTAAGGTAGTTTGGTAGTTTAGGCTTATTAGTTTTAGCTTAATTTTCACAGACTTATCGTATAAGCTGTTGACCCCATTTCATTTTTCTTAGGTCCCCCATAGTGTAAAGTAATTTCTGTGATTTTTGCTCATTTTTATAAATTAGTTTACTATTTTTAATCATTTAATTAGAGTAAATTAGTTTTTAATTCATAAAAAAAATATAAAAGTTAAAAAAATATAAATCTTTTTTCTAAAATTTTCTTTTGTCATTCAATAAGTAAGAAAATTGTTTTTACATTAGTAGGACTTTTATTTCACAAATTTTACGTTTTTTTTCTGCTTGCACTCGCGTAATTTTTATATACAACAACGTTTTCATTTTAAGCCACGTTTTTAGATAATTTAAGTTTAAGCCTTAATTAACATAGTTTATTTAAGTTATTTTGTTTTATAAAATCAAGAAAAACATCATTTTAAAATAGTGATAGCGTTTATTTAATATAATTTAGCTTTTTAATTTTCTTTCAATTTTCCTTTGTCATCTAGTATCAATCACAAACCTTTTCCCGTTCAATATCACCCGATCACTATACGTTTGATTATTCAGTCGCACAGCTCGTTGGGACTTAACGACCCGGGGAAACACTATACTCCTCTAAATCTTCATTGCATTGTTTTACGAGCTGTTTGAAGTTTATTACGGTTGACCATTCACAAGTGGTCGATTTGTGTGATAAACCTGACCGTTTGGAACCGATCAAATTTTGGCGCCGCTGCCGGGGAGCTGTGCTAATAATCTTCCGTTTAGCTGATTAGTGTTGTTGAATATTCACCCATTGTATATTTACCATCTTTGTCCATATTTCCTTATTTTCATATAAAACCAAAATTATCGTGAAGTTAATTCGTTTAGCTAATCGATTACCAAAAATATTTTCATTCTTTGTTTTTATAACATGTTTTTCAAAAATCCAAAAATATTCATCTTTACCCTTTTACCCTTTTTGATTCTTTATCCCTTTACCTCTATCCATTTGATTCTAACTTCTTCTATTCTCATGGAATCTTTCGACTCGACGAATTCGGAGCGAAGTTGAAAAACTTCATACTTTATCACAAATGTCAAGAATTCGGGTTGTTCGTGATGATCCATTAATTCTGCGTAGGGAAATGGAACGAGAAACCAGGTGACAAAGGACCGGTACTTCCCTCGATAATGGAGGTGCTAAATACGTCCAACCTACGGTTATCCAAAGATCTAACCCCTCAATTTCTCCTAAGCCGTCTAAAATTGATCCTAAACTTTCACAATTTACGGTTAAAAGCAATCATGCAGAATTTAGACCGGTGGCTAGCAAGAATGACTTGCCTAATCTTCCGCGTTTCTCAAGAACTGAACGGAGACCATAACGGAAGTGGTGGAAATTGCTAGCTCTCGAGCACATTGTCCCACCCTCCGGATTTTTCAAAATGTTCTTTGAGACTTGATAGTCATTCGGATCACCATGTTGGTTTTGTTGATTCTTTGAATGAATCGATTCCTTCTCATAACTCTCAAATGGAATCGTTTATTCCTTGTGTCGGTTGTGGTGAGCCTATTTTTGGTTCACCATATGTTGGTGTACGTGTGTACAGTGTGGTAATGATATTTGGAACGGGAGTTGTTTGTTTTGTGGTTCGAGGAATTCATTTGATTATGATCCTAATCCGAACTCATTTAACGATCCCTCAAACTTTTCCAATTACCCACCACAACCCGACTTATCTTCATATAATCAACATTACTGCTGTGAATTTTGTGGAGGTCCTCACCAAGGATTTGAGTGTCAATCCGGAAACACGTTTGTCTATGAACAGTTTTCTAGTGATGCTCAGAACTTTGGTTATGACCAATATCCATATAATTCACCAGTCCAAACTCAACAGTTTCTTCTTTGTGAGAATTGTGGAGGTCCTCACGATAATTTTCAATGTCAACCGTGGAATCAAAATTACTATACTTTCGGTTTTGACAATTTCCAACCTCCACAGCACCATACGGTTCAAACTCCACCTAAGCCGTTGCCTAAAGAAATTTCCCAAGATTTTGAAACCGCAATGAAAACACTTGATGATATGATTCAAAACTTTAAGAATCAAGTGAGTGGTGAGAAAACCATAGGAGAATTGCTAGCCGAAGAACGAGAGCCTCATAATCTAGGGAAGAATTATTAGCCCTAGAGCATGCAGCTCTAAGGCATTCCCAATTTCTTAAGGCAACTCTATATGATGATGACGAGGAGAGTTTTTATCCTTTTAAGAATATTTTTCTCAACTCCCTCGGTCAGTTGATATCGGCAGTTGAGATTCCATCTCAAACAACTGCTATCACAAAGCTCCTACTCACTCTCGAACATGGGGGCGAGCATCTTGACACTTTGTTCTGAAAGGAATCGGACGAATTCATAAAATCTAGTGTTGAGAACCTTGTCCCAATCCCGGGAGAGTCACAGGGAACTTTTGACCATATGTGTGATATCCCTTCCCCTCTTGAGTGTTCAAAAGATCATTTTGAGACTTTCTCCAATTGTAGCGAAGATTGTGCATCATATGGAGACATCGAGTATGTTGATGCATCACTTCCACAATCGATCGATCATCTTCTTGAGGAGTTCACCGATGAACTCACTCACATCAATCCACTTTCATTGGGAAGTGATGATGGTCTCTTTGATTTCGAAGACGATCTGGGAGAGATTGAAAGTCTCCTTATAATGATGGTTCACTCACTTCTCACCCTAACAGTCCAATAGAGAATGTTGATCACTTTGTTTCTGAAACATTCAAAGCTACTTTCACCAATCCTCTATTTGAATTCGACTCTGAATTCACTTTAATTTATGAGAATCCAATCTTTGACAAGGATAGTGATGAGTCCACAATGGAACAAGAGTTCACAAATTCACATCATGTGAATGATTCTCTTCATAAGGAGTTCGCCGGTGAACTCACTCATATCATGACTCCGCCGGAGTATGATCGCTTGGATGGCAAAAATCATGATCGGGGGGAAAAGTTCTCAATCATGAGATTTTGTATTTCTATGACAAATTTTCCAACCCTCCCTCCCGAGATGCTTTCCAAGCCAAAGAGCTCAACCGATATAATCCAAACGAGTGCAAGCACTTGATCCGAGGAAGAAGATCTTATCATGATCGTCATCATGATTTTCCTTCTTTTCTTCACCTACCTGGTGACTTCCTCTCTTCTTCACTCCTTCGGGAATGAAGACACTATCTTTGACCCCGGCATTTTCATTTATTATTTGTGAGCCGGATCTATGTATACCTCATCGGTGTGGAACTTTCACGTACTTCAATGTTTATACAAACATCTTGAATGAAAGTCCGATGGAGATTGTCTCTTCCACTTACTTCCCCATGAACAAATTAATTTGGGGTCGAGTCAAGCTAGCGACTCGGTAATCAAAAACAGTAGTTAAACATGGGTTTTCACCTGTGTGTACCACCCTAGTGTGGGGGAGTTGCCCCCCATTTGTTGTATATAAGTTTTCTAAAAAATTCAAATAATGGCCGTAGTAGTATTTCCCTTTTCGTTCTCGGTTTGGCATAACAGTAGGTACTTTGAATATTGAGGGCAATATTCATTTCTAGTGTGGGGGGAATTCTCACGAATTTTATCATGTAATTATACCACCCAATTCCCCATTTTTGGCCAAAATTTTTTTTTGGAGTAAGTGTTTTACTTACTCACTTACGATTATCAGATCCGCCATGTCTAATAAACAAAAGGATTGGCTAATCCAGGAGCAAACGGCTCTTGGTAAAGATATCTCAAATCCGTTGATGGCTTGCAATTTGCCCAAAATTGTATGGTGTTCAACTCACCATATCTTTAATTAGTGAAGAGTTGGCTAGCCCGCAAGTTTATGGCTTGTGGTAAAGGCGGTTGGAAAACCATAATTGGTAATCAGCTCACCAAAGATATTTTATCTAAAGAGTTGGCTAGTCGAGCAAAGCGGCTTCGGTAAAGACAAATCAAAACGTTGAAAGCGGTGGTTTGCTCAAAATCATTTGGTTATCGATGTACCAAGGTTCTTACTTGAAGAGCAGAAACATTTGGCTACTCCATAAGTAATGGCTTTTGGTAAAGAGATGCAAATCCATTAAGTTTTTCTCAATAGATTGCTAGGGACTAGCAATATCTTAGTGTGGGGGATTGATGAGTGTGTAAATACTCATCATTTTTGGTCCAATCTGAACTGCAAAACATTTAAAAACACTCAGAAATGCATCAAAATACTGAAAATATCCCAAAATTGTATTTTATATGTTTTAGATGCAAAATGTTTAAAATTAGATGAAAAACGAACAAAGTTTGCATAATTGGCAGTTTCATCCCCCACTTTCAAAATGGCAAAACAAGTCCCCGAGATTTTCAAAAATGGAAAATATTATTTATGGCCCTTGGTTAATAAAGTTGTCATTTATGGTCCTTATAATAAATTTTGAAAAATGCAGTTTTGGTCCCTCAAGTTTGGTTGAATTGCAACTTTGGTCCTTGTTTACTAATACCAAATCCAACCAGACCCTTTTATAATACCCTGACACCAAACCCGGTAACCTTATACCCATGGCCTAATTACAAATATCAACCCACGGTTAATAATAAAACCGCTCACGGGTTTCCTCCCCCCTCATCATCACTGCCTGCAACCTTACTGCAACACTCCAACCCCATCATAACACACCCTATTCCTACCCTCCAACACCCCAGCCAAAATACATTTATTACACCCTCCCCTGTCCCAAGTCATCAGACCGGTGGCAAATATAGTTTTGAAATGGAAATCAACGGTTTGGATTAATTAAAGCCATCCAATGGCTAGGGATGAAGAGAGATGATTTCTGGATGACTATTTATGGGAATGAAGACAGAGAAATCAAGTGTCACTGCTTTAGACCATTTCTTAATTTTCTTGTAAAATCGTTTCTAATTTTTATGTCAAACAAGTTAGGGTTTTGTAACTCCTTTAGTGTATGAATCAATCCAGTAGTACTTTTAGTGATTTCATCAATTTAATTCCACTTTCCTGTCCTAATTGGCTTTCCCGCCAAATTTGTCTTAATCGTTTCTTTTGATTACAAATTGTTTGAATGGTTCAAAGTAATTTGTTTAAGATTATTAAAAGTTAATTGAGTTAATTGGAGCAATTTAAAGTTTATGCATAATTTTCTTGAAAAGTCAACAAAGGTCAACTATTGGCAAAAATTCAAAAGTCAAAACGGATCTAGCTTGTTTTCTGATTTAAAGTTGTTAAAAGGTTTGCTTTTATGTTTGTTTAAGTGATTTAAGCCAGTCTAAATCAAATCTCATCAAGTTCTTCAAGATTGATTGCATTTTCATGATATGAAGTGGTGTTTGGATCATGCTTATTTTTGGAGATTTAGTTAAATTTTCATGATAAAACTGAGGTAAGTAGTTCTAGTGTTTTAGCCTTAGTGATCATCATTTTCAGTATTGCAAAGCAGTTTTGAGTCTCCTTGTTGATTCGTGAAATCTGTTATTTCTTTGTTCTGTCTCATGTCCTGATTTGCAAAACTGCTTTTCCTTTTACCTTTATAGCTTAAGTATGTAGCACTTAGTACAGTTGAGATTTGTTTTAGTTTCATTAGTTATTGAGGAACTTGTTTAGAGCCATTTGATTAGCTTATTAGCCTGCTTTTAGTACCCCATTTTCTTACTGTGTTGTTCCAACATGGCACTGCACAAGCCCATTGCTGACCCCTTATTTTAGCTTTTCATAAGCTCTTTATGAGCTAGTTATGGGGGAAAAAGTGAGCTAGGTGGGTTGGTTTCATCCTCCCAAAAGCTTAGGGTTGATTCACCTCTGGCTTATTCAAGTATGCTCGAAGTGACCACTTGGGCTGTTTGGGGCTGACGGCAGAACCCATACACATCCCCAAACAGCAGCCAATTCCCTTTGTGTTAGCTTATCAGACTATTCATGTGCTTATATTGATGTTCCTTAGGTGCTTTTAGATATTTAGATTAGGTGGTATTAGGAGTGTGCTTTTCATTAGCTTAATTATTGCTTAGTTTCCCATATTTTTAGTTTAAGGTTCCCCCTAGTATAGCTCTATACCAAACTGCTCTTTCCTTTTTAGCTACACAATCCCAACTGCTTATTTGATTTTAATAGCTTATTTAATACTTCAAGTGCTTAGTTCCCGTTTCCATTTGCTTATCCATTGATTATTTGTTGTTCTTTGCTCAAAAATTGCCTTATCATTGTCAAAGTGGTCAAGTGTTGTACTGTTGGAAATAAGCAGTCTTAAACTGCTTATTTCAAGGTTTTCATAAGAAAAGTTTTTACAAAAAGTTGTTATTTGAATGTCCCTTTTAAGTTTCAAAAGAAAAAATTGAAATCAAGAAAAAAAATAATAATTTTGCAAAAAGAGGCAGGGTCGAACTGAGACCTCTCCCTAGATAGGATGATAGAAGGGTACACGGATACCATGCGCAGGGACTTCTATTGGTTTTAGTTTACCAAGTTTAATACTTAAGGTAGTTTGGTAGTTTAGGCTTATTAGTTTTAGCTTAATTTTCACAGCTTATCCGTATAATTTGTTGACCCATTTCATTTTTCTTAGGTCCCCCATAGTGTAAAGTAATTTCTGTGATTTTTGCTCATTTTTATAAATTAGTTTACTATTTTTAATCATTTAATTAGAGTAAATTAGTTTTTAATTCATAATAAAAAATATAAAAGTCAAAAAAATATAAATCTTTTTTTCTAAAATTTTCTTTTGTCATTCAGTAAGTAAGAAAATTGTTTTTACATTAGTAGGACTTTTATTTCACAAATTTTACGTTTTTTCTTGCGCACTCGCGTAATTTTTATATACAACGCACGTTTTCATTTTAAGCCACGTTTTTAGATAATTTAAGTTTAAGCCTTAATTAACATAGTTTATTTAAGTTATTTTGTTTTATAAAATCAAGAAAAACATCATTTTAAAAATAGTGATAGCGTTTATTTAATATAATTTAGCTTTTTTAATTTTCTTTCATTTTTCCTTTGTCATCTAGTATCAATCACAAACCTTTTCCCGTTCAATATCACCCGATCACTATACGTTTGATTATTCAGTCGCTCGCGCTCGTTGGGACTTAACGCGACCAGGAAACACTATACTCCTCTAGATCTTCATTGCATTGTTTCTGAGCTGTTTGAAGTTTATTACGGTTGACCATTCACAAGTGGTCGATTTGTGTGATAAACCTCACCGTTTGGAACCGATCATCTACCCAATCCGCAATAAAAATGACTCGTCACCCTCCCATCTCTGCATCTATAGAACATGTACAGAAATTGAAGAATCATACGGGCATGGGACATCTCCAGCAATGATCCAGTCTCCCTCCTGATAAGTGAGCACATATTCAAAATTTATGCTCAACAGACTTTATCTTATTTTTAACAGTAGTAAATTCATAACTTGAAAAAGCACATGTGTGCCCTCAACGCAGATTTTCTGATTCCGCTACCTATTAAAATTTTCAGATAATGGTTCAATAATGTTCCTCGCACAAAGCTAGCTGAAGTCAAAGGGCATCAAAACTGGGTCAAAGTCACCGGAGAGTATCTTACTTTTCCTGGAGGTGGTTTTCAGTTCAAGAATGGTGCTCTTCACTATATTGATCATATCCAAAGGTAAGCCTCCTTGCTACTGCGCTACTATATATGTCTATATATATTGCTAGATATGTCAACTCGACCATTACTCTTAAATTTTATCTCGATCTTCTTTGTGAGCGAGGTTCTGAGTTTTAAGACTTAAAGGCGATAATAGTGTGCACAATAATGAATCGGATAATCTGGTCCGGGTCATTATGTGATCTATCTAGATGGAGAAGAAGGATTGGTGGATCTGTGATGAGGAAAACAATTGTAATGCTACGACTCCTTTGGATCAAAGTGGGGGGAAATAAGCAGCCGAGAAATCTGATAAAACTGTTAGAGCATTCAAATATGTAAGTGAAATCATATTGCTAATCTTTAACTGGACATTTGGCTTTTCTTTAGATGTGACACATGCTTCATACGGCTCATATGTTTTATACTTTTTTTTGCACTTCATTGTTTTGCTGCTCATATTAAGAAACATTTAGCATTGGTTTGGATTTGCGCATCTAATTTGTTTTCTTTATATTTGTTGACAACTTTTTGATTTTGGGTGGCTAATGCATCGCTATTATCTATTTTGAATGATCTTTTGTGTTTCAAAGGTTTCCAAAATCCACAATTTTAGAACCTATATAACGATTATTTTTGTTATCAAGCGTTAGAGCTTTAACTTACATAAATAGAGAAACATAAATCAAGCTTATTAGAATGCGTAAATTATGCAGCAGTTTGTTGCATCTTTTACACTGTAAGAGTTGATGCACTTTTAAAGGAAGGAGACGATGGAAAACGGGTTACGTAACAAGTCAAAATGGATTGGGTGTGTCGAATTGGTGCACTAAGGAACGACCCATTCTAGAAAGATTTTGATTCTTTCTAGAAATTACATGCAAAATAGGACAGGTCTAAAAACGCATAAAGAATGATAAGTAAAGATTACAAGATACTTAAAGTTTGTTGCATCTTTCACACTGTAAAAGTTGATGCACTTTTAAAAGGAAGGAGACCAGTGGAACAATGAAAGCACTTCACATAATGCAGAATGTAGGTAACTAGAATTAGCAAATGAACGGGATAGTTAACAAGTCAAAATGGGGCGTAATTGGTGCACTAAGGAACTGACCCATTTGATATAAATATGGCTTCACTTGGTATCAATAGGGTTATCTCAAGAACTTTTCCGAGCTTTATTTTTGACTCAAAGCTAAGAGATACCTAATCAAGGACATGGGCTTGAAATTATAGATTTGTGCTTCTGGTACGGTTTGGTACTTAGATTACTCTAATACGCCTAGCGATATGGACGTGTTGGGTAATGGGCCAAAATGGAACCTTGCATATTAAGGACTTTGTATGGTGTCTAGACCATAAACCATTAATATAAATGCGTATGCATATTGAAACTTCCAGTATTTCATATTTTTTCGTTATTTCATCTTAATCTATTTATATTCTAACTTCTATCCAAAGGATTAGGGTGACCACCTTTAAAAATTCATACGTTGTAAAATTATTTTTGCCACAAGGTTTCTTGCTATTAAATAATACATAAAGATTCTAATGATTACTTTCTCACAGATCACTGTCCTACGTCACAACAATATTGATCATATCACAATTGAAGTAGCTCTAAGTTTGGCGAGAAGAGTTTGTATTCTTCACTATGTGAAAGATGTAAGAATATCATATTTACTTTATATATTGAAGTAGCTTTAATTTTGGTGAAATTTATCTTATGATCCTGCATTTATGTGATATAGAAAGGTCTATTTATGATTTTGATAATGGTCTTTTTTATGACATTTGTTGTTCCGTGTAAATGTTTGCTTATCCCTCTATGCTACATATCTAGCCTGTACGTAAAAAAAATCATTTAGAAAGATATACCGTAGGAGATTTATGTGTTTCTGATTAAAAGTGGGCAACATTGTTAAGGTTAACTAAAAGGTTTTCGCTTACTGGTATTTTATGATTATAACACAATAAGAAAATGTTGTTGCCTATGGATCAAATAAACTCTAAGTCAAATGGTCAAGTCTTATTTATATCTAGGGTTTTTCTATCTTGTGTCCTAGGGGCACATGATAAGAAGGGTAAAAGTACACAAAAAGTACTCACGGACCCACAAAAAAGGACCAAGATATCTATAAAAAAAAAATATTTTTTGTGGGTCTGTGAGTACTTTTTTGTATTTTTTCTTAGCATCATGTATGCTTTTAGAGTAAGATAGAAAAACCCTATATCTAAGTTGTTTGACCATAAAGTTGCGGAGCAATGTAGCACTTGACTAAAGCGTAGCAAATAAATAATGTACCATAACTCACGTTTAATCCCCTTTTTTCAATTGTATATAGAAAGAGCACATGGGTAGATTATTGTAATTTTCATAGTTTGTTTTACATTTAAAGTAAATGCATAGGTCACGGAGGTTGGGTAACGTTAAAAAGGTGATTTGTCTCATTTTTTAGTTGAATTTTAAGGAAGTTAATAGAAATATTGCATTAAGTATTTGTGCTAGATTAATTGTTGTAGCCTTTTAAATTAGTTGGTTGTAGAGAACGTTCTAATTAAATAATGTAGAAAACTAGAAGGGGGTTGAATAGTTTACCAATTAAAAACTTTGTTTTGAAACTTATTGTAAAGATCAATTGATATTGATCTTAGATATGTTAATGAAATATGCAAGCAATATGTAAGGAGTAAATAAGGAAAGAAATGATCAAACCACAACAAGTTGTTTATAGTGGTTCGGTCTACAAGGACTCTTTTTCCTTGCCCTACTCCACTCCCGGAGTCTCACACTCGAGAGTTTAACTTCACTAGTCAACAAGCTCCTTTCACCGGCGGAGAAAACCTTTACACTTCGCTTACACTATTTCCGACACTAAGCTAGATGTCGAGTTCTTTCCAAGGGTACAACCACTCCCACACACAACGTATTTTGAGACTAAAATACTAACAAGATTATGATGGTTTAATACAACAATGAAGTATGAATCAACACAAGATCATACAACACTAAACAAACAAGACTTCCAACTTCTCGTTTGAAGCTTGAATGTGACTTGATCTTCTTTGCTACAAAAGAGATCACTAATATGATATGAAACCGAGTTAGAAAGGTTAGAGAGAAGATATGTATGAGAGTATGTTAGAAAGGGATGAAAAACTACTTGGCTTGGCATTGCTATTTATAGCCAAAATGGACAGGATCGTCCACGGACCGCGGAACCCTTAAAAGGGTTCCGCCCGTGTACCATTTGGTACCGCGGTCGACGATCAAGATATCAAATCTTTGCTAAAGTCAACTCTATCTAAGTGAGATTGTGCAAGATATGAAGAGTACAAATCCACACAAAATATCTAATGAAATCTTCCAATGATTTCCATGATGCATCACATGATGTCATATGTTGTATTTCTATTTTTAGAAATATGCAAGTACTTAAGTAGTGTTTGGTTTTAAGAACCTAACACATTCTAAAAACTACTATCATACATAATGATTAGAGTCATATCAAGATGTTACTAATCATAAATGTAAATGCTTGAATGATGAATATATTGTTTGAAAAAGCTTGTTTTAATATCTATTAAACTTGACAAGCTTTAAGCTTTTATACAAATTAAATTTACTTTTGTCGTTAACAAAACTTAGGTAAAGATCAAAAATATAAATAACGTTTAATGACGATATTTGTATTAACAATCTCCCCCTTTCTGTTGAGGACAAAATATAAATTTTAGTTTTATAAAAGATACAAAGTTTGTGCAAGAGTTATAAAAATATTAGTTTTAGAACTTGAAAAGAGAAAGATAATGCAAGTGTATGATGTTTGACTATTTATGAAAGTCAAAGTGTTCACTAGTTGATGTATGATGTTGACTTTTTTAGAAAGTCAAAGTATGCAGTTGACTTTTTAAGAAAAGTCAAAATGTAATCAAGTTCTATATTTTCTCCCCCATTTTGTCTCAACAAAAATAGAGGCGATCTTGGAATGTAATGAGCCCGAGCCATTATCTCCCCCTTGATCAAAGCTCCCCCTAAATTGGGTGCGTAATGGGAAGATACATGGATTGTGAAAATAAAAGCTACAAAAAATGTTAGTAATAATGATCATTCACAAGCATTTCCAAACACTATGTAAAAGCACCAACACTATAATAAAACACCATTCATTAGTTAAAATTTTCATGAATAAAGATCATGAAATGGGAACACAATGATGTGTTTTAGTACAAGAAAAAGAAAATAATCCTAAGAAAAGAAAACTAGAAATGCTAAACTATGACCATCCTAATTTGATGGTGGATGAGAAAGAGCGTTGAGACGCTCAAAGATATGATTGAGGATGAACCTCATTTCTTCTTGAAAGTCAAGGACCATAAACCGGGTCCTATCAACGGTTTGGGCCGTTTGCTCACAAGTTGAGCAACCATGCCTAGGGGGTAGTATGTTTGGGGAGGTTGTGGTGGTGGAATGGTAGATGTGTTGGTGTTGGTGGAAATGTTTGGGGTGGTCATGATGGGAGCAAGCAAAGCACTTTGCATTTGCATTGTCTCACTCAAGTGAGAGTCCACCATGCCTTTGAATTGGTGGAGGTTGTGGAGTTTCGTTTGAATCTCCTCTCTAGTGGGATTGGCATCCCACATACACTCCTCAATGTCCTCAAGATGAGGGGACATTGATGTGGGAAGTGAATGATCCCCATACAAAGGACCATGAATGTCTTTGTGAATGGGGTGGAAGAGAAGAGGTTTAGGCCCTAATGGGGCGTTTGGGTCAAAGGATGACCGGGGTGACTCATGAGCCATCCGCTCAATTGAGCCAAATGATGGCAATGGTGGTGGATGATTTGGCCTAGGAGGCAAGTCATCCAAGTCCTCCAAGAAAGGATTTGGTGAAGTTGGTGGAGTGGAAAATAACTCCATAGGAATGAGAGTTGGAGACCTTGGTGAAGGTGGTGAGGATGTTTTGGATGTTTAGATGGGTGCGGTGGAGGTGAAGTTGGTGTTTTTGTTGGTGGTGGAGTGGTGATCACAATGTGTGATTGAGTAGGTGTGGCTAAGGTAAGGCTTGTATCATCTCGGATGGGAGATGAGATTGTGAGTGGAGAAGATTCGGATGAGGAGCTAAGGTTAACGAAGCAACAAGGCCTCACACTAATTCTAGCGGTCTTCTTGCAAGGTTTTGGAGATGATTTTGTCATTTTGACTTTGGTTTTCTTTGCTAGATGATAGTAAGAATGAAGAAGGTGTGAGGATGATCATGGTAAAACCTCTCAATTTATAGAAGTGAAAAATCATGGAGAAATGTGTTTGATTTGATGTTAAACCATTGAAGAGATGAGGTTCCTAATGATTTGGAAGTGGGTTGAATGCTAGTCATATCACCCAAGTCAAGCCATTCAAAAGAGATGGAGTGAAGAAGAAAAGATTTGCAATAAATGTGTTCTAGTGAGTGGAATTTCTTAATATTCAGATCACCACAGTTTGAAGGTACCAAAAATTTGGTTCCTTCCTTTATGCAAAAGGGCTCCTTGGGTGGATTTTTCAAATTTTGAATTTTGGTGGGAAATGGATTTCTTATATATCTAAGTGAATTATACTAGTTCTAATAAGAGTATAAGCAATTTAGGATTGATTTATAAGCATTGGATGGTAATTTGGAATCACGAAATAGTCGAAATTCAAAAAGTTACACTGGAGGATCCACGGCACCAAAATCTTACACGGCGGAACCCTAAAAAGGGTGCCGTCTGGTCCCAGTGGCGGTACCATTTCATAACGGACGGTACCAAAATTATGGTGCCGTCGATCCGTAGTCTTGAGAAAAATGGACAGAGTTCGTTTTTAGGTGTCGGGGACTTTTCCGAAAACTGAAATTCTTCTCAAAACATGTTATACTAAACATTTCTAGTTAGGAAAAGAAGATAACATATATATAAACATAGTGGAGCATGTATTTTGAGCAAGGCTTTTTGATTTTCACATTATAGTGAAAATGGGTAAAATTTGATAGCATGCTTGCGCTATCCCCCTGCATGAAATTGTTAGCATTCACCATTGTTTCAGGTTATATTATCATCCTACATAATAAAAACAACGAAATTGTATCAAACATTAATGATAATGCATTGTTCCAAACACTCCTTAAAAGTACCCTTATTTGTCCAACTTCTTGTAAATCTTGTTCATCATCCTACCAAGGCACTTGAACATTCCCTTAGTTTGCTTGAACTCCGCTGATTCATTCTCTATTTCGGGAAGAGACGCATAATACTCATGAGGCGGAAGGCGAGAGCTTGGAAGACCATCCTCGGAGCTATTTGATGATGATGATGATGGAGTTGGAGGTTTTGCTCTCTTGCCTTTTGTCTTAGCAACTCGTGCATCACTCAAAGGTACAAAGATGTGAGGATGAGCTCATAGTGAAGGTGCATCCCTTTTGGTGTTGGTGGAATTGGTGCAAAGTTTCTATAGAGGCGGGTGAGGAGCATCCCGTATGGAAGAGCAACCGATCCTTGAGTTGGAATATCAATCATTCTCCTAGCGATGTAGTAAGCTAAATTGAATGGTTGACGGGTGGACAAGTTGTAGAGCATATGACAAAGGCAAGCGTTAATGTGATCCCTATTTCCTATGGTGCTAAGGACGTTGGCTCTAAGTAGCTCCTCCCATTTCTTAAATTCGGGCTTAAGTTCATTTAGCTCCATTCCATATGGATCTCGGTTTACCTCCTTTCCCTTTCGGGTAACTCGGGTTGTATCACCCTTTGGGTTAAAAAGGTGTTCACGGATGACATCCTTATCGGCCAAACGGGTTTGGTAGGGAAGAGAGCGGTCATTGATAGCATCAAGAGCGGTGAGTGACCATTTATCCGAGTAGAGACAAGTTCCTCGGTTGGGAATTCCTAGCACTTGAGCAAAGTTGGCTAAGGTGATGGTGTAGTCGTTTTGATTAATTCTAAACCTAAGACAAAATTCATCATCGTCTTCATCACTAAAGCCGGTCACACTAGCATAGAATTCTAACACAAACCTAGGACAAATTGGTTCATCGATGTCAAGAAGACAATCGAATTGAATGGCGGCTAGTTCTTCACGGAGATTTGTGTTTTCAAGGAAGGATGAGTGAATGGTTCTACCCTCATGGAAATACCTTGATTCTAGACCCCTAAATATTTCTACTTGTTCCTTGGTAAGTCCTTTGGTTTTGTGGTGTTTGGGAATGTAGTTAAGGGTGTCTTTGTGATCATAGAATCTTGCGGCTACCATGGTTATTCCTAAGGACAAGAGTTAATATGTTAAAAAATGAGAATAAGTTTTAACGTTTTTGGCTCTAGTGTGTGCCTATATGAAAACAATTTGGAGTTGCGGTTATCTCGACTCATTTTATGCACAAAATGGTTTTAGTGGGGTGTTTGGCAAATACCATGAGATAACCCAAATGCTCCTAATTCAATGTGGCTTCATTTGAATATACCGGGAATGCATATTAGTTATGCAATACCTTTAGTATTCAAGAGCATGCAAGTGATGAAAATTTAACGTTTCTATTTGTATTAGCAATGAAAAAATTGTTTTCCTACAAGTGAGAAGCTTTTCAAAACTTTTGACATGGGGTGTTTGGTTGTTTGAATAGGGCCTTATATTCATTATCTATCAATTAGTGGGAAGCATGATTTGTTTATGCAATATGATAATGTAGTACCTAATTTCAATGACTAGTTATGCAATTTGCCAATTGAATTCATATTTGGTATAAAAGCATACATAAAACCCCATGTAATGATTTGTGATAGTTTTGTGCATAAATAAGAATCCTAGACTTAGAATTAAGAGATGAAATGTAGTTAGGATACTTACAATGATGTTATCTTCAGTGATTAGTGAGGTGGAAGATGACAATAATGAGCTTGGTTTAAGTTTTACACGTTTTGGTAAAGTGGGTTTTGAGGAAGAGGATGATTTGTATATAGCGGTTTTTTACGTAGACACCACGGACCAGACGGCACCAAAAAATTGGTTCCGTCTTTGTTGTCGGTTGGTGCCGTGGCTACTGAGCAGTACAAGACAAAATTTGTTTAGTTTTGACTATTCTAATGTTTTGGGCTATGTTTATCCTACATGTTTGGTTCCATTAACCCTAAACCAAGTCTAAGAAGATTAAAAGGTTCTCGTTTAAGAGGCTTAGTTAAGATGTCGGCAATGTTGTCTTTGGAGGATACTTTCTCGATTGAAATGTTTCCTTTTTGAACATTGTCGCGAAGAAAGTGATGGCGGATTTCAATATGCTTTGTACGAGCATGTTGAACGGGATTCTTTCTGAGATCGATGGCTCCTTTGTTGTCACAAAGTATCACAATGTCGTTGAGATGAATTCCGTAATCTACGAGATCTTGCTTCATCCAAAGAGCTTGTTGACATGCTTTTCCGGTGAGGCGTACTTCGGCCAGTAGTTGAGATGGCTACAGCCGTTTGCTTCTTTGCAAACCATGAGGTGAGACAATGTCCAACAAAAGTGCAAATACCACTTGTACATTTTATATCGACATAGTCACGGCATGATCAGTCGGCATACACTATGGTTTCTACACCCGTTCCTTTGGGATACCATAATCCTAAACACGTTGTTCCCTTAATGTATCTAAAATCCTTTTTAGGGCTTCTAAGTGTGATGCCTTTGGGTTTTCTTGAAAGCGAGCACATAGACAAACACTAAACATAATGTCGGGTCTACTAGCCGTAAGATAGAGTAGGCTACCAATCATTCCTCTATATTTAGTGTTATCTACGGATTCACCTTCCTCATCCTTGGTTAGTTTAGTGTCAGAGGACATGGGTGTCTTAGTTGGTTTGGAATCTTCAAGACCAAATTTCCTAAGCATGCCTTTTATATATTTAGATTGGTTAAAGAATATGCCATCTTCTAGTTGTTTTATTTGAAGTCCTAGAAAGAAATTTAACTCACCCATCATACTCATTTCAAACTCGTCGTGCATGATTTTAGAGAAATCATCACATAATTCTTGACAAGTTGATCCGAATATAATGTCATCAACGTATATTTGAACAATGATAATATGTGATTCCTTTTTCTTGGTAAAAGAGTATTATCTACTAATCCCATAGTATATTTGTTATCAATAAGGAAAGTCTTAAGTCGGTCGTACCAAGCTTTTGGTGCTTGCTTAAGACCATACAATGCTTTCTTGAGTTTGAAGACATGATGTGGTTTCTCAAAGTCGGTGAAACCGGGAGGTTGAGCAACATACACTTCTTCGTTAATAAACCCATTAAGAAAAGCACTTTTAACATCCATTTGAAATAATTTAAAATCATAGGCACATGCATAAGCAAGCAATATTCTAATAGACTCAAGCCTAGCTACCGGTGCATAAGTTTCATCATAATCAATTCCCTCTTGTTGATTATAACCTTGCGCTACAAGCCTAGCTTTGTTTCTAGATACTATCCCATTTTCATCCATTTTATTTTGAAAAACCCATTTTGTTCCAATTATAGTTTGATCTTTAGGTTTTGGAACTAATTTCCAAACATCATTTCTACGAATTGGTTTAATTCTTCTTGCATGGCAATAACCCATGATTCATCTTTTATTGCTTCATTTATGGTTTTCGGTTCAATGGTGGATACAAAACAAAAATAATTACTTTGATTTTGGGCTTGTGACCTTAAGGTTCTTTGATTAAGTTGTCCTATGACTTTTCTAAAGGATGACTTTTAGATTCTTTGATGTTGACAATTTCTTTATTTAATGGTTCATCTTCCTTGTTATTATTAATTATTTCTTGACCTTCTATCATTTGACTTTCAACTAAGTCATCATCTACCAAAGGTGATGTCTTATAGGGAGGTGGACTTTCGTCGAATGTTATGTTCAACGATTCCTCGACTATCATTGTTTCTTTGTTTAGGACAATGTAAGCTTTACTAGTTTGAGAGTAACCAAGAAATACACCTTCATAAGACTTTGGGTCAAACTTGGTGAGATAATCCTTAGTATTAAGAATAAAGCATTTACAACCAAAGACTCTAAAATATCCTAACGTTGGCTTTTTACCTTTATAGAGTTCATATGGTGTTTTGTTTAAGAAAGGCGTATTAAGACTCTATTCAAAATATATGTAGAAGTGTCAACGGCGTTACACCAAAACTTTTGAGGAATGTTTTGTTCATTAAGCATTGTTCTACTCATTTCTTGAATTGTTCTATTTTTACGTTCTACTACTCCATTAGATTGAGGTGTTGGTGGAGCGGAAAAGTTATGTGTTATACCATTTGTATCACAAAAGTTTCCAAATTGAGTTTCGTTGTCAAATTCACGACCATGATCCGTTCGGATCGACACAATTTTGACACCTAGAAGATTTTGAATTTTCTTGCTAAGTATTTCAAATTTATCAAAAGCTTCATTTTTGGTTTTCAAAAACAACGTCCAAGTAAACCTTGAGTAATCATCTACTATGACCAAAGTGTATAAGTTGCCTCCATAGCTTCTTATAGCGGATGGTCCAAACAAGTCCATATGTAATAATTCTAGACACTTAGATGTGGACACCATATTTTTAGATTTGTGACTACTATGTGTTTGTTTACCAATTTTGCAAGCGTCGCAAAAGTGTTGGTCATATTTAAGTTTTGGTAAATTCCTAACCAATTCTTTTGAAGATAGGTTTTGTATAAGTCTCATATTAGCGTGACCTAAGCGTCTATGCCAAAGAGATGAGCTATCGTCTAATGTTGTTAGGCAAAGTTTGTCATTATATGTTTTATCTATTTTCATGACGTATATGTTATTTTTCCTAACTCCTTTAGCTATGGTGATACCATCTTTTAGTATTTTACTACCATTTTCATCAAATAGTACTTTATACTTTTTATCACATAGTTGGCTAATACTAAGTAGATTAAATCCTAACCTATCCACATGAGCAACATTTTCAATAGTTAGGGAGTTATGAGCAATCGTACCTTTGCCAATAATTTTGCTTTTGAGATTGCTACCAAAGGTGACATTACCTCCGTCATACTCTTGGTATGATGAGAAGAGACTTTGTTGCCCGTCATGTGTCGTGAGCAACCACTATCTTTTATCCATTCATCAGGTTCCAATCCAACTTTCAAGCATACCTAAGAAGCAAATAACTCAAGCATTTGGTCCCCAATATCTCATAGGTCCATTTGGGTTAACATACCATTTATTTGATTCATGTATGGAAACGATGGGTAAGAGTTCCATGGCATGTAATATGGAGTTTGATATGGTCTAGGAAAGTTTTGATTCCAACCATTGTGTTGGTAGTTGGGTTGTACGTTGTGGTTGCTCTTAGGAAAGGGCGTTTGGCAAAAGGAGTTTTATATCGTTGTTGAGTAGTTTTTGATCTAAATTCATTTTGACAAGTCCTACTCCTGAAGTAATGGCTGGTTTTAGTTTAATACTATTATTGGTTTTCTTTGTTATTTTAACAAATTCAGTGCGGTCCGTATTGCGAACATTCATTCTGTTGAAGTACCACGGCACCATTTTGCACATTTGAGGGACGGAACCCTTATTTTGGTTCCGTCTTCGGTCTGTCTACTCTTGCAGCAATTTTGAGAATGTTCGTCCTTTTTCGGCCGTTTTATTTTGACTCTTTGGAATTAATACTTCATTAAAACCTAGCCCATTCATGTCTCCCGGTGTTTTATGAATTTTAACTATTTCATCGGCAAGAGCGATGTTCTTGTTAAACCTTTTAAATTTAGAATTGTTTTTGATTAAAACATCTTGTGTGAGCTTTAGTTTTTCTATTTCAAGTTTAAGCTCTTGACATGATTTACAATCATCGTCATTTGCTTTTCCTTTTTCTAGTCGTTTTGCTTTTCTTTTAACTCATAAACTTCATTTTCCAAAAATTCCTTTTTGGTTTTTAAAATTTATTTTTAGTTATGATTTTTAGACTTAGCTCACACAATTGATTATATTGTTTTTGCAAAGTGTCATCATCAATAGAAGAATAAGAAGAGTCGGAAAGTACCTCATTTGACTCATGTGCCATTAGAGCGATCTCTTCCTTGCTTGATTCTTCATCGTCTTCACTATCACTCCAAGCACCACTTACAAAAGCTCGTTGAGTTTTGCTTTTAGGGAGCTTGGGACATTCTCTCTATGAGGTGACTTGCATCACCACATCTAAAACATTTTCTTTCACCTTTACCCTTCTTGTCATCCCGATCTTTTCGGAATGGCTTCTTTTCTTTTCGAGGTTGTCTTACGAACTTTCCTCTTCTTCTAAAGAACTTCTTAAAATCTCTAACGGCCATGGCATATTCCTCATCTTCACTACCGGAGCAAGATTCGTCATCATCACTTGATTCAGCTTTTGCTTTTAGAGCAACGGATTTGATCTTCTCCCTTTTTTCCTTTCATGATCTCCGAATCTTTCTCCATCACCATTTCGTGTACTTTGAGGTTACCGATCAACTCGTCTAGTGACATTATTGAGAGATCTTTTGATTCCTCAATGGCGGTCACTTTAGCTCTCCATTTGGGATGGAGTGCTCTAAGAAATTTCCCGACAAAGTTCTTACTACGAAAAGATTCATCAAGTGCTTTAAGTGATGTAATAATAGTGTTAAAGCGAGCAAAGCCACAATCAATGGTTTCATCTTCAGGAATAACAAATTGTTCATATTGTTGAACAAGAAGATCAATTTTGTTATCCTTGACTTGTGAATTACCTTGATGTGTAACAATTAAAGATTCCCAAATATCTTTGGCGGTTTCACACATAAAAATTCTTTCATATTCTTTTCTAGGTAAAGCATTATAAAGCATCATTTTAGCTTCATTATTTTTAGCAACTAATTTCTTTTGTTCATCAACGGAAATATCCTTTGTTGTAGAACTAAAATCCCCTTTAACAATAATAAACCAAAGATCTATATCTTTTGATTTTACATATGTTTCAAAACGGTTTTCCAATAGATAAATCCATTGGTTTCAAAGAGTGGTGGTCTTTGCATAGATTGCCCTTCTTTAAAGTTTTCGAATCCATGGATCGTTTCAAGTTTATAAAATACAAGTTATTTTAGAAATTCTTGAGCAACGAGGCTCTGGTACCAATTGTAGAAAACTAGAAGGGGGTTGAATAGTTTACCAATTAAAAACTTTGTTTTGAAACTTATTGTAAGATCAATTGATATTGATCTTAGATATGTTAATGAAATATGCAAGCAATATGTAAGGAGTAAATAAGGAAAGAAATGATCAAACCACAACAAGTTGTTTATAGTGGTTCGGTCTACAAGGACTCTTTTTCCTTGCCCTACTCCACTCCTCGAGTCTCACACTCGCGAGTTTAACTTCACTAGTCAACAAGCTCCTTTCACCGGCGGAGAAAACCTTTACACTTCGCTTACACTATTTCCGACACTAAGCTAGATGTCGAGTTCTTTCCAAGGGTACAACCACTCCCACACACAATGTATTTTGAGGACTAAAATACTAACCACTCACACTCACAAGATTATGATGGTTTAATACAACAATGAAGTATGAATCAACACAAGATCATACAACACTAAACAAACAAGACTTCCAACTTCTCGTTTGAAGCTTGAATGTGACTTGATCTTCTTTGCTACAAAAGAGATCACTAATATGATATGGAACTGAGTTAGAAAGGTTATAGAGAAGATATGTATGAGAGTATGTTAGAAAGGGATGAAAAACTACTTGGCTTGGCATTGCTATTTGTAGCCAAAATGGACAGAGGCGTCCGGACGCGGAACCCTTAAAAGGGTTCCGCGTGTACCATTTTTTGGTACCCCGGTCGGACAGTCAAGATATCAAATCTTTGCTAAAGTCAACTCTATCTAAGTGAGATTGTGCAAGATATGAAGAGTACAAATCCACACAAAATATCTAATGAAATCTTCCAATGATTTCCATGATGCATCACATGATGTCATATGTTGTATTTCTATTTTTAGAAATATGCAAGTACTTAAGTAGTGTTTGGTTTTAAGAACCTAACACATTCTAAAAACTACTATCATACATAATGATTAGAGTCATATCAAGATGTTACTAATCATAAATGTAAATGCTTGAATGATGAATATATTGTTTGAAAAAGCTTGTTTTAATATCTATTAAACTTGACAAGCTTTAAGCTTTTATACAAATTAAATTTACTTTTGTCGTTAACAAAACTTAGGTAAAGATCAAAAATATAAATAACGTTTAATGACGATATTTGTATTAACCAA
>OU343224.1:156270382-156361092 GCA_910596185.1 Chrysanthemum makinoi
CTTGACCTAATCCTTAAAATTAAAGTAAAAATCACTTTTTATAAGCACAGAAATATCAATTGAAGTAATACTTGTTGGAGCAAAGAAGCTTGTTGTTGTTGGCGTATATGGTCGGATGGCCCACGCTGAACGAACAAACATTATTAATGTCGAATGGCCTACGCCGAACGAACAAACATTATTAATGTCGAATGGCCTATGCCGAGTCACCCTAGTCGAATGGCTTATGCCGAACCAGAGCCATGAAAACATACCAAGTCGGAAACAAGCCCAGAGATCCGGACCACCTTGCAACCAAAAAAGTAAGAAATAATATATGGGAACGCGAGACTGACTCGAGCAGGTCTCATAAAAGGAAACATTGCAGATTCTCGCCTAAATGTGTCGCTATCACTAGATAAGAACAATGAAGTCCACCTATATAAAGAGAACACATACTATTCTCAAGGGCAGGTTTTCATATATACATCTTACCTTTCTGTACTTTCTCTCTCTATATATGTCATTTTATCATCTCATATCTTTACATATCACAGATTATACACACCACATTCATAAATATATACTTAAAAATCCTCTACATACGAGGTTCTGACTTGATCATCGGAGGGTGGTTCCCGGGGCTTCGGCCTCGGGTCCTCTTCTAACGAGTTCTTTCATGTTTGTAGCATACGTGGAAGCCGTCAAGACCTACCCGACGAAAATATGCTTCAACATTTTGACTGATATGAAAATGATACTTAGTGAGTGCTTCGGATTGCTTCAAAAAATGTACTTATAAGCTGCGTAAAAGTAAGTACTTTTAGAACAATGTTTGAGTTTGCTTATTTTGTAAAAGTTGCAATAATAATTGAAAATGGTCGTTGCTAGTCGTAACCTTAAAATGGGTACATGAGCTTTTCATTGTCAGGTCTAACTTCAACTCAATGAAGCCTGGTTTAGAGCAAAGTTGTTTCAAATATGCCATATAACTCTAAAAAAACTAATGACATCAGATGGTGACTTTGACTCCTAAAGTCAAATATACTCGTTTAAAATTTCATATTCATTAATATTCGTTTACTTACTCTAGTTCCCATTAACTTTCTTATCCATTTCATTAGTTGGTGGTATTGTTATCGAAAGACTATAAGGATCATTCTTGCGCATTTTGTTACAACCCATAATCACAACTGCACCAAGTACCCTGTGCCAACATTCCTTATTAGTTATTTATCAACCTAATTTAAGGGCATTGTTTGTATTTTGTAAAGTAGGCAGCTCTTGGTGCAGTTGTGATTGTTGTTGGGCTATACTTGGTGATATGGGGCAAGAACAAGGATGTAAACCAGTCTGATACTAAAGGTGAAGGTGATCAGTTTCCATCGGCTAATCCACAAACACCACTAACTAATGAAATGGGCAAGAATGATCCTGATAGTCTTACACCATAGACCATAGTCACAAGTCCAGCATCCCAATATAATCTCCAGGCTGCGGTATCTCCCTTTCAGAAAATACGGTCACCATTCCATTTGGCCTAGATGCAAATTATCTCCATTTGGCCGAAAGTCTAAAAAACAATTAAATTCTATCGTTATAGTCTCTTACATTGCCCCATAAACCTAAATTGTAGAGAATCGTTAGCCATAAAGAAAATGTTCCAAAATCATAAAAAAAACATTTGAACTCTATCATCATAACCTCTTACGCTTCCATATGAACATAGACTCTATAGAATCAATAACCATTTTGACATACTAGCCTTTAAAAAACATTAAGTATCTAAAAATACTTTACATCATATCACAAAACACCTATGTTGACAAATTATACAGATTGCATGTCAAAGTCTAACAAACAAAAACACAAATCATAAATACACTAACAACATAACACAAAAACTAAATACCCAAAATATTATACATAAATCAAAATGACCAAAACTAAAATATATAAAAAATAACAGAAACCCTAGTTGAAACATTCTTCAGCAGCGCGTGGCGGCCCGTTTAGCGGCCGATGGAGGTGATTCAAGTTGGATTATGTTCAGAATTGAAAACCTAATAGAATGGTGCTAACTGCGCCAGTTAACTCCAAACGCTTTAGAAGTTATAGCCACAAACAGTACGCGAGTATGGTTTTGGCCGAAAATTGCAAAGAAAAAAATGGAACGGATAAATGGTGGTGGCAAGGGTTTGACGAGAGTTGCAAAGGGGAGGCGGCTCAACGTATCTACCTACGTCTAAGGATCTGACCTACTCCCACACTATGTTGAATGTAGAAACCCCGTCGACGATACATTGCTACGTAATGAAACCCTAATGGACCTAAACCCACAATTGAGCTTGGACCATATCTATCCTCTAATACTCCCCTGTAGTCCGAGCGGTGAAATCATGAAAGCTCGGGCTGGAGTAGTAAATTAAATAAAAAATATTAACGCAATAAAAACATAGTTTTTGATGAAGCATTCAAGCAACAAGCGGAAGCAATTTTTCAAGGAGCAGTAAAGGCAAATAAACGCAATAGCAAGAACAAATAAGATATTTGTTAATGAAGACATCACACAGCAAGCGGAGATTAATCTTCACCATGCAGCAAGAGAAAAAGCAAAAGCAGAATAAAGAAACAAAAAATAAAAGCAAGATTAGTTTTTTTTTTTGTTTTTTTATTTTTTATTATTTTTTTATTTTTTATTTTTTTTGGAAAGGGGTAAATGGTTGCGGCTAGCTGCTCAACTTAGCTACCTAGGTCTGAGGATCATACCCGCTTCGATACCATGTAAGACAATGAAACTCCGCATGTGATACGTTTTATTGATACAATGAAACCCTAATGTACCAAACCCACAATCGGGCTTGGGCCGTGTTTATTCTCTAATACTCCTCCGCAATCCGAGCAACGAAATTGCGAAAGATCGAGCCCATCTGTGGGTTTGGGTCTTATAATCTATTGCCTAATAGTTTTGAAATGTTCATGACTCGTATTGTGTTTTCATTAACCTCTAAATCGTTAATGTAATTATTGAAACTTGACATTTCCGTGTTTTATTGTTATTATAGTGATTGAAGTTTAAATTTACATTTTTCGTGAGGATATCAATTGTATTTATCTTCAATGTTGAGTAAAAGTGTAAAATAGTTTGACTCACTAACCCTGTAAACCATGTTAGCAAAAAATGAGAAATTGGTAGAATTTAATGATTAGAATCCGATCTTAAAATCCCGATTTTGGCAAAACAAAATCCCGATCTTGATCTTGACAGTCTTGATTTTAACCATCATTATCACAAAATTCTTATGCCTTGATAAAAATTAGCAAGGGCAGCCACCATGCAGCTTTTTATACAACAAATACATGAGAAATACATGGTCGAAGATTGGGAGTCGGTTCTGAAACGCAAACATAAAACAGATGGAGTACTTGATATGAAAAGCCGAAATGTTCTATATAAAAGTATAGACTATGTATAATGTAATCGAGATTAATGAATTATATCCTGATTGTAATTTAACTAACACATATAATGAAATTAAGATTAAAAATTAATGAAAATTGTAGCAGTAGTGAAAGAAAACGTACCAGCGATGTGAGGGACAATAGTGTGTTAGTTATAGGGTTTTAGGCAAGTGATAAGCTCGACTCAATACATATGGACCCACCTTAAAGCCCAGTGCTTCTTCATGGGTTGATATCTAGCCCAAAACCTAGAGACTAGATAAATAAACTTATACAAGAGATAATAGAATTTCTTAACCAGTCTAACCGAGTCAGATTTAAATCCTTATGCCGATGTGAGATCATGAGTGTGATAGAACCTTAGTTTCTTGTTATTAGTGTCTTTATTTGGAGGCTTTAACACAAAGCAACTTGCATGGTCGAGTTGATTAGGGTTATATAGCTAGACCTGATATAACTATATATGTTATGAGTTCGGAATTTGGTAACTATATATGTTTTCTTCTTAAACTGAGTGTCTTTTATGTATGAGCACAATTACTTGGGGACGGAGGACATAGAACCACAATAAGCAATCCCAAACACCCTCTTGATTCTTTAGCTGGTTTGTATGGTCTATGGGCTTAATTTCATTCTTAACACCTTATTTTTAGCTTTATGACTAGCATGGACTTGTTTTCTGACATTACAAGCATCACAAAAATGATGTTCGTATTTTAGTTTAGGTAGGTTTCTTACAAGCTCTTTGGATGATAGCAATTGAAGAAGTTGCATATTGGCGTGACCCAATTTTCGATGCCATAAGTTCAAAGTATCATCCATAGAGGTGAGACAAAGTTTATCTCTTGGATCGTTTATGATTTTAATAACGTAGCGCCATGTTTTCTAATACCTCTTTCTATAGTAATACCATTTTTCAAGATTTTACTATCGATTTGGCTAAAGAGAACGTTGCATTTTTTATCACATATTTGACCTATACTTAGTAGATTAAAGTTTAGGTTTTCTACGTGACACACGTCATTAATGGTTAGAGAATTGTGAGAGATTGTACATTTTTCAATGATTTTTATTTTACTATCGCCGAACACCACATTTCCTCCGTTAAAGGATTAGTATGTGGAGAACAACGCTTTATTACCGGTCATATGCCTTGTGCACCCGCTATCCTTGATTCATTCATCCGGATCCAAGTCAACCTTTAGGCACACCTAAGACAACAAACAACTCAAAATTTTGGTCCCTATTTGTTCATGGTTTCATTGGTGTTATACAATTCATTCATATGAGGCATATATGAAAATGGTGTAAACGCATTCTAAGGTACGTAATTTTGAAATGGAAAATCATTTTGTGAGTTACGATTCCAGCCCATTTGATGATGGTTACTTCTAGGAAAAACATTATTTGACCTTTTTATCGTCTTGTTAGGTTTAGAAAACAATGGGGGTTTGCTTTTCATTAAACCATGACCTTGTTTTAAAGAGGGTGGTTGTTTGGCATTCCTAACAGTAGCATGTGGTGGTTTCTTTTTGTTAACGACAACAAATTCGGTTCTAGAAGAGATGGTTGCGTTATTTTTAGCTTTTACTGCTGCAGATGCCCGGATACCTTCTTTTTCACTAGTCGAATTGCTTTTCAAAGGATCCTCCGGATCCGGCACATCAGCAGCTGTTTTTCAGTTGCTTTAACAAATTGTGTTTCCTTAATTTTGCTAGTTGACGCAATATGTTCCTGGATATCTAGACCATTTTGATTATTACATGTTTTAACACTATCAAGTATTGCATCAAGGTAATTTGTGCTAGTCTAGCAACTTTAGAATCAAGATGATCAACCATAGTTTGAAGTTCTACACAAAACTTGCATTCACTACTTATTTCCTTTCTTTTTTCTAGCATCTTTAATTTTTCTTTTAGTTCAAAAACTTCTTTTTCTAAAAGTCTATTTTTATTTTTCAAAAGTTTATTTTTGTTTATTACCTTGAGTCTAATTTTGCAAAGCTTGTTATATTCTAGGTGTAATGACTCATCATCTACAGATGAACTACTATAGTATAGAGAGTCGGAACATACCTTGTTGGAGTCCTTGGCCATAAGACAAATTTCTTCCTTATCTTTTTCACTCATTCCCCATGATTCGATTACGAACGCCTTTTGTTCGTCGTGTTTAGGACATTCATTAATGAAGTGATTTGGATCCCCACACTTAAAACATTTGCGCTTATCCTTTACTTTCTTATCGTCTTTGCTTTTCCGCAAACCTTTCTTGTCATCATAGGGTTGCTTGACATATCTTCCTTTTCTTCTAAATAATTTCTTGAAGTCTCGTACAGCCATTGCATATTCCTCGTCTTCACTCTCCGAGGACGAGGTTTCTTCATCACTAGAGACTTTCTTAGCTTTTAAAGCAAGAGATTTATATTTCTCTTTCTTTTCCTGCGAGACCTCGGAGTCTTTAGCGAGTACAAGCTCATAGACTTTTAAGTTGCCTATAAGTTCATCGAGAGTGAGGATCGACAAATCTTTGGATTCTTCAATGGCCGTTACCTTCGGTCTCCACTTTGATGGAAGCCCCATTAGAAATCTCCTGACATGATTACGACTAGAAAAAGACTCATCAAGTGCTTGTAGTAAAGTAATAATAGTGTTAAAACTAGCAAAGGCATTATCAATACTATCATCATCCAATATTGAAAATTATTCATATTGTTGAACAAATAAATCAATTTTGTTATTTTTCACTTGTTGGTTTCCTTGGTGTGTTACAACCAAAGAGTTTCAAATTTCTTTTTCGGTAAGACATTGTATAAAACCATTTTTGCCTCACTATTTTTGGAAAGCTTTTTCTTTTGGTCGTCAGTGAGACGATCATGAGAAATATTTTCTTCTTTACCGGTTTTATCATCTTTTATGGTTGCTTGAAAATCACCTTCAACAATAATATACCAAAGATCAACATCTTTAGATTTCACATAAGTTTCAATTCTATTTTCCAATAAATAAAACTATTAGTTTCAAGTAGCGGAGGTCGTTGTATGGATTGCCATTCTTTATAGTTTTCAAAAAACCATTTTGATCGAAAACTTTTTTAAAATACAATTTAGTTTAAAACTTTTTGAAAACCTTGCTCTTGATGTCAATTGTGAAAAATTAGAAGGGGAGGGGGTTGAATAGTTTTACCAATTTTAATTTAAGTTTTAAAGATTCAAATTCAGTCTTATGTGAATTCTTGTGAATGAATAGATAGTACCAAATGTGACAACCCGTACTTTCAGGTCATTTCTCGAAACGATTTGTGCTTCACTATTTCAACATTTATCGTAAACTTGGTTTACGTGTTCCAAATTCGCGTAACCTTAAAGGTTTAGCGGCGAATTCATGATCATAACATCACGTACATTTCATATGGACTAAGATTAGTCTACATTTCATTTGCATCATTTGCATCACATTAATTCATTCATGACATTGCATTTTACATTTAACGCGTGAGTTATTATTTTGAACATTTAATCCGTTACTTTCAAAAATGATCCCGACATATTTTTATACTTACATTTAGTTGTAAAAACTATATTTTGAGTTTACATAGTGTTTTAAATTTATTTCGTACATAAATCGTTAAAGGTAAATTATTACGACGTTTTTCTTAAAAACTATACGATAACTAGTTTATCACTCAAATTTCACAAGGAATGTATTTTTACAATTTTTATTATCTCATTACATTCTATTTTGATCTATTAAAAACCTACTTGTACCAAAAAGTTTCCATTTACCTTACAAGTTACATTTTCCTACAAATTTACTTACACTTTCCTACAAATTATTCAAGTAAATGTTATACACAACATTTTATAAAAAAAAAAATATATATATTTTACCAAATCCCTCCCCCTTGGCCGACCAAGGGGAGGGTGGTAATAAATGTTGGCATGACTTCTTTGATTGTTAAGATTTTTACTCAATACATAAGTCTTACACTTCATTATTCTACCTCATTCATGTATCTCATTCACTCTATTATTATCTAGTGTTAGAAAAACATTTCTTCTCTCCTTGTTGCTCCATCAAAACCGGCCATCAAGGGTGATCAAGGAATCATCACAAATTTTCTCAAGTTCAAGTTATTAACAATCTAGTTTATACTCTTTATATGGTTTTGAAATAAAAACCAAGAGTATTTAAGATAATCCTTGTTACTTTCACCTCATCATAATCACTTGTAAGCTTGATTTTTTTCATTTTTATGTTTCCTTTTCATTTTCATATTCATCTTTTTCATTTTTGGAGCAACATGCAAGACATATGTGATTTATACCATTTTTACATGATTTTAGAGTATATATATATATATTTGGTCATCCTATAATTATCCCCTTGGTATTGGTTGGTCTTGATGATGTCTAGGAACCCATGACACCCTAAGAAGGTGTATGGTAGGATTAGATTAGTTTTGGAGTTGATTTGAAGGGATTAGAATAGGTTTTGTCCGAGAAAAACTATTTTCGATAAGTATATATTGTGTTCTGTCCTTGTTTTGATTTTCTGGAAAATCCGACAGTAGGCACGACTTTTTGGCCATGATATTTAGAAAATATACTTGAAAACGAATCCGTGGCCCTTAGCGGAATAAAACGGAGTTATAACGAGAAAGTTATGGATTTTACAAGTTTGATGACGAAAATTATAGTTTTCGAAATTTCAGCATCTTTGTTTTACATTGTTCGGGTCAAAAAGCCTTGCCAGCTTCACAAATTATTTCGACTTGTCAAAATATATTAGTATACTTTGATCTGAAGCTAAGGACATATAAAACGTAAAACGGATTTGAAACGACAAAGATATGCACTTTTTCATAAACTTGCCGTAACTAATTTTCTGCACACAATTAGCCAAAACCACCATCTTTAACCCTTATTATCTTTATGTTCGAGACCATTTGGACGAAAACTCCGAAGAAACTTTTAGATATCGATACAAACTTTCCAAAACAGTCGAGTTCGTTCTCTAACGATCGACGTACACTGTTTTACGACTAGTTTTCCAAAGCCATTTTGTTAATTTCATGATTTTTCCGACGACATTGTTTTGCGACGAAAAGTGGTAATTTCTCTAAAAATCATAATAAAACCATTGTAGGATGACATTTTGACGTAAAAACATGTAAGGTGATTTTTGAAGGGTCATGACGTCAAACGAGTATTTTTTCGAACGGTAATATTTTTTCAAAACCCAAAATGGTATAAATAACATATAAATGCATGCATAGCATTACATTGCAACTCATTACATGTCATATCGTTCATCATAGGTCAAGATTTACGTATCACGTTACATCTCGGTGTACTCACTTTTGTCTTCGCATCATTCCACCAAGTGAGTTCGTAGCCCCTACTTTTACTTGTTTTCATAACTGTTTTGGGGGAGATACATGCTCAAATTATTTTCATTCAAATTATTTGCAAACTACATGTTTATCTAAAGAATTGCTAGTCATCTGAAATACATTATTGCCATACTTAGAATTTCCATATTATATTCATTGGTCTAACGGTCTTGGTATATTCATTGGTCTAACGGTCTTGGTATATTCATTGGTCTAACGGACTTGGTATATTCATTGGTCTAACGGTCTTGGTATATTCATTGGTCTAACGGTCTTGGTATATTCATTGGTCTAACGGACTTGGTATAATATTGATCTAACGGACTTGGTATACGATTATGGACTAACGGTCTTGGAACGATTTGAACATACACTATACATTCTGGCAGTGGGTTGTGAACACACAGGTTGCAAGTTTTGTATGGGCGGGACTTGGGCGAGTGGATTTACAATGCCTTTCTTTATAAACGATTTCGATACATTGAGTCATGCACTATTTTGTGAATTCATCTGACGATGTGTGCTTGAACATAAACTATATACATTTTGGCAGTGGGTTGTGAACACACAGGTTGCAAGTTTTGTATGGGCGGGACTTGGAACTGAGTGGATTTACAATGCCTTTGCTACATAAACGATTTTGAAAGGCTTTACATTTCAACTCAAACTCTATGAACTCACTCAACCTTTGTGTGGACACTTTTTAGCATGTTTTATCTAGGTATCTAAGGCATTCACTTCATGGCATGCATTTGGACACATCATGGAGTCGCAGTGACGACGCGTCTCTGGGTTTTACGTACTTTAAAACATCGTTTGAATTGTAACAAACTTATTTCCGCACAAGTTGATTTTCATTTGGGACCTATACTTTGTAAACTCCGATTATTTTATTAAATCAAACGATGTATTTTCCAAACGACACTTTAGGTCGTTCAATATAACTGTGATTGTGATGCTATGACAGTCAATCCCCAGGATTCTATTCCGCTGCAAAACAGTAATTTGGGGTGTGATGATTGGCATCAGATTCGTTATAGAGAACTAGGTTGCATCATTGACCCTAGACTATAACTACATTATCATAGCATCTCATCATTTCATCATAAGTGCATGTTCACTTTTCATGCGATTTATACGTACATTTTTCGAGTTATTTACTTTCATTCACATCGATTGTCACATGGATGCCTTTAATTACCCATCCTATTATCTCTTCCTCATACTCTAACGTGGAGAATTCCTTGTCATTCCCTATCACAATTTTTTTTTATATCAGCTGATTCATTATCGATAACGACGAATGCCGAGATGAACCTTTAAAGGGGGCGAAGTCACTCTCACTCCTTTGTTTCACCACTAATATGTCGAGTTACACTTTATTCACACTAAGTTACTAAACCATTATACATTTGAAACACTTACGACACATCATAACCCATTTCAGTAGAGAACCGTCGATCATTTTGAAAGATAACCTCAAACTTATCATTCTTATCACATTTCTTTGGAGCGTTTATTAACACCGGATTTTGCTACTTCTCACATTTCCTCTTGTTTTGAAGAAGATATGGCACCAAGAAAGCAATTTGAAATGACACAATGGCTATTCAAAAGTTGGTGAATGATAGCATAGCCGATGCTCTAAAAATGAAAGGAAACGGTGGCTGCTGCTGCTTAGAGACGCGCGGCTTCTTCTTTGTAGCCGCAAGGCTTCTTCTTCTCTGGAAATGCAGGAGGATCCGGTTAAGATGTTCTTACAAGGATTTTAAAGTGGAGATCCCACCAAGTTTAAAGGGATTTGAAGGAGCCTTTGCCATGGTGCGATGGTTCGAGAAATGGAGTCCGTGTTTTTTTGTGTAATTGCCGGATGATAGTAAGGTCAAGTTTGCTACAAGTACACTACTCGATGGAGCATTGTCGTGGTGGAACTCATATGCTCAACCAATGGGAATGGAGAATGCTTTCAAGCTTACTTGGGAGCAATTTAAAGGTTTGGTAACAAAGAAGTTTTGCCAGCGTCTGACGAGAGGTGAAGAAGTTGGAGACAGAATTCTATGAACTAATGACAATTGGGTATGATATTGACTTACATTCGAGATTCCAAGAATTGACCGTGTTATGCCCATCTATGGTTTCGAATAATGAGAAGCTACTGGAGGCTTTCATTGAAGGACTTCCCGAGATTATTCAAGGCGGTGACTTCTTGACCATAAACGATTGAGGAAGCTATTATTTGTCTCGAGCTCATGGCACAAGTAGTAAGAGGGGCAACACCACAAACATCAACGTAACAACAATACCAACACCGCACCAACTACAACAATAACCAAAACAACAACAACAACGACGATAACCAACTCAACAACAACAAAAGAAAATGGGAAAATGACCAAGGAGGTTACAATAACAACAACCAAAACCGTAACACTAACCATCGTCAACAACAGAATAGAGGCAAGAACGCAATGGTTTATGTTGCTGCACAATAGAAGAAGGTTATCTGGAACCTACCCACTATGTAATCGATGTAAGTATCATCACACGGGACTTTGTCCTGTTAGTGTTACAAGTGTCAAAAACTAGGACACAATGCCAGGAATTGTAGAGGCAAGACCATAGTTACGTGCTTCGGATGTGGGGAGCAAGGACACTATCGAAGTCAATGTCCTCAAAACCAAGGTCAACAAGTCGAAGGTGCTCATGGGAATGTATATATGTTAGAAGGAGGAGGAGGAGCTCGTCAAGGTATCAACGAAGCGGAAGACTGAAGAAGTTCGGAAACTAACAGTCTTATTTCTCCTTATGTACTAAGTCGTACCAAGTTTATGTCTAATCATCGTATCCGAAACTTTATAACTTAAAGATGTACTACTTTTGCTAAACCACCCGTTGTAACATATTCTCATCTATCGTACTTTATTTTCTTTCCGATTTGTTATCATTTACGAGGATTTTAATTCTTTTTACTTTATCGATCATTTTAACGACACTTCTCCATGTCTTCTCTCCTCGATGTTCATCACAATTTTTACACCGGTTGACTTAACACCAAATATCATATGAGTCGATTAGTCCAAGCATTGCATAGTTACTCCTAAATTATACATAGCCTGATCACCTATGTCTAATTCAGGAAGAATCATGCGATGAAGGGAGTAGTAGTCTCATATGAGTAAGCAATTCCGTAATCGAGCCAAATTTTCAAAATATTTTCTTCAAACCACTTGTTTCCAGTTTGATCCCCGTGACAGTTCTTGTTTGATGAGTTGCAAAGATCGAGCTAGAAACAAGTTGTTACCTAAACCGATTTAGCCTAATCTCATGACAGTTCTTGTTTGATGAGTTTTGAGATTAAGTAAAAAGGTTACCAAAAGTCTTTTGAGGGTTTTGCTCGAGAATGGGAAGGCTTGCCTCATCAAACCCAAAACCCGAGAGACCAACAGCGACTGAATTCAGGGACTGAATTCCTTTTGATGGCGAATGTGACAACCCGTACTTTCGGTCATTTCGAAACGATTTGTGCTTCACTATTTCAACATTTATAAAAACTTGGTTTACGTGTTCCAAATTCGCGTAACCTTAAAGGTTTAGCGGCTAATTCATGATCATAACATCACATGCATTTCATATGGACTAAGATTAGTCTACATTTCATTTGCATCATTTGCATCACATTAATTCATTCATGACATTGCATTTTACATTTAACGCGTGAGTTATTATTTTGAACATTTAATCCGTTACTTTCAAAAATGATCCCGACATATTTTTATACTTACATTTAGTTGTAAAAACTATATTTTGAGTTTACATAGTGTTTTAAATTTATTTCGTACATAAATCGTTAAAGGTAAATTATTACGACGTTTTTCTTAAAAACTATACGATAACTATTTTATCACTCAAATTTCACAAGGAATGTATTTTTACAATTTTTATTATCTCATTACATTCTATTTTGATCTATTAAAAACCTACTTGTACCAAAAAGTTTCCATTTACCTTACAAGTTACATTTTCCTACAAATTTACTTACACTTTCCTACAAATTATTCAAGTAAATGTTATACACAACATTTTATAAAAAAAAATATATATATTTTACCAAATCCCTCCCCCTTGGCCGACCAAGGGGAGGGTGGTAATAAATGTTGGCATGACTTCTTTGATTGTTAAGATTTTTACTCAATACATAAGTCTTACACTTCATTATTTTACCTCATTCATGTATCTCATTCACTCTATTATTATCTAGTGTTAGAAAAACATTTCTTCTCTCCTTGTTGCTCCATCAAAACCGCCATCAAGGGGTGATCAAGGAATCATCACAAATTTTCTCAAGTTCAAGTTATTAACAATCTAGTTTATACTCTTTATATGGTTTTGAAATAAAAACCAAGAGTATTTAAGATAATCCTTGTTACTTTCACCTCATCATAATCACTTGTAAGCATGATTTTTTCATTTTTGTGTTTCCTTTCATTTTCATATTCATCTTTTCATTTTGGAGCAACATGCAAGACATATGTGATTTATACCATTTTTACATGATTTTAGAGTATATATATATATATTTGGTCATCCTATAATTATCCCCTTGGTATTGGTTGGTCTTGATGATGTCTAGGAACCCATGACACCCTAAGAAGGTGTATGGTAGGATTAGATTAATTTTGGAGTTGATTTGAAGGGATTAGAATAGGTTTTGTCCGAGAAAAACTATTTTCGATAAGTATATATTGTGTTCTGTCCTTGTTTTGATTTTCTGGAAAATCCGACAGTAGGCACGACTTTTTGGCCATGATATTTAGAAAATATACTTTAAAACGAATCCGTGGCCGCTTGAACGGATTAAAACGGAGTTATAACGAGAAAGTTATGGATTTTACAAGTTTGACGCAAAGAAAATTATAGTTTTCTGAAGCATGCTGTTTTTACATTGTTCGGGTAAAAAACGAGCCTTAAGCTTCACAAATTATTTCGACTTGTCAAAAATATATTAGTATACTTTGATACGAATCTAAGGACGTATAAAAGCAGAAAACGGATTTGAAACGACAAAGATATGCACTTTTTCATAAACTTGCCGTAACTAATTTTCTGCACACAATTAGCCAAAACCACCATCTTTAACCCTTATTATCTTTATGTTCGAGACCTTTTGGACGAAACTCCTGAACTGAAACTTTTAGATATCGATACAAACTTAAAACAGTGAGTTCGTTCTCTAACGATCGACGATACCTTTGTTACTACGACTAGTTTTCCAAAGCCATTTTTGTTAATTTCATGATTTTTCCGACGACATTGTTTTGCGACGAAAAGTGGTAATTTCTCTAAAAATCATAATAAAACCATTGTAGGATGACATTTTGACGTAAAAACATGTAAGGTGATTTTTGAAGGGTCATGACGTCAAACGAGTATTTTTCGACGACGAGTAATATTTTCAAAACCAGTAAATGGTATAAATAACATACGAAATGCATGCATAGCATTACATTGCAACTCATTACATGTCATATCGTTCATCATAGGTCAAGATTTATTATCACGTTACATCTCGGTGTACTCACTTTTGTCTTCGCATCATTCCACCAAGTGAGTTCGTAGCCCCTACTTTTACTTGTTTTCATAACTGTTTTGGGGGAGATACATGCTCAATTATTTTCATTACATTCATGATTATTTGCAAACTACATGTTTATCTAAACTGAATGCTAGTCATCTGATAACATTATTGCCATACTTAGAATTTCCATATTATATTCATTGGTCTAATGGTCTTGGTATATTCATTGGTCTAACGGTCTTGGTATATTCATTGGTCTAACGGTCTTGGTATATTCATTGGTCTAACGGTCTTGGTATATTCATTGGTCTAACGGTCTTGGTATATTCATTGGTCTAACGGACTTGGTATAATATTGATCTAACGGACTTGGTATACGATTATGGACTAACGGTCTTGGAACGATTTGAACATACACTATACATTCTGGCAGTGGGTTGTGAACACACAGGTTGCAAGTTTTGTATGGGCGGGACTTGGAACTGAGTGGATTTACAATGCCTTTGCTGCATAAACGATTTCGATACATTGAGTCATGCACTATTTTGTGAATTCATCTGACGATGTGTGCTTGAACATAAACTATATACATTTTGGCAGTGGGTTGTGAACACACAGGTTGCAAGTTTTGTATGGGCGGGACTTGGAACTGAGTGGATTTACAATGCCTTTGCTACATAAACGATTTTGAAAGGCTTTACATTTCAACTCAAACTCTATGAACTCACTCAACCTTTGTGTTGACACTTTTTAGCATGTTTTATCTCAGGTATCTAAGGCATTCACTTCATGGCATGCATTTGGACACATCATGGAGTCGTGGTGACGACGCGTCTCACCTGGGTTTTACGTACTTTAAAACATCGTTTGAATTGTAACAAACTTATTTCCGCACAAGTTGATTTTCATTTGGGACCTACTTTGTAAACTCTGATTATTTTATTAAATCAAACGATGTATTTTCCAAACGACACTTTAGGTCGTTCAATATAACTGTGATTGTGATGCTATGACAGTCAATCCTCAGGAATTCCATTCCGCTGCAAAACAGGTAATTTGGGGGTGTGACACCAAACAATAAATAAAGTAAGTAAAGAATGCAAGTAAAGTAAGAGATAGAAAGTAGCGACACACGTGATTTATAGTGGTTCGGCTACAAAGACACCTTCCTTGCCCTACTCTACTCCCCGAGTACCCCACTCGAGAGTTCAAGCACTATGTCTCAACAAGCTTCTTCAAATCGGCGAAGAAGCCTCACAATCAATGTCACTTTTTCTTTTTTACAAAGCTAGATACCGAGTTCTTCCACGAGGTAGAACCAAACCTTTACACAACTATTACACAACAAATGTGAAATATGAAATACAAGATATGCTACTGAAATCTTGTGGATGGACAAATCAATCAAGGACCCTTTGCTTGGATGACTTATAGAGTAACGTGATCTCGCCTTCGTGAATAACCTAAAAGAGAATCACAACAAAAGAGAGAAGAACTACATAAAAAAGTGTGAAACATGTATAAAGACGTGTGTAAAACCGCGTATAAAGCGTGTGTAAAAACGTATATAAAAAAGTGTGTAAAAATGTGTAAAAAACCATGTATAAAAACATGTATAAAGACGTGTATAAAAACATGTATAAAAACTTATATAAAAACATATATAAGAACGTTTATAAAAGCGTGTATAAAAACGTATGTAAAACCGCGCATAAAACCATGTATAAAAACGTGCGTAAAACCAGGTATAAAAACGTGCGTAAAACCACGTATAAAAAAGTGCGTAAAACCACGTATAAAAACGTATATATAGACATGCATAAAAATATATACAAAAAACGTGTATAAAAACGTATATAAAAACGTGTATAAAATGTGTTTAAAAACGTGTATAAAAACGTTTATAAAACCGCGTATATAAACGTGTATAAAACCGTGTAGAAAAGAGTTATTTTTAAGAAAACTAAATTTTAAGTTAATTAGAAACAGCCGTTAATATAATGGACTAACGTTATAAACAATCGTTAAGACGAAACTTGCAATTTAGGCCTAACCACAAGCACAATTTATATAATTACTTTAACAAAAAACCTCGTCAAATATTAAGATAGATGGAATTAGCAAGTTCGATACATTTATTAAAAAAAATAATAATGCAAAACTCAGTAAAAAATAACATCTTGAATCTATTTAAAAGTCATTATCCTTTCCAAAAAATCAATAACTTCACATTCACAATCTTTAAAAAACAATCCCCAAGTTAAAAAACACTTTTAGACTATTCTACATATCATGACCGGAGTTTGGTTCAATAAAGATCAAAGAAAAACTAAAGATCAAATGAACTATTCTCAACCATTCATTTTTTCATCAAAACAATAAAATAAATTTTCACCTTCATTTTTAAAAACTACATATCTCACAAACCATTGATCGTTATACGAAACTAATCATACCATCACGACAAGCATAAAATTACCTTTAATTTGATATCCCACATCATATACTTTTGACGAAATTTTTTTTTTCGACTTTTTTGTGGGTTTAGGTTTTACGGTTATGGTTTAGGTTTTTAGGGTTTAGGGGTTTGATTTTTTTGGGTTAAGCTTTTTAGGGGTTAAGGGTTTAGCGGATAGGGTTTAGGTTTTTTTGGTTAGCGGTTAGGGTTTTAGGGGTTTAGGGTTTTTAGGGTTTAGGATTTTTAGGGTTTAGGGGTTTAGGGTTTAGGGTTTAGGATTTTGGGATTTAGGGGTTTTTATGGTTTAGGGGTTAGGGTTTTTAGGGTTTAGGGTTTGTAGTTTAGGGGTTGTGTTAACACAAAAGAGTATTTTTAAATTTTTTATTTATAGCGTAATATATGAAACCATAAAACGATAAAAATAAGTTCGTCGAAAGTATCTGATATTGGATCTCTATGAAAGATAATTTTATTCTTGTCGCAATGGTATAATTAGTTTTATCTAACTATTAACGGTTTATAAGATATTTACTATTTAAATATAAGGGTGAAAGTGAATTTAATTAATTTAATTAAAAATGAGTGGTTGAGATTAATTCATTTGATATTTAGTTTTTATGTGATCTTTATTTATCTCACCCCATCATGACCGTTGATTATTGGTAGAAGACATCCGGTCGGGTCGGGTCGGGTCAAAAACCCCCAAAAATCCCACATGCGTCTTCACCTCCTCTGCCTATAAAACCTAACTCAAGACTGAAAAGTCCCCCATCAAGCAAATTCACAGACCCCCTAATTTCACTCTAAAAACAAACACACACACACTGAATTCACCTTCAATTTCACATAGTTAATTAAAAGGTGCGTATATATCAATCCTTCAGCTTAATCATCATCTAGATAACTTAATCATTAATCGGTATATAAATTTATAAACTTGACTGGATTGAAGTTAATTAGTTACGATGATGATACGTGTTTTTGGAACCCTAGATCTAGATATAATCGATTGAAATGAATTTGACCTAATTTGTTCGAACCGAAAACAACTAGGTGTGTGTCACGACGTGCGCCACGTTTTTGGCTTGTCCTGGCGTCGTGCTATGTCGAAGAGGAATGCAGTTTGTTTGCGTGCACACACACACTTGCCGGAGGTCTTTCTGGAAGCAGTCCTTTATTATAAAGCTTTTATATTGTGTGCCGTAGATGAATGTGATTAAATCAATAGATGTTAGTTTAATTTCGGTATGGATTAATATGAGTTATGCTTTTTTGTTCGTGTTGTCATTTGTCTAGGTTATGCTGTATAGGGTGCTTTATAAGTATGAAGCGAAAACACTTTGTGATTGCTGTGTGTGTAGTGATATGCTTATACTTAGATGAATAGCTGAATTGATACAGGCAAGTTTGATCTCTACATATGGAGTAATATGATTTAAGCCAGGTTTTAGTTTGAGTGATACAAAATTGTTGTGTCGTCGTTTGTCTAGGTTATGCTATTTAGAGTGGTCGATAAGTATGAACGGAAAATGCTGAAAAGGGATGGCTTTACCTGGTTTGAGTCTGTGTGGCGGTGGGTTCAAACCCCGTGGATTAGTCGGCCAAAAGGTCGGAAACAATGGTTACCTAATGATAACGATATGAACACTTTTGGTTTCTCAAACTAATGCCTAGCTTAAATCATATAGAGATTAAAGTTAAAACATGTGATATAGTCGGATTAGATTTATCGAAATGAATTTAGTAAATTTTATTGGAAGCGAGAATGTTTGTGATAAATGTATGTGTTGTGATTTATGATATGCTTAAACTATGTATTTATGATATGCTTAAACTATGTACTTAAGAGTTTAGATGAATGTAACTGAACTAAAACATGTAAGTTTGATCTTGTATGGATATGAGCCCGGTGTTAGCTCGTGTTATGCAAATTTGTTCGTGTTGTCATTTGTTTAGGTTATGCTATTTAGAGTGTTGGATCGATATCAATTCAGTAATCTAAATGGCGTAACCTATAATGATAACCATGCGGATAAGATCGTATTTCCCAAAGTAATACCTAGCTTAATTCATATAGAGATCAAACTTATGTGTTATGCTCTTTCACATTCATCTAGATGAAAACACGAGATTATGCAAAATATACGAGTTCAATCTACAATTGTATATATGTGAATAGATTTTTTTTGAAAATAAAGCATTTAAATGTATACATACAACGCCATGATACATAGCAATTAGTGATATCGTTTATTGTAATTTGGTGACTATATGCTGTGCTGTTGTACGTAGTCCATTATATGCTTTGTTTGGAGAGCTTTTTAGAATACATGTTTGCTGATATAAGGGCATTAGAAAGAGCGTTGCTAGTACTAGAGAGGGTAATTGTATACTTCAAATGAGTTTATGATATTTGCCAGCCTACTAAAGAGGGTCATAGAATTCTAGTAATCGCAATTTTAGTATTAAAATTGTACTTTTCATATATTCTTCTGTTTTTCTTACCTACACTGTGATTGAAATCGTTTTTTGATCTGTGTAAATTTTCTTGCAGAGTCTATTTGTTCACATTTTTTTGAGCGATCAAGGTTTTTTCTCGTCAGTAGAAGGTGTAACATTTTGGAAATTTGGGTATATGAGAAATGGGTTCTAAAGAAAAGTCACCATTTGATCTTAACGAGCTTGGCAGGGATGATGATGACGAATCTCCCTTACGCTTCACCCGGAGGAAAGTCCAATCAACTGTCGGCACTAATAAGTTAATTACAACGTCCACTAGTCCTCGTAGAACGGTAGTAAGGAGACCGGGCTTGCAGCCTTTGAGTCGGTCAAAAGGAATTCGGGAAGCTGACGTCGATGAAGACCAGAAGAGGGAAACAAGTACTAGCTCGGCTGTTGACAAGGAAGAAGGTGAATGGTCTGATGAAGAGGGGTCAAATAATGTAAAAGGTGAAAATAGGAATCAAGAAGATTTCGTCTTAGCTCCAAAACGAAAAGAGATGAGAGGACCTGAAGCAACTCACGCTTTAAAGCTAGCAACTAACTCTGGGAAACAACCTAAAGTTGACGAACAAAAGGAAACTATGTTGGGTAAAAAACGCAGCAGGCAAACCATGTTTCTTAATTTGTCAGATGTTAAGCAAGCTGGACCTGCTAAAATTCCAACACCTAGAAGGCCGAACTTTCTACCACCTACCACAACTCGTATCCCGAAAGGTTCACAGCCTCTTCTTGACAGTGGAGAAACGATGAAGGATGCAAAACAGTTTGACGAGTCAAACGATGAAGGAAACGATAATGTGGAGTCTAGTGATATCAGATCAGAATGTAACAACGGTGATATAGATTCAGGATCAGTGACTCGTTTTAAAAGGATATATAATGGAGCAAATCATGCTGCAGAGGATAAACTTATAACAGATTATAGGCAGACTCCATTGAAGCAAGCAGTCGATTCAAGACAGATGAAGAATGACTATGCTTCTATCCAAAAGCCTCCTCTAAGCGTTCAAAACAATATTGATTACAAGGCCTTATTTAAAAAACTTCCTTCAAAGAAACCAGCAACTGTCAGCACTCAGTATCAGGATACATCGATTGAGCGTCTTCTGCGGGAGGTGACCAATGACAAGTTCTGGCAGCATCCAGGTCTGATACTCTTGCCACTCGTAATTTAAACAATAGTATAATATTTATAGTCACACGTGTTGTTGTAACCTCTTGCTTTTACTGGTCCAATATCAATGTTCTATCTTGTCCTCGTGTGGGCAATTGGTTAATTCCATTGACTTTGCTTAATGAGTTCATTGTGTCCATTTTGCTAATATGATTTACCTTGCATGGTTTAGGGTGGGTTCGAAATACAATTCACGATATAACAACTGTGATAGTATTAGTTGTTAAATGAATGGTAATGTTTGTATTGCTCAGGCCCATGCATAGCAAAGGGAATCCCTGCAGCTTCTTTTCGTCGGAGTTCAACGTTCACAAGAGCGTGTTGAATGGAAGACAAATCCCCATTTTATTAGTAATAAGCTATACTCTGTACTATTGTTTTACAGAGAGCTTGTGCTACAATACTAACATGATTACTTTTAAATACATAATTTATATCATTTTAGCATCCTTTATAAGGTGTCCATTAGTTTCTGGACATCTGTTTTCTTATGTATTAAAATCGATCTTTTTGGTCATTCAGAGGATGCGGAGCTTCAACGTGTTCCAGGAAGATTCGAATCAGTAGAAGAGTATGTTCGAGTTTTTGAGCCCTTACTCTTTGAAGAATGCCGTGCACAACTCTACAGTACTTGGGAGGAATTAACGGAAACAAATTCCAATTCACATACAATGGTTCGAATAAAAAATGTTGAGAGGCGGGAAAGAGGTACTGTCTGTTGTCTATAATGTTTCTACTTATTTTAAGTGGATTTTAGGTGCTTTTTATTAATCTTTTGTGTTTACAGGATGGTACGATGTGATACTTCTACCTATACACGAAAGCAGATGGCATTTTAAGGAGGGTGAAGTTGCTGTTCTCTCAACCCCTAGACCTGGAACAGGTGTTACATGTTTCCTATTTGTAAATTAAAGAGTAAGTTACATAAATGGTCCCTGTGGTTTAGTAAAAATACTGAATTGGTCGCTCGCTGACACTAGTTACAGATATGAACTTCGATTTCACATTTGAACTCGCAGTTTGGAAATAGTTTAATTTCGTTCCTTTAAGTACGTACCTGATTTCAATTTAGGTTCCAAAAGGGTAAAGGAGATGATCAGATATGAAAGATGTGTTTTTATTGACCATATCCGTAATTAGTGTTGGCGAGGGATGAATTAGGAAATTTTGAGAAATCCACAGGGACCACTAATGTAATTTAAGCTCAAATAAATAAAAATTGCATCATAGTATTGACTGTAAATCTGTTGTCATTTAACAGTCAGATCTAAGAGACCAATCACAGAGGAGTCTGAGGTTAGTGGACGTGTAGCTGGTACCGTGAGGCGTCATATACCAGTAGATACTCGTGAACCTATAGGGGCTGTCCTTCATTTTTATGTTGGCGATTCTTATGATTCTAGGAGGTATTATATTTAATTTTATCTTTATCTGTTATTTTTTGCTAGGTCAATATGTTAATGAAGTTTTGTTGTGGTTCTAAAATTACAGTAATGTTGATGATGACCACATATTAGATAAACTACTGCCTAAGGGGGTCTGGTTTCTAACCGTGCTTGGTGCGCTTGCTACCACTCAAAGAGAATATACTGCACTGCATGCATTTCGTAGACTCAATTCACAGGTGGGTTCTGCAGTTTGAGCGGCAACTGCTAAATTATACCCCAGGTCCCACTCTTATTGTCCACAAACCAAAAAAATACACAAAGTAATATACGTGCAATAATTGCAACTGTTGGTTAACAAAATGACATGTCATTTTAGCCTTGCATTTAAAATATCATTGACTTGCAAAATTCCAGTTATCAGGGACAAACTAAAATAGTAATGTGGGCGATATTTTTGGGATGGAGGGAGTAACGAATATTCAAGGTGGCAAAATGGTGGGATTGGCTTTGTTGAGTAATGTGTCATATCGGGTTTTGGGTCAAAACGTGTCATTTTTAATGGGTGAAAACGGTTGGCTTGGCTTCTAAAGCACTTATTATATCAACAGTCAATTTTAGCATGTCATTGTTGTCTTAACTTTTATCTCTTTCTAAAAGTTAATGTTCTAATATGATTACACAAAATCTTTATTATTTCAAAAACGAACCGAAGTTTCTAAATAAAGGATTTAGGAGGTTTTATGCTTTAAAAGACACACTTTGGCTGACTCCCAACCTGTTTTCCTTTTAGTCATGTTTATTTGGCCTGTTAAACATGCTAGTAATAATAACAGCCAACCCCAAAAGACGCATTGCTCAAAATTGTTACTTCTAAGAAAAAAGGTTCATTCAGTTTAATGTTGTAAAACCTGCTGATTTTGGTTAAATAACCTGCTGATTTTGGTTAAATAATTTTTTGTAGATGCAAAGCGCGATTCTTCAGCCGAGCCCAGAGCAGTTTCCTAAATATGAAGAACAGGTGCCCGCCGCGCCCGAATGTTTTACAGAAAATTTTGCTAGGCATCTGCACCAAACCTTTAATACTCCCCAGTTATCAGCTATTCATTGGGCTGCAATGCATACTGCTGCTGGTACAACTAATGGTTTGACCAAAAAGCAAGATCCCTGGCCCTTTACTCTAGTCCAAGGTCCACCTGGAACAGGAAAGACTCATACAGTATGGGGAATGTTAAACGTTATTCATCTTGTTCAGTATCAACATTACTATACCGCATTACTTAAAAAACTCGCTCCCGAAAGCTACAAACAAGCAACCGAAAGCCCTGAAAACGCCCCTGTTGGGTCCATTGACCAGGTACTTCAAAACATGGACCAAAACCTCTTTCGAACCCTTCATAAGCTTTGCCCAAAACCAAGAATGCTTGTTTGTGCTCCTTCTAATGCTGCAACCGACGAGCTATTAACACGTGTTCTTGACCGAGGGTTCATCGATGGTGAGATGAAGGTTTACCGACCTGATGTGGCCCGCGTGGGGGTCGATACTCAAACACGCGCGGCTCAGGCAGTGTCTGTTGAACGTAGAACTGAACAACTTTTAGTTAAAAGTCGAGAAGAAGTTTATGGGTGGATGCATCAGTTACGAGCCCGTGAAGCTCAGTTATCTCAAGAAATTGCATCCCTTCAAAGACAACTTAATGTTGCAGCTTACGCGGGCCGAGCCCAAGGGTCAGTCGGTGTGGATCCGGACGTTCTCATGGCCCGTGACCAGAACCGTGACTCGTTATTACAAAACCTTGCAGCCGTGGTTGAGAATCGAGATAAAGTCTTAGTCGAAATGTCACGGCTTTGCATATTGGAAGGTCGGTTCAACGGTGGGAATTTCAATTTGGAGGAAGCACGGGCTAGTCTAGAGGCGAGTTTTGCAAATGAAGCTGAGATTGTGTTCACTACCGTATCGAGTAGTGGTCGAAAGCTTTTTTCACGGTTAACCCATGGGTTTGATATGGTAGTTATTGATGAAGCGGCTCAAGCTAGTGAAGTAGGAGTGTTACCGCCACTTGCTCTTGGTGCAGCCCGATGTGTTCTTGTTGGGGACCCACAACAACTTCCCGCAACTGTCATTAGTAAAGCGGCCGGGACTTTATTATACAGTCGGAGTCTTTTCGAAAGATTTCAACAAGCGGGCTGCCCCACAATTTTGTTATCGGTTCAGTATCGTATGCATCCACAAATTCGGGATTTCCCATCTCGACATTTCTACCAAGGACGCCTTGAGGATAGTGATAGTGTTCTCAAATTAGACCCTGAGATTTACTACAAAGACCCGTTACTAAGACCTTATATTTTTTATGATGTTACACACGGGCGCGAATCACATTGGGGAGGGTCGGTTTCTTTACAGAATACACATGAAGCTCAGTTTTGTCTTCGGTTATATGAACATCTTCAGAAAACTGTTAAGAGTTTGGGTTTAAGGAAAGTTACTGTGGGCATAATTACACCATATAAACTACAGTTGAAATGCATTCAACGGGAGTTTGAGGAAGTATTGAAATCTGAGGAAGGGAAAGATATTTATATAAATACAGTTGATGCATTCCAAGGGCAAGAACGTGATGTTATCATTATGTCATGTGTGCGTGCTTCGAGCCATGGAGTGGGATTTGTTGCGGATATTCGCCGGATGAATGTTGCTCTAACTCGTGCGAGAAGGGCACTTTGGGTAAGATCTTTTTTTTCATCTTCTGTAATCTATTACATTTTCCCCCATGTTTATTACTAGAGTTGGAAAATTGGATGGGTTGGGTAAAGGGTCAGAGTGGGCCTTTGCATAAATGGGTACTTATACGGGTCTGGTTTGAGTAGCATCAAAAGTATTGAACTAACTACAATGGTGCTGTGATAAGTCAAATGTATTATGGAGTAAATAAATGCTTACAAACCCCTTCTAAATCGTCTTGTTCCAGTAAAATAAAATTACATCTTTATACTATTTTTTTTTATTAGACAAATTTTTTATTATATAAGGAGTCTTAATACAATAATAAATTCTAGTATAACAATATGTGGTGAATAAATACTTTAATTTTTTTTAAGCTAAAAGAAAAATGATACTAAGGTGTTAGCAGGTCAACACAACTCGACCTAACCTGTGCTGACCCATTAATACCTGATCTTTTGTTTAATTTTGCTCATTTGGACCCGTTCGGATACGTTGTTTCACCAAAGAAACACAAAAGATTAACAAATTTACCCAAATTTGCCGCTTCTAATATCATAATTAGTTTTTATTTGGTGCTGAATTGTTGATGCTTTTTTTTGTAGGTGATGGGGAACGCAAGTGCTCTGGTTCAATCAGAAGATTGGGCTGCTCTAATTGCTGATGCGAAGGCTAGAAAATGTTACATGGACATGGACTCAATTCCTAAAGATTTCATGGCTGCACCAAAAGTGGAACCCTCAACATCCTACGGTCCACACCAAGCTAAGTATTCTAATTCTAGGGAGCTTTCGAGGCCTGAATTCAGACACAGGACATACGATAACTTGGAATCTAGGATAGGAACAGGAACACCGTCAGGTGAGGAAAATAAAATGATTAGACACAGGACATATGATAACTTGGAACCTAGGAGGGGAACAGGAACATCGTCAGGTGAGGAAAATAAAATGATCAGACACAGGCCATACGATAACATGGAACCTAGGAGGGGAACAGGAACGTCGTCAGGTGAGGAAAATAAAATGGTCAGACACAGGCCATATGAGAATACGGAACCTAGGAATGGAACACGAACATCATCAGTTGAGGATAATAAAGTAAACTCATCATATGCATCAAGAAATGGGAATAGTTATAATCCTTTTAACACACCATTAGAGAACTCTATTGAAAATGTTGATCGGTCTAAAGAGTTGTGGCAGTATAACCCTCAGAATAGATGAGATTGGGGTTATAGGAAAGGAGACTCGTGCTTGTCGGTTCATGAGGTTGTCCAAAATTCTTATGGGGCCCGAACCCTGGACCCAAACGAGTAACAAAAACCAAGATCTGGAGGTATTTATTATGCGTGGGCACAAAAGCCCCTAAAATAAATGAACTTAAAGCTTTGTCTACTAAAATGGGTTATAAATACCAAATTTTGTTGTCCCATACAGTCGAGTCACAGGTATATCTGCTTTGGGTAACACCAAACAAACCCTTATGTCAAAGGGTTTAAAGTTTATTTGCACTGCATTGGTGGACTGTGGGCGCAGGAAAATGTCAAGTTTTTTTAATATTTGACATAGGACCTGCGGTTATAGTTTTTTTGCATATCATACAAAATGTTGAATAGAAAAGATGTAGGGTGGTTATATGGTGGCAAGATTTTATATAGAAAGGGCGATGTTGATCTAGTGATAAACTTCACAAACATTTCTTAAGCTGTGTACATATATTTATATATGAGTGCCCTTTTCTAGAAATTTTGTATCTGTCTTTATTCTAACTCCGGTTTAAAGGTTCTGGAAATTGGAGATCTAAGGTTTTAGTTTATTTTTGTTATGTGTGTATGGTTTGTTACTTGCCTGCATGATAGTTGGAGTCAACGATACTTTATCATATGAAAGTTTCTGGTCCATGCCTAGAAAAAGACCATTTAAGCCGCAGTTTTGACAACTGGACTAAAATTGCAATACATAGAAATGCCAATTTTGACGATTGGACTCAAACTGCAACACGTAGGAAATGCATATAGCAGCAAGGACATGTAGGAAAGGCTTAAAGCAGCAAGTGTACCAAGAGCGGTTAGGGTAGGGACTGGACTTCCTTGTGTGTAATTTCTGTAAATTGTGCCTCCCATCAACCTTGATCGAAACGTGTCCAGCATAACTAAGTATTGCAGTATTTCTAAACACTTTTTGTCTATTTTTTATTAACCATAGATGATTGAAGCATTCTATCTGAAATAAGAGGCGATTTCGACGTGTTAACCCATTTTGGCAACTCTTTTGAGCTAAAGAAATGTTTCACCAATTCATTTGACGAAAACACAGCATAATGTGAGTCAACTTGCTCGCAAATGAATTAAAATCGCTAACGAAGTTGTTCATGTGTTCCGATCAAGCGAGCTGGGTGTGTGCAACCAACCCGAAAATTGTTTAACGTAACTCAACAGATAATGTGGCTTCAACTCCTCAAGTCAACACCTGACTATTTAATTTAAGTTATTAGGAAACTTTCATGTTGAAATGCAACCAACTCATAATTACTATTTAACATACCTCGATTTGATTCATAACTAACAAACATTGGATTTCGTAATTATCGAATCCGAAAAATGTATAAATTAATGGATGATTGGTAAAAGACATGTTATGTTTTATTTTATTTTATTTTTTGAATCCTGATTCTTGTTTATTATCTTTGCCACATTAGTCAAAGTTGGCTTCTTATACCTACCCTGACCCGTCATTGCAGGTATGTATAATTAACAGGCTAAACAATAATGGATATATGTGTATAAAATAAAATGTCTATACATTGACTATTATCGGATTGAGTTAACTTGTAAACTAAGAGAGTTTCGGGTTCAAACCTCATCAGGTACATAGTGGTCAGGAAAAGGTCGAAAACAATTAAAGGTTACACCTGTCAAATTACGTACATCTGAGTAAAAAACCCGCTTTCTTTAGATAAGCTAAAGAGGAAAACTCGCGTCCGTTCACACACGTTTAAGCTAACTTGTATTTTATCTTCTTATTTTGATTTCAACTAATAAATTTTATTTATGACCACAACAACTATTATAAACGCAATAGTCAATTTATTTAGTGGCGTAACTTAAGATGTTATAACTACCTGAGTATGCTATCTACGACTTTTGTATCATTTGGTCTATCTTGGTTGGTTTTGGAAAAAAAAAAAAAAAAAACTTTAGTTATAAATATTGATCTATTATTCGAATATTTGTACTGATACATGTTTTATTCGAATGTATGTACATGCAAATTACAAAGTATTAGCAAAAAATCGATAGCTTTTAAGTTTTAATGAGTGATACACCAATACTAACACTTTTAAAAGCTCAATTTTATTTAGTCGAGTCATTAAAGTTCATAACATTTATTTTAATGTTTGCGACAAGTTGGCATCACTCATTATCTGAAAAGGGGTGTTTTTGTACCAAAATCGACATCGACCCCCACCCCTCGTGGCGGCCCCTCTTTTGTAACGACCCCCTTCTACTAAGATGGTGTTGTCGCATGTCGCCTTCCTATTTACGGAGTATGTTCTTTTAATTTGAACCAAACATATATAATTGACTAATTTGTACGTCATTTGCTACATGCAAATAGTTTTCATGCCCTTTAAATATGAGATATGCTAGAACCATATAGTTTTAAACAAGGTTGTCAAGATCGGGATCTTACCCAGGATCGTTTTCATCTTTGCAAGATCGTGATCGTAAGATCGGATCGGGATCTTAAGATCCTACTCTAATGTTATTTCTTAATAGTTTATGTAATTTTATACAAATCTACAAATTCTAATACATTATAACCATAAAATACTATAAATGTTTCATATAAATATTGTCCTAAATTATGATTATAAAATGTTTAAAAAGATTAACATGCTGTTTTTTGAATTCTACAAACAAACAACCCATAAATTTGTAGTTTTTTAGTTTGTAATCTGAGAAAAGTAAGATCGGATCGGATTAGATCGTAAGATCGTATGGTCAAGATCGGGATCCTATAAGATCTTAAGCTTGCAAAGATCCTATGTAGGATCCAGATCGTTTTTGCTTTGCAGTATCGTAAAATCGTAAGATCCTAAGATTAGGATCAGGATCCTGACAACCATGGTTTTAAACAATATGACAAATGTTATTATGTATGCTATGAAAAATGTAAATTTAATATATAGAAGTCACAAAGAGTTTGTTAATACACTGCCAACAAATTAAAAAAAATAAAAAAAGAAATAAAAAATAAAATATATATTTTTTAAGATGTTGCAATATTTAATTAATAAATTTTGGTCCCAACTTATACAAACTACTCCGTAGTATTAAAAGATGGTCTTGATCCACAATCATCGCTTATAAGTATCCTTTTTAATAGTATGTTTTTTTTTTTTTTTTTCTTTCTTTTTAACTTATCCTAACATAAATTTTTGCATTATTAAACTACCCCCCATACATATCACATGGCTTGTTTTAAAAATTAGTGTGTCAATTATTCATACACAACAACTCTACTATTTGAGTTTTTATTCAAGTGACAATTGCAAGTATGCTCGATGTGAATGAGATATTTGTATGTTTTTTCTTTAACGCTCAGTTCTCGAGTTGAAATGAAAGAGGAAAGTAAAGGGAATTGAAAGTTTTTGTGTTCTTGAGTCTTTTTTTAAAAGAGGAAAGGGAAATGGAAAGGAAATAGGGAGGAAGATTTGTTATGTAAATCTTCCTCCCACTTTTGGGAGGAAAGGGAAGGAAACGGAAGTGTATGTTGTATAAAGACTAATATACCCTTTTTAAAACATTTGACATTAACAATTAAAGGACATATATGTAATTTGACCAAGTTATTTTACTTTTCTCTCACTCGAAACATAATTATGATTCTTTCATTTTCCTTTACTCTATCTCAAGAACATAACAACTAACACTTACTTTCCTTTTCCCTTTCTTTTCCCTTTCCTATTCTTTTCCATTTCCTTTCTCTAAAAACTCGAGAACTGAGCCTAAAGCATGCTTAAACAATATTGTATAATACACATTTAAAATTTGTATTATGCGAAATTGAATATATATGCAATTTCCTATTTGCACAAGAGGTGTTTTGGACTGTGTTTATTTATCAAGGTGAAATTGGTTTTGAGAAGGTGATTATGATTCAAACTTTTTCCATAATATTGCTATAAAAAGCTAAAAAGAAATTGATTTTTAAATTTGAAAAAATAAGTAAGGGTTAATTTACAAAGAAGTCTCTAAAGTTTGCGCTAAAGTTGTCCTAAGTCACTAAAGTTTTAAAGTTGTCATCCAGATTACTGAACTTATGCAACAGTCATTTTGAAGTTACTGAACATATAAGAAAATATACCTAAACTTCACTGAACTTGTAAAAACACGACATTTATATTACTTAACATTTAAAAAAAGTGTGTTCAAGTTACTCGTTTAACACCGAAATTATAGAAGTGTATGCTTTCATAAGTTCAATAACCTCGATGACAACCTTGAAACTTTAGTGACTTAAGACAACTTTCGCGCAAACTTTAGTGACTTAAGACAACTCCGAACTACTCATAATCAATTAACGGGGTCGTGAATCTCACTTTCGATACTGCTTGACCAAAAGCCAGTTAGCCAACAAAACTAGATTAAGATAAATGAGTGGATACACTTTGACATTTTTATTCATCTACAAACTAACGAGTTACTTGTGCTAGCTTATTTAAAAGAGCTTGTGTTTTTTAGTCTATCACCTAACAACTTAATCCAGATAAAATTACCTTCTTTTTACTAGTTTTAATTACATAATTATCTAGAGTATCTCAAACACGACTGTGATTTAAACGTTTTAGCTGAGTTCGCGGTTTTGTTAAAGACCATACTTATCCTAAACCAACACCAACCCGACTCCAAACCATACTATCCAATCCAAATGAGAAATTAATACGATGCCTAAAAGCATGATTAATTTTGTGCATAAATTTACATGACAACGATTTATTGGTTTGTAAAGAAATGAATCCGCTGTTGCAACACATGTTCAACAAAATGCTACCACTTAAGCTTAGAAATAAAATTTAAGATCCTAATTTGATTCTGATTCGATTTTTTGATCCCAAAAAAATTGAGTGAGCCATAGAAAAAACAATAGGTCCCAAAAGATATGTGACAAATGACAATAGATAAAAAGACTTCTTTGTCTGATACATATGTCTTAAAAAATAAAAGTCATCCAATTAAAATCTTTCTACTTTTAGATTATCATCTTCACCCAATCCCCATGTAAACACATCACTTTCTGTGAGACCCTTTATCAGTTTCTTGATCTTTTAACTAATCACTCTTTAATCATAATTTTTTTTTTGTCTTTCTATTTTTAGGAATCATCAAAGCTCTTGCTCAAATACTCTTCATAACCCAAGAAGCAAAAGGTAAATTTTTTGAATTTTGATGTGTTCTTGAGTTAGTTATATGCTTGATTGCTAACAGCTAAAAAGATGTTGAGTTGCTTCATACATGTTTGAAATTTGATTCGCAGTTTAGCACCAATGCGAGCTTTGACTTTTTGATAGGTTTTTAACTAAGTTTTAGTTAGTATCTAATCTTTGGATAATTTGGAATAACATTACAGTTTCACAGTCATCAAACTATCGATTTGGTTTCGTTCATATTAGTTCCCGAAAAAAATGACCAAAATGCCCTCAGATTAGTAAAAAGATACAAAATACCTTTGATAAGGTGTTTGACATGTTATAGTGCAGAAGAGTTATTTCTGAAGTAAAAAGTTTGGCTTTCTATAGTTAGGGGTATTTTTGTCATTTTGCAATTTACCGGCAAGTTTTTTTGCCCGGTCTTAACAAAATATAAATTTTTTGCCAAAATTGCTACTAGGGTAACCTTTTGCAGTCCACACATGCTAAAGTTGTTATATATTCTTTATCTGCTCTATCGTATTTAAGTTGTTCTCGGTTCAATTATGCATATGTTATCTTCTACTGATGAGGTTCTTTCAATTTGATAAAAAAAAGGCGTTAAATTAAAATTTTTCTGTCAACTTATGATGAAACTAATGAATTTTTATTAAGAGATTAGTAATCATTATGTTTTTTGTTCTTTAAGTTATGTTTATGATTTTGCTAATAATGCAGGGACTATTAACAAGCTATGAATCCGCAACTAAAGAAATCAAACTCAAATGGCCCATTAGCACCAGAAGATCAACAAAAAACGGTTCGTATCAACTTATACAAATGTAAAATATTCAGGTTTAACAAAAATAAGCTCTATTTCAGATCGTTGAGGTGCGTGAGGCAATTAAGAAGCTCAAATCACTTGAAAAGGTCATAGAGCATCGTCCGGATGATTTTGCTAGTTTTTGTTCTGATTCATCAATATTAAGATATCTAAGAGCAAGAAATTGGAATGTTAAGAAAGCCGTTAAAATGCTAGAAGGATCCTTGATATGGAGAATGAGCTATAAACCTGAAGAGATCATTTGGGTAAGTTTAGGATGTTTTTGTAAAAGGATTTTTTTTTTCATCAATTCAGTATCATCTTTGAAAGTCGGCATTCATGGTTTTTTTAATTACAAAATGATGCAAATGGGATACAAAACCATCTTTTAGTATCTCGGATGTAGGGAGAAAAGTACAATAACTGAAACGGGATAAAAGATATTAACTATGATGTCGTGTTAATCATTGTTGTTTACATTCGCTTGATTTAGGAACATGTTGCTGCCGAAGCAGAAACTGGCAAAATCTATAGGTCTAATTATAAGGATAAGAACGGGAGGGTGGTTCTCGTTCTAAGGCCTGCAGCTCAGGTTTCATCTCACTTCACTTGATGTGAATATGTTTTATCTTTTTCTTTGCATCCATGAGTTATCAGCTATACTGTTAGAGTCTACTTGCTGGATACACGTAATTTATAGAAATTATTTCCTTTTTACTAGAATGGATGTAGAAATGAAAAAGATGCAGTCTATAATTTTTTTTGACAAGTGTTTAAGATGAAGTTGTGTTGTTTACTGCTAATCTACAGAACTCAAAGTCAGTAAAAGGGCAGATAAAGTATTTGGTGTATTGTATGGAAAACGCGATATTGAATCTGCCTTCGGATCAAGAGCAAATGATTTGGTTGATAGATTTTAATGGCTTCAATTTGTCCAACATATCGATCAAGTCAACAAAGGAAACTGCTTTTATCTTACAAGATCAATATCCTGAGAGACTTGGCTTAGCAATTCTATATAATCCACCAAAATTCTTTGAACCGTTTTATAAGGTACGTGTGCTTAATCATATGCTACAAAACAATGTCTAAAGCTCTGAAAAATAAGAAAAAGGAGGTGAACTTTGACTTTTGGAGTCAAAATCAGCACTTTTGAAGTTCAAAATGATACAGATTTCTTGCAAAACTAACAAGAACCTAGCACTATTTGGATGATTTACTACATCTAATCTATTCTGTCATAAATTTATTTGGAAAGGTGCAAGAACCGATACGATACGTATGTCTGTAAACTAGCACATTTGACTACAAAAGTCAAACGTTTCCAATTGAAATAAAAGCTGACATCATCTAAAACTGGCCTTTTTGCAGATCGTTAAGCCATTCCTAGAGCCCAAAACTGCAAACAAAGTGAAGTTTGTATACGCTGACGATCCAAACACAAAAAGTATCATGGAAAACTTATTTTGCATGGATGAACTCGAGTCTGCATTTGGTGGAAAAGTTGAAGAAAGTTTTGACATCAAGAAGTACGCTGAGATAATGAAAGAAGATGATGCAAAAAGGATTATACTTAATAAAGGAGATACTTGCTCGGAGACAAACACTACCCTTAAATCTAATTCTGACACTGAGGAAAAAACAGCCGATACAAACTGTGTAACGGAAGTTGACGAGGAAAAGAAGTTGCCCGAGGATCAAAAGATCACTACTAGTTGATAATTTGGAGTTTTTTGCATTTATTTCGTGTTTGCATCTTTATGTATCAATATTCAGCTTGACGACATAAATGGCGTTTGGCCTAATGGTATGAGTGGATCTTTATGCTCACAATATAGACAAAAAAGCAAGATTGAACTACATGTATAGGCAATTTGGCACCCAAAACATTATTTTTCTAAGTTTTCTGCCATAGTATACATATTATGATTACTAATAGACACAAAAATTCATACAAAACACTCCGATTCAGGTCTTTTTGAAAATATAGCATTTTGAGATATTTTCGTCTAGTAAATACTAATCATACTCGATTTGGATATATCTGAGCATATCCACCCGCACACATACACTTACCGGATGTTTTTCAAAAAGCAGTCTCTCTAAACTCTCGGGTTAGGGTTATTGTTGGGTTTTACTATTCATAACATTTATATAAAACACATAAACATCATCAAATCATGCAATAGAAGTAATAGGATAATACTTGTAAATTAATTAACCGAATTAAAAGTATATGCGTACCTTTTGCGAATCAAGCAACACAACAACAAAGAACCAAGGAAACCCTAAACCCTAAAAGTTAGGGTTTGTAATTTTCGACTAAACCCTAGTCGAATACCTAGTAATTCCCAAACACAAGTGTGTTTGTTCTTCGTTCTTGTACACACGTATTAATAGCGAGTTAATGTGAAACAGAGGAAAGTGAGAAGAGAAATTAGGTTTGCAAGTCACCAAGATTAACTAGAATGAAGATGAACCGATCAGCCAAGGCACAAAAGAGAGGAAAAGGAGAAGAGAAATTAGGTTTGCAAGTCACCAAGATTAATTAGAATAAATACAAGTGGTTTGTATTTATAGTTAAACAATCTTGGAGTCCAAGTTAGGGTAGGGATACCCTATCCTTATGGTTCGACCGATTTTAGGATCCCAAAGGGGTTCTAGATCCTTCTCGATCACTAATTTCATATTTGGTCCTTTAACTTATCATTTAACGACCATTAACCAAACATCGTTAAATAATAACTCTTATTAAGTGTTTTATTTTTGTGATTAAATAATTAATAATAACATTTTATATATTAATTATTCTAATATTAATTCTCATACGTAATGTTTCCAAAGTCTCGTGTTAGAATCCAGTCATACGTATATTAAAAGTATCCATAAACATTTCAGCTCTCACTTGGATATTTCTTAATATAGTAATGACATTGGTTTAGTCTAGCTTAACACGCCAATGCCCGGAGATCGAACCGAGTATAGTCTCCTGGAAAAACCATTTAATGATTCATCATTTTTACTTATCATTTGATACTAATACTACATTAACTATGGATATGGATCAAGTCATTCCATAAATTAATATTCTGTTTCTCGTTATATCTGATTGAACAAGATTACCAAATCATCTGAACGTATTTCAGATAGATCTTGGGTATGGCATACAAACATCTTGTCAACCCTACCGGGGGCCCAAAATAGTATTATACTTTGAAACAAAATCAAAGGAACAAATTCTCTTGACTACAAGCAAAACTCATGAACTTTGCAACATTTCTGAAAACAACCCTTATTGCTACTAGTTACGGATAGTGTTAGACTATTTTACACAAGTGTGCTAGATTCATAACAATTATCTGGTATCTCAAGTATGAGAATAAATATTCATGACTTACTTAATGACAAATATCCATAAAGTACAATCATGTTAAGTTGGTATCCGTCCTATATTCAATTCATTGAATATCATGTCAATCTGGCATGTCCCACGCATCAGTATACTTAAGTATATTCTACCAAAACTCAGATTTGTCTTAGTTCAATGACATCCCACATCATTGATCGACAACAGACTATTTAGAATAACATAAGTCATTCACGGATTAAACATGCAAATATAGGATATAATATTAAGAAAATGAAAAAAACAAACATAACCAATATTTTATTTCATTAAAGTAATATTCGTTCATAACATCCCTTATCCAAATACTAATCACAGATTTGTATGGAACTACTAGCTAAACGAAGTCCTATCCCATCATCATGGTGAGTAAGCTTTTCGTTGTTAAAGGCTTCGTGAAGGGATCAAGTAGATTATCATCTGTGTGAACTTTGAGTAGGTTGATCTTTCCTATGTTGACTTGTTCTTAAACATAGTGATATCGTCGAGGAAAATGTCTGGTGCCCTTCATGACTCCAGGCTCATTGGCAAATGTTATTGCAACATAGTTTTCACGATACACATTTATAGGTAATTCTATTTAGGGCATAACTCCAAGTCCCGAAATAAAATTCCTAATCCAAACAGCTTCCATCGTAGCTTTTGAAGTAGCTATGTACTCAACTTCTGTAATAGACATTGCAGTCGTACTTTGCTTCTTGCTCTTCTAGTCAACTGCTCCTCCATTAATGACAAATACATATCCCGTCTGAGACTTCTTATCATCTTTATCATTTTGGAAAGACGCATCGCAAAACCCTGTAACATCAAGTTCTGCATCTGGATTCCCACCATACACTAGAAACATTTCTTTAGTAGCCCTTAGATACTTAAGAATGTTCTTAACATCATTCTAGTGCTTCTCACCTGGATTCTGTTGATATCGACTGGTGATATTTTGTGCAAAACGCCACATTAGGCCTTGTACATCTTACCGCATACATGAAAGATCCTACAGCCGAAGCATAAGGAACTTTCTTCATGTATGTCACCTCATTAGGTGTTGACGCACATAGTTTACTACTTAAGCCATGTTCAGTTTGCATCGGCAAATATCCCTTCTTGGAATTTTGCATATTGAATCTCTTCAATATTTTATCGATGTAAGTGCTTTGAATTAATCCAATCAACCGTCTTGATCTATCTCGGTAGATCTTGATTCCTAAAATATATGCTGCTTCCCCTAAATACTTCATAGAAAAGCACTTTCCAAGATAGGACTTTACATCTTGTAAACTTGGAATGTCTTTTCCCATGATCAATATGTCATCGACATATAAGATAAGGAAAGTAACATTACTCCCACTAGATTTGTGATATACACATGGCTCATCAATATTTTGAGTGAAACCAAATTTTTTGATCTCCTTATTCAAATCTCTTATTCCATTACCTTGATGCTTGCTTCAATGAATAAATTGATCTTTGAAGTTTGCACACACGGTTTGGAAACTTTGGATTCACAAACCCCTCAGGCTGCACCATATATATGTCCTCATCTAAGCGACCATTTAAGTAGGCGGTTTTGACATTCATCTGCCATATCTCATAGTCATATTACGCCGCTCTGGCTATAAGAATCCTAATAGCTCTAATGTCTAATACATGAGATAAAGTCTCCTCGTAGTCTAACCCAAAGGTTTGAGTAAACCCTTGAGCTGCCAGACGAGCTTTATAGGTGTGTACATAGCCATCCATGTTAGTTTTCTTCTTGAAGAGTCACTTAGTTCCAACGACTTTAGCATTGGGAGGAAGGTGTACTTCAATCCAGACTTCGTTATCTCTCATGGATTGCATTTCCCCATTCATTGCGACTTGCCATTTTTCCTTTTCAGGATCATCCATGGCAGCCTTATAGTTAGCAAGTTCACCAAGACCCCCTAACATATTTTCCTCAACTTTTACGTTAAGACATAGACGTTCAGGTGCACATGTAGTCCTTACAGATCTACGAATGGGAACCACTTCAACTTTAGGTGGAACACTTAGACTTTCATGTTCTACTTGAGGTTAACTAGTGTTTTCAGAAGGTGATGTATCTTCATGATCATCTTCCAGATCATAAACTCTCCCACTGAATTTATGAGATATGATATCCCTTTCAAGGAAGTCTCCATACTTAGAAACAATTACTTTGTTTTCAGGTGGAAAGTAAAAGTAGTAACCCATAGTTTCTTTGGGTATCCCACGAAGATACATTTAACAGATCTTTATTGGAGCTTGTCAGCTGAGTCACGTTTAACAAATGCCTCACAACCCCAGACCTTTAAGTAAGACAAGTTGGGAGCTTTTCCATATCATAGTTCATATGGAGTCTTATCAACCTTCTTAGTTGGAACCATATTTAAAATGCGAACAACAGTTCCTAAAGTATAATCCCAAAAGGATAAGGGAAGAGTTGTAAGATTAAACATTGATCGCACCATGTCTAACAGTGTACGATTTCTACTCTCAGATACACCATTTTGTTGTGGATTATATGGAGAAGTGAGCTGCTGGACAATCCTACACTCAGCAAGATAATCTTTAAACTCTTGGCTTAGGTATTCACCACCTTTATCGGATCGAAGAGCTCTAATCTTCTTTCCTAGTTGTAATTCTAATTTATTTTTTAAAACCTTAAATGTTTCAAAGACTTCATGTTTATGTTTAAGCAATTAAACATAACCATAACGACTGAAATCATCCGTAAAGGTTAAGAAGTAGCTAGCACCCTACTTTGACACATGTCTTAGTGGTCCACATACGTCAGTATGTATTACACCAAGTAGATCAGAAGCCTTTTCTAAACGATTTGTAAAAGGTTTCTTGGTCATCTTCCCATATATGCAAGACTCGCATTTATCAAATGATTCATCATTGATATTTTGCAAAAGCCCATCATGTTGCAGATTTTTCATGCGTTTCTTGCCTATGTGAGCAAGTCTACAATGCCAAAGATATGAAGAATCCAAGTCACTTTTGATTCTTCTATTATTGATGCTAAAATCAAAATTATTTTTATCAATCACATTATCATGCAATCTCAAACACACCATATACTGGAATAACATTAAAGTAAAAACACCATTTAAAGAAACCGAAATTCTATAATCAGTAAATGTATGAATAAAACCAATATCTTTCAACAAGGAAACAGAAACAACACCCCTAATAACAGAAGGTGCGTAATGACAATCGTTCAAAGACAGTACTAAGCACGAAGGCAAAACTAAATCAAACGTGCCTATAGCTTCAACGGCTGCATGTGCTCCATTGCCCACGTGCATGTATTGTTGCCCATAGGCTAGTTTCATTGCACCTCTAAGTCCCTGCAGTGTATTGCAAATGTGAATACCACATACAATATCATATAAACAGGAATTTATTTTATGAGGAAATGCAAATAGTTCTATCATAAAAATAGTTCCTCTTCCAATGTCCTACCTCCGTGCAGTGATGACAAGCCTGATCCTTCTTATGATTCTCTTTATTTTTAGGAGGGTATTTCTTGGGTTCTGGTTGATAAGCCATAACTTGCTTTCCCTTATCAGCCTTACCCTTCCCTTTACCCTTCTTGTTCGCTTGCGGTTTTGGCTTAGTGATCCTACCCTTTTTAATAGCAAGTACCTGAGGTGTAGGAGCCTTTTCCGGAAAACCCTTTTTATAGTCAATGAGCATTGCATGCAACTCACTAATTGTCTTCCCCGTGTAATGCATATTGAAATTGTGCACAAAACCATCAAATTCCTTATTAAGAGATCTGTTGATTAGGAAAATTTGGATATCTTGCGGGTAGTGATAGTTGAGCCTCCCAAGTTGGTCCATGTAACTCATCATTTCCAAACAATGGGCACTCACAAATTTATCATCCCGCTGTTTGTAACTATCTAGAGCATCGACCAGATAATACAATTCAACAATCGCAGGATTTTCAAACAACCAAATAAGTTCGGTGAGCATGTCCCTTGGGAAGTAATTTTCAAAATATTTTTGCAAGTTTAGAGTCATACTTCCAATCATAAGGCATGCAACCTCATTATGCTTGTCATACTCAGTTTGCCATGCTGCCCTTATTTCAGGAGTAGCATTAGCTTCCGGTTCTGGAGGACAAGGCATATTCAAATAATATGATCTTTTGGCAACACGCAAGACTAATCTGAGTTGCCTATACCAATAATTGAAATTAGCACTGCCAGTCAATTTTCCTCGATCAAACATGTTGAACGACGAACTTAGTGCATCAGCTTCAGGTTGAGCCATTTCAACAGAAAATAAAAGTTCAAAAGTTAGTACTTTCGATAATTCAACTTTTCAAGAAAATAAAATACCCTTGGTAAATATTCATATTAACAATAGAATTTTCCTTGAAACTAGGACCCAAATTGTCATAGTTCCACCACATTAGTTGATCTGCTGGTGATGAAAGTATTCAACAAGTAGTTGTCGAAGAACAATAATTGACAAACAAGTTTCAATTCCTAGAAAATAAGGGATTTACAATTTTGCCAAACCTTTATACAAATGTAAGCATTTTTTCCCCCATCTTATGCCTTAAGTCATAGATCTCACTAACTAACTTAATTAAGTTGTCTAATTTAGAAACTGCAAATTTATTCCAGCTGAGGTCTCACACAACATGAAGATTTACCTTGTTATTGCATTCTAGCTAAGTTCTCACATAAAATAAATTGCAACTTCAAGTGTTTCTTATCATTAGATGACATAAACTTAAATTCAAAGGGTATAATTTTTTTGTTGTGTAGTCAAAACTTATGTATGAAGAAGCATGCATACATCTTCATAACATAAAATATTTATAAAACTTTACTCATTAGTTTTTAACTTTCTAAGATTAAATTCTACAAAGTTTTAGCCGATGCATTGAGAAACTTACAACTTTGCATTAAGATGCTTCGTACATATAATAATTATACTAGGTAGCTCCAAGTATGACGCACAAAGTGGCGGAGAAGCTGGTCAGCGCGAAGCATATTAAAAACCCTTCTTCTTTCGAGTCGCAATTTAATTCGGACCCTCCTTAAACCCCTCACACAGTTTGTCATAATGGGTGAGCCTTTCGAACCATTTGGTACAATTGCATCAATCGACTAAAAGTTCAAGATTTAATACTTAGAAAACAAATCCAATTTCACCATTATTTATTCCATTTAATTTTCTATTATCAAAATAACCCTTTTTGCTTACAAACATGTCATAACAATATAAACAAAAACAATTAATAAAAATAACCAACTCAAATAATATACATACAACTTAACAATTAACATATGTAAAACAAATAGCCACATGCATAATTTGTTTGATAAAATCCTAATAATCAATTCTAGGTTTATTAACCATGCATATATTAACTAGGGCTTTCACCTACAAAGGTAAGTGAGCCACATACATCGACAAGTCGATTGCGTAAGCCTTAGTTAATCATATACCACATAGCACATAATTGATTTATTAGATATATTGAGGTCTTCCCCAATTTGGTATAGGGCTAATAACCTTTTAAAGCACTATACTTGTCAAGAATGGCAGTTCTGCGTAACGAACTAAAAAAATAACTCTTTTAGACATTAATGTTGACATTTTTGTGTTTCTTTAAGTATTATATACACGAGGCTACCCTCAACCCGTGCGATGCACGGTCTATTGGTTGAGGGGTGATGTTTTTATCCGTAATGTTGTATATGATGGTATTTAGATACTTACTAGAGAAGTTGCATTGTATTTATTATTTAGATGGCTAATAATGTTATTATTACTTTAGTTTATATTATTTTAGTGGAATCTATATTTAGATGCCTAATAATGTTATAATTACTTTTGTATTTATATTATTTTATTTTCATTAAAAGTTTTTATTAACATAGTCTTTTCATATGTAGTATTTTAATTTGAGTAAGTTACATAAGTGTTTTGTTGCTTATTTATTTGTGACTTTTGTTATTTGGAATTATATAAGGTAACATTTACTTATTAAAAGCTACTGCAGCAGTCAGTGTGGTTTATATCTGGTTAAGGATGTTATTTCGGGTCATAACTATTGGGAAAGACCCAAGGATATGTATACATGAAGGTATGCATTTGAGGTTCCTCGAAATCATTTGAGGTCTCATTTGGCTAAGGAGATTACCGTCAGATTTCTTATTTTTAAATCCAGTAAGTAAAAGAAAAGCATTTAGAACACGTTAATTTGTTTGTAGTTTCAATCTATAATACTTAATTAAAAATATTAGAAAAACCTTGTGCGTCCACGGGCATTATAATTAGTTTTACTTAAAATACTAATACCCTTTAAAATGTCAACTTGGTCAACTTGGTCTATGAATGACAACTTAAAACTACGTCTAATAAATCTTGAAACTTAAAAACACATTTAATAATGTCAACTTTTAAAACACACACGTTTTATCAATTTGTCGCAATAAAATTTCGTTGCTATACAGGAATTTGTTTAGCTTTTTTGAAAGAAGGAAACACGACTTCTAATTGTTTGATAGCATCATGAGTACGACATGAAAGATTTATAAGACGTTAAAGAGTTAAATGTTGGATTTTTTATGTAAGTGGGGGGCAATTTGAGTTTTTGGTGGGGGTCACTTTCGAAAAAGGTCAAAATTATAGCCATGGGGGGCGCGTGCCCCCCATTCTAACATGCTAGGTCCGTCCCTGCCTATCCCATTAATTGTTTTGACATCCCATTTACCCTATATATATACTCTATTTTGTGACCATCGACTGATCACCGACCATGTTCTACAATTAATCAACAAAAATGCGAAGCTTTCATTTCTTTGTTTTTTTAGTTGTTAGGTATGCAAAGATTTTATATTTAGTCACTTGCAAGGTATGATGATTGGTGAAGATGATCAAAGTGTGTGTTATTTATAGTTACAAAAAGAGGTGGAGAAGGGATGTTAACCAATGCAATAAGTTTGCAGGAGATATCAAGAGACACTTCATTAATTCTCTCAATGTGATTAATCTCATTAATTCTCTCAATGTGTTTAATCTTCGAAACTCATTGTAATAAATCTATCAAACTTTAAAAGCTCTTTTAAGGCTTGGTAGAAGCTCAAGACCATCGGCTTCTCTTAGCTCTATCTTCATGTTTGAGTTACTTAGATTGTAACATTAATGCTCACATTCATTGCATGAGGATATTTGGTTTGCAATGTCTTATTTGTACCGTATTTTTCTTTGTGCACAAATCCTCTTTCACATTAAATTAAGGTGTCTAAGCTTTAAGGAGTATATATATAGATATTATGATATACATGATGTGTCCTGTTTATAATAGCTACCTAGGAGTTAGACAATTCTCGGGTGTTAATGTAATTAAGGCGATATATTATTGAATTAATAGACAAATGAAAACTATTAACAATGAACTTTAAAAACTACTTCCCCAAACATATACATGTTTCGACAGAGTATAATTCTGGGTAAAGAGTTTCCACTTAAGAAACTACATGAAAAAAATAATTCTCATTGGAATCAAATCCGGAAACAAATGTTCAACCTCTTCAGGCCCGCTGAATATTGTCTCGCTAAGCGGAAATGAGGTGTACCCACTTTGGCGTGTTACACAACCTGCCAATTTTTCCTTTAGCGGATCCTAACAGCGCAAGAAACCCATATATATTATCCGAAATTAGTGAGATGCCCACATCAGAAGATTTTCCTTCCTTGAAGCTGCGTATAAAACACACATGATGACCACATATGTTAAGTCGCAATGTAGCCCATACAAATGAGTTGCCAACGAACAAAACTACTCAGTATATGTTTAAGGCATCGATACTTGAAAGTGTATAGTGTTACCTTCCATGTGTTCAGAAGCTTCGTTGCCGAAACAGTTTGTCGTTACCGATACCTAGTCGTTCAGAAGCTTAGCTTGCAATATGCATACTACATATCAGTCAATGCATAACATATATCTATTAAAACAAGGAATGTCAAAAATCATAATTGCATAACTAATAAAGTTAGTTCCGCCTATGTACTAATTCACAAACTTTTACTTTTGATAATTGAAGTGAGAGACATGAATTTACCTTTTTGTTTGGTTCATAGGGATGCATGACAACATCCAAAATGTTCATGCATAAATTGTTTCATTGGAACAAATCGAGTACCATCAATAAGCTTTAAAGGTTCATTCACGTTCCCATACTGTGACATCCAAAGCCCATAGAAGAAGAAAAAATAGAGTCATCCCAGAATACATTGTGGCCTCTCACCTCAACTTCATTTGATTTCGTGAACTCAAGCAAGGTATCAGTTGCTTCCACCTCCAACACCACCTTTGCCACCACCTCGAATACTTGTATATATTTATACACAAAACCCTTTTTCATGTTCTCTTGTAACTGCCAAACTATATGTATTCTTGACACACTTCAATTATCCCCTTCATATACCATGCACAATTTAAGGGTGCATAACTGCAGCCCTTTCATGTTCCATAACTGCATATTTCGTTCGTAGTATTCAATATGAGTAGTTATTTCGGTATGCATAGACATGTATGTACCGTACTTTTGGTTGTGCACAACCCCCCTTGCACATTAAATTAAGGGGGATAAGCTTTAAGTATTATAGATATTATGACCATTTTACCCCTTTCTGAATTTTTTTCGAAATTTTTTTACCAAAATATTTTTTTTATTTTTTTCTCGAAATACTTTTTTTCGAAATTTTTGTTCCAAAATTTTTTTTCTGATTTTTTTTCGAAATATTTTTTTTTCATTTTTTTTTCTCAAATGTGTTTTTTTAGAATTTTTTCTTTGTGACACGCAAAAAAAATTGAATTTATTTTTTGTAATATTTTGTAATAAAAAAAATTTCGATAAAAAATTCACTTGTGACAAAAAAAATAATCAAAAGTGAATAAAAAGCAGTGAAAGCGATATAAAATATTTTGAAATTTTTTTTCGATTTTTTTTTTTTTTTTTGAAATTTTTTTATGAAATAAATTTTTTTCGATTTTTTTTTTGTGACATGCGATTTTTTTAGATTAAAAAAAATTTCTGAATTTTTTTTCGAAATTTTTTTTCGAATTTTTTTTTTGAAATTTTTTTTCTGAAATAATTTTTTTAGAATTTTTTTAATGACATGCGATTTTTTATTTTTATTTTTTAGATTAAAAAAATTTCTTGATTTTTTTTTTCGAAATTCTTTTTTTTAAATATTTTTCGAAGGGTAAAATGGTCATAATACTTACAGAATGACAAAAATGTCAACATTATTGTTTAAAAGAGTTATTTTTTAGTTCGTTACGCAGACGCAGAACTGCCATTCTTGACAACTATAGTGCTTTAATAGGTTATTGCCCTTTAGTATATATCAAATGAATTACATGTGCATCTACTTAACAATTAATCAAATCAAAACAATAATTCATGGCAAAACATGCATGTTCCACCATGGATTCCTCATAACAATTATAATCACAAGATACCCATATAATCATGGCACATAACAATTATTCATAATAACCACATAAAATATACATCCAATCCTAGGGTTTCTACAAATTTTACAAAAAAATAAACCTAATTAAAAAAAAATAGGGTAATCGACCCTAATAATAAGAAATTAGGGTTTCATTTTTAAAACCCTAGAAACTATAAGGAACATGTAATAATCATCAAGATTCAATTTTTATATTTTTCGGTAATTATCTACAACATATTAACGGCTCGTGATGCCACTGTTGGATTTTACTATTCATAACAATTATATAAAACAGATAAACATCATCAAAGCATGCAGGTAATAGAATAATACTTGTAAATTAATTAACCGAATTAAAAGTATATACGTACCTTTTGCGAATCAAGCAACACAAGAACAAAGAACCAAGGAAACCCTAAACCCTAAAAATTAGGGTTTGTAATTTTCGACTAAACTCTAGTCGAATACCCAGTAATTCCCAAACAAAAGTGTGTTTGTTCTTCGTTCTTGTACACATGTATTAGTAGCGAGTTAATGTGAAAAGCTAGGTTCTTGATCACAAACAAACCAGATACTAGTATTTTGAGCTTGGAAAAATCGATCCCTAGGTGTTAGGGATGAACCGATCCGCCAAGGCACAAAAGAGAGGAAAAGGAGAAGAGAAATTAGGTTTGTAAGTCACAAAAATTAACTAGAATGAATACAAGGGGTTTGTATTTATAGTAAAACAATCTTGGAGTCCAAGTTAGGGGTAGGAATACCCTAGCCTTAGCCTTATGGTTCGACCGGTTTTAGGATCCCAAAGGGGTTCTAGATCCTTCTCGATCACTAATTTCATATTTGGTCCTTTAACTTATCATTTAACGACCGTTAACCAGACCTCGTTAAATAATAATTCTCATTAAGTGTTTTATTTTTGTGATTAAATAATTAATAATAACATTTTATAGATTAATTATTCTAACATTAATTCTTGTGCAATCACGAAGTCTCGTGTTCGAATCCGGTCATACGTATATTAAAAGTATCCATAAACATTTCAGTTATGATCTGTTTACATTCCACCTCTCCATACCCCACTCCAACGAGATTGAGTATGTTGTTGTTGTAGACTCGATAAGATATCATCAATCTATTAGTTAATTGCACAATTTCATATTTATCCTTCCAAACGTCTTGTTTACACGGTTACTTTTAACAACACATCTACATCATTTTGATATATAATAAAATCAAAGCACAAGTACAATAGTAATATAATAATATTATAAGAGCAAGAAATTGGAATGTTAAGAAAGCCGTTAAAACGCTAGAAGGATCCTTGATATGGAGAATGAGCTATAAACCAGAAGAGATCATTTGGGTAAGTTTAGGGTGTTTTTGTAAAAGGATTTTTTATTTTTTTGCATTGATTCAGTATCATCTTTGAAAATCGGCATTCAAGGTTTTTTGGCTTTCAATATGAATATATGATGCAAATGGGATACAAAACCATCTTTTTAGGCTGGTACCAACGCATGGAGTGAGGAAATGGCATTTGGCCATTCACGCGGCAAATGGCGATGGGGTCATGGCGGGAAGGAAAAAAACTTAACCAAAGGTGAAACTTTCACCATTCGGTCCCTTGCGATTGTGGGCCCCCTCTAGTATTTTTATTATTTGTTTTTTTAATGTTTTAAATCCCGGGTTGTGCCGGCCTATTCAATCGGTTGAACTGGGAACCGGATCGGTGACTGGGCCGAAAGTAGCCGGTTTTTTGCTTGTTTTCGAACCGGATTGATCACCGGTTTTAACATGACCCGGGTCGAACCGGTGACCTGGGAACCAACCGGGTTTATATATTTTCCTTTTTCAGTCCTATAAAAACCCATTTTCTTTCATATCTTACTCTATGAAATTTATAATTAGGACATTACTAAAGTTTTATTATTAAGTATAATGAAAACAAACGAGTCTTTGTAAGAACATGAATAAAATAATATGCTTTACTTGTGTACTAATAAATGATAACAATAACTAGATTTTTATAACATAAAAGTAGTAGTGTATTGCTATGATCAAGTGACTAAGTATTATTTGTTGTATACTTATAAACTTCATAGCAAGTTATTTGTTATCTTGCAGTGAACTACATTACTTATTTCATCGTTTTTTCGACTTTACTAATACAATTGATAATGCACATCTCAATAGGTAGTAAGCTATATATCAGAAAAGAGAATCACTATAACATCATACTATATAAATATAAATGACTTTATAAAATGCTAAAATTGGCAAAATAGAATTATGTATATAACATAGGCCATGGACTAAAACTGGTTGTTGGTATTGGGCAGAAAACCGGGTCAATCCGGCAGTTTAACCGGTCGAACCGGTGACCCATTGAACCGGTCGTGTGATCGGGTCGATTATAAAACCGGGTTTTAAAACATTGATTTATTTAGTTTGTGAGTGTGTTTGTAGTATTTAGTGGGGTATTTTAATAAATAAAAAGTGTGTTGAAAGGTGAAGTGGTGTGAGATGGGTGAGAGTGAAAAGTGAGAGAGTGGGAAAGGAGAGAGAAAGCTGATGTGGCGCTGATGTGAAAGGTGAAGTAGTGTGAGGGTTGGACCAACCTTAGAGTGGACGGTGTGGGGGGCGTTGTGGCTCGCCGTCGCCTACGTGGCCGGCCGCCGTGGCTCGCCGCCACACCGAGCTGCTTCGTTGTGGCTCGCCGTTGGCTAGCAAATCGTGGGGACGGCAGTGATTCGTCGACAAAGCATAAGTTCGTTTTATAACGTAAACATTTTAAACGTTAACTTTTTTTTTTAAATTATTATTTTTTTAAACCCACCACTCCTATATAAACTATCATCATCTTCTTCATTTTACACATCTTCAAACCCAAAATACATAACAAATCTTTCTTAACCAACAATATCATTTTACACAATGTCTCAAAACCCACATGACGGAGGATACTTCACAAATCTACTTAACTCAAACCCACAACAATACGGGGTTCTTCAAACCCGTCTACCCCTTCTTCGACCAATTCCAACCCGTCTCCACAAGAAATCTTTCTTAACCAACAATATCAGTTTCAACAAGGTTTATAGTTACCCCAACCGATTTCCATCACCGCAGTTTTTAACCCGTCACAATCTCCACAGTTTTTAACCCGTCCACGGTCTCCACAATTGCCCCAAATGGAATCACAACCGACCGGTTCACAATTCAAAGTTCCAAAACGTGAACGGTAAAAGCGAGGGCAAAAGTCGAAAGGCAAAAAGCTGGCGTAGATTGGGCAGGGGCGATGCGAAGATGTTGAAGTCATAGCACAAGTGGACCAAGTCACGAAGAAATGTTACTTAGCAGTGTTGGATAGAAATTTCCCAAGATAAAGATATGGGCAATGACCGTCAGGAATGGTTTTGGAACGACATTCTCGAAATGTTCAATTCTAAGACAACCGATAACCAGCGTGGCAAGAACATGATAACGAGTAAATGGACAAGGATTAGCGGTGATTGCAGAAGTTCAACGCTATTTACAAACATCTTCAGCGTCGAAGTGGTGAAAATGACCAAGATCATGTCGAGAATGCCAAAGTTAACTTTACGCATCGTTTTGGTGGGAGGGAGTTTTTGTATGAAAAATGTTGAAGTTTTTGAAAAATTATCCCAAGTGGGATGCCGAAGATCCTATTGGCGTTACATGTCGAGGATATATTGGGCGGACAAGCGACCTCGGCACGAAAGAGATGTATGCAAGCGAGCGGAAAGAAGCAGTCGACTTCAGCGTCAAGCGCGCAAGCTCGGTGGAAGTCAAGCGAGTAGTTTTTCGGGACATATATCAAAATATATGCTCAAAAGCCGATGCTCAAAGGGCTTACGGCGGCGGAGAAGGAAAAAAGCGTGGCAAGAAGATGAGATGGATTTTCTCATGATAGATCCAGTACCAATCGACCGGTGAAAGCGAAATCATCCGCAAGAGGCGGGAGCGTCTAGTCAAGAAATATCATCAAATCATGGGCGAGTAGTATTTTTTACTGGGTGTGTTGTATTTTTACCCGTGTCGTTTTTTTTTACCGTGTGTTGTATTTTTTTACCCGTGTTGTTTTTTTTTTCGTATCTTTTTTATTAGTAAGTGTTTTTTTTTTTTTTATGTATTGTATTTTTAATTTGAATGAAATGAATTTATTTAGTTTATTTGGAAATGAAAATTGAATAAAAAAAATAAAGTGGTAGTGGTGGGGCCCAAATGAAGAGGTTGAGGTTTGTTATGAGTGAGGATGGGGTTTGTTGTGGTTAGTTGTGGGAAAATGGGATGCTGATGTGGCGCGACGACGAACTTATACCTTGTTGCCACACCTAGCTCTCTTAGTATCACGGATGTATGGGGAAAAAGTACAATAACTAAAATTGGACAAAAGATATTAACTATGATGTCGCGTTAATCATTATTGTTTATGTTTGGTCGATTTTAGTAACATGTCGCTACCGAAGCAGAAACTGGCAAAATTTATAGGTCGAATTAAAAGGATAAGAACGGGAGGGTGGTTCTCGTTTTAAGGCTTGCATTTCAGGTTTTGTCTCACCTCGCTGAATGTGAATATGTTATTTTCTTTTCTTTGCGTCCATGAGTTATCAGCTATCCTCTTAGAGTCCACTAGAAAGATATGCGCATTAACTTTAAGAGGTCAAACACATACATGTTTCGCTAAAATGATTTCCTTTGTACTAGAATGGATGTTGTAAAGAAACACAATTAAATCTAGAAAAACAAGTTTTATTACTCAAGAAACCAACCAAGACAATCAACTGATCTCAATCAGCTTAACCACCAATACACAACAACCTGATCTCAATCAAAGAGTAAACAACTGATGAGTGTCTAAATACTCATCATTTTTATACTATTTAGAATGCCAAAAACATCTGAAAACACTTTCGAAATGCATCAAAATGATGAAAATATCACAAAAAAGTGTTTTATGTGTTTTAAATGCAAAAATATCAAAATCAGATGAAAAGCGTATCAAGTTTGCATAATTGGCAGTTTTAGTCCCTCAAGTTTCAAAGTTGTCAAAAAGCAGTCCACTGGTATATCAAAATAAAGTAAAATGTCATTTAAGGTCCATGGGATTCATGAGTTGTCAAAAATTAGTCCTTGAAATTCAAAATTGCAAAATTACAACTTAGGTCCCTAAACTTTGAATAATGTCATAAAAGGTCCTTGGATACTTAAAAATGGGAAATTATCAAAAATGGTCCTTATATTATTCACATTTGGCAGGATTGGTCCTTGTGAGAACTTTGGAAAATGGGCAGTTGATCCATAACTTTGCATAAATTGCAAAGTTGGTCCTTGTCTTAACTAAAACCAAGCGGACCTTAATTATCAAACCCAATTAAAACCCAAAGCCCAAACCAGTAAAAAGCCCAACCCAACTTACTTGACCTTTGGACCTTGAACCATGACCCCTTGAGCAGTCCGAACTAATTTGACCCTGCCATTACCTTATTTTGACCCCCTTATTAATACCCAGCGGTCAAATATGGTCAAACCCGCCAAACCGGATGTCTGTACATCTTCTACACCATCACTGTAATTCCAAAACCGGTGGTTTCCACCACCTCACCACGCTTTCCGGTGTCTAAACAACTCTCGGCTCATCCCCCCCTCTCTCACTAGCCTACCTTGCAATAAATGCTTCCCCACCATAGCGGTTTATTGTTACCCTCCTAAACCTTTTTTTTTTGCTTTCCAAATCACCCCAACCCCATACCTACTTCACATATTGTCCCCTCCACCTCCACAACACACCAAGATTCTTTAATTGATCTAAAACTGTCTCAAGCAACCATGTACACTTTTGGCGCCAAAATCAATTTTAAAGGCTAGGATGAGTTTGACTGCATCAATGGACAAGATTTGAAGTGGGAAAGATCGAGACATGTGGGAGTCTAAAAGATCAATATAAAGAGAGGGAGAAGCAGAGAAAGATATCTAGTTTTTAATTTAGTTTAAGCTTTGTCGTTTTAATTACTTTTCAAATTCCAATGTATTTCTTAGCTTTCAAGTACTTGGTTTAAGTTATTTCAGTGTATGTGAATCTTTATCAATAATCAATTTCAAGTTTTAATCTCATTTTCAAGTTTATGCACTTTTAAGCTTAAAATCTCAAAATGTTTGAATGTTGTTTGTAGTGGATGTTAAGGACTCAGTAAGCTCACATAAGCTCCTATAAAGCTTCTGAAAGCTTTTAGATACCTTAAAAATCAGTTTAGAAGCAAAAAAGAGAAAAATACCAAAAATACAAATAAATTAGTAAAAAATCAAAAATCACAAGAAATGGTGATCAAAATTTGGGCAGGGTAAATCTGGGATTGCCCTTGGGTTTAGAAGCTTAGTGGTAAGCTATTAGGGTGGATACTTGGTCCTTGTTATCTGTTTTCAGTTGGATACCATTTGTAAGCCATTTTCTCATAATTTGCATTTCTTAATATTAGTGGTTAATTCTTGTTAACTTTAGTTTAATCTTGTCTAAACATAGTTAGTACAAGTTAATTTATAGCTTTCTTGGTTTGAAAAGCTCTTTTAGTAATAAAGGTTCAGTCTTAAAAGGAATGTTTGGATTTGCTTTCGATTGAAGCTGTGCTAGAGCATGTTTGTGTTATTATTCTTGGTTGTTATCTGTCACATTTGGTCTAAATAACTCAAACATACCAAGAGAACCAGTGCTTGTTCATTAAAAAGTCAAAATACCTTTTAATCAAATCTTATGTATTAACTGTTTGATATCCATGTTCCATAATCATGGTTTTGTGTTCATAAGTTGTCATTGGTGATCAAATCAGTCTTAATCCACCTTAATACAACATAATCAATGATTGAGATCAATCAAAAGTTCATATTAGTCAACTCATTTGATTTTCATAAAAAGTCAACTTTTCAATATAGTCGTTTTTGAATAAAATAGGTAATTTTATATAGGACATAATAGTAATTTTCAAGATTTATGCTTTTGGGATATCAATATTTAGCTGGTTAACTAAATTAGAAAAATACTATCTTACTTTTATTCAGCTTACAAAGTGCTTATTTTTTAGCTTCTTTTGAATACCTTGCGAAAACATGCTCTGTGCACAGGTTGTATAAGCTATTTCTCAAGCTCTCACGAGCTTATTAGTGACCCTAGCTTATGAATTTTAGCTTTTTTGAGAAGCTAACCTAGCTGACTCAAGGTTACAAGTGTTTATTTTCCATTCTTAGCTTATTTAATTAGCCTGCAAGTGCTTTTTATTTTTGTCCATTTCATTTTAGTACAAACGATCGGTGTTCATAAGTTTTCAAAAGCTCCTCATAAGCTCACCAATTAATCCCACTGTGAAAGCTTTAGCTTTTTGGAAAGCCTAATTGGTATACTTATTAGTTACAGTGCTTATTTTCATTTTCTAGCTTATTAAAGTGCTTAAATATTAGTTAGAAAGTGCCTAGAAAACCAATAAGTGTCCTGTGCAACAGTGTATCTTGTGCTTATTTGCTTATTGATCAGTGCTTATTTTTAAGTTATTTGCATTCTCAGTTGTTATATAAGCTTATTTCAGATAGTTTAGCTTATTCTCAGTTTCCTTTTGCTTATTTCTAGCTTATTAGCTTAATTTTGTGCTTTTCCATTTTATTTGTTAACTGTTGAGATCTTAGGCTTATTCAGTGCTTATTAATAGTTTTTATAAAAAGTTATAGTTTTGAAAATTGCTTATTTCCTTGTGCTTAATAAGTTTTTAAAAGAAAAATCGAAAAAAAAAAAATATTTAGCAAAAAGGTGGGAGGCAGGCTCAAACCTGAGACCTCCCGCCCTTGAAGAACGATAGTGTGTACCTGTATACCAGTTGCCCTTGGGTCTTTTTCTGGTTTAACTTTGCACACTTTAATATATAACACTTGTTTTCATTTTAACCTTATACGAGCTTATTAGCTTATTTTCAGCTTATTTAATCTAGCTTTTTCAACTTTTGTATTTTTCTTAACTTTGTATTAGTATAAAGTAATTTATAAAAAAATTTCAGATTTTTCTAAATAGTTTTAGTATTTTTAATCATTTAATTAGTCTAAAATAGTATTTAATTCATAATAAAAAATATAAAAGTCAAAAAAAATATAAATCTTTTTTCTAAAATTTTCTTTTGTCATATAGTAGGTAAGAAAATTGTTTTTACACTCGTAGGACTTTTATTGCATAAATTTTACGTTTTTACTTGCGCCTTTCAGCGTAATTTTTATACTTAACGCGTTTTTCATTTTAAGTCACGTTTTTAGATAATTTAAGTTTACGTTTTAATTAAAATAGTTTATTTAAGTTATTTTGTTTTATAAATCAAGAAAAACATCATTATAAAAATAGTGATAGCGTTTATTTAATATATTTAAGTTTTTAATTTTCTTTAATTTGCATTTAAGCCCCTGTAATTTACAAAACTTTCTCTTTAGGTATAAATAACTCAAAATCCTTACTGATCACTATCCTTAGTGATTATTAGACATATATCGTGTTAAACACCATTCATCCTCCGTGGGACTTAACGACCGGGGAATCCACTATATTCCTCGATCTAAATTGCATTTGCTTTACATTGTTTTAAGTTTATTACGGTTGACCATTCACAAGTGGTCAACTTGTGTGATTAAACTTGACTTTGTTGAGAGCGGATCAAATTTTGGCGCCCTTGGGAGGCTGTAAGCGTGTTTTAAGCATTTCCAGATCCATTCTTGCACATATACCACTTTTTGTAAAAAGTTTTTTGTAAAGTTATCAAAATCAAAAAGTTCATTAACACTTTTCCTAAAGTGTTAACAACACCAAACAAAATATAAAACAACAAAACAATCGTAACGTTTTCTAGCTTGTGTTTCCTTTAAGGTGATTCTTAAAGAAATACGATTTGGATAAGCGAGGCGATACCAAAATATTTTCCAAAAGTTTTAAACCCTTTGCACAAATCTATACCTACGTCTTTTCAGTGGTACTTAATATATACATAAAATCAACCACCGCAAATCAAGGCGTACACCTACTAAGCTGGGGTGTGACCATAATAAGTTCGAACATCGATTTAAAACTTGCCTTTGTGTCCTTGTGATTTGGTGTACCTTTTTCAAAGAAGCCATTTCATTTGTGAGTATTGGTTAAGTTCACTTGTCGTTTTGCCTCGCATTTGTTTTGAAAATTGATTTTTAAACTTAGTGCATGCGCAATCGTTCTTCCAGCTCTACAAGTCCACTTTCTGAGCTTGCAAATATTCCTCGTGGCGTAGAGGGCGTTACGCTCCTTCAGCGTGGCGAGGAACGTCTACCACCACCACCCCTGTCGTAATGGCAGAAGATAAGCCGATGAATGAGCTTCTCCAAGCACCCATCGAGGGTTACGGCGATGCCATTGTTGTTCCGACCATCGTGGTGACACCTTTGAGCTCAAAACCGGGTTACTTAATCGGTAACCCAAAGCCAATTTATGGTTTTGGCGGGATGATCCTCATGCACACATTCGATGGTTCAACAAGATTGCATCTACCATCAAATACAAGAATGTCCCACATGAAGCAATTAAGCTTCTTCCGTTCCCATTTTCTCTAGAGGGACAAGCCCGGAATTGGCTTGAGAAACAACCCCTCGTTCCATTGAGACATGGGAGGATCTAGTCACCAAGTTCGTTAACGAATTCTACCCTCCATCCCGAACTACAAGTCTCAAGAATGAGATAATGAAATTTTCTCAAAGATTTGATGAATCATTCGGGGAGGCTTGGGATCGTTACAAAGAGCGCTCAAGTGTCCGCATCATGGTTTTACCGAGTTAATGCAAATGGATACTTTCTACAATGGTCGAACCGGTGACCAAGACTCTTTAAATGCCTCCGCGGGAGGTAATTTTCTGAGCAAGACCACAAAAGAAGCCTTGCAAATCATAGAAAACAAGTCCCAAGTCCGCCCTTTCCGAGCAAAGACATATCAGTCTCATCTAATCTGGACCTTCTACTTCATCTCCAATGGGTACATCTAGCACCGATGCTAAGATTGACAAACTCACGGATATTGTTCAGGCTTTGGTTCTTGCTAACCAAAAGAAAGTCACTTTCACACGGACACCATCACATGGTGAAGTGAAGAAAGTTGAAGTTTGTGTTACTTGTGGTGGTCCTCATGCATACTACAAGTGTACTGCCACCGATGGTAGTCCGTTTGAAGCCAATGCTATAGGCGGTACTTCACATCAGGGAGGTAATCAATACCGTCCTCAAAATGAACCAAACTACCGTGCTAACACTTATCGGGCACCACCGGTTTTAACCAGAATCAAACATACAAAACCGAATCGGAACCAACCTAGAATGAACCAAGGTTATCAAAACCAAGGTAATTTCTATTCCGGACCAAATCAAGGTTTCCAACATCAAGGGAACCTTAATCAAAACAATTTCAATCGAGGGAATCAATTTCAGGGAAATGTAAATCCTAACCAAGGGAATTTTCAACAACAAGGTCATAATCAAAACATACGACCTTTAAATTTCCCTCCACTTTGCTCGATACCATCATCGATGAGCTATTGAAGCAATTCATGAAATCCCAAGATGAAATGAGCAGGTTGTTGGTCGGTCGGTCGATCTAAAGAAGTCTTTAAATGATCAACCCTCGGGCTCAGGAAAACTTCCAAGCAACACAATCGCTAACCCGAGGCGTGCAAAGGCGATCACAACCAGAAGTGGTGTTTCATATGATGGACCTGCTATTCCTACTACCTCTTCTTCTTCTCTCCCTAAGGTAGTAGAAAGTGAACCTAAGACACACAATGGACCTTCGACTCCAATGCCTCCTCCACTAGGAGCAATGAGTCAAGTTACCAAGGATACAACGGACAAGGTGCATTTTCAAGCCCCGAGTACCGCACGTCCCCACCGGTAGTCCAACCTCAAGTTGTCCAGAAACCCAAATCCAATCCAGGAGTTGTTTTTGAACCTCCTGTAGCTCCCAAATCCAAATCTTCTATTCCTTACCCATCACGTTTGAATGAGCAAAAGCTCCGTGAAAAAGCTAGTCATCAAATGGACAATTTTTTTCAAATTTTCCAAGAACTACATTTTGACATAAGCTTTGCGGATGCTATCATGCTGATGCCCAAGTTTGCATCAACTCTCAAACATATGTTAAGCAACAAGGAAAAGCTGTTTGAAATGGCAAAAACTCCTCTTAACGAGAACTGCTCTGTAGTTATCTTGAAGAAGCTTCCTGAAAAGCTTGGAGATCCCGGAAAATTTCTCTTACCTTGTGTATTTCAGGGATGGTTGAATGCTTTGCCTTAGCGATCTTGGTGCAAGCATCAATCTGATGCCTTATTCAGTATGGAAGAAACTTTCTCTTTCGGAACTTACTCCTACATGCATGACTCTCGAGCTTGCAGATCGTACAATATCCTGTCCACTTGGCATTGCCGAGGCGTATTTGTAAAGTAGGGAAGTTCCATTTTCGGTGACTTTGTAGTTGTTGATTTACGATCGATCCACGGGTTCCTCTCATTGTTGGGCGAGGATTCACGAGCGGGCGTGCTCTCATTGATGTATTTGAGCAAGAAATCACATTACGTGTTGGTAATGAAGCTGTCACTTTTAACCTTGATCAACCTTCGAGGTACTCCGAAACTATGATTACGAATGGTTAACCGAATAGATATCATTGATGTTGCTTCTGAAGAGTACTCTCAAGAAGTTCTTGGTTATGATCAAAATTCTTCGGGTGATAATCTCACTCATTCATCTCAACCCATCATCGCCAATTCTACTCCTTCTCTCACTCCATTTGAGGAAAGTGACTTCATCTTGGAAGAGATTGAAGCATACTTGTCCAGTGATTCAGTTCCATGGGAAATTGATCACGCTCCCATCGACATTGAGGGGGACATACTTCTCATTGAAGAGTTGCTTAATGATGATCCATCATCATCATTCCCTCCCGTTGAGCTTCATAACAAGGAAGTCAAGTCGGTTGAGAAAGCGAAGAATTTCTGAGAAGTCGAACTTAAGGACTTACCACCTCATCTCGAGTATGCATTTCTTGAGGGTGATGATAAATTACCCGTCATTATTGCTCGAGATTTGAGTAAAGATGAAAAGACTGCTCTCATAAAGGTATTGAAGTCACACAAGCAGGAAATTGCTTGGAAACTCTCCGACATTAAGGGCATCAACCCTGAATTTTGTACTCACAAAATCTTGATGGAGGATGACTTCAAACCGCGAGTTCAACATCGAGAGAAGGGTGAATCCTAAGATCCATGATGTTATCAAGCAGGAGGTTATCAAACTTCTTGATGCGAGGATTAATTTACGATCTCGAGATAGTCCTTGGGTTAGCCCAATTCATTGTGTTCCTAAAAAGGGTGGCATAGCTGTTGTCACAAATGAAGATAACGAGTTAATTCCAACTCATTTGGTACGGATGGCGTGTTTGTATTGACTATCGTAAGTTGAATGGCGCCACCGTAAAGACCATTTTCCTCTACCCTTCATGGACCAAATGCTTGAGAGATTAGCAGGGAGCGAATACTATTGTTTCCTTGATGGTTTCTCGGGTTATTTTCAGATTCCCATTGATCCACAGGATCAAGAGAAGACCACATTCACATGCCCATACGGAACTTTTGCCTACTGAGGCGTATGCCTTTTTGGCTTATGTAATGCTTCTGGCACGTTCCAACGATGTATGATGGCCATATTCCACGACATGATCGGGGAAACAATGGAGGTGTTTATGGATGATTTCTCGGTCATTGGGGAATCGTTTCAAACATGTCTCTCCCATTTAGAAAAATGCTTCAAAGGTGTGAAGACACCAATCTTTGTCTAAATTGGGAGAAGAGTCACTTTATGGTCAAAAAAGGCATAGTCCTTGGCCATAAGATTTCCAAAAATGGGATTGAGGTTGATAGAGCAAAAGTTGATGTTATTGCTAAACTACCTCATCCTACTACCGTCAAAGGTATTAGGAGTTTTCTAGGTCATGCCGGTTTCTATCGCAGATTCATACAAGATTTTTCTAAAATTGCCCGGCCTATGACCCATCTTCTTGAAAAAGAGGCTCATTTTATCTTCTCACCTGAGTGCATCGAAGCTTTTGAAACATTAAAGAAAAACTTTGAAGCACCCATTCTCGTTGCTCGACGGGACTTGCCTTTTGAGCTCGTAATGCGATGCAAGTGATTTTGCTATCGGTGCAGTCCTAGGGCAACGTAGATCCAAGCATTTTCAGCCTATCCACTACGCAAGCAAAACTATGAATGAAGCTCAAACTCATTACACCACCACGGAAAAAGAGCTATTAGCCGTGGTGTATGCATTTGAGAAGTTTCGGCCATATCTAATCTTGACCAAATGTGTGGTGTATACGGATCACTCGGCTCTCAAATATCTCTTTGCAAAACAAGATGCAAAGCTGAGATTGCTCCATTGGGTTCTCCTCCTCGAGAATTTGATATCATTATATCGTGATAAAAGGAGAACCATTTGCATCATTTGTCCGATCTAGAAAACCCTCACCAAGATGTTTTCGAGAAAAAGGAAATAAATGAAACATTTCCTCTCGAGACACTCAATGCGGTTTCTTTTTGTGGAGACTCTACTACCCCATGGTTTCTGACCGCAAATTACCATGCGGGTAACTTCATTGTGAAAGGGATGTCGACCCAGCAGAAGAACAAATTCTTTAAAGATGTTAAACATTACTACGGGGCGACCCCTACTTATTCAAAATCCGTGCGGATCAAGTCATCCGACGGTGTGTTTATGGACAAGAAGCTCTTGACATACTCAAAGCTTGCCATGCTTTGGACCAGGGGCCATCATAGTCCAAACTACACCGCCAAAAGGTGTTTGATTCGGGTTTTATTGGCCCACGATTTATAAGGATGCCCACGATTTTGTCAAAGCACGTGGCGCTTGTCAGCGTGCGGAAATATCTCACAAAGAAATGAAATGCCACAAAACGCCATTCAAGTTTGTGAGATCTTTGACATATGGGGTATTGACTTTATGGGGCAATTTCCATCATCTCGAGGAAACAAATACATACTCGTGGTTGTTGACTATTTGTCAAAATGGGTTAAAGCGAAAGCTTTACCTACCAATGATGCCCGAGTTGTTGTGAAATTTTTGAAATCTCTTTTTGCTAGGTTTGGAACTCCACGAGCTATAATCAGTGATCGTGGTACACATTTCTGCAATGACCAATTTGATCGTGTCATGCAAAAGTATGGTGTAACCCACCGTCTATCTACTGCATACCACCCCCAAACAAGTGGGCAAGTGGAAGTCTCTAACCGTGGTATTAAAAGAATTCTGGAGAGGACAGTAGGTGAAAATCGTGCATCCAGGTCGGATAAAGCGGATGGCGCACTCTGGGCCTTCCGTGCAGCTTATAAAACACCCATGGGTGTAATCCATAAAGCTAGTATACGGAAGGCATGTCATCTTCGATTGAGCTTGAGCACAAGGCATCTTGGGCCTTAAAACATGCCAACCGATATTGACGAATTTGGTGATCACGAAAAGTTCAAATGAATGAATTAAATGAACTCCGTGATCAAGCATACGAGAACTCTTTGATCTACAAACAAAAGACAAAGAAGATTCATGACTCCAAAATCAAGAACCGCGTTTTCAGCGTTGGTGATCGAGTCCTTCTTTTCAATTCAAGATTGAAGATTTTCTCGGGACAGCTTAAGTCCCGTTGGTGCGGTCCATTTACCATCACTAAGGTTTATCCTTATGGTACCATTGAGTTATCTCAGCCTGATGGTCCAAATTTTAAAGTGAATGGTCATCGGTTGAAGCATTATTTTGGAGAGGACATTCCACTCGTGGTTGTCCCGGATCTACAAACTTTCCCCATGAACCAATGAATGCGGGGATCGAGTCAAGCTAGCGACTTGGTAATCAAAAACATTAGCACACACCATATGGGTTTCACCCTTATTTCGACTTCTTTCTACTTTCTACCACCCTAGTGTGGGGAGTTGCCCATTTGTTGTATATAAGTTCTATATAAAAAAAATGTGTGTATATATCAAAACAAAATAATGGCCGTAGTATTTCCTTTTATGTTCTATGTTTGGCATAACCGCCGGTACTTTGAATATTGAGGGCAATATTCATTTCTAAGTGTGGGGGAATTCTCACGAATTTTATCATGTAATTATTCCACCTAATTCCCGTTTTGGCCAAAATTTTTTGGAGTAAGTGTTTTCACTTACTCGGCAAATGGTAATCGATCCGCCATGTCTAACACATAAGGATTGGCTAATCCGAGGAGCAAAGCGGCTCTTGGTAAAGATATCTCAAATCCGTTGACGGCTTGCAATTTGCCCAAAATTGTATGGTGTTTAGCTCACCATATCTTTAACTAGTGAAAAGTTGGCTAGCCCGGAAGTTTATGGCTTGTGGTAAAGGCAGTTGGAAAGCCATAATTGGTAATCGACTCACCAAAGATATTTTATCTAAGAGTTGGCTAGTCCAGAAGCAAACGGTTTCTGGTAAAGACAAATCAAAACCGTTGAAAGCTAGTGATTTGCTCAAAATCATTTGGTTATCATTGTACCAAAGTTCTTACTTGAACTGAAACAATTGGCTACTCTAGAAGTAATGGCTTTTGGTAAAGAGATGAAATCCATTAATTTTTCTCAAATCATTGCTAGGGACTAGCAATATCTTAGTGTGGGGAATTGATGAGTGTCTAAATACTCATCAACAACAAACAACAATAACCTGAACTGATCAAGGTATCAGATTCAATAACTATCAAACTAGGGTTTATAATTGCGTGACAGTTTTGAGAGCAGAGAGAGAAAAATTGGGAGATTAATATGAGAAGCTCTTTGTCTTTTTTCTTTATAAACTAGCTCACCGACAATCTTTTAATTTTGACAACTCTAGCCCTCAATCTTCTAACCTTTTGCTAATTGCTATCCAAACCATCAACACAGCAAACCTGAAAATATAAAAGTGACAAAATGAGTCCATGTATTAGTTCCAGGTTAAGATTATTATTCCAACATATCAATCAAGTCTGCAAAGGAAACTGCTTGATCTTACAAGATCAATATCCTGAGAGGCTTGGCTTAGCAATTCTATATAATCCACCCAAATTCTTTGATCCATTTTATAAAGTATGCGTGCTTAATTATATGCTACAAAGCAATGTCCAAAGCTCTGAAAAGTAAGAAAAAGAGATAAAATTGACTTTTGGAGTCAAAATCAGCACTTTTAAAGTTCGAAAATGATACGAATTTCTCATATAACCAAAAAGAACCTTGATTATTTACCACATCTAATCTATTCTATCATAAATTTCTTTGGAAAGGTGCAAGAACCGATACGTAAGTCTGTAAACTAGCACATTTGACTACAAAAGTCAAACATTTCCTATTGAAATAAAAGTTGACCTCATCTAAAACTGGCATTTTTGTAGATCGTAGAGCCTTTCCTAGAGCCTAAGACCACAAACAAAGTGAAATTTGTATACGCTAACAATCCAAACACAAAAAGTATCATGGAAAAATTATCTTGCTTGGATAAACTCGAGTCTGCATTTGGTGGAAAAGTTGAAGAAAGTTTTGACGTCAAGAAGTACGCTGAGAAAATGAAGGATTATGATGCAAAGTGGATTATAATTAATAAGAAGATACTTGCTCGGATCCAAACACTACCCTTAAATATATTTTTGACACCAAGGAAAAAGCAGCCGATACAAGCTGTGTAACGGAAGCTGATGAGGAAAAGAAGTTGGGCGGGATCAAAAGATTATTGATAGTCGATAAATTCGTGTTATTTGCATATATTTCATGTTTTAGAATGAAGTGCTTACAAATTATTTTTCTTTGAATAAGTTGTTGAAAATAAGCACTTAATGAAACAAGTTGGCCAAGTGCAATCATATAACCACAAGCTTGAAGTGGAGGAGATACAGTGTTTTTAGCACTAATTTAACAAAAGAAATAATATATATATATATATATATATATATATATATACCTTGAAAAATAAAGGGAGAAGATTGTGGTTGCCAAAATATTCATGTGAAAAATGTTGGTTGCCAACATACTCACTGCAGAAGTGTTGGATATTTTATAAGTTCAAAATGCAGAACTTGTTTGTTCATGCCAATGTTTTTAAGACAATTCTTATTTAGTTCTATTGTAAATATTAAACATATGCAGTCATGATCAATGTATGATCAATGACTGCACACTATCTTAGTTATGGCTACAAGCCACTTAGACATTACATTGACCACATGCTTTGGTCGTTTAGACAGTTATGGATAGGGAAGTTCTTGGGTTTTACTAATCATAACAATTATAAAAACATGTAAACATTATCAAAGCATGCAGCGGAAGTATTAAGGAATAATATATGTAAGTCATTAACCGAATACGAATATGCGTACCTTTTAGCAAATCAAGAAACACACGTTAATGTGAATGAGGAACTATAACCAAAACCCTAGCTTAGGGTTTAATACCACTCGACCTACACATGTCGACCACCAAGAAAAACCCCACAAACACAAGTGTATTTGTCCTTCGTTCTTGTACACACGTACTACTATCGAATTGAAGTGAAAGACTAGGTTCTTGATCACAAACAAACCAAACACTTAATCTTGAGTTGGAAAAATCGAAACCCTTGGGTGGGTTTGGAACTGATCGGCCAAGCACAAGAAAGAGAAGAGAAATTAGGTGTGCAAGTCACCAAGATTAGGTTATAATGAATACAAGGGGTTTGTATATATAGGTAACTAATCTTGGAGAACAAGTTAAGCCTCCCTTGGGCTTATGCATGTTCACGACCGGCTACACATCCCCAAGAGGGATTCTAGATCCTTCCCGACTTCTAATTTCATCTTTAGTCCCTTTAGTTTACATTTAACGACAGTTAGCCAAACCTCGTTAAATATTAACTATCGTTAAGTATTTATTTCGTGACTAAGAATTAATAATAACAACATTTATATATATATATTAATGATTTAACATCAATTCTCATACGTAATGTGTGCAATCCCGAAGTCTCGATTTCGAATCCGGTCATACGTATATTAAATATATCCATAAAACCTTTCAGCTCCCACTTGGATATTACTTAATATAGTAATGACATTGGTTTAGTCTAGCCTAACACGCCAATGCCCCATATCGAATCGAGTATGGTCTTCTGGAAAAACCATTTAATGATTCATCATTTTTACTTATCCTTTTGCTACTAATACTACATTAACTATGAATATGGATCAAGTCATTTTATAAGTTAATATTCTATTTCGTTATATCGATTGAACAAGATTACCAAATCATCTGAGCGTATTCAGATTGATCTTGGGTATGGCTATACAAACATCTTGTCAACCCTACGAGGGGCCCAAATATAGTATTATGCTTTGAAACAAATTCAAAGGAACAAATTCTCTTGACTACAAACATAAATCATGAATTTTTTAACACTTATGAAAATAGCCCTTATAACTACCAGTTACGGATAGCGTTAGACTATCTTACACAAGTGCACTACATTCATAACAGTTATCTGGTATCTCAAGTCTGAGGATAAACATTTCATGATTTACTTAATGACAAAGATCCATAAGTATAATCATGTAAAGTTGGGATATGTCCTATATTCAATTCATTGAACATCATGTGAATCTGGTATGTCCCACGCATCAATATACTTTAAGTATATTCTACCAAAACTCATATTGGTCTTAATTCAATGACATTCCCACATCATTGATCGACAACGGACTATTTAGAATAACATAAGTCATTCCCAGATTAAACATGCAAATATAGGATATAATATTAAGAAAATGAAAAATAAACATAAAAAACTATTTTGTTTCATTAAAATAATATTTGTTCATAACATCCTTTATCCAAATACTAATCACAGATCTGCATGAAACTACTAGCTAAACTAAGTCCTATCCCATCGAAAATGGTCGGTAAGTTTTCTTTTGGAAAGGCTTAAGTAAAGGGATCGACTAGATTATCATCTGTGAACTTTGAGTAGATTGATTTCACCTATTTCGACTTGTTCTCGAACATAGTGATATCGAAGAGGAAAATGTCTGGCGCCCTTCATGACTCTAGGCTCATTGGCAAATGTTATTGCAACAGAGTTGTCACAATACACATTTAAAGGTAGTTCGATTGAGGGCATTACTCCGAGTCCCGAAATGAATTTCCTAATCCAAACAGCTTCCATCGCAGCTTCCGAAGCAACTATGTACTCAGCTTCTGTAATAGACATCGCCAAGGTTGCAAAAATCGCTAGGCGGTAGCTGGGCGGCCAGGTAGGGCCTAGCGATTAATCGGTTAGGCGGGGATTAATCGGATTGGATTTTTTATATATAAAATTATAAAATTTTGAAACTATATGCCCGATTTGGCCTTTCTAGCCGATTTTTTTTCGATTTGGCCGATTTTTTTCCAATTTTATTTTTTCTGATTTGGCCGATTAATCGGCCGTCTAGGCAGATTAATCTGATTTTTGTCAGTAACCGATTAATAAGGCCGATTAATGAAAATCGGAACGGCTAATCATCGCCTAGCGATTAATCGGCGATTAATCGGCCGCCTAGACCGATTTTTGCAACAGAGGACATCGCAGTCGTTGTCTACTTTTTGCTCTTCCATCAATGCTTCTCCATTAACGACAAAGACATATCCCGTTTGAGACTTCTTATCATCTTTGCTCGGTTTGGAAAGCGCAACGCAAAACCTATAACATCAAGTTTCGCATATGGATTTCCACCATACACTAGAAACATTTCTTTAGTAGCCCTCAGATACTTAAGAATGTTCTTAATAACCTTACCGATGTTTTCACAATGGATTACTGTTGATATCATTTGGTGATATTTTGTGCAAACGCCACATCGGGCCTTGTACATCTCGCGGCATACATGATAGATCCTACTAGCCGGAAGCATAAGGAACTTTTCTCATGTGTGCCACATCTTTAGGTGTTGACGCACATAGTTCACTACTTAAGCCATGTTCAACTTGCATCGGAAAATATCCCTTCTTGGAATCTTGCATATTGAATCTCTTCAATATTTTATCAATGTAAGTACTTTGACTTAGTCCAATCAACCGCCTTGATCTATCTCGGTAGATCTTGATTCCCAGAATAAATGCTGGTTCCCCTAAATCCTTCATAGAAAAGCACTTTCCAAGATAAGACTTTACATCTTGTAAACTTGGAATGTCTTTTCCCATGATCAATATGTCATCGACATATAAGACAAGGAAAATAACATTACTCCCACTAGCTTTGTGATATACACATGGCTCATCAAGATTTTGAGTGAAACTAAATTTCTTGATTTCTTTATCAAACTTCTTGTTCCATTGCCTTGATGCTTGCTTCAACCCATAAATGGACCTTTGAAGTTTGCATACACGCTTTGGAAATTTTGGATTCACAAACCCTTCAGGCTGCGCCATATAGATGTCCTCATCTAGGCAACCATTTAAGAAGGCAGTTTTGACATCCATTTGCCATATCTCATAATCATAGTACGCAACTATGGCTATAAGAATCCTAATAGCTCTAATGTGCACTCACAGGAGAAAATGTCTCCTCGTAGTCTATCCCAAAAGTTTGAGTAAACCCTTGAGCTACAAAGGCGAGCTTTATAGGTGTGTGCATTGCCATCCATGTCAATCTTTATCTTATAGAGCCACTTACTTCCAACTACCTTAGCATTTGGAGGTAAGTCAACCTCTATCCAGACTTCGTTATCTCTCATGGATTGCATTTCCCATTCATTGCGACTTGCCATTTATCCTTTTAGGGACTCATCATGGCAGCCTTATAGTTAGCGGGTTCACCAAGATCCTAACATATTTTCCTCAAACTTCTATGTTAAGACATAGGACGGCTTAGGGTGCCGCAGCATGCGTAGTTCCCACGGATCTACCAATGGGAACCACTTCAACCTTGGGTGGAACACTAAGACTTTTCGAGGTTCTACTTGAGGTTGGCTAGTGTTTTTAGAAGGTGATGCATCTTCTTGATCATATTCCAGATCATAAACTCTCCCACTAAATTTATGAGATATGAGATCTGTTAATACAAATATCGTCATTAAACGTTATTTATATTTTTGATCTTTGCCTAAGTTTTGTTAACGACAAAAGTAAATTTAATTTATAAAAGCTTAAAGCTTGTCAAGTTTATTAGATATTAAAACAAGCTTTCTTAAACAATATATTCATCATTCAAGCATTTACATTTATGATTAGTAACATCTTGATATGAATCTAATCATTATGTATGATAATAGTTTGTAGAATGTGTTAGGTTCTTAAAACCAAACACTACTTAAGCATTTGCATATTTCTATTAATAGTAATACAACATTTGACATCATGTATTACATCATGGAGATCATTGGAAGATTCCATTAGATATTTTGTGAAGATTTGTACTCTTCATATCTTGCACAATCTTACTTAGATAGAGTTGACTTTAGTCAAGATTTGATATCTTTGTCGGTGGCGGTACCATTTTGGTACAGGCGGAACCCTTTTAAGGGGTCAGCGGTCCGTCAGGCAGCTCCTGTCCAATTTGGCTATAAATAGCAATGCCAAGCCAAGTAGTTTCTCATCCCTTTCTAACATACTCTCATACATATCTTCTCTCTAACCCTTCTAACTCGGTTTCATATCATATTAGTGATCTCTTTTGTAGCAAAGAAGATCAAGTCATATTCAAGCTTCAACGAGAAGTTGGAAGTCTTGTTTGTTTAAGTGTTGTATGATCTTAGTGTTGATTCATACTTCATTGTTGTATCAAACCATCATAATCTTGTGAGTGTGAGTGGTTAGTATTTTAGTCCTCAAAATACATTGTGTGTGGGAGTAGTTGTACCCTTGGAAAGAACTCGACATCTAGCTTAGTGTCGGAAATAGTGTAAAAGAAGTGTAAAGGTTTTCTCCGCCGGTGAAAGGAGCTTGTTGACTAGTGAAGTTAAACACTCGAGTGTGAGACTCGGGGAGTGGAGTAGGGCAAGGAAAAAGAGTCCTTGTAGAGCGAACCACTATAAACAACTTGTTGTGGTTTGATCATTTCTTTCCTTATTTACTCATTACATATTGCTTGCATATTTCATTAACATACTCAAGATCAATATCAATTGATCTTTCAATAAGTTTCAAAACAAAGTTTTAATCGGTAAACTATTCAACCCCCTTCTAGTTTTCTACAATTGGTACCAGAGCCTCGTTGCTCAATAATTTCTAAAATAATTTGTATTTTATAAACTTGAAACGATCCATGGATTCGAAAACTTTAAAGAAGGGCAATCTATGCAAAGACCACCACTCTTTGAAACCAATGGATTTATCTATTGGAAAAACCGTTTTGAAACATATGTAAAATCAAAAGATATAGATCTTTGGTTTATTATTGTTAAAGGAGATTTTAGTTCTACAACAAAGGATATTTTCGTTGATGAACAAAAGAAATTAGTTGCTAAAAATAATGAAGCTAAAATGATGCTTTATAATGCTTTACCTAGAAAAGAATATGAAAGAATTTTTATGTGTGAAACCGCTAAAGATATTTGGGAATCTTTAATTGTTACACATCAAGGTAATTCACAAGTCAAGGATAACAAAATTGATCTTCTTGTTCAACAATATGAACAATTTGTTATCCCCGAAGATGAAACCATTGATTGTGGCTTTGCTCGTTTTAACACTATCATTACATCACTTAAAGCACTTGATGAATCTTTTCGTAGTAAGAACTTTGTCCGGAAATTTCTTAGAGCACTCCATCCCAAATGGAGAGCTAAAGTGACCGCTATTGAAGAATCAAAAGATCTCTCAATAATGTCACTAGACGAGCTAATTGGCAACCTCAAAGTTCACGAAATGGTAATGGAGAAAGATTCGGAGATCATCAAAGGAAGAAAGGAGAAGATCAAATCCGTTGCTCTTAAGGCAAAAGCGGAATCAAGCGATGATGGTGAATCTTGTTCCGATAGTGAAGATGAGGAGTATGCTATGGCCGTTAGAGATTTCAAGAAGTTCTTTAGAAGAAGAGAAAAGTTTGTAAGACAACCTCGAGAAGAAAAGAAGCCATTCGAAAAGATCGGGATGATAAGAAGATTAAAGGTGAAAGAAAGTGTTTTAGATGTGGTGATGCAAGTCATCTCATAAGAGAATGTCCCAAGCCACCTAAAAGCAAAACTCAACGAGCTTTTGTAAGTGGTGCTTGGGGTGATAGTGAAGACGATGAGGAAACAAGCAAGGAAGAGATCGCTCTAATGGCACATGAGTCAAATGAGGTACTTTTCGACTCTTCTTATTCTCTATAGATGATGACACCTTGCAAAAACAATATAATCAATTGTGTGAGCTAAGTCTAAAAATCATAACTAAAAATAAATTTCTAAAAACCAAAAAGGAGTTTTTGGAAAATGAGGTATATGAGTTAAAAGAAAAAGCAAAACGTCTTGAAAAAGGAAAAGCAAATGGCGATGATTGTAAATCATGTCAAGAGCTTAATCTTGAAATAGAAAAACTAAAGCTCACACAAGAAGTTTTAATAGAAAATAATTCTAAGTTTAAAAGGTTTAACAAAAACATCGCTCTTGCCGATGAAATAGTTAAAATTCATAAAACACCGGGAGACATGAATGGGCTAGGTTTTAATGAAGTATTAATTCCAAAGAGTCAATACAAAACGGCCGAAAAGAGGCGAACATTCGTCAAAACTGCTGCGATGCAGCACGGACCGGTGGAACCAAAATAAGGGTTCCGTCCGTTGTGCAAATGGTACCGCTGGGTACTTCAAACAGAATGTTCTTAATACGGACCGTCTTGAATTTGTTAAAATAACAAAGAAAACCAATGATAATGTTAAACTAAAACCAGCCATTATATCAGGAGTAGGACTTGTTAAAAATGAATTTAGATCAATAACTACTCAACAACGATATAAAACTTCTTTGCCAAACGCCCTTTCCTAAGAGCAACCACAACGTTCAACCTAACTACCAACACAACGGTTGGAATCAAAACTTTTCTAGACCATATCAAACTCCAGATTACATGCCATGGAACCCTTACCCATCATTTCCATACATGAATCAAATAAATGGTATGTTTAACCCAAACGGACCCATGAGATATTGGGGACCAAATGTTTGAGTTATTTGCTTCTTAGGTATGCTTGAAAGTTGGATTGGAACCCGATGAATGGATAAAAGATAGTGGATGCTCACGACACATGACGGGCAACAAAGTCTCTTCTCATCATACCAAGAGTATGACGGAGGTAATGTCACCTTTGGTAGCAATCTCAAAAGCAAAATCATTGGCAAAGGTACGATTGCTCATAACTCTCTAACTATTGAAAATGTTGCTCATGTGGATAGGTTAGGATTTAATCTACTTAGTATTAGCCAACTATGTGATAAAAAGTATAAAGTACTATTTGATGAAAATGGTAGTAAAATACTAAAAGATGGTATCACTATAGCTAAAGGAGTTAGGAAAAATAACATATACGTCATGAAAATAGATAAAACATATAATGACAAACTTTGCCTAACAACATTAGACGATAGCTCATCTCTTTGGCATAGGCGCTTAGGTCACGCTAATATGAGACTTATACAAAACCTATCTTCAAAAGAGTTGGTTAGGAATTTACCAAAACTAAAATATGACCAACACTTTTGCGACGCTTGCAAAATTGGTAAACAAACACATAGTAGTCACAAATCTAAAAATATGGTATCCACATCTAAGTGTCTAGAATTATTACATATGGACTTGTTTGGACCATCCGCTATAAGAAGCTATGGAGGCAACTTATACACTTTGGTCATAGTAGATGATTACTCAAGGTTTACTTGGACGTTATTTTTGAAAACCAAAATGAAGCTTTTGATAAATTTGAAATACTTAGCAAGAAAATTCAAAATCTTCTAGGTGTCAAAATTGTGTCGATTCGAACGGATCATGGTCGTGAATTTGACAACGAAACTCAATTTGGAAACTTTTGTGATACAAATGGTATAACACATAACTTTTCGGCTCCACGAACACCTCAATCAAATGGAGTAGTAGAACGTAAAAATAGAACAATTCAAGAAATGAGTAGAACAATGCTTAATGAACAAAACATTCCTCAAAAGTTTTGGTGTAATGCCGTTGACACTTCTACATATATTTTAAATAGAGTATTAATACGTCCTTTCTAAACAAAACACCATATGAACTTTATAAAGGTAAAAAGCCAACATTAGGATATTTTAAAGTCTTTGGTTGTAAATGCTTTATTCTTAATACTAAGGATTATCTCACCAAGTTTGACCCAAAGTCTTATGAAGGTGTATTTCTTGGTTACTCTCAAACTAGTAAAGCTTACATTGTCCTAAATAAAGAAACAATGATAGTCGAGGAATCGTTGAACATAACATTTGACGAAAGTCCACCTCCCTCTAAAACATCACCTTTGGTAGATGATGACTTAGTTGAAAGTCAAATAATTGAAAGTCAAATTAATAATAACAAGGAAGATGAACCATTAAATAAGGAAATTATCAATATAAAAGAATCTAAAAGTCATCCATTAGAAAAGGTCATAGGAAAACTTAATCAAAGAACCTTAAGATCACAAGCTCAAAATCAAAGTAATCATTTTTGTTTTGTATCCACCATTGAACCCAAAACCATAAATGAAGCAATAAAAGATGAATCATGGGTAATTGCCATGCAAGAAGAATTAAACCAATTAGTTAGAAATGATGTTTGGAAACTAGTTCCAAAACCCAAAGATCAAACTATAATTGGAACAAAATGGGTCTTTCAAAACAAAATGGACGAAAATGGTGTAGTATCTAGAAACAAAGCTAGGCTTGTTGCACAAGGTTATAATCAACAAGAAGGAATTGACTATGATGAAACTTATGCACCGGTAGCTAGACTTGAGTCTATTAGAATATTACTTGCTTATGCATGTGCCTATGATTTTTAATTATTTCAAATGGATGTTAAAAGTGCTTTCCTTAATGGGTTTATTAACGAAGAAGTGTATGTTGCTCAACCTCCCGGTTTTACCGACTTTGAGAAACCACATCATGTCTTCAAACTCAAGAAAGCATTATACGGCCTTAAACAAGCACCTAAAGCTTGGTACGACCGACTTAAGACTTTTCTTATTGATAACAAATATACTATAGGATTAGTAGATAATACTCTTTTTACTAAGGAAAAGGAATCACAAATTATTATTGTTCAAATATACGTTGATGACATTATATTCGGATCAACTTGTCAAGAACTATGTAATGATTTCTCTAAAATCATGCATGACGAGTTTGAAATGAGTATGATGGGTGAGTTAAACTTCTTTCTAGGACTTCAAATTAAACAACTAGAAGATGGTATTTTCTTTAATCAATCTAAATATATAAAAGACATGCTTAAGAAATTTGGTCTTGAAGATTCCAAACCAACTAAAACACCCATGTCCTCGGACACTAAACTCATCAAGGACGAAGAAGGTGAATCCGTAGATAACACTAAATATAGAGGAATGATTGGTAGCCTACTCTATCTTACGGCTAGTAGACCCGACATTATGTTTAGTGTTTGTCTATGTGCTCGCTTTCAAGAAAACCCAAAGGCATCACACTTAGAAGCATTAAAAAGGATTTTTAGATATATTAAGGGAACAACGTGTTTAGGATTATGGTATCCCAAAGGCACGGGTATAGAAACCATAGTGTATGCCGACTTCGGATCATGCGGTGATTATGTCGATAGAAAAAGTACAAGTGGTATTTGCACTTTTGTTGGACATTGTCTCACCTCATGGTTTGCAAAGAAGCAAATTGCTTTAGCCATCTCTACTGAAGCGAATACGTCTCGATGGAAAAGCATGTCAACAAGCTCTTTGGATGAAGCAAGCTCTCGTAGACTACGGAATTCATCTCAACGACATTGTGATACTCTGCGACAACAAAGGAGCCATCGATCTCAGCAAGAATCCCGTTCAACATGCTCGTACAAAGCACATTGAAATCCGTCATCACTTTCTTCGCGACAATGTTCAAAAGGAAACATTTCAATCGAGAAAGTATCCTCCGAAGACAACATTGCCGACATCTTTACTAAACCTCTTAAGCGAGAACCTTTTAATCTTCTTAGACTTGGTTTAGGGTTAATGGAACCAAACATGTAGGATAAACATAGCCTAAAACATTAGAATAGTCAAACCAAAAGAATTTTGTCTTGTTTACGCTCTCTGTAGCCACGGCACCAAGCGACAACACGGACGGAACCAAAATTTGGTGCCGTCCGTGGTGTCTCTGAAGCAAAACAACTTTATACATAACATCTTCTTCCTCACAACTCACTTTACCAAAACGTGCAAAACTTAAACCAAGCTCATTATTGTCATCTTCCCACTCACTAATCAATGAAGATAACATCATTGTAAGTATCCTAACTACATTTCATCTCTTAATTCCGAGTCTAGGATTCTTATTTATGCACAAAACTATCACAAATCATTACATGGGGTTTTATGTATGTTTCTATACCAAATATGAATTCAATTGGCAAATTGCATAACTAGTCATTCAAATTAGGTACTACATTATCATATTGCATAAACAAAATCATGTTTCCCACTAATTGATAGATAATAAATATAAGGCCTTATTCAAACAACCAAACACCCCATGTCAAAAGTTTTGAAAAGCTTCTCACTTATAGGAAAACATTCTTTCATTGCTAATACAAATAGAAACGTTAGAATTTTCATCACTTGCATGCTCTTGAATACTAAAGGTATTGCATAACTAATATGCACTCCCGGGTATATTCAAATATAGCCACATTGAATTAGGAGCATTTGGGTTATCTCATGGTATTTGCCAAACACTCCACTAAAACCATTTTGTGCATAAAATGAGTCGAGATAACCGCAACTCCAAATTGTTTTCATATAGGCACACACTAGAATCAAAAGCGTTGAAATTTATCTTAATTTTTTAACATATTAACTCTTGTCCTTAGGAATAACCATGGTAGCCGCAAGATTCTATGATCACAAAGACACTCTTAACTACATTCCCAAACACCACAAAACCAAAGGACTCACCAAGGAACAAATAGAAATATTTAGGGGTCTAGAATCAAGGTATTTCCACGAGGGTAGAACCATTCACTCATCCTTCCTTGAGCATACCAATCTTCGTGAAGAACTAGCCGCCATTCAATTCGATTGTCTTCTTGACATTGATGAACCAATTTGTCCTAGGTTTGTGTTAGAATTCTATGCTAGTGTGACCGGTTTTAGTGATGAAGATGATGATGAGTTTTGTCTTAGCTTTAGAATCAACCAAAATGACTACACCATCACTTTAAGTGAATTTGCTAGAGTACTAGGAATTCCCAACCGAGGAACTTGTGTCTACACGGATAAGTGGTCACTCACCGCCCTTGATGCAATCAATGACCGCTCTCTTCCCTACATAACCCGTTTAGCCGATAAGGATGTCATCCGTGAACACCTTTTTAACCCAAAAATGGATACAACCCGAGCGAAAGGGAAAAGAGGTAGACCGAGATCCATATGGAATGGAGCTCAATGAACTTAAGCCCGAATTTAAGAAATGGGAGGAGTTACTTAGAGCAAACGTCATTAGCACCATAGGGAATAGGGATCACATAAACGCTTGTCTTTGTCACATGCTTTACAACTTGTCCACCCGACAACCATTCAACTTAGCCTACTACATAGCTAGGAGAATGATTGATATTCCAACTCAAGGATCCGTTGCTCTTCCATACGGGATGCTTCTCACCCGTCTCTATAGAAACTTCGCTCCAATTCCACCAACCCCAAAAGGGATGCACCTTCACTATGAACTCATCCCTCACATCTTTGTACCTTTGAGTGATGCTCGAGTTGCTAAGACTAAAGGCAAGAGAGCTAAACCTCCAACTCCTTCATCATCATCATCAAATAGCTCCCAGGATGGTCTTCCAAGCTCTCATCTTCCACCTCATGAGTATTACGCATCTCTTCTCGAGATTGAGAATGAATCGTCACAGAATTCAAGCAAACTAAGGGAATGTTCAAGTGCCTTGGTAGGATGATGAACAAGATTTACAAGAAATTGGACAAATAAGGGTACTTTAAGGAGTGTTTGGAACAATGCTTTATCATTAATGTTTGATACTATTTAGTTGTTTTATTATGTAGGATGATAATATAACTTAAAACAATGGTGTATGCTAACAAACTCATGCATGGGGATAGCACAAGTATGCTATCAAATTTTACCCATTTTCACTATATTGTGAAAATCAATAAGCCTTGCTCTTAATCTATGCTCCACTATGTTTACATATGTGTTATTTACTTTTCCTAACTAGAAATGTTTAGTATAACAGCTTTTGAGAAAAATTTCGGTTTCGAAAATTTCGAGTTTTAAGAAACATTATGTCCAAATTTCAGCACTCCACGGATCAGACGGCACCATTATCTTGGTACCGTCCTTTATGTAATTTGGTACCGCCATATCTGTCACCAGGCCAGGACGGGCCACCCTTTTGGGTTCCGTCGTGTATGATTTTGGTGCCGTGGATCCTCCGTAATTTTTAATTTCGACTCTTCGTGATTCCAAATTATCTTCCATCACTTAAAAATCAACCTTAACTAGTTTATATTGTTATTAGAACTAGTATTATTCACTAAGGGATGTAAGAAATCCATTTCCCACCAAAATTCAAAAATTTGAAAAATCCACCCAAGGAGCCCTTTGGCATAAAGGAAGGAACCAAATTTTGGTACCTTCAAATCCGTGGGTAATCTGAATATTAGGAAATTCCACTCACTAGAACACATTAATTGCATATCTTTTCTTCTTCACTCCATCTTCTTTGTATGGATTGACTTGGGTGATATGACTAGCATTCAACCCACTTCCAAATCATTAGGAACCTCATCTCTTCAATGGTTCAACATCAAATCAAACCTTTTCTCAACAATTTCTTACCTCTATAAATTGAAAGGCTTTACCATGATCATCCTCACACCTTCTTCATTCTCATTACTATCTAGCAAATCAAAACCCAAGTTAAAATGACTAAATCATCACCAAAACCTTGCAAGAAAACCGCTAGAATGAGCGTAAGGCCTTGTTGTTTTGTCAATCTTAGCTCATCATCCGAATCTTCACCACTCACAATCTCATCTCCCATTAGAGATGATACACACCTTACCTTAGCTACACCTACTTCATCACACATTGTGATCACCACTCCACCACCAATCAAAACACCTACTTCACCTCCACCCGCACCCATCCAAACATCCAAAACACCCTCACCACCTTCACCAAGGTCTCCCACACTCACTCCCATGGAGTTATTTTCAACTCCACCAACATCACCAAATCCTTTCCTAGAGGACTTGGAAGACTTGCCTCCTAGGCCAAGTCATCCACCACCATTGCCATCCTTTGGCACCATTGAGCACATCGCTCATGAATCACCTCGGTCATCCATTGACCCAAAAGCCCCATTAGGGCCAAGACCTCTCCTTTTCCACCCCATTCACAAGGACATTCATGGTCCTTTATACGGGGATCATCCACTTCCATCATCAATGTTCCCTCATATTGAGGACATTCCGGAGAGCATGTGGGATGACAATCCCACTAGAGAGGAGATTCAAGCCGAACTCCACAACCTCCACCAATTCAAAGGCATGGTGGATTCTCACTTAAGTGAGACAATGCAAATGCAAAGTGCTTTGCTTGCATCCATCATGACCACTCCAAACATCCCCCACACCACCAACACATCCACCATTCCACCACCACAACCTCCGCAAACTTTCTACCCTCCAAGGCATGGTTGCTCTACTTGTGAGCACACGGGTCAAACCGTGGATCGGACCGGATTATGGTCCATGACTTCCACGAAGAAATGAGGTTCATCCTCAACCACATTCTTGAGCGTCTCAACGCTCTTTCCCATCCACCATCACTTTAGGATGGTTTTAAAATAGTCTTTCTTTTATTTGCTCTTTTAGGATAATTTTCATTTTTTTGTACTAGAAACACATCATTGTGTTCTCTTTTCATGATCTTTACTCATGAAAAAATTTTAACTAATGAATGTTGTTTCTTATATTGTTGGTGTCATTACATAGTGTTTGGAAATGCTTGTGAATGATCATTATTACTAACAATTTTTTTTTGCGTTATTGTCACAATCCATGTATCTTCCCACAAAAGCACCCAATTTAGGGGGAGCTTTGAACTAGGGGGAGATAATAGCTCGGGCTCATTACATTCCGCATAGCCTCTTCTTTTGTTGAGACAAAAAGGGGGAGAAAATATAGAACTTGAAATTATTTATATTTGACTTTTCTGAAAAAGTCAAAGCGCATACTTTGACTTTCTGAAAAAGTCAACATCATGCATCAACTAGTGAATTCTTTGACTTTCATAAAAAGTCAAATTTCATACACTTTCATTATCATTTTCTTTTCAAGCTCTAAAACTAATATTTTTATAACTCTTGTACAAACTTTGTTTCTTTTATAAAAATAAAATTTATATTTTGTCCTCAACAAAAAGGGGAGATTGTTAATACAAATATCGTCATTAAGCGTTATTTATATTTTTGATCTTTGCCTAAGTTTTGTTAACGACAAAAGTAAATTTAATTTATAAAAGCTTAAAGCTTGTCAAGTTTATTAGATATTAAAACAAGCTTTCTTAAACAATATATTCATCATTCAAGCATTTACATTTATGATTAGTAACATCTTGATATGACTCTAATCATTATGTATGATAATAGTTTGTAGAATGTGTTAGGTTCTTAAAACCAAACACTACTTAAGCATTTGCATATTTCTATTAATAGTAATACAACATTTGACATCATGTATTACATCATGGAGATCATTGGAAGATTCCATTAGATATTTTGTGAAGATTTGTACTCTTCATATCTTGCACAATCTTACTTAGATAGAGTTGACTTTAGACCAGATTTGATATCTTGATGTCCGTGGCGGTACCATTTTGGTACACTAGGAACCCTTTTAGGGGTCCGCGGTCCGTCGGACGCTCTGTCCAATTTGGCTATAAATAGCAATGCCAAGCCAAGTAGTTTCTCATCCCTTTCTAACATACTCTCATACATATCTTCCCTCTAACCCTTCTAACTTCAGGTTTCATATCATATTAGTGATCTCTTTTGTAGCAAAGAAGATCAAGTCATATTCAAGCTTCAAAGAGAAGTTGGAAGTCTTGTTTGTTTAGTGTTGTATGATCTAGTGTTGATTCATACTTCATTGTTGTATCAAACCATCATAATCTTGTGAGTGTGAGTGGTTAGTATTTTAGTCCTCAAAATACATTGTGTGTGGGAGTAGTTGTACCCTTGGAAAGAACTTGACATCTAGCTTAGTGTCGGAAATAGTGTAGCAAGTGTAAAGGTTTTCTCCACCGATGAAAGGAGCTTGTTGACTAGTGAAGTTAAACTCTCGAGTGTGAGACTCGGGGAGTGGAGTAGGGCAAGGAAAAAGAGTCCTTGTAGGTGCGAACCACTATAAACAACTTGTTGTGGTTTGATCATTTCTTTCCTTATTTACTCATTACATATTGCTTGCATATTTCATTAACATACTCAAGATCAATATCAATTGATCTTTCAATAAGTTTCAAAACAAAGTTTTTAATCGGTAAACTATTCAACCCCCCTTCTAGTTTTCTACAAGATCCCTTTCAAGGAAGTCTCCATACCTAGCAACAATTACTTTGTTTTCAGGTGGATAGTATAAGTAGTAACCCATAGTTTCCTTTGGGTATCCTACAAAGATACACTTTGTTAGTGCAAATATTACGATATTTAATCTATACATTCTAATTTGTTTTGTTGATGACAAACATGTAACTTGTAATACATAACGTAAAATGTATAAGTTACTTGTAATTTATATATTGTCTCAACACCTCTCGACGACTCAAGTCCTTGTATGCTACAACACAGGTTCGTACATGTTTGTTATGTTGCGTTATGATCAAACCCCCAACAAACCATTAAAACATGTTTAGTTAAATAGTTTATGTATAACAACTAGTGTTTACATATTGGGTAAATATATACATAACTAGTATGTATTATAAGGGGTAGTATAAATGGGTAGAAAACTTAAGTATTTGACCCATTGACCAAATACATTGAATGTAGTTGGGTCCCAAAAGTCCATGACCCATACCCAATGTCTAGATACAATGTACCCTTGGTGGGCACTCAAAACCATAGACTAGATGCATTGCATCTTGTAGATACATTGAATCTACTTAATACATTGTACCCTTGGTGGGCACTCAAAACCCATGGATCATATCCATAACCCATGGTATTGACCCATACCCATAAGACTAGATACATTGTACTCACTAGATACATTGCATCTAAAAGAATACCCATGGACCAACCAATAACCCATGACCCATAACCAAAAAACCCATGGGTAAAAGGGCGTCCGGCCCACGGATGGCCTCAAGCATTGATGGGCCCGGATCCTCAAGGGAGGGATCCGTGGGATCCGGGGAACAGTGGCTAGTTTTCTTCTATAAATAGAGAGCCATTTCTTCATTGTAAGATACACCTTCACACATAGTTTCTCTCCACCAAATCTAGGATATTTAGATCATTAGGAAACATGTAAACCACCCTCATCTCATATGATCATAATGCTTCTAACTCTCATTTGTTGTAAGCATACTCCCGAAGTGATCCTCCAAAGCAAGCTTAGAGATCTTGATTCCTTACCTTCTGAAGTGATCACCCATCACAAGATACAAGCACATGAAGATCTTATACAACAAGCTTGGGAAACTTGTCATCTTCATTCATAGGAGACTAACTACATCATGCTTTGGGTTCTTGATGTTTAGTCTAGGAGTTCATATCCATTAGACACATTGTCTTGGATATTGTCTAGTATCATATTCTTGTATCTATGACTAGACTAGATGGTTTATGTGTTTGTGCAATAAAACACAAGGTTTGTTATGTTGGGCCACAAAACATAACAAAAATATAGATGTGTCAAAGGCATTAGTGAAGAGTCAGAAGATCCGTGTTGAAGGCATTAGTGAAGGTCTGAAGGATCGTGTAAATGGCATTAGTGAAAAATGCCTAGGTCGTATAATCGTTATACATATAGTATTTGCTTAGATCAAAGGATGGTGATATCCTTGATGGTGTTGTAACAAGGAGTGGATCTCCTTAAGATTAGGTGTTGTGATGGGTAGTAGTTCCTCCATAGTAATGGAACTAGGTGCTTAGCCTAGTACCTAATAAAGGGTAGGCGACGTTGTGTAGGTGTGGTTCACCTTGGAGTGAAAGAATCCAGTGGTTAGCCTAGCAGTATAAAGGGTAGCTGACGTTGTGATAGGTGTGGTTCGCCTTGTTGTGAAAGAACTCGGTATTTAGCTTTGGGAAAAAGGTGTAGCGGCGTTGTAGAAGGCTTCTCCGCCATAAGGAGTTGGTGTAGTGATTACTAACTCGAATTAGGTGACTCGGGGTGAAGTAGGGCGGGAAGGAAGGTGTCCTTGTAGCCGAACCACTATAAATCCTCGTGTTGGTTTGGCTATCCTTTTACTTAAGCTTTTACTCTTATTCTTGCATTACATTGTTTATTTACTATGTGGTTGAAGTCTATGTTTGTGACACATACTTGGTCTTTCATATAGTCACAAACTATATTTAACACTTTACATATTATGACACGCTTGATCAAGAAAAAGCAACCGAACTAATAATGATGAAACTTGATTTTCAATGAACCATTAATCTTGCGGAATCTTATGTGATATTAGGGGTTGGTACCTATGCGTGTCGTAATCGCTAAATGCATCCTCGCGTCGAGATTAGCAAATGCAATGGTTTATACTATATTTGATACAAAAGGTTTAAGTTTGAAACGAAAGCGTATTCACCTCTACGTTTTCACACACTTAACAGATCTTTGTTGTAGCTTATCAGCTGAGTCACGTTTAACAAACGCCTCACAACCCCAGACCTTTAAGTAAGACAAGTTGGGAGCTTTACCATGCCACACTTCATAAGGAGTCTTTTCAACCTTCTTAGTTGGAACCATATTCAATATGCGAACAGCAGTTTCAATATGCGAACAACAGTTTCAACCTTCTCTATTACATTCTCAGACACTGTAAATCTTACAGTGGTCTCATTTAATTCTCAAGACATTGTGGGTTACACAATGGTCTCTTCATCATTTCTCAAGATATTGTGGGTTACACAATGATCTCTCTATCATTTCTCAAGATATTATGGGTTACACAATGATCTCTCCATTATTTCTCAAGACATTGTGAGTTACACAATGGTCTCTTCATCATTTCTCAAGACATTGTGGGTTACACAATGATCTTTCCATCATTTCTTAGACATTGTGAGTGCACAATGGTCTCAACTACTCCTCCGGATATTGTAAGTTATACAATAGTCTCTACAAATTATCTTATAAAACCTTATATGATATTATTTTACATGAAGTCCCACAATCTATCAATTTCCCTAATGGAAATACAAGAAATGGGATTTCTAAAAGATAAACTGAATTATCATCTACAAAAAGAGTTCAAGCAACTTTCTCTACATTCATCAAAATTCTCTTCTGAAACCTTCATTGTTAATGGCCCGTGATTCTAACCAAGTATAGACTATTTTAGAATTACTTAAGATTTTCTTTCCACACATATCTACCCATACTATCTTCTATGCAATGGAATGTGAAAACATAGGTTACAAAGTCTTTTTATGGCTAGGACTTGCAACCTGGATGGTTTGATATCTAAGCTTTGCTTAGTTGACAAGTTCTCAAAAGCTATGGACATATCACAAGTATACCTAATTTAGGTATTTGAAAAATTTATCGAACCTCGGCTAAATATAGTCTAGTCACCTATATGACTATATTTAGCCTAGGGATAGTGGAACATAGTCTGACTAACTATGGTCGACTTAAAATTTTTCAAATACTGGGAATAGTTATACAAGTGTTATATTCAGTGAATGCACTGCGTAGACAATCAGTTGGGGTGTTAAATTCATCAAAAGATCTAGAGAATACGATAGTGTTTTTACCACCAACAAAAATCTTAACATCTTATTTATACTGCCTAATTTCATTCTTGAAATTTTCATACATGAGATAATCCGAACTACTATCTTTGAGGCAGATCTTGAATCTTCGTCATTCCTTAGAAGTACTAGCCTAATTAGGTTTCAAGGATATCATTCACCATATTTCTTTAAAAATTCACTTTTGATTTTAAAAACAAACTTGACATCTCTACCTAAGAATAATGGTGGCATCGCTACACTCTTCTAATCATCAACATATGGGTTCATTATCAACCCCATTGAAATCCAAGTATGTAAAAACTTCACATTCACGTTTCTTTCAAACACTAGTTGACATAAACACTATAAGATATGACCTTCATCCCGAAACCACCTAATACATGATCAACTTTGGAAATGGTTTGGATAACCACTTGCCTCTAGCAAGACTTTCCTACAACATCATTACAAACCATTTCACATCAACAATATCTTACACCTTTGATTAACAACAGTTACCCTAGCAACAAAACTATTCCATTTTGAGGCACTATATAGACGAAAGTATTAGTTAACCATTTTTCGACTAAGGTGTTGAGAGACCACCCAGAAACAACAAAAGGAAACCATACAAATACAAATTAGGCTCCATGCCGCACACTATCACCAAAAACTCCATGTTAGAAATTAAGGTTTTATTGATAGCCTCGATACAATAAGATATGATTCGTTTTGAGAATCGGTAAAAGCCAAACTTTAGGTATATTGGGCTCTATAAGATTTTAACAAAACCCTTTAGGTTATCAACTTAAGCCACATGGTACATAATACATTCTATGACTAGAAATTTGAAAACACAAAGACTAGAATTTGGTGTATACACCCTCATTTTCCTAGACATTTCAACATCGGATAACACACATTGAATTAGGGGCCGAATTCCCATTAAGGTGGTGAGACGTAACAACCGCACATTTTGAAGTTACTTTTTATATTTTTGAAAAGTTACTATTCACTTTACTATTCACTTTCACTATTCATCCCATAAAATTTTTAATCCACATTCTAGTAAGATAAATTATTTTAGTAATAACCTGAGAGTTCGACCATCGTTAGATCATTTTCGCAAACATTATTAAGTAAACATCGTTTTAAAGTTTCGTTTTGACGGATCCACTGTTAAACATCACGCGATTAAAATCACTCGACAATTTTCCTCAAGCATCGGATAAATTTTTTAGATCACTCGGGATGATTAATTTGAGAATTTTAAGATTTATTATTTTTTAATATTCGAGAACAAAACTAAACTACGTTTAAACAATTCTACTTACATCCGACTTAACGATTCTCAGACTGTGTTTCTAATATGTTTTGAAACTTTTACATTTTTGAAAAGTCAAACATATTTCCTCCTCCTTTGACCATAAAGGAATTAACCTTGTAATGTTCTACATTTTGCTTAAACTGTCGCGTAACTTTTAAACTTCACAAATAATCGTTAGTTATCTGGCGTATGACGAAAACCACATTTTGACATCTCATATCACTTTTAGACTAATTTTAGTTTACTCTAAATAAATTCGAGTCGTTTCCCGAGAAATTGCGTTATTTTCGATAAACTGCGAATTACTGGCGCTTTTGACCCGTATTTCGAAACTTTAAGCAACGTTTTGCGCCAAATGAGACTTATCACCCATTTTATATTTTTGATGAAGTATAATGATGAGTTCATTATTCTACAAATTCATTAGTATATTCGATATATGATGATGCGGTTTTTCGTTTTATGGCTTCGGTTAGCATTTAACGAACCAAAACTCACTCGTAACCAAGATAATACCAAAACTATCCACCAAAGTCATCCTAACTTATCATGAACGAAATTAGGAGTCATCACCTTGGTGTCAAAATCCTAAGCATGCTTTCTTTAGATCATTACATGTGTAAATTTAACCATGGTTAGTTTTTAACCCAATATATAGTTAACCATATTCTCTAGCCTATAAATACCAAGCTAAATCACTTCATTTTTCTTGCACCACCCCTTCTTAATATCTAAAGTCCTAAATCTAAAGGCATTTCTTATAGATCTTGTAAGAACATTCATTTGTTCTTGAAGAAAACTAGCGTTTGATCTTCGTTCTTGGAAGTTTTAAAGAAAGAGTCGTTATAATCTTCAAATAACTTCAAGTCTCCAAAAGACGGTATAATCTTCTCTTTCTTCTTGGGTTCTCAAGAAGGCGTTGTTATAATCTTCTAATAGCTTTGGGTTTCAAAGTTTTCAAAAGATTGCAGTCTAAGTATTAATATTTTTTTGCTTCAATACTCAAGCATTCTATATTAAGGTAAGTATTTATAAAACTCAAACTTATTTAAATACTTATAAACTTTGTTAGTTTATTTATTGTATTTATAAACTCTTAATATATCATATAATCAAGTAATTAAAATACATGTTTTACGTATTAGGTGCTACAATAGTAGGGAGCTTCATGTGAGGGGTTTCATTTGAGTAAAATGTATCGACGAGTTCTTTGGATTTCTGACTTAAATTGTCCTAGCTCCTCGAACGTTCTGCATGACCTCTCTGAATTGTGATGGCCGAACGGTAGTACGAGTTATGACACTAAAACCATTTCTATAAACAAACATACAAATACTACATCACGATCAATATAGAGATGTATATAGTTTTGTTATTTCTTTCGCATCATTATTTCAAACCTAAGTCGCAACATCCTATTCTAGGTTGCTCGTAGAAGTTCTCACGGCATATCCATCATTCTCATTATACATTTTCTATCATTTACTTTTGAGGTGAGTTATTTACTTTCTATTACTTAATTGTTTTACAAACCCTTGGGGGAGATACATGCTTTATTTTAAATCGAACACATTGCTTTCAAATTATACTTGAATATATTATTTGCACTAAGTACCACTATTGCCAATCTTAAGTCCCTACTATCATGAACCATTTATCACTTGCGAGTGAAGCGAATGGCTGGATAGGCCTATTGGGATTGACGAATCCCGTTTGTGTTGACGGATGGCCAAACAAACGCACTATATTTGAACATCTATAGGTTTATTGGAAAATTACCTATTAGGGCATCGGTTACTATTTTATGACAGTTTAACGTTTTTCGGTATCATGAGCTTAGTGCAATAATATCTGTTTTGTTTTCAAAACCTTGGTGTGAGTCTAATTAACTCACACTACCAACATAATGTGTTCAACTATTTAACAAACTCTATGAATTTCACTCAACCTTTGTGTTGACCGTTTTAAGCATGTATTTCAGGTCCATATTGTACAGTGGCGGAGGAGCAAGGATCTGAAGAAGGCTATAAATTTTATTATCATTGAAAAAAATTTAATGCATTTTGTAAACTTGGAACCATTTGGGACCTCATTTTTGTAAACTTCGATATTTATATAAATCGAATGATAAATCTTTTAAAACGACTCCATTAGAGTTCATTTTTTATTGTTATGATGTTGTGCCATGAAGTAACACCCAGTTTGAATTCCGCTGCGTATCACGAAGTTGGGGGTGTTACACGGATCGAAGAGCTTTAATCTTCTTTCCTAGTTGCAGTTCTACTTCACTCTTGAAAACCTTAAATGTTTGAAAGACTTCATGTTTATGTTTAAAATAACATAAACATAACTGCCGCGAAATCATCGTGAAGGTTGAGAGTAGCTAGCACCCTTTCTTGACACATTTCTTGTTGGTCCACATACGTCGAGTATGTATCACACCAAGAAGATCAGAAGCCCTTTCTAAACTATTTGTAAAAGGTTTCTTGGTCATCTTCCCAGATATGCAAGACTCGCATTTATCAAATGATTCATCATTGATGTCTTGCAAAAGCCCATCGTGTTGCAACTTTTGCATGCGTTTCTTGCCTGTGTGAGCAAGTCTACAATGCCAAAGATATGAAGAATCAAATCACTTTTGATTCTTTTATTATTGATGCTAAAGACATAATTATTTTTATCAATCATAATATCATGCAAATCAATTTCAAACACACCATTTTTGGAATAACATTAAAGTAAAAACACCATTTAAAGAAACCGAAATTCCATAATCATGTGTATGATGAATAAAACCAATATCTTTCAACAAGGAAATAGAAACGACACCTAACAATAGAAGGCGCGTAATGACAATCATTCAAAGACAGTACTAAACCCGAAGGTAAAACTAAATCAAACATGCCTATAGCTTCAACGACTGCATGTGCTCCATTACCCGTCTTGGTATTGTTGTCCATAGGCGAGCTTCCTTGCACCTCTAAGTACCTGCAGTGTATTACAAATGTGAATACCACATCCAATATCATATACCTAGGAATTTATTTTATGAGGAAAAGCAAATAATTCTATCATCAAAAGAGTACCTGAAGTACTAGCCACAGTGCCAGTATTTTATACCTCTTAGTACGCAACTCATCAAGGTAGAGCGGACAATTCCTCTTCCAGTGTCCTACCTCGGTGCAGTGATGACAAGCCTGATCCTTCTTAGGATTCTCATGCTTTTTGGGAGGGTACTTCTTGGGTTCTTGTTGATAAGTCATAACTTGTTTTCCCTTATCAACTTTACCCTTACCTTTCCCTTTTTTGTTCGCTAGCGGCTTATTAGGCTTAGAAATCCTACCCTTTTGGATGGTTAGAACCGTAGGTGTAGGAGCCTTCTTGGGCAAACCTTTCTCGTAGTCAATGAGCATTGCATGTACCTCACTAATTGTCTTCCCCGTGCAATGCGATATATAATTCGCATGAAAACAACAAACTCCTTGTTGAGGGATCATTGATAAGGCCAATTTGTATGTCATTGGGGTAGACGTAATTGAGTCTCCCGAGCTGGTCCATGTAACCCATCATTTCGAGGCGTGCAACTCCAGGTTTCCGTCCTCTTCTTGCAACTGTAGAGCATCTATCGGATCATACAGCTCTCTGATCACAGGCTTTTCAAACAGCCTTTGCAATTCTTCGAGCATGAGGTGAGGGAAGTAATTCTCAAACTGTTTTTGCAAGTTTGGAGCCATACTCCCAAGCATAATGCAGACGACCTCATTATACCTATCATACTCATTTTGCCATGCAGCTCGTGTTCCGGCGGTAGCAGTGCGAGGAGTTCAGGAGGACAAGGTAGTCAAATAATCTAGTCTTTTGGCAACCCTCAGACAATTCTGAGTTAGATACCAATCATTGAAATTCGCGCTGCAGTCAATTTCTCTCGGTCAAACATAGGTTTGAACGATGAGGCTAGTGCAGTAGATTCAGCTTGAGCCATTTCTACAGAAAATAAAAGTTCAAAAGTTACTACTTTCGATAAATAAACATTCAAGAAAATAAAATACCCTTTGGTCAATATTCATATTAACCATAGAATTTTCCTTGAATTTTGGATCCTCATTATCATAGTTTCACCACATCAGTTGATCTGCTAGTGGTGAAAGTGTAGAATAGGTAATTGTTGAAAAACAATAATTGACAAACAGGTTTTCAATTCCAAAAGTTATGGGATTTACAATTTTGCCAAAACAATTAATGCAAAACGTAAGCATGTTTTATCCCATCTTATGCCTTAAGTTATAGGTCTCACTAACTAACTTAATTAAGTTGTCTAATTTAGAAACTGCAAATTATTAGGCTGAGGTCTCACACAACATAAAGATTCACCTTGTTATCGTAATCTAGCTCAAGGTCTCACATAACTAAATTACAACTTCAAGTGTTTCATATCATTAGATGGCATAAACTTAAATTTAAAGGGTACTAACAGTTATTGCAAAGTGGCTAGATAGTGTCATGTTTGTGTATTTTCTTAGATTGACCAAGCTTCTTGTGTGCATAATTTGCATCTAGTGTGGATTGTCTCTTATTGCAAAGTCTATGACTGCATTACCTTTAACTACAAACTTTGTCTGAGGTGATGTAGAAGAAGTTGTGTCTTCTTTAGTAAGCATGTGCATGAAGCCAAAACTAACCAAAGTCAATACTTCATAAGAACATTGACAATTAAAAGTCAAACCTAACCAAATTGCTAACCATCTGCATAAACATAAGGCAACAAAGCTAAAACCTAACCAAACTCAACAATGTTAACAATTAAAAGTTAAATATAACCAAATTCATAACCATGTGCATAAACATAAGATAAACTCAGCAAAAAAATAAAATTCATAACCATCTAGGAGTCAAAGTTACTACCATTCAAGATAATCTACATTAACCATCGACCATCATACATTAAAGCTAAACATTTAACCCAGTGCATAAACAATCAAGAACAATATCAAACTGAGCACCAGGTAAATCTTCCACTTTCACACATCACCTTGAGCAGCTTCTAATTTTTCCTCAAGCTCATTTATCCCCCTCAAAAGGCCTGGTATGATCATTCTTGAACGAGCACACATTTTCGGATCATACCATCGTATCCACCGACAATAAGACCCCTAATCATGAATATGAAAAGTCATTAAACAACCACCATTGTTACAATATATTGAGTAAACTACACTGTTCGTCCTCAGTAATTCAATTTGAGAACCATATATACAAGAAATGCACCAGACCCAATAACATTCACTATCACATACATATTCATCTAGACCAAATTCAAAAACAAAATGAATCCCAATAACAAATATATCAAAACTAACAAAATATCATGGAAAATGACAACTCAAAATCGTCAAAGTCAAATACGTTGTGTAAAAACAAACGCTTACTACCAATCTCACACAACAGCAACAACACAATCTCAACTCAATGATTAACCCGTCGGTCAACACAAGTCAAATGCATAAAATAGTAACAAAGCTACCTGTTCAATAGAAATACAAAAATAGAAGTAACATTGTAAAAATTTAATCGAATGAAATCTAGAAATACAATTCCATTTCAACATCTCATGAACACATAGTATCATAATCTAATCGAAAACCAACAATAGAAATAACATTACAAAACTTTGAATAAACTTTGGGTAATGATGAACCCGTATATTAGAAAGTGAAGAGGAAATATATTACACTAATATGAATAAACTTTGGGTAATGATGATGACGATTTTTAGAAGGATGTGGGTATTCTTGTTCTTGTGATGTTTGAGTGTTAGATATTTAGTGATGTTGTACATATTTGACTGTAGATCTTGGTGGGTTTGATATAGGTTCAAGAATAAAAAGAAAGTAATGTGGTTTGTTGAAGATGGGTGTTGGTATGAGGATGGTATTTTGGTGTTTATGGATTTTCCTAGGTTTATTTTCTTGAGTTGAGTAATGAATGAGATTTGGTAGGGTTTTGTTGGATATAAATTTAAAATTTTCTTGTGGTTGAATCTAAAACAGAATTTAGGTAGTGAGATTTTAAAAGAAAGAGAAAGAAGAATGGGGGGGGGGGTTGTTAATTATAAAGTATATGTATTAGAGTAAATTGACCACTTTACCCTTGTGAACAAGGCATATGGGAGGATTTAACAAACATTATTAACAGTAGTTAGAGCGAGGGACCAACGGTAAATAACGTTTCGCATTTAAGGATGGATGGTGCATTTTTTTCGGTCAAAGGACGAAACTCGTCGGTCAACGCAAACCACAAGGACGAATGGTGTAGTTTACTTTAAAATATATCTTAAAACACACTTATTTCATCGGGACTAAGAATACAAAGAGACGCTTGGGGACGTAGAACAGTAGTGTGAATTATAGCTTGCTTACCATACTAGCAACATAACATTTTCAAGGTTTAATGTTTTGTAGAAGAAAGTTTTGTGGAAATAGTTTGGGGATGATAAGTGGCGACAAATTTGTGTTGACGATCATATAGGAACTACAAACACTGTACAGCGATTTGATAAAGTACGCTACGATGAAAGCGCTTTTCCCTCGCGAACAAAAACTGGGCATTACGGGTCAAAGGACCCGATTTAGCCTATAGTTTGGACTAAGGGTGCTCATGGTCTAAAACCGACCGACCGACGAAAGACCGGCAAAAACCCTTGAACCGAGTCGGTCCGTCTTTGTCTGTCTGTCTTTCGGCTCAACCGGCCCAATAGCTAAATGTCCGGTTTGTATGCCATCTAGTCCGATAACAACAATTTTTAGTCTAAAACAAATAACATTTTATTAATAGCCCCATTAGTCCATTTTAATTCAGTACACCGTAACTTTTAAGATAAAACCCACCCTAAAGCAAGTAGATTCGGAATTAGAATTCTCCAAATTCTCAGTTGATTTTGCAGAATTGCTCTGGATGGATGATAAGTCTGAAAGTCCGTTTAGTTTGAATCACTTGCGTGGTAACTATCCCATTATTATTATTTTCTATTAACCAAAATACTAATTTAAGACTACAATGTTTTCCACCTTTATAAATACACTTATTTGTAATTTTCAACTTAGTGGGAGTTTGTTTAAGCTTATACGTGGCTTATGAGCTTATTTGTTTTATAAGCCCACAAGTCTTCAAATAAGCCGAAATCAAATAAGCTCATAAGCCCATATATATAGCTTAAACAAACACCCCCTTAAAACCACCACCAAAAAGGTTCAAGCCTGACTAGTAGGAAGGTTTGGGGTGATTATGGAAATGGTCCGAAACAGTCACCACCATGTAACTTGAACGGGGAAAGCCTCATTTTGTTTACCGTTTTATGTAATCGTGAAGTTGTACCTCGGATATCCCCCCCTCTTGTTTAATCATTTGTCTGGAACTAGCTACGTGTAATACATTTAAGTGAAATTATATATCTACATAGCGCCATAGTGGTAGGACGGTGAAGCTTCTTTTGATTTATGTCAAAGTTCTAGTAACATTGCTTTAGCTACATTACAAGAAAAATATTATGCAGCAGTGTGAAATTGTGACACATTTGTAGCTGCCTCTCTTTACATGCCTAGTAGGGTGTTTCGGGATCAGGATTGCGTCTTCAAAACAAACTGAGTATTTAAAATTGTGTTCTGTCTCTAAAAAAACCCGGGGATAATCACTTTCTTCCAATGTTTTGCCAAACACAGTTTTCTCATTATTTGCATTTTGCAAATGCTATAATCAGACTGCATCCCAAACACCCTGTTAATAACCATTCATTCGATTAGCTCAACATTAGATATGGATATGCATATGTGCATTAATTGATAGCATATACGAACTCCGGGGTCTAAAACTTGCCCAAGGAGTTGAACATGGTTACTTTCGGCACAGTTCTGCGTCACAATATTCATTTAGTTTTTTTATTGTTGATTTAACTGCTGTACTGTAATGTATTCATTTTTGTGTTCATTGAAAGTGTCAGGTGTTAATCAAAGTACGGTTATGTTAGGCATTTGTGCTTTATGCGATTTAATTTCCTGGGAGGTTCAATTTATTAACAAAAAGATTGATTGTGGCAGAAAAAATAGCAGTGGGTGATAACTCAAAAGTGAGCTTCTGCTCTAATTATTCATCTCAACCTATAACTAAAAGTGAGTATATTATCAATTTTTTTGTGCCTTCTTAATTGTTTAATTTTAATTTTGGTTGAGAATTATGTGATCTCTAATTGTTCTGGCTCATGTTTTTAACCATTGATTGTAGAAAAGCTTGGCAATAACAGTCATTACACAAGAAGAGTTAGTATTCTATATTTCTATTTAGTTTTGCTTATT
>OU343224.1:156361192-156537977 GCA_910596185.1 Chrysanthemum makinoi
GGGTGTTGGTATGAGGATGGTATTTTGGTGTTTATGGATTTTCCTAGGTTTATTTTCTTGAGTGAGAATGAATGAGATTTGGTAGGGTTTTGTTGGATATAAATTTAAAATTCTTCTGTGGTTGAATCTAAAACAGAATTTAGGTAGTGAGATTTTAAAAGAAAGAGAAAGAAGAATATTGGGGGGGGGGGGGGGGGGTGTTGTTAATTATAAAGTATATGTATTAGAGTAAATTGACCACTTTACCCTTGTGAACAAGGCATATGGGAGGATTTAACAAACATTATTAACAGTAGTTAGAGCGGGCCCAACGGTAATAACAAACTTCACATTAAGGATGGGATGGTGATCGTGTCATTTTTCGGTCAAAGGACGAAACTCGTCGGTCAACGCAAACCACAAGGACGAATGGTGTAGTTTACTCTAAAATATATCTTAAAACACACTTATTTCATCAGGACAACTAAAGAATCGACGCTCTGGGTTGACCGAGGTCCACGAAGTGCGAATTATAGCTTGCTTACCATACTAGCAACATAACATTTTCAAGGTTTAATGTTTTGTAGAAGAAAAGTTTTGTGGAATAGTTTGGGGATGATAAGTGACGACAAATTTGTGTTAGACAGTCATATAGGAACTACAAACACTGTACAACGATTTGATAAAGTACGCTACAGTGAAAGACGCTTTTTCCCTCGCGAACAAAACATTGACCTGGGCATTACGGGTCAAAGGACCAGTTTAGCCTATAGTTTGGACTAAGGGTGCTCATGGTCTAAAAACCGTACCGGACCGGACCGAGACCGAGTTAGGCAAAAACCCTAGACCGAGTGGTCGGTCCGGTCTTTGTCTGGTCTGTCTTTCGGCTGGTCCGGTCCAAATAGGCTAAATGTCCGGTTTGTATGCCAGACCGGTCCGATAACAACAACATTTTAGTCTAAAACAAAATAACAACATTTTATTAATAGCCCCATTAGCCCATTTTAGCCCAGTACACCTGCAACTTTTAAGACAAACCCACCCTAAAGCAAGTAGATTCGGAATTAGAATTCTCCAAATTCTCAGTTGATTTTGCAGAATTGCTCTGGATGGATGATAAGTCTGAAAGTCCGTTTAGTTTGAATCACTTGCGTGGTAACTATCCTTATATATTATTTCTATTAACCAAAATACTAATTTAAGACTACAATGTTTTCCACCTTTATAAATACACTTATTTGTAATTTTCAACTTAGTGGGAGTTTGTTTAAGCTTATACGTGGCTTATGAGCTTATTTGTTTTATAAGCCCACAAGTCTTCAAATAAGCCAGAGCCGAAATCAAATAAGCTCATAAGCCCATATATATAAGCTTAAACAAACACCCCCTTAAACCACCACCAAAAGGTTCAAGCCTGACTAGGTAGGAAAGGTTTGGGGTGATTATGGAAATGGTCCGAAACAGTCACCACCATGTAACTTGAACGGGGAAAGCCTCATTTTGTTTACCGTTTTATGTAATCGTGAAGTTGTACCTCGGATATCCCCCCCTCTTGTTTAATCATTTGTCTGGAACTAGCTACGTGTAATACATTTAAGTGAAATTATATATCTACATAGCGCCATAGTGGTAGGACGGTGAAGCTTCTTTTGATTTATGTCAAAGTTCTAGTAACATTGCTTTAGCTACATTACAAGAAAAATATTATGCAGCAGTGTGAAATTGTGACACATTTGTAGCTGCCTCTCTTTACATGCCTAGTAGGGTGTTTCGGGATCAGGATTGCGTCTTCAAAACAAACTGAGTATTTAAAATTGTGTTCTGTCTCTAAAAAAACCCGGGGATAATCACTTTCTTCCAATGTTTTGCCAAACACAGTTTTCTCATTATTTGCATTTTGCAAATGCTATAATCAGACTGCATCCCAAACACCCTGTTAATAACCATTCATTCGATTAGCTCAACATTAGATATGGATATGCATATGTGCATTAATTGATAGCATATACGAACTCCGGGGTCTAAAACTTGCCCAAGGAGTTGAACATGGTTACTTTCGGCACAGTTCTGCGTCACAATATTCATTTAGTTTTTTTATTGTTGATTTAACTGCTGTACTGTAATGTATTCATTTTTGTGTTCATTGAAAGTGTCAGGTGTTAATCAAAGTACGGTTATGTTAGGCATTTGTGCTTTATGCGATTTAATTTCCTGGGAGGTTCAATTTATTAACAAAAAGATTGATTGTGGCAGAAAAAATAGCAGTGGGTGATAACTCAAAAGTATTTGCCTCTAATTATTCATCTCTAACCTATAACGAAAAGTGAGTATATTATCAATTTTTTTGTGCCTTCTTAATTGTTTAATTTTAATTTTGGTTGAGAATTATGTGCAATCTCTAATTGTTCTGGCTCATGTTTTTTAACGCATTGATTGTAGAAAAGCTTGGGTAATAACAGCGGTCATTATACAAGAAGAGTTAGTATTCTATATTTCTATTAGTTTTGCTTATTTTATCTACAATTCTGTTTTGACTCAAGTATAAAGAATAAACCCATATTGTTTCTCCAATTGTAGGAAAAGACTGCTTGAAATGGCTGATAAAAGAGAAGAAAGAAGAAGAAAAACTTCAAAAGGGTATTCATTGTACCTAACCGAGGAAGAAAAGTGAGTGTACTTTTTTGTTTCTTTATTGATCTTTTCTCTGGGTTAGCAATTGAGGTTTGATTTAGTAATGAATTAATTGATTGTAGGAGAATGATGAGGGAAGATGCTGTCGCGTTAGAAGTAGCAAATGGTAGTGAAGACGAAGAATCTGAGACATTTGAGTTGAACGATCTATTTCTATCTGATTAAGAAAAATGAGCTTTTTAGTTTGGTGCTGTTTTGATTATCATGATGGCAGGCTTAATGTAAGATAACACATGTTTCAGACACCTCCATTGTAAAGTTATCGTTAACCCATATATGTTGAATCATATCTGAACCTTATCAGTTAAGTCAATTGGAGGAACACCAATACAAGCTTTTTGCAGATTCAATTGCTGATACAAGCAAGCTTTTTTTAATTTCAAAGGGCTGTAAGGGCCGCTCTCTGCGGGCTTACATACTAACACATGGTTCTACAGTTTATCAACATGACTGAATGCTTTTATGAAAGTATGAAACCAGTTACTTTTGTCGATGTGCCATCAAATGATCATAGAATAATCGAATAGTTTTTGGAGCACAAGCACTTGTGATAATGATTCTGGTACCCTACAGTTTCAAATAAGTTATAAGTGTCTAAAACGATCTCACCATCACTACAGTCCGAATCTGTTAACCATGACAAGTTTCTTTCTTCTTTGACTTCTTAAGTCAAACATAGGAACTTTTAAGCAGATTTGATATGAATTTCGTGAATGGTGATGATTTTTGCACCGATATATAGTTGGTGTGGATATGTGTATGTCTTTGTGTTACTTGGTAAATAGTTATTAAGAAATGTACGTGATTTAGCGAAGATTAAAGAATATTCATGAATTTGAAGTTTTAAACGAGTATATTTGACTTTAGGAGTCAAAGTCACCATCTGATGCCATTAGTTTTTTTTAGAGTTATATGGCATCCTTGAATACAACTTTGCTCTAAACTAGGCTTCAGTGGGTTGAAGTTAGACCTGACAACGAAAAGCTCATATGGTGCATCGATGTACTTAGACCCGAGTAAGGAGCCGATGAGAATATAGAAGACGTGCCATCAGATTCAAAAGTAGTTGACGATTGCTTCTGGGCAGGTCGGTCATTTGTTGCTGACGTGTCTTGATATTCTGCCACGCGTTGCACTATTTTTAATGACTGAACAACTTCCCCCATGCTCGGTCGTTGGTTTGCCTCAGGGGATACACAAGCTGCTGCAATTGTACAAACCCGAGCTAAATCTTCAATCGGGTACTTTCCACCAAGCTTCGGATCCGCAAGTTCTTCTAATCGGTCCTTATCTCTTAGGATTGGCATCGACTGCAATAATTAGCAATTTCAGAATTATCAGGTCATATGGTGCATCGATGTCTCTGGTCAGCCCAACTTGACCCGACCATTACAAAAGTTATCCGTTTTGACAAGTTACCCAACCCACTCAACTCAACCAACCTCCCACCGAAAGTATTATTAATTCCAAATCATCAATTATATGTTTATTAGCATAGAGCTAATAAAAGCTCAACTCACCCAAGAGACAAGGTTCTCCTGTCCTGATAGCTGAGTCATATCCACGGGCTTCCTTCCGGTCAACAATTCAAGCCATGATGAACTCCACAAATTACAAAAGTAAGCAACTTGCAAATGAAGAATTCTCATGCGAAATAAATTATCCAGTGCGTTAACTTTTTCATAACATGCAATGTAATAATCTTTTCTTTTATTGAAGTAACAATAATTTTTTCAATGATACTATTGGCAAACGGAGTAATCAATCATCCATTCGCAATTAATTATATTAACAAAATTGTTGCAATTAATTCTATTAACCAAACTGTTTCAATTAATTCCTTTCGGTTACTTAATTTTTAGGTTTGGAATTAGGTTCGGAATATGGGTGTGTTTTTATATGGAACATGTGTAGGTGTGTAATGCTTAATTTTAGGTTCGGTTTTAAGATCGGAGTTAGGAATAGGATATTCACCCTTTATACAGTAGTATATAGAGATATATTTATAAAATTCAAAAAAAAAAAAATGCACCAATAGGTGTGGTTTGGGTCGCCCCTAGCTGACCCACACATAAAAGTTGCTTGTTTTGTCCCTAACACATCTTGACCCTTTAGAAAGGTTTAAACAATATATGTTGGGATTTTGGGGAAAGTTAAAAGAATAGGTTAGTTTTTTTCTACTCGATTGTCGACTTCTAATAAACGTAAATTCAGAATGAAATATGTCAAAAGTTTTTAAAGGAAGACATAAATCCATGCAAAGTTGATGACGACGAGAGCAAATATGTCATTTTACTTTAGTCACGGACGAACCTGAACTCCAAAGTTTTTTACACGGAGGTCGTTTGCACGTTTACAAGATCTTGGACTAAACATGTAATCTACACAAACTATAAGGAGAGTGGTCACAATGTAGTCAATAGATTTTATCAAAAGCTAATAAAATTAATTCAAATATGATTATTCATATCTGTATTGTATTATAAAGCATTTGATACTTCCTCAAAATAAACATCTTAAAATATTAAGTTAAAACAGTTATTTATCAAAGAATTGTATCTTAAACACTTAAACTTAATGTAATTAATTAGAACACTCATACATGAAAAACACAACTAACAAAACAAACGGTGCAAATAATGAAAGTTAACAACTAATATTGTAAGTTTTTACGTATAGTGAGTATTGTTTCCCGCATTCTGTAAGGGCCCTCAAGTGTGATCGAAGCCAAGATTTGAGGTAACACTCACGAGTCAACTCAGTTTGTATGTGTCAATTATCCAAAATGATATTCGAATTGGGTGATTTATTATTATTATTAAAACTTTTATTTGCTTTTGATTTAGCAGGTAAAAAAAGTTGGATAACGGCTTTAGTTTTTTTTGTTATTCGATTATCCACTTCTAATAAACGTAAATTCCGAACAGAGTCGTATAATTGTCAAAAATTCATGGGAGACCTAATAACTATAAGTCATTTTACTTTAGTCACATATGAACATGAACTCCAAAACTGTTTACAAGTAGACTGTCTGCATGTTTAAAAGATCATTGACATAACATGTATTCTACACAAACTATAAGGATAGTTGTTGCGTTTTAATCAATTTATTTTATAAATAGCTAAGAACATTAACTGAAATATGATTATTTCTATCTTCTTTTATTAGTGGTCATACATATAGAAACATTTAAACTTACTATTTACTACCTGCAAATTGTTGTTTATATACTTTATATACAATACAATATACAATACATAATTTCAAATTAAGTTATTGTTTACTAGCTACAAATTAATTTGTGGATTAAAATTTTAATTTTATAGTCCACATAAATATAATTTTATTATTTATAAAGGTTATAAGTTATGTTTGTCTAATATAGAAATTCGTCATGTATCTAGCAAAAAATGAGACATTATTGGCTAAATAAGAAACTTTTATACACATAACAAGCTTTCGGAGAAAAACTTGCTCGCATCGATTTATGATATACATAAAATGTTTATCTAACTCGACAAGGAAAAGTCGTTGAAAAAGATAAAACTTTCTAGTGAAAAATATCTTAACCTAGATTATCAACTAAATAATCAATTCAAGTTGCTGAATTTAATCATAAAATATAACTATCGTTTCTAGACAAACATATTTCATTTTATATATGTGTTTAGATCCTTGCATTTTGCTTGTTTCCGTAATATAAATTTAGATTGTATTTGTGTTAGTTATAACTTTTCTTCTCTTATGTTATGTTTAGCTCATTTTAATATAATTTGAGGGATTAAATTCTTATCGTATTAGATATTTATTCTATTTATTTGAGAATTTTTAACCGTTCGTTTACGACAAATCACTTTTTGGCAACATAGAAAATTTAAGAAAAACCAAAAGAGAAAGCTAAAAATAAAAAATGAAAAGAAGATGATATGTGTTTAAGGTTGGATGGATTTTATAAAGAGTTTTGATTTAGAGGTCTAAAGATGTGTTTAAATTTATGCTTAAGTTTGTGTGACATTATTTGTTAGTTGCAGCTAGAAGACTCATTTTTTTCATAAACTATCAAAATTATGTCACATGTTTAGGGCATGTTTGAGCTTATCATAGCATGAGCTTAGCTTTTTTAGAAAAGTAAGCTACCATTAAAAATAAGTCTCGTTTGACCGACATAGCTTGATGAAACATGTAAAAAAAATAAGTTACTAAATGGAATGCTAGTTAAACTAACGTTTAAAAAAAACTCCCAACAACATGTTACACGAACCAACTCCAACAACCCACTCAAACGAACCGCTCCAGCTCCTACTAGTGCCAAACATACCTTGGATATGAATTTAGTCAAATAATTTAAGACTCTTTATCGTTTTCCTTTTTATAAAAAACCTTTTTAATAAGAGAAGTGATTTCCACACTCCCACAATTGATTGACACACTCAAATTATGAGTGTTTTGACATTTATACGCTCGTATCATTTTTACTTATTTTCATCATGTAATGAAATAAATGTCAAAACACTTATAATTTGAATGTTCTAATCAATTGTAGGAGTGTGCGAATCACTCCCCTCTTAATAAACTCCAAGTTATATGAATTGGGTTTAAAACTTTTCACAATGATCCCTAAAGTATGAAACTTGGCAAAAAGTGCTCAACTTGCCGACCAAGATAAAGAATCAGCTGCACTCTCCTCGTACTAATTTTCGACAAGATCTCCACGTGGCGGATTCCGATTCGCTGTTGGATGCAATAGTGGGGTGAGAGTGGGTGAAGCTTTGGTGCCTCACTCGCTTGAAGGAATTAATTTCCATGTGTGATCTTCAATCGCTGGCTGGACACAAAGAAAAACAACAATCCTCATTTGAATATGCGGTTTCGGTGTCTAGTTTTCTGCAAAATTCCGACGACACATAAATTTCTTTCAACAAACTGTATTTGTAGCTTTAGAGAATCATTTTCGAATAACTATAATTATGATGCGTGGTTGCATAGCAGAAATACACAATTTTCGAAAATTATGTGGAGTCGATCTAAGTGTTGGACTATATTTCTAATAGAATTGTTTTAAGTTATTAAGATTTTAGTAATAATAGATTCAAACATTACAAAAAGCAACGTTATTATGTAGTTGGCAATATTATATTCTAGTTTAGAGGTATAGTCAACGTTTATGACCGCCTTTTCTTGTTTTGTCAGTAATTTATGCAGTGATAACTATTTTGTTACAGTGTAGCGTTTATCATTTGGTGTGTGGCTTTTAAACTTGTAACATTTACAAATTTAATATAACCGTAATAAGATTATCCTGCATTATCAATTTGCATAGATATTTAAGTATTCTTCAAAGCTATTTGTTTTAGATACAGATAATTATCGCTAATGATTACAATACTATTTAATTTTTGTGATTCTATTAAACTTACATAACGTTATTGATATACTAGACAAAGGGCAATACAATATATATTAACTTTTAAAAGACGATTCATATATGCTAGTCCCTTAAGTGTTGCAAGACAAACATTTTTCAAAATAACATTTGACAAAGTACATGTGTCAAAGCAAAATAAACAACAAAATAATACAATTACTTGGTCTCTCATTTTTTCAAATTTGTCACGGGTTCCACAACTACATCATTTCTCATATAATTTTGTCAAATTTAAAACCTGGTTCGACCCGGGTGAACCGGCGAACCGTTTCGGTCAAAAAAACAGGTCGATTTAAACCGAGTCAACCCGAAAGGTTGGGTCGAAAACAAGTCAAATTAAACCGGGTCAACCCGCCAGGTTTGAAGCGTTCCGGGTAAACCCGGTTTTCGATGTGTATTAGTAGTTTCATTTTGAAATATATGTCATCAACATTTCCACTTTTAGTTTCAACTTTTCACTTTTTACTTTTTGATTTTTCCTTTATATATAGTGTATAGCAAGGTCCCGCGCATTTCGGTGGCGGGTACCCTGTGATAATTAATTAAACTATGCATTTCTTTCTTGTTTAACCAATTTCAACAATTCAACTTTTAAACTTTTCACCTTTGACTATTTTTCTATTATATGTAGTACTAGCCTATAAACCCGTGAAAATCACGGGTTGCTATATAAAAAATTTCAAAAAACTAAAACCTTTTATAATTGAAGTATTAAATAATAGAAAAAATAAATGATAACATCCAAAAAAAAGTTTGTAGTTTTTAATAAACTCGTGAAAGTCATGAGTAACTAAAAAGCACTAAACCATTTATAAAACTTTTAGTTCGTAGACCCGTGAAAATTACAGGTAAGTTTGAACAAATCGTACAGATATCTACTTGCCAATAAACCTAAACATATTTGAAAATAACTCTTATCAATGATCCGATGTACTCATCTACGTAATATTAAAAAGAAAAGATACGTTTTCATGCAATTACAAAAGTATGAACAAAAGTTTGTTAATGACTCACATATGCATAATCTAAAATATAAACACATTTAAATCAGAATCCCAAATTTTAGTTTGTCTAATACTCTCAAACAGATTTCTAAATGTAGAGATAATATATAAGCTATAAGTATCACATTACGTATCCAACATCACATATGTTATTACTTATAGACTCATAGGGCACGAGAGAGATGGACTCATAATTTTTTAAAGAGTGTTGCACACATTTTTTGTTATATATATATATATATATATATATATATATATATATATATATATATATATATATATATATATATATTATTTTTTTTTTCTTTTTTTCAAACAAACTAAATTATATTATTCAAATAAAATTACCGATAACATTTTTATATAAAAAAAAAGTTACAAAATTAAAAATAATCTATATAATATACCATGATCTCTTTATGTTCTTTGTCTTGTAGTGAGACGGAGAGCAATTGGAAAGGAGAGCAAAGCATTTGCTCTTCATATTTTTTGTCTTGTAGCGAGGCAGAGAGCAATTGGGAGGGAGAGCAAAGTATTTGCTCTGCATGTTCTTTATCTTGTAGCGAGGATATGTGAGTGAAATGAATTTGCGAGCAAATGATTTGCTCGTCCAAAGTGTCGATTTTATTTGGTAAAAACTCCTTTGAAAGTGTTTATTTTGTAATTGAGTGTGAGAAGTGTTGTGTGTAATAATTGATTTAAAAAAAATGATATTTTTTAACAACAATTTACACTTCATACCTAAAATCGTGTGTGGCCCGTGCCACATCCGGCTTCTAAGTGAGTCGGTCCATGGTGCACGTACAGCTCAATCTTAAGTTCAACTTATACATCATATGTTTAATATGGTCATGTCTGTCACCTAAGTAAAGTTGCAAAAAATCAAGCCATCATGGCTCATCCATCAAGATTATTTGTTTTTTAGAATAAAGTTGTACTCATGGGTTATACAAATAAAAATGCAAAACCCTGTGACATATGAAGGATTTGGTAACAATATATAGACACTGGTATATAGCCTTAAAGAGCCACATACATTTGTAAAAAATGGTTGTTTCAAATCATTAACCTTCAAAATAGGAAGCAAAATTCATGTGAGACTACAAAGAAAATAGCCCGTTATATATTTTACGTTTCAGTATGTATAATGACAACGTAAGTTTGTGCTCAAAGAACCTGGATATTATCACCATTTTCAAGTTCACATCTCCTTTTTACGCAACCACCTTATAACTAAAATGATTTCTCAATATGTGATAACAACCACTTTTTAATTACAGACACATTTCATGGTGGAACATGTAGCAATTAATTAAACATTTAAGGCGGATTTACATTGTATGAAACACATGAACAAAAGTCCATGTACACACATTAAGAAAACTTGTAAAATAAAATAGTTTAATCAATAGATAAACATAATCAATTAATCATAAATATTAAGCGGAACATGGAAATCACATATACATGAGCAAATAGAGTTAGTGGAGATCAGCAATTCTTTTTTTGAATATAGATTCATCATCATGATTCATGGATATGATTTGATTGATATGTGTAGATTAGGGAATTGTTATTTTAACTTAAGAGAGAACGACAGAAGATGGGCTACATATATGGAAAGTGTAACAGCATAATCAATATCATTTAAAATGTTGATCATCAAATTAGGGACTAAAATGTAAAATTACACTGCCACGTGGCTTTTATGATGTCATTTGTGACGTGAAATTGACATCCAGGTGGCTTTAGTGACGTGTACAAGTTTCAAAATAACTTTGGTTTATTATATATATATATAGATAGATATATTTATTTAAAAAAAAGACACTAAAACTCTTTCAGAGTATACATATAATTTTTTTTAAGCTTGAATTTTATTTCGCAATAAAATAATTACAATTAGGTAATTCAGGTTATTTGGTTTGATTTTTGGTTATTTGGTTCGATTTTCAGCTATTCGATTCGGTTTTACACAAAAAACAAATAAATAAAATGAACTAATTACCAATTAACACCCCTACTTTGATGGGCCATATTGGACCTAGTTGGCACCGGATATATGGACTAGCGGTACAATAGTTTTTGCATATATATTTTTTCTTGCATCGAGTTAAAAAGGCTAGCAAAGTGGGAACGGCTTGAGCCTATAATGGGCTTAAGCTAGGCCTATTTCATCGTGCTATTCGTCAATTTTTTTTTCGAACTTTAATAATCTTCGATAAATGCTCAAATTTTCGTACTTTTGCTTAAATGTACTCGCCTCATGCCTACAATAATGAATAACACATTTAAACAATATATGCACATAAATATACATTTTTGCTATTTATCATGTCGTAATTATGAGGACATAAAAATATGAAGTATCTAACATATATCATCTAATCCAGGTCTTTTTGTTATAGCGCTATATATATATTTTTTAATAAATCTTGGGTGTATGACACGAGATGTGGTACTCACATTTGTAATGATGTGTGGGGATCTAGGAGAAGAAAAAAGCTGAAAAAAAGAGCTTTTGAAGTTACGTGTGCTGCCTTCTATTTATATAGAGACAAGTAGGGTTTAGAGATAAACCATTGAGAGATGATCAACGGCGGCGAGGGAGTCAGGTGTTGCTCATATAGGAACAAACAAGGAGGACAGGTGGCTTGCGCTCTTTGGCTCGTACAAAAGAGTTTTGTGCCTCCTATTTTGTTGGTCGTGTGTTCCCCATCATGCTATGTTGGACTCGTACGTCTTAACAGTTAGTAATAGTTGGGAACATTTGTATCTTGCGCATGTACTATGCATTCTAAGAAGTGTTACCAGGCCTGGGTTTACATAGTTCTTGTCAAGACTAACTTGCTAACTCTGGGTGTTTGGGCTTGACTCGAGCGTGATTTAATGTCTTGAACTACTAAATATAATAAGCTTTAACAAATAACAACATTAACATCCTTTGATTCACTATAAGGTAAACTCAATTCCTATACTCATAAATTTCCATCACTGGTATATACTACAATATCAACAACGACGATACCTAATCCTCTCTCAGTAGAGTATGAAGAACTTAGAATGTAGAAAAATCTTAAATCTACTCTTGCGGGAAAGGAGACAACATCCAAATAGATTTTCGGCAAAGTACGTGAATGAGTATGATGTTCATGTTCACGAGTCAATAACCAGATAAGTAGATACATTAATTCCCTTATGATCACGGAGGTTACTTTTGCTAACTTCAGACTATCCAAAAAGATAGTTGTTATGAGATTAGCCGGCTCACAATATCGAGTCGAAAATCATATTAAGCAAAACAATAATAAAAAAAGAGATAACCATATAATACAAAATTACAACAACATTTTATTAATAGTCCATTAGCCCATTTTAGCCTAGTACACTTGAAACTTTTAAGACAAAACCTAAAGCAAGTAGAAGCTGTGGAAACATGGTCTCATCCTTGTTAGTATCTTAACACTTAAGAAACAACCTACAAACACCATGTCCAGCCTATAACTTGCAATGGATATTGGGAAAATTCTCTGTGCCCACAACAATTGTTCCACTGAAACCTGAAAAAACTCCGGCTAGGTCAACAAGTAAAAAAAATAAGGATAGCTCCTGATCCGTGCAGAACCGTCAAGTTTTATCACTCAAGCCTGCCACTTGTGAATGGCCGACCGTAACAAACTTAAAACAGTTTAAGCACGAATGCAATGAAGATCAGGAGAGTACAGTGGATTCCCGGGGCGTAAGCCCACGGAGATAGGACTGGTGTTTAACACAATCAGATGTCGAATAACCACTAAGGATAGTGATCAGTAAGGATTTTGAGTTAATTTATAAACTACAAAGGCTTAAATGCAAATTAAATGAAATTAAAAAGATAAACTATGTTAAATAAACGCTATCACTAATTTTATACTGATGTTTTTGTTTTTATGTTTTTATAAAACTTAATTTAAAACTACGTAACGTACAAATAAAAACGTGAAACTTACACAATATTAACCCTAAAAATATGAAAATGATATTTTTACAAACCTAATGATATAAGAAAATTTTAAGAAAAAGAAAATTATTTTTATAACTATTTAATTAATTATTATTAATTAAAAACTATTTTTAACTATTAAATAATTACCTAAATTACAAGAAAATAGGAAATAAACTTAGAAAAATAAAATTAAGACTTGGAAAAATCTAAAATAACAAAATAGAATTTTCAAAACTATTTTTATATTTTTCTGATTATTTTTCTATTTTTTTTATGAATTTTAAACTATTAAAAACTAATTAAATTACTAAAAATTACAAAATAAACTATGAAAAATCTGGAAAATTACTTTTTTTTACCTTTTATATTTATCTAAACTTAATAAAAATGAAAAATTATTTTTTTGGACTTTTTCTGATTACATTGTATTAAAAGCTATTTAAATAATCCTAAAACTGTTTTAATTAAGAAAAATAGCAAACAGTGTTGGAAAATTATGAAAATTTCAGGAAAACTCTAAAATGATATTATGAATCTAGGAAAAATAGAAAAACATGGGCTTGTGTGCAAGAAAATGGGACTGCTATACCAAGTGCTTAAAAATAAGCACTTATTTTAAGCAAATAAGCACCAAAAAGTACCAACTGATAACAGAAGCTAAAATAGGCTACAAGTACCAAAATGCAACTAATCACAACTGCTTTTGACCTCTGGAATGCAAGTAGCAATGACTTGGCTTGATTGAGTATAGGAGCAAAAACAGTTTGAGTGGTCACTTTTGAGCTTTAGTACAAGCAACACAATAAGCTAAAATGGAAAAACAGAAGTTGGTACCTATACTAGACCTGGGTGGCTATGTGTAAACCAAGTATTAGCCTTGGACAAGCTCTTATGAGCTTTTGCTAAGCTCTGCAATTTACTGAGAAAACTCAGTATTAACTGAGTTGAGTGAACAGGGCAAATGAGCCCTGTTGGACAAGCTTATTTGAGGCTTAAAGAAAATTTCCAAAAATCTATAAAAATGACAACAAGAAAGTAGACCAGCTGAAGTTTATGTAACCTTAATTTCACTTGATTAGACTCAGAAATGAACTCAAGATAATTCTTCCTAGATGAGCCCAAAACAGGTTTTTGCAAATTTTGACTTTTGAGAGCAGTTGAAGAACTTTGACTTTGATGAGATTTGCAACCAATTGTTGGACTGATCTTGTTGTATTATGATGAAATGAAGCTAATACAGGCTATGTTTAAGTATTCTTAACACAAAACAAGGATCCACTTTTTCAAAATCTTAACAGTTAATAGCTTTAAGACAGTTAGCATGTGATTTTGACTTCTAGCCTTTGCATACACAAAATGTTGACTGAGATGAGTATATTGGAGATAAACAAGCATGAAACAACTAAGAACAACCACTGACTAAACCTTTGACAGTGTTTTGACAGCAAATCCAAACACCCTTGTATTAACTGTTTTGGAAACAAAATGAAGCTAACTAATGAACAGACTTGTTTAATTGATCAAACTAAGCTTACTTAACCTAATTACTACTAATCCAACAGGTTTTAACTATTTAAGACCACAAAAACAGATTATGCTAGAACTTGAAATTTGCACTTACAAATGTCCTTAGCCACTATGGCTTGCCACCAGTGATCTCAGAACATCTAACCTATCCAAATCAAACCAAATGACTAAAAATCAACCCAACTCCATGTCTGCATCACCCATTGCCATTTCTAACCTACTTGAACCATATTTGCTTGCACAGTTGACTTTCTTTGACCATACACCAAATATGCTAAAAACTGAATTCCAAGCTTACAATAAGCTATGTTAAGCTTAAATAAACTTGTTTGCACCTAGAAATAAACTGTTGGAAACCTGGACATAACAGTTTGATATTTAAATTTGAAACAGTGAACTATGAAAATTGAAACTTGAATGAAACTTTTAATTGAGGCTCAAAACAGATTATAATGATCAAATCACTTAAGTTCAATACAAGAAAGCTTGAAAATTACAAATGTGAGAGCTAATTAAGATACTTTAAGAAAAACGACATACATTAATTTTAAAAAGCTAACTACTCCTCTTCTTCTCTGTCTTCCTCCTCTTTTATGCTCCAAATCTGTTCCACGTGTCCTTCAGAGAGAATCCCACCTCTTTGTTTGGCCAATGGGTGAGTTTGGAGTGTGTTGCCTGTTTTTATCATTTTGGCGGGAAACAGGATTTGACTTGTTGCTCTGTGAAATAGCTAGTAGGGGGGGGGGGGTGGCATTTATTGTAGTGGGTTTGTGATGATGGGGGGTGGAGGATTTGGTGAAAAGGTGATGGGAGAGGGCAGGCAAGTAGCAGGCAACTGGGTTGGGGAAGAAGCAGGAGGTGGCGGGCAAGTTGGGATTTGATTTTGGCTTGACCAGGGTTCAAAATAGGTAAAGACAGGGGGTCCAAAATGTATAAAGGCAGGGGGTCAAATTCAATTTGACAAGGCTTAGGTTTAGTATTATGACAAGGACTAATTTGCACTTTCTGAATTCTTGAAGGACCAAACTGCCATTTTCCAAACTTGATACAAGGACTAAAATTGACAATCTTTAATAGTACAAGGACCAATTTTGACATTTTCAAATTTTCAAAGGACCAAACTTGACAATTTTGAAAGTTCAGGGACCTAAGTTGTAAATTTGTAATTTTAAGTTTCAAGGAGCAATTTTGACAACTTAGGAATCCCTAGGGACTCAAAATGATTTTTTCTTATTGGATTTACCAGGGACTGTTTTTGACAACTTTTGAAACTTGGGGGACTAAAACTGCCAATTATGCAACTTTATACGTTTTTCACCAGATTTTGATATTTTTGCATTTAAAACACATAAAACACTTATTTTTGATATTTTTATCATTTTGATGCATTTCGTGTGTTTCAGATGTTTTTGCAGTTTAAATGGTACAAAAATGATGAGTATTTAGACACTCATCAATCCCCCACACTAAGATATTGCTAGTCCCTAGCAATGTTTTAAGAAAAATTAATGGATTTTGTCTCTTTACCAAAAGCCATTACTTCTGGAGTAGCCAAATGTTTCAGTTCAAGTAAGAACCATGGTACACCGATAACCATGTGATTTTGAGCAAACCACCAGCTTCCAACGGATTTGGTTTGTCTTTAACAGAAGCCGTTTGCTCTAGACTAGCCAACTCTTAGATAAATTATCAATATTATCTTTGGTGAGCTGATTACCAATTATGGTTTTCCAACTGCCTTTACCACAAGCCATAAACTTGCGGGCTAGCCAACTCTTCACTTTTTAGGATATGGTGAGCTGAATACCATACAATTTTGGGCAAATTGCAAGCCGTCAACGGATTTGAGATATCTTTACCAAGAGCCGTTTGCTCCTGGATTAGCCAATCCTTTTGTTTATTAGACAAGGCGAACTGATAACCATAAGATGAGTAAGTGTAAAACACTTACTCCAAAAAAAAAAAAAATTTTGGCCAAAAACGGGGGAATTAGGTGGTATAATTACATGATAAAATTCGTGAGAATTCCCCCCCACACTTAGATATGATTATTGCCCTCAATATTCAAAGTACCGGCGGTTATGCCGAAACATAGAACGTAAAAGGGAAATACTACGGCCATTATTTAGCAAGATTTTTTTTTTTTTTTTTTTTTTTTTTTTTCATGAAACTCTTATATATACACAACATGTGGGGCAACTCCCCCACACTAGGGTGGTACACACGGGTGAAAACCCATGTAACATGCTACTGTTTTTGATTCCCGAGTCGCTAGCTTGACTCGATCCCCGCATTCATTAGTTCATGGGGAAAGTTTGAAAATCCGGGACAACCAAGGGGGAATGTCCCTCCAAAGTAATGCTTCAACCGATGACCATTCACTTTAAAGTTTGACCATCGCGGCTGAGATAACTCGATGGTGCCATAAGGATAAACCTTAGTGATAGTAAATGGACCAGACCAGCGGGACTTAAGCTTTCCCGAGAAAATCTTCAATCTTGAATTGAAAAGAAGGACTCGATCACCAATGTTGAAAACGTGGTTCTTGATTTTAGAAGTCATGAATCTTCTTTGTCTTTTGTTTATAGATCAAAGAGTTCTCGTATGCTTGATCACTGAGTTCATTTAATTCATTCATTTGAACTTTCCGGTGATCACCAGCACTGTTAATATCGAAGGGCATGCTTCAAGGCCCAGTAGCCTTGTGTTCTAGCTCAACCGGCAGATGACACGCCTTCCGTATACAAGAGTATGGAGTACACCGATGGGTGTTTTGTAAGCTGTACGGAAGGCCCAGAGTGCATCATCTAACTTATCCGACCAAGAGGCACGGTTTTCACCAACCGTCCTCTCCAGAATTCTTTTAATACCACGGTTGGAAACTTCCACTTGCCCACTAGTTTGGGGGGTGGTAGAAGTAGAGAGACGGTGAGTTACACCATACTTCTGCATGACTCTTTCAAACTGGTCATTGCAGAAATGCGTACCCCGATCACTGATTATGGCTCGTGGAGTTCCAAACCTAGCAAAGAGAGATTTCAAGAATTTCACAACAACTCGGGCATCGTTGGTAGGCAAAGCCTTAGCGTCAACCCATTTTGACAAGTAGTCAACGGCCACGAGTATGTACTTATTACGCGGAGAAGAAGGAAATGGCCCCATAAAGTCAATGCCCCAGATGTCAAAGATCTCACACACTTGAATGCGTTTGCGGCATTTCATTTCTTTGTGAGATATTTCCGTGACGTTGACAAGCGTCACAGGTTTTGAAAAATTCGTGGGCATCCTTGTAAATTGTGGGCCAATAGAATCGGAATCAAACACCTTCTTGGCGGTGTAGTTGGGCTATGATGTCCCCCGTAGGTCCAAATGGCAAGCCTTGAGAATGTCAATAGCTTCTTGACCATACACACATCGCCTGATGACTGTTGATCTATCCGCGCAAATTTTAAACAGGTAGGGGTCGTCCAAGAAGTAATGTTTAAATCTTTAAAGAATTTGTTTTTCTGTTGGGACGACATCCCTTTCACTATGAAGTTACCCGCATGGTAATTTGCGAAGTCAGCAAACCATGGGGTAGAAGAGTCTCCACGAAAAGAAACCGCATTGAGTGTCTCGAGAGGAAATGTTTAATTTATTTCCTTTTTCTCGAAAACATCTTGGTGAGGGTCTCTAATCGGGACAGATGATCAGCAACCAGTTCTCAGCTCCTTTTTATCAAGTATAATGATATCAAATTCTGGAGGAGGAGAACCCAACGGAGCAAATCTCGGCTTTGCATCTTGTTTTGCAAAGAGATATTTGAGAGCCGAGTGATCCGTATACACCACGCATTTGGTCAAGATGAGGTATGGCCGAAACTTTTCAAACGCATACACCACAGCTAGTAATTCTTTTTCTGTAGTGGTGTAACGGGTTGAGCTTCGTCATAGTCTTACTTGCGTAGTGGATAGGCTGAAAATTCTTGGTTTTTCATTGCCCCAAGACTGCCACCGATAGCAAAATCACTTGCATCGCACATGAGCTCAAAGGGTAAATCCCAGTCGGGGCAACTAGAATGGGTGCTTCCGTAAGCTTTTTCTTTAGTGTTTCAAAAGCTTCGATGCACTCAGGAGAGAAGATAAAAGGAGCTTCTTTTTCAAGAAGATGGGTCATAGGCCGAGCGATCTTAGAAAAATCCTGTATGAATCTATGATAAAACCCGGCATGACCAAGGAAACTCCTAATACTTCTTTGACGGTAGTGGATGAGGCAGTTTAGCAATAACATCGACTTTTGCTCTATCGACCTCAATCCCATTTTTGAAATCTTATGGCCAAGGACTATGCCTTCTTTGACCATAAAGTGACTATTCTCCCAATTTAGACAGCGGATTGGTGTCTTCACACCATTTTAGCATTTTGTCTAAATGGGGAGAGACAAGTCTGAATGAGTCCCCAATGACCGAGAAGTCATCCATAAACACTTCCATTGTTTCCCCGATCATGTCGTGGAATATGGCCATCATACCTCGTTGGAACGTGCCAGGGAGCATTACATAAGCCAAAAGGCATACGTCTGTAGGCAAAAGTTCGTATGGGCAGGTGAATGTGGTCTTCTCTTGATCCTGTGGATCAATGGGGATCAAAGTAACCGAAAGAAACCATCAAGGAAGCAATAGTATTCATTCCCTGCTAATCTCTCAAGCATCTGGTCCATGAAGGATAGAGGAAAATGGTCTTTACGGGTGGGTCATTCAACTGCGTAGTCAATACACACACGCCATCCCGTAACCAATCGAGTTGAATTAACTCGTTTTTCATTCGGACAACAGTTTGCCCCACTTTTTTGGAACACAGTGAATTGGGCTAACCTAAGGACTATCTGAGATGGGTAAATCAATCCGCATCAAGAAGTTTGATAACCTCTTGTTTGATAACATCATGGATTTTTGGATTCACCCTTCTCTGATGTTGAACTGCTGGCTTGAAGTCATCCTCCATTAAAATTTTGTGAGTACAGAACTCAGGGTTGATACCCTTAATGTCGGAGAGTTCCAAGCAATTGCTTGCTTGTGTGACTTCAAGACCTTTATGAGAGCAGTCTTTCATCTTACTCAAATCTCGAGCAATAATGACGGTAATTTATCATCACCCTCAAGAAATGCATACCGAGATGAGGCGGTTAAGTCCTTAAGTTCGACTTCAGGAAATTCTTCAGTTTTCTCAACTGACTTGACTTCCTTATTATGAAGTTCAACGGGAGTGGAGGGAGTGGAGGAAGTGTCCTGATTTAACAACTTCTCAAGAATAAGAATATCTCCTCCGGATTAATCTCATGATTAATCTCTTCTGGATTGCATCACTAATGTGAGGGTGGATGAATGATCATCTTTAAGCAATTTCTCAATGAGAAGTATGTCCCCCTCGATGTCAATTGGAGCGTGATCAATTTCCCATGGAACAGAATCACTAGCCAAGTATGCTTCAATCTCTTCCAAGATGAAGGCTCTTCCCTCAAAAGGAGTGGAGAGGAGTAGAGTAGAATTGGCTATGATAGGGTGAAGAAGATGTGGGGATTCCCACTCACAGAATTATGAGAATAACCAAGAACTTCTTGAGAGTACTCTTCAGAGGCAACATCAATGATATCTATGCGGTTAACCGACTCAGAATCATAGATTTTGCGGAGTACTACTCGAAGTTTGATAAGGTTAAAGGTGACAGCTTCATTACCAACACGTAATGTGATTTCTTGCTCAAATACATCAATGAGGGCACGGCCCGTTCTCAGGAATCCTCTTCCAACATGAGAGGAACCGTGGATCAAGCATCGAAATCAACAACTACAAAGTCAGCTGGAAAATGGAACTTTCCTACTTTCACAAATACTTCCTCGGCAATTCCAAAGGGACGGGGAGATTGTACGATCTGCAAGCTCGAGAGTCATGCATGTAGGAGTAAGATCCGGAAGAAGAGTTTTCTTCCATACTGAATGAGGCATCAGGGTTATGCTTGCACCAAGATCGGCTAAGGCAAAGCATTCAACCATTCCTGGAAATACACAAGGTAAGAGGAACTTTCTAGGATCTCCAAGCTTCTCAGGAAGCTTCTTCAAGATAACTGCAGAGCGTTCTCGTTCAGAGAGTTTTAGCCATTTCAAACAGCTTTTCCTTGTTGCTTAACATGTGTTTGAGAGTTGATGCAAAGTTGGGCATCAACATGATAGCATCCGCGAAGCTTATGTCAAAATGTAGTTCTTGGAAAATTTGAAAGACTTTTTCCATTTGATGACTGGCTTTTTCGCGGAGCTTTTTGCTCATGTAACACGTGATGGGTAAGGAATAGAAGATTTGGATTTTTCAATGGAGCACAGAGGTTTCAAAACAACTCTGGATGGGTTTGGTTTCGGACAACCTGAGGATGGCATGCTCGTGGTACTTCCGTATTAGTAGGAAGTTCCTTGTCCTTTGTCGCTTCAGGTTCACTTTCCACTACCTTCGGGAGAGAAGAAGAAGAGGTAGTAGGAATAGCAGGTCCATCATATGAAGTTCCCTCTGGTTGTGATCGCTTTTGCATCGACCTCGGATTAGCGATCGTTTGCTAGGTAAGTACCTGAGCGCCGAGGCGTCATTTAAAGACTCTTTATTCAGCGATCTGACTGACCAATATACCCTGTTGTCTCCTCTTGAGTCTTTATGAATTGTTTAAAAAGCTATCAGATGTTGATAAAGGAGGTGGTGGAGGGATAACTGGGGCCGTATGTTCTGATTATAGCAAGATTCCTTGATTAGGATTCATATTCCCCTGAAATTGATTCCCTCGATTGTAGGTGTTTTGATTAAGATTTCCTTGATGTTGGAAACCTTGATTGGGTCTGGAATAGAAATTACCTTGGTTTGATAACCTTGGTTCATTCTTGGTTGGTTCTGATTCCGGTTAGGATTCTGGTTAAAACCGGGTGGTGCCTGATAAGTGTTAGCACTGTAGTTTGGTTCATTCTGAGGACAGTATTGATTACCTCCTTGATTTGAAGTACCGGCTATAGCATTAGCTTCAACCGGACTACCATCGGTGGCAGTACAGTTGTAGTATGCATGAGGACACCACAACAAGTAACACAAATTCAACTTTTTCACTTCACCATATGATGGGTGCTTGTGTGAAAGTGACTTTCTTTTGGTTAGCAAGAACCAAAGCCTGTACAATATCCGTGAGTTTGTCAATCTTAGCATCGGTGCTAGATGTACCCACTGGAGGTGAAGTAGAAGGTCCAGCCAGAATGAGATTGATATGTCTTTGCTGAAAGGGCGGACCTGGGACTTGTTTTCATATTTGCAAGGCTTCTTTTGTGGTCTTGCTAGGAAATACCTCCGCGGAGGCATTTAGAGAGTCTTGATCACCTTGGTGCAGACCATTGTAGAAAGTATCCATTTGCATTAACTCGGTAAAACCATGATGCGGACACTTGCGGAGCAAGTCTTTGTAACGATCCCACGCCTCCCCGAATGATTCATCAAATCTCTGAGAGAATTTCATTATCTCATTCTTAAGACTTGTAGTTCGGGACGGAGGATAGAATTCGTTCACAAACTTTGTGACTAGATCTTCCCATGTCTCAATGGAACGAGGGGTTGTTTCTCAAGCCAATTCCGGGCTTGTCCCTCTAGAGAAAATGGGAATAGAAGAAGCTTGATGGCTTCATGTGGGACATTCTTGTATTTGATGGTAGATGCAATCTTGTTAACCATCGAATGTGTGCATGAGGATCATCCCGCTCAAAACCATAGAATTGGCTTTGGGTTACCAGATTAAGTAACCCAGTTTTGAGCTCAAAGGTATCGCCACGATGGGAGGGACAACAATGGCATCTCCGTAACCCTCGATGGGTGCTTGGAGAAGCTCATTCATCGGCTTGTCTTCTGCCATTACCGCAGGTGGTGGTGGTGGTAGACGTTCCTCAGTCACGGCTGAAGGAGCAGAACGTCCTCTAAGTCTACGAGGAATCTTGCCAAGCTCGAAGTGGACTTGTAGAGCTGGAAGAGCAGTGCGCATGCACTAAGTTTAAAAATCAGTTTTCAAAACAAATGCGAGGCAAAACGACAAGTGAACTTAACTAATAATCACAAATGAAATGGCTTCTTTGAAAAAGGTACACCAAATCACAGGGACACAAAGGCAAGTTTTAAATCTGATGTTCGGGAACTTATTATGGTCACACCCCTAGTTAGTAGGTGTACGCCTTGATTTTGCGGTGGTTGATTTTATGTATATTAAGTATCACTGAAAAGACGTAGGTATAGATTTGTGCTGATGGGCTTAAAAACTTTTTGGACAATATTTTTGGTATCGTCTCGTTTAACCAAATCGTATTTCTTTAAGAATCACCTTAAAAGAAACACAAGATAGAAAACGTTACGATTGTTTTGTTGTTTTATAATTTGTTTGGTGTTTTTAACACTTTAGGAAAAGTGTTAATGAACTTTTTGATTTTGTTATAACTTTACAAAAAACTTTTTACAAACTGTGGTATATGTGCAAGTACGGGTCTGAAAAATGTTTAGAACACGCTTACAGCCTCCCCGGCAGCGGCGCCAAAATTTGATCCGTGCAGAACCGTCAAGTTTTATCACTCAAGCCTGCCACTTGTGAATGGCCGACCGTAACAAACTTAAAACAGTTTAAGCACGAATGCAATGAAGATCAGGAGAGTACAGTGGATTCCCGGGTCGTTAAGTCCCACGGAGGATGACTGGTGTTTAACACAATCAGATGTCGAATAACCACTAAGGATAGTGATCAGTAAGGATTTTGAGTTAATTTATAAACTACAAAGGCTTAAATGCAAATTAAAGGAAATTAAAAAGATAAACTATGTTAAATAAACGCTATCACTAATTTTATACTGATGTTTTTGTTTTTATGTTTTTATAAAACTTAATTTAAAACTACGTAACGTACAAAAAAAAACGTGAAACTTACACAATATTAACCCTAAAAATATGAAAATGATATTTTACAAACCTAATGATATAAGAAAATTTTAAGAAAAAAAAAATTATTTTTATAACTATTTAATTAATTATTATTAATTAAAAACTATTTTTAACTATTAAATAATTACCTAAATTACAAGAAAATAGGAAATAAACTTAGAAAAATAAAATTAAGACTTGGAAAAATCTAAAATAACAAAATAGAATTTTCAAAACTATTTTTATATTTTTATGATTATTTTTATATTTTTTTTATGAATTTTAAACTATTAAAAACTAATTAAATTACTAAAAATTACAAAATAAACTATGAAAAATCTGGAAAATTACTTTTTTTACCTTTTATATTTATCTAAACTTAATAAAATGAAAAATTTTTTTTGGACTTTTTCTGATTAAATTGTATTAAAAGCTATTTAAATAATCCTAAAAACTGTTTTTAATTAAGAAAAATAGCAAACAGTGTTGGAAAATTATGAAAATTTCAGAAAAACTCTAAAATGATATTATGAATCTAGGAAAAATAGAAAAACATGGGCTTGTGTGCAAGAAAATGGGACTGCTATACCAAGTGCTTAAAAATAAGCACTTATTTTAAGCAAATAAGCACCAAAAAGTACCAACTGATAACAGAAGCTAAAATAGGCTACAAGTACCAAAATGCAACTAATCACAACTGCTTTTGACCTCTGGAATGCAAGTAGCAATGACTTGGCTTGATTGAGTATAGGAGCAAAAACAGTTTGAGTGGTCACTTTTGAGCTTTAGTACAAGCAACACAATAAGCTAAAATGGAAAAAAAGAAGTTGGTACCTATACTAGACCTGGGTGGCTATGTGTAAACCAAGTATTAGCCTTGGACAAGCTCTTATGAGCTTTTTCTAAGCTCTGCAATTTCTGAGAAAACTCGATTAATCGAGTTGAGTGAACAGGCAAATGAGCCCTGTTGGACAAGCTTATTTGAGGCTTAAAGAAAATTTCCAAAATCTATAAAATGACAACAAGAAAGTAGACCAGCTGAAGTTTATGTAACCTTAATTTCACTTGATTAGACTCAGAAATGAACTCAAGATAATTCTTCCTAGATGAGCCCAAAACAGGTTTTTGCAAATTTTGACTTTTGAGAGCAGTTGAAGAACTTTGACTTTGATGAGATTTGCAACCAATTGTTGGACTGATCTTGTTGTATTATGATGAAATGAAGCTAATACAGGCTATGTTTAAGTATTCTTAACACAAAACAAGGATCCACTTTTTCAAAATCTTAACAGTTAATAGCTTTAAGACAGTTAGCATGTGATTTTGACTTCTAGCCTTTGCATACACAAAATGTTGACTGAGATGAGTATATTGGAGATAAACAAGCATGAAACAACTAAGAACAACCATCGACTAAACCTTTGATGTGTTTTGACAGCAAATCCAAACACCCTTGTATTAACTGTTTTGGAAACAAAATGAAGCTAACTAATGAACAGACTTGTTTAATTGATCAAACTAAGCTTACTTAACCTAATTACTACTAATCCAACAGGTTTTAACTATTTAAGACCACAAAAACAGATTATGCTAGAACTTGAAATTTGCACTTACAAATGTCCTTAGCCACTATGGCTTGCCACCAGTGATCTCAGAACATCTAACCTATCCAAATCAAACCAAATGACTAAAAATCAACCCAACTCCATGTCTGCATCACCCATTGCCATTTCTAACCTACTTGAACCATATTTGCTTGCATAGTTGACTTTCTTTGACCATACACCAAATATGCTAAAAACTGAATTCCAAGCTTACAATAAGCTATGTTAAGCTTAAATAAACTTGTTTGCACTTAGAAATAAACTGTTGGAACCTTGGACATAACAGTTTGATATTTAAATTTGAAACAGTGAACTATGAAAATTGAAACTTGAATGAAACTTTTAATTGAGGCTCAAAACAGATTATAATGATCAAATCACTTAAGTTCAATACAAGAAAGCTTGAAAATTACAAATGTGAGAGCTAATTAAGATACTTTAAGAAAAACGACATACATTAATTTTAAAAAGCTAACTACTCCTCTTCTTCTCTGTCTTCCTCCTCTTTTATGCTCCAAATCTGTTCCACGTGTCCTTCAGAGAGAATCCCACTTCTTTGTTTGGCCAATGGGTGAGTTTGGAGTGTGTTGCCTGTTTTTATCATTTTGGCGGGAAACAGGATTTGACTTGTTGCTCTGTGAAATAGCTAGTAGGGGGGGTGGCATTTATTGTAGTGGGTTTGTGGGGTGGAGGATTTGGTGAAAAGGTGATGGGAGAGGGCAGGCAAGTAGAGCAACCTGGGTTGGGAAGAAGCAGGAGGTGGCGGGCAAGTTGGGATTTGATTTTGGCTTGACCAGGGTTCAAAATAGCTAAAGACAGGGGTCCAAAATGTATAAAGGCAGGGGGTCAAATTCAATTTGACAAGGCTTAGGTTTAGTATTATGACAAGGACTAATTTGCACTTTCTGAATTCTTGAAGGACCAAACTGCCATTTTCCAAACTTGATACAAGGACTAAAATTGACAATCTTTAATAGTACAAGGACCAATTTTGACATTTTCAAATTTTCAAAGGACCAAACTTGACAATTTTGAAAGTTCAGGGACCTAAGTTGTAAATTTGTAATTTTAAGTTTCAAGGAGCAATTTTGACAACTTAGGAATCCCTAGGGACTCAAAATGATATTTTTCTTTATTTGGATTTACCAGGGACTGTTTTTGACAATTTTTGAAACTTGGGGACTAAAAGCGCCAATTATGCAAACTTTATTCGTTTTTCACCAGATTTTGATATTTTTGCATTTAAAACACATAAAACACTTATTTGTGATATTTTTATTATTTTGATGCATTTCTGAGTGTTTTCAGATGTTTTTGCAGTTTAAATGGTACAAAAATGATGAGTATTTAGACACTCATCAGCTCCTGAATCTGAAGAGATTGTGAAGAATGATAAGTTGTCTAGGGCTTGAAAGAGTGTAAAGTATAGTATTTGTAGCATTGCTAGACACGGAAGAAAAACATGTCTTGGGCATGGTGGAACTCAAAGTAGTCAAAATGGCCCTAAAGAAAAAAGTTCAATTGCTAAGGGAAATGTTAAACAAGTGCCTCAAAAGGCTGTAGCAAATAAGACACATCCTAAAGGTAACAAAGTTGCAGCAGATAAACGAGCTGAAGGTACATGTGTTGTTGAAAGTCAAGATGGTGCAGTTCAAGGAAGTTGTGTTCAATCTAAAAATCAAGATCAAGCAACTGAAGATCCAATCATACATGATCAATCCTGTAAGAAATAGGATTTCACAAACACTTCAAACCATATCCATATGGGGCGTATACAAGTTTTAGAGAGAGAAAGTTCTAGAGAGAGAAATGGAAGAGAATTGTGAACTATGTGAAACAAAAAAAAATGGTATTGAAACTCTAACCCTCTTCCTTGGTAGGAAGAGGGTATTTATAGTGTCTTACAAAATACTCCTCCTACGGGCTGTGGATCAGGCATACAGTGGGTAAAGACCCGTCCGTCCTCCACGGTGTTACTGATTAAACTACTTACTAACATAACATAACTACGACTACGAGCTTTCTAATGAATACATAGACTTGAGGTGACCGACTCTTTAACTCAGGGATTTTCTAAATCCTAACAATCTCCACCTAAGGGAGGTCACCTCAACATACATTGATTACAAACAGATATTACATTTTAATTGTTCTTGGATTCTTGATTAAGTTCTTTGCTCTGTAGTCCGTAGTCTTTGATTCTTCAAGATCCACATGTTTGAAATTTCAAGTGGAGGTCTTTGCATGATCCACGTGTTGATAAGTATTGAGCCAATATTGAGATCAACTACCATCATAAATTTCTGGCTCTTCCTTTGTAGTGTTGCCATCATGTGTTGTTGTGACAAATGGACTGACATGCTCACATTCTGGATCATGATGTCTTCTCATCAGAGTTGCGGAAGCTTTTGTTGATTCATGATATTTGCAGCGGCGTAACAGAAACATGGAGTGAAAATATAGAAGTTGTTGATGCTTTTATCATGATTTCTTTAAATGTGAATGTGATGTGTGAGCATGCGGCAATGGACTGACTCCTCAATTGTGAACAACTGCAATCTTCGGGGTGTACCTGCATACAACAGTTAGCAATAAACATGCACGAAAGTGTCTTTGATCACTTTTGCTGAATTGAGGTACACGGCCCATGGTTCCCCGTTTATTAGTACTAGTACTGCCTGTGATTAGGTAGAATTCCTAAGAATCTCCTTGACAGGGTTTCGCAGCTACTCTAGCCGTTCTCAAACCGGAACATCTCAAAGAAGACAACACGCAGTGAGTGAACCAGCAAATTGAGATTTACTGATTGATTAAAAATGATTTGAAATGCAATCGTGTATTGCATATCAGAAAGAATTTTTGCAATACAACGAAGGTTTTATCAGAAAAATAAATTTTCAATCATAAACACCTTTTGATATTTGGAAAATTTTGATACACAGTCGATGTGCCATGGAAAAATGAATTTTTGTGCACAACGACTGGTTTTTCAAAGGTATCCGTCAATCCATTACCTGAACCAGGATTGATTCATAGTTTTGAATCGCTCCATTGTTTCTGTTCAGTTGTCACATGATTGATCTATTGAATAGATCTCACATGCCACCTACCAGGAGCTTGTTAGATGTTGGCTCCAGAAGGCTTTCCATCTTCTTTGTGAATATGTTTGCATATCACTCAGATGTTCTGGCAATATCACAAGGATAACGCGTAGGACTCTTAAAATATATTTTCTCTTTCCACATTGTGTGAAACAGAGAGTCTTCATTGACAGTGTCCCAATGAGATTTATAGATGATCTCGTGGCTCTAGACTCAATAGTGCATATTTGGTTCCTATGCCGGAGACTAGGGAGAGGGTCTCCTTCTTCAATATCAACAATCTCTAAGAGAAAGTCGATAGATTATGTAGGTTCCCCGTGAGAATGAAACAAGTCCTTTTAAGAGGAACTTGAGTGGCTTGGGAAGTTGTAGTGCAGTGCGTCACTGGGTCCATGACGTATTGTCTTCAATACCGGTGTTACCTTAGTAACCACCAGTAGCATATGTATTGAACCCGGTTTCTGCCCTAAGGTTGAATTATTGGAGGGCTATTTCTTTTCACCCTTTTTCACATTCATTTCTTTTTCATTCTTCAACCCCTTCAGTGCTTACCGAGACTTCATTACTAGAACCTTGTTGGGTTTATTCCAGTTCTAGCTCTTTCTCGGTCTGCACTCTTCCCATATTTTCATTTTAGTGGATTGTCCCTGGGTAGATCCCTCCGGCTCTGGCGGGATCGTGGGAACGAATACCTAACCTAACCATCCTTATAACACCATGCATAAAGTAAATTTGGTAGGTCTTTTGGTATTGTTCTTCTGCCATTGGAACCAATTGAAAACCATTTGAAAAACAATCCAAGTACTTGTGATAAATGATCAAAACATTTTGTACCTGAAATGTTTTCGATATTTTTAGAAAAAGCTCCCCCTCAACATGTGCATCATAATCTTAGAATAGTTTTGGCACATGGAGGCAAGAGGACTTGAAAATCTCAGATTAAAAGAATGAAAAATTCGATTCTTTGATCAACATTTTCTAAAAGATATCAACATCACTTTCCCGATCAGTGTTAGTAATTTTCATACTCTGTTAAGAATATTTTAGGAAAGGATGTGGTTTTCAAAAGAGTTGCCCCCCCCTTAGTATGTGCTTCAAGATTCGAAAAGAGTTTAGCACATATTAGATGGAGCTTGCACTTAGAGACAAAACAATCACGTTTCAATCCTTTTTGGTTTGATATAGATGCTCCCCCTTAACATGTGCATGGAAAATTTGAAATCGTTTTGCACATGTAGGGAGGAGAGCTTGTTAATCACTTACAAACCATTTGGTGAATTATCAGTTTAAATCCAATTTAAATCACAAATTCTCCTCCGATCAAAATTTTCAAATCATTTGAGATTTGTGATATTTATAGATTTAAATTGGTTTTGAAAGCTTTTGAGAAGAATTGTGACTTGCTTATGAAAACATTTAACCGATAAGGATCAAATATGAGACTTTAAACTCCACGGATTAAACATGCTTTGATTATCTAATGAAAACATGGCATTAGCCTTGGTATTGATCCATTTGAGAAGGTTCAAAAGAATAGTTCCAGTGCTGCACTTCAAGTGATCAACAAACATTTTTAGTCATTCATTTGAAAGAAAATTTGTTCATTTTTTATGTCAAAACTTAGACCCTGCTTGATTACGTGCTAATTGATTGAAAGATAACTTTTTGTGTTAATGAAATCATTCTCCCCCTCAATCAATGACCTAAGTTGTTGATTGAGTAACATATATTTTGTCAGATTAAAAGCTCGGATGATTTTCAGAAATATGGTCCAAGTTATTTTCAAAGCAATTTGTTTTCATTAGACGACAAATATTTTTCTGAAGAATATTTAGAAGGAAAAGTATTTGTTGAAGGAAATATTTGTCTTTTTGTTGACAAACATTTGGGTTTAGGATCAGAGCATGAGGTTTAAATCAAGATTTAAGTATGGCTCTGTTCTTTCTTTTAAAACACGGGTTACTATCAGAAGTAACAGTAAGCCACCATTTTTTCTCAGTTTCATGTTTTTGTTTTTTTTTTTGGAATTTTTCAGGTTTTTCAATTTTTATGGATTTTTGAAAGTTTTTATAATTTTCTATTTGCTTTTTGATGATTTTATAATTTTGTATTTTGTTTTTGAGAAAATATGTACAAAGGATAGATGAAGAGATGCGTTTACTCCTCTGCATCCTCTTGAAGACGTTTGAGTGTCTCAGGTTGAAGACTCTTGAGTCCAAGACGAGGAAGAATAAACTCAAAACGTTCTCGAGGGAGTGCCTTAGTGAAGATGTCTGCTAGCTGATATTCAGTTCTCACAAAGTTAAGTTCTACCATATCTTTTTCCACTTGTTCCCTGATGAAATGATGTCGAATGTTGATGTTCTTTGCTATTGAATGTTGAACATTGTTGCAGGAGAGAGCAATTGCACTTTTGTTATCACAATATAGAGGAATTTTGTTGAAGTCAAAGCCATAGTCAGATAGTTGGGATCTCATCCATAGGATTTGAGCACAACACAATGACATGGCGATGTATTCAGCCTCTGTAGAGGATATCGATGTACACATTTGTTTCTTAGATGACCAGCTTACAAGCTTTTCTCCTAAGAATTGTGCACCACCTGATGTGCTTCGACGTGTATCTTGACACCCTGCATAGTCTGCATCTGCATATGCTTTTAGTGACATATTGGTGTCCTTCAGATACCAAAGTCCCATGTTAATGGTACCTTGGAGATACCGAAAGATCCGTTTAACCGCTTCAAGGTGTTTTTTAGTAGGCTTAGCCTGATATCTAGCACACATGGGAGTGTTAACGAACAAGATGTCTGTCTAACTGGCTGTGAGGTACATCAGGGAACCAATCATACTACGATATTTTGTTTGATCAATTGTGGTCCCTAAGTGGTCCTCATCCAGTTTGGTACGCTCCACCATGGGAGTGTCAACGGGGTCACTAGTATCAAATCCAAACTTCTTTAAAATTTCATTAGCATATTTAGATTGATTGATAAAAATGACTCCGGGACTTTGTGAAATTTGTAATCCTAAGAAAAATGACATTTGTCCCATCATTGACATTTGAAATTTGGAGCCAATTTCCTTAGAAAAACGGTCACATTCATTGGGGTCAGTCGAGGCAAAAATAATATCATCAACATAGATTTGAACGTGAATTAAGTGTTTGCCAGACTTTCTGGTGAACAATGTCGGATCAACTGTGTGGAAAACTAGAAGGGGGGGTTGAATAGTTTTACCAATTAAAACTTCCTTTTAAACTATTTAGAATGACTTATGTCAATCTATTTGGTTGTGTATGTTGGATGTTGATAAACAAGCATATAAAAAATATGTAATGAAAGAAAAGAGTAAGAAGCACAAAACCACAACGCAAGTATTTATAGTGGTTCGGCTACAAGGTCACCTTCCTTGCCCTACTCCACTCCCCGAGTCACCTACTCGAGAGTTCGTAATCACTACACCAAGCTCCTTATGGCGGAGAAGACTTCACAACGTCGCCTACTCTTTTTCCGGTACTAGGCTAACCACCGGGTTCTTTCACACAAAGGTGAACCACTCCTACACAACGTCGCCTACCCTTTATAAGGTACTAGGCTAAGTACCTAGTTCTTTTACACCTTAGGTGAACTACACCTTCACAACGTCGCCTACCCTTTATTAGGTACTAGGCTAAGCACCTAGTTCCATTGCAATGGAGGAACTACTACCACACTACACCAACGACTAATCCCAAAGGAGATCTACTCCTTTACAACATCATCAAGGATATCAATATCCTTGGATCCTATACTAGTCTATCTTGTACATCGAAACACACCATATCGAATGTACATCTAAGGCACCTTTCACTAATGCCTTTAACTAGATCTACAAGACACCTTTCACTAATGTCTTGTGTCTTCACTTCTAAGCACCTTTCACTAGTGCTTCCTTGTCTTGACTTCTAAGCACCTTTCACTAATGCTTCTTTGTCTTGACTTCTAAGCACCTACCACAAGTGCTTATCCTATAGACGATAGATACCCTTCACTAATATCTTCGTCTTGACACTTGAGACATCTTTCCCTAATGTCTTCAACACTACACTTCTTTGAAGAAAGAAGGGAATCATCAACAAGAAGACTTCAGTAGCCTTGATGATGAGGAAGCATGGCAACTCATGGACTAGAGCTTGCTCGACTTCAAAGGTGGTGATCTTGCCTTTAAGAGGAACCTAAAATATCACACACAAAAAAAACTACAAACATAGATCTCTTGGATCTAAGGTTAGTGAGATCTAACTCAGGGGAGAAAGTATGTTAGAAAGAGGTTTGAAAGGGGTGAGAAATAATGAAGAAATGGCTCACTATTTATAAAGGAAAAAACCTATTGTTCCCCGGATCCCACGGATCCCTTCCACTTGGGATCCGGCTAGCACAAAGCTAGGGATCCGTGGAACGCTCCTCTTTACCCATGGGTATTTTTGGTTATGGGTCATGGGTCATGGGTTATGGGTTGATCCATGGTTTTCTATCTAGATACAATGTACCTTAAGGATACATTGAACTTGGTTAAGTGGTATATATAAAACCATGGGTTATGGGTCAAAACCATTTGCTAGTTTTTATCTATTTAGTATATACTTGTTTTTACCCATTTTAGTATATACTTGTTTTTACCCATTTTAGTATACTTAGCTTAAGTATATGTTAACACAATATGTAAACACTAGTTGTTGTACATATATATCTAAATCATAAAATCACTTATACTTGTTAACCTAATATGTAAACAGTAGTTGTTGTACATATATATATATCTAGATCATAGAATCACTTATACTTGTTTTAGTGTTTTATGTGAAAAGTGAATATGTTAGAAAACTATTAGTTCAAACCATTTACGTATTTTAGTTGTTTCGTTAACATGATTTTACGTTTGTTATCGACAAAACATTAGAAGATCGTAAAATATAAATAAACGTTTTTACGGCTTATTTGTATTAACAAACTGATCCTTTCTTGTGAATCCATTAGATACAAGAAACTTTGATAGTGTGTCGTACCATGCTCTTGGAGCTTGATTCAAGCCGTAAAGGGCCTTCTTCAAACGATAGACATGAGTAGGATGCTCTGGATTCACAAAACCTTCAGGTTGGCTGACGTATACTTCTTCTTTCAGATCTCCGTTAGAAAAGCTGTCTTTACATCCATCTGATAGAATACCATATTCTTACTTGCAGCCAAGTTAGCGGAAGATCTCGATTGCCTCAATACGTGCAACTGGAGCAAATCATTCTTCAAATTCAATACCCTCCTCTTGACGGTATCCTTTTGCAACTAACCGAGCCTTGTTCTTTAGCACGTCACCATGCTCATCCAATTTCACATTGAAGATCCATTTTTGAGCAATGATCATAGCACAATCAGGAGCAGGTACCAATTCCCATACATCTAGACGATCGAACTCATGTATTTCTTCCTGCATGGCATTGAACCAGCTGTCTTCAGTCATTGCTGCTTTAACATCTTTTGGTTCGACCTTAGATAGTATTGAGTTGAAGAAGCACCACAAAGCATCAGTTGCAAGTTGTTTACGAGTGGATACTGGAGGAGAAGGGTTTACAATGATGTTGTCCAATGGATGGTCATATGTCCATTTTCTAAGGTGTTCATGTGGTTGTTGTTGAGGAACTGAGGTAGCAGATTTAGGATCTCCTGATGACAACGGTTCAGAAGTTGGATCAGGAGCAAATATGTTTTCAAACGGTTCATCTTCTGGAGGAGCAAAAGGATTTTCATCATCTGTAACTGCAGCAACATTTCCATTGTGTACACTTGAAGATTTAGGACTTGAGAATGATGAGGACTGATCTGCAGTAGGCGCTTCATGAGATACGGAAACAGAGATGGATGGATTAACAGTGTTGGTTGAATTAGAAGTAGCCTCCGTTGAAGTATTAGAATGGATGTTTTCTTGCGATTCAAAGTATTCATCAACCTTTGGATTAAACAATTTCTTCACATCTTCATCCGAAGGTGGTACATATGGAACTACAGATGATGAATTCTGTACAAGAGAGGAACAAATAGGACTATTTTGAGGAACGGGTCCAGAACTGGAATGTCCAGGAGCCATTTGACCGGTCAGCTCATCAAACGTAACGTGAATTGTTTCCATGATATTTCAGGTTCTTTTGTTGTAGATTCGGTATCCTTTTCTGTTTGATGCATATCCTACAAATACTCCAATGTCCGCTTTAGCTTTCAGTTTGCCTAAATCTTGACCCTCATTAGTTGGATAACACAATGCACCAAACACACGAAGGAATGAAAGATCAGGTTTTCGATTGTGGACAAGTTCATATGGAGTTTTTTCATGAGTTGTGTGGATTAGAGATCGATTTTGAGTGTAGCATGCAGTGGCAATGGCTTCAGCCCAGAGAAACGTTGGAACCTTTGAGTAAATCAACATTGTTTTTGCGGCTTCCACAAGAGTTCAATTTCGTCTTTCAACTACACCGTTCTGTTGAGGAGTTCTTGGAACACTTCTTTGATGACTGATTCCAACACTTTCATAAAACTCACTAAGTTCTTTGTTAACAAACTCTGTTCCATTGTCTGTTCGGATGATTCTTACAATCTTGTTAAGTCGAACCTGCAGCTATTTGATAAGTTTAATGATGACGTCTGGAGTTTCATCCTTAGTCCTCAAGAACTTAACCTAAGTGAATCGAGAGTAGTCATCAACCACAACTAACACATATTTCTTTCCATTAATAGTCTGCACTTTCATGGTTCCACATAAATCCATATGAATGGTGTGAAGGACTTCCATAACTGAATTTGTAGGTTTGGGTTTGTGGGCATACTTCTTGTTTTTCCCAGTTGACATGCTGAACAAAGATGATCCTTTTCATACTTTAGTCTAGGTAAGCCTCTAACTAATTCCTTTCTGGCAAGATCATTTATGGTGCCGAAGTTCAAGTGATTGAGACGACGATGCCATAACCATGACTTTGTTTTAGAGGCCTTTGACAACAAGCAGATAAGAGAAGACTTCATCATATCTTCGATAGAGATGGTGTATAGGTTTGAACCACGAGTTCCTCTTAGAAGTTCCACACCATCAAGTTCTCTAACAAAGCAAGTATGTTTTCTGAAAGCCACTTCTAGATCGGAATCACAGAATTGATCAACAGAAAATAAATTATGACCAATACCTTCAACATAATATACCCGGGAAATTACACTATCACCAACAACATAATCTCCATAACCCATAATTGCACCAAATTGATCGTTCCCGAATCTAACAGTCCCGATGAATTTACTCACGAAGTTCATGAGCCGCACGGTCTCCCGGTCATATGCTTGGAACATCCTGAGTCCAAGTACCACAGAACGATTTGAACGACCTGCAGTTGAACACAAACAAGAATGGATAACTGGAAAATTGGGATCCCCATGCAAGAATGGGTTCCATTTGGTTAGTAACAGTGATTGGAACACCCACATCAGAAGTAGAATCAATGAAATCATTGGAGATAGATGCAGTACTAGTGTACTCATTAGACCTATTTAAAGTATGTTCACTTATTAAAGGAATAGTTCTACCAGTAGGCATCCATTTCCAAATGGGCATTGACTTAGATAACTTAGGGCACAATACATTAAAAATAAATTTGTGGCCAGTAGGTATCCACTGATAACCTACATTACTAAATTTTTTTCTTGTGGGTTTCCAATGTTTCCTAACCTTCTTCCGCCATTGCTTTCTAGCCTTCTTAGCTTGATTTTTGGCATTAACAATTTTAGAGCATTAATCAAATCATTCACACCACATACATGATTAGTACCAGAAACCAAGCAATCATCATTACATGTTTTGCAAATAGTAGCAGAATTCGAATTAATTACAGTACGCTTATAGCTAATACTAGAATCAACACGATTCGATTTATTCAACTCAAACTTAATGTTCCTAGGGTGATCTTCTACTTTCTTCCATTGCACACTTTTAGCTTACGAGGTCCTATCTTGCATTGTATTACCTGGAGGCTTTGACCCGCTTGCTTTTGTGCCACTGATTACTCCTGTAGAGGGAGTTATGGGAACATTAGTTGGTTTTGCTTCCTTTTGCATTCCTGATCTAGAAATGCAGGGATCTGAACTGCTTGAAGGCACATTAGAGTTCACTTTCCTAACATTGGGCATGGAACAAGGCATAACAGCTTTATCATTCTTACAAAAGGATCTTGGGCATGTTGCTCTTAAACATTCTAAAAGCTCCTGAGATCGTTTGGCATATAAGCACGCATACCTAACTTCACTATCAAGTGATTTATTTATGTGATCTTATTCTACAATCTCACGAAGGCATTCTAGGCTATCCTTAAGATGATAAAAGTAACCATGAAACACACGTTCATTGTTTCTGAGATGAGGAGGAATATATTTAACAGTTACAACATATTTAGAATCTGCAGATTCTATTGAGGCAACATTCTCATCCCAAATAAGTGGCATTTTCCCTTTTTCCTGTCCCTTTAGATTCTCAATTTCTTTTTGTAAAGAAGTTATTTTTTCGTTGTTTTTGTCACGAGTGACTTTCACTGAATCATATAACTCTTTAAAGTTTCTTTTAACTTTTTCATTTTCTTTTAGAAAACTCTCATTTTCCTTTTGTAAAACATTAACCAAGTTTTGTAGATGAAAAGTTTGAGAACACTGAGAATCTAAAGGTGGAGGCATTTGGGAGCCATTTGCATTATTTCTTTCGCCCTTCAACTGTGAGATTTGGGCTCTCATTTTTCTGATCGTGTTACAATGAGCTCGAATCTGTTCATCACGTTTGCTTATTTCAAAAACTGCATCAAATTCAGGAGCATCCAAGGATGTCTTGATATTTGAGGTTTTAACATTTTCTTTTAGATGTTGATATTTTAATTGCAAAGCAAGATGCTCAACTTCCAATTTAGAATAATGTTTCACCAGGTTATCATGATCATACTGTTCAATTTTCTCATGCAATTTAAAATTAGTTTTTTCAAGCTCAATGACACGATCATGGGAGACTTTCAGAGCAACAAATAATTCATGAAATTGAGAGGCATTAATGGAACAATTCGTGGCAGTGTAAAACACATCTTGAGTGATACATTCATAAATAAGATTCTCATTTAAGGTCTGCAAGTTCTTCCTCTCAACCTCATTATATTTTAATTCTCGCTCATACTCACTAACCTCAACTTCCATTTCATTAAACACTTTTTTCATGTCTTTCACTTCAGTGTCAATTGCCTTTTGTAAGGACTCAAATTGTTCTTTTAACAGCTTAAAGAAAGGCATAACTTCAGTTAAGTAGCATTCTTTTGTTTGCTCAAATCCCCTTTCCCCTTCTGTAATCCCGATTGGTGTGATTCTCTTCTTATAAGTTTTATCAAAATCAACAAACAACTGATACACTACATATAGGCTGACTAAGGTTTTAATCTGTGTAGGAATAGTTCCGGGCACTAAATGCATGGGTGTATTGGGAGGATATACAGTGGCATGAAGCATTCTCCTACAAGGGGGATTCTGTTCAACAAAATCATCAGCTTTTTTCATGTCCATATCCTTTTTCCAGAACACTTGTTCAGGGGTCAGTTGTGTTTGAGTTCTAAACTTGTTAAAGGCAATCCAATTTTCCGTAGCATAGTTAGGTGATTTATAATTGATTTTCTTTTCTATGCATAAAGGGCTCTTAAGCTTTTCATCCGATTTCTTTCTAGTGACTTCTTCTAACTGCTTATCTTCCTCAGTACTCTCAGCACAACTAGGTTTCTGTCTAGTTTTAAGGATTTCATTGCCATCATAGATTACCTTCTGTGCTTCTCTAGCTTTCTTACAAGCCTTAGGGTTTGGTTCATCAACTAAGGCAACACTATGTTTGTCACTTAGAACTCTATGCTTAGTGATCATGTGAGCAGTCTGAATGGTGTTTCCTTGTACGTACAATTTGTTTTTAAGTTTGTTTTTCAAAGTTTTTAGGTTGGAAAATTCATTTAAGAGTTTTGATTCCTTAGCATTAAATTCCTGCTTAAGCACCTTCACATTTTCTTGAAGTTCTTGTTTTTGCTTAGCCATTTTATTAAGTTTTTCTTTTAAGGAATCTAGCTCTTGTTTTAGTATTTCTTCCCTAAAATTACTTTTTCTAATAATTGTACGCATTTGGTCATCCATTTCCTGCTCACGAGTAGTTAACTCAAACTTAGCGCGTTGTTCATAAATGGCAACATGTTCTTTATAGGCATTAAGTTCAGAGATAACAGAATCATCAGGGGCACGTGTAGTCTATTCATAAAAAACATAGTCATTGTTGACTGCAGAAGATGCATCACTTGGTTCAATCACACTTTCACTTTGGATCACATATTGATCATATGGGACAATATTACTATTACCCATATTAACAATATCTGTTTCACAAGTTTCATGTGATTGCACTTTGTCATGTATCTTTTGCTCATCAACTTCATCATATAATTTTAATACCTCTGAGATGATTGATTCTTTGGATGGACCAGCTTGCTGTGGTGATGAGACCTTTGGTGAGACCAATGGAGAAATGCTAGCCATGAAAATTGTCTGGGCAGTAGGTTCATCATCGATATCAGAATCATATGCATCATAGTCAGCAACTTGAAATGCATTATGATGATTATGACCTATTTCTTGAATTGGCTGCTCATCCACATCTGCATCATAGGTTTTGGCATTACCCTCAGCAAGAAACAGCAACTCTTCTTCATCCAAAACAGCCCCACTGTCCTGAGCTTGTACTAACAACATCTTATCCCTGAAATATTCTACATTTTGTGGACGTTTTGGAGATGTGCAGTTCCTCGCAATATGTCCCTCACCACCACAGTTGTAGCATTTGATTGGCTTTGCTTGTCCTTGAATTGGATTCCTTCCACGATTCTGATTAGCCACATACCCTCCACCAACTCCACCTCTTCCCTGTTCATACTGCCTACCTTGAACTGGTTACACCATAACCTTTCCATCTCCTCAGTAGCTTGATTGTGTGGATTGGATGCTGTTCTGAGGTTATTGTTGGTGTGTGGGGTGGAATTCAGATTTTGACTCACCATGAGGGATAATTGATTGATGAAGTTTTTCATGACTGAGTTTGAGTCTGGAGGCTTATATGCTGTATCAGGAATGAGCTTGTAGTTACCATTACCAGTGGGTATGACTTGAGAAGCTTTGGTGGTAATCCCTACGTTGGTATAGAATGTTGTTGAGTCATTTGATGAGCTTGATTCTCCCTGTTTAGATTTGAACTGTTCAAGGATCATTCGTTCAAACATAGCATGTCTCTCATTCTGAAGAAGGAATGCATACAATTGCTCATAGTTTGTGTTCCTCAAACCCTTAGTTAACTTGACTGAAGTGACAAATTTGTGCCATTCGGGATTCATGTTGTTCAGAAACTTTGAGTTCAGCTGAATATTTGGCATTGTCATTTTGATATTCCTCATGTCATTCACAAGCTTGTGGAACCTCACATAATATTTAGTGACACTTTCCCCCGGTATCATCTTAAAGTGCTCAAAGTCATCATACAGTTGTGATTCTCTGTCTTCCTTAGTTAATTTAGAACCTGAGAGAAGCATCTTGACATTATCCCAAACTGCCTTGGCTTCAGTGTTGTGGTTGATAAGCTTGTAGATATCTTTTGGAAGACCCTGAAATATAATGTTTGAAGCCCTGATATAAGCATCGTATCTCTTTTTCTCTTTATCATTGAGCTCATCATACGTCTTTGGTCTGTCCAAACCTAAGATCATTGTCCCATCCGCAGTAGTTTCAAGAACATCTCTGGTAGTCTCGATTTGATAAGGTCCTTCATCAATTGACTTGAGAATGTTAACTCCATTTTCCTTTCCCAGACAATACAACCTAATTCGTTGAGCCCATGAGTCATAATCTGTTCGGTCTAGCATAGGAGGACGAGTGTCGGATCCAGCAGCTTGGACGTCATCAGCCACCGAGGAGACAATAGTAGGTACGTTGTTAGACATGATCACAAGTTCTACGGGATTTTACTATTCTTTGATTAAACCGGGAAATTGATTCTTCCACGGGATTTTACTAAACCAAAAGAACAACCGTAAAAATGTAGCACGAAGAAGTGACAAGTCTCAATAAACAAGTCGCTAAACAATCAACTCGCTTAGGTATCAACTCGCTAAACAGTCAACTCGCTTAAAGAACAAGTGGCTTAAAACTCAAGTCGCTTAAAGAAACAACTCGCTTAAACCCCAAGTCGCATAAAGAGCAACTCGCTAAATAGCCAAGTCGCATACAAAGACAACTCACTTAACAACCAAGTCGCATAAACCAACTCGCTTCCAGTAACAAAGCAACTTGCTTCCAAGAAATTCAACTCCGTGGCTCAACTCGCTTCATACACTTTTAAAAAATAACCACTTTATCAATAAAAAACAACCAAACCACAATGATTCAAGCCTTCCAATTCAAAACCTAAACACATATGATGATCCTAAACACAAAAGTACAATCAAAATTCAAACTTTAACACTAGAAATTGATCAAATGATTCAAACTCTTCTAAACACTTATAACCCCAAAAACCTTATGAAATCCACCAAAACAAAGAGCATGAAAGATGAGTGATCAAACCATGGCTCTTGATACCAAATGTAAGAAATAGGATTTCACAAACACATCAAACCATATCCATATGGGGCGTATACAAGTTTTAGAGAGAGAAAGTTCTAGAGAGAGAAATGGAAGAGAGTTGGGAACTATGTGAAACAAAAGAAAAATGGTATTGAAGCTCCAACCCTCTTCCTTGGTAGGAAGAGGGTATTTATAGTGTCTTACAAAATACGCCTCCTACGGGCTGTGGATCAGGCATACAGTGGGTAAAGACCCGTCCGTCCTCCACGGTGTAACTGATTAAACTACTTACTAACATAACATAACTACGACTACGAGCTTTCTAATGAATACATAGACTTGAGGTGACAGGATCTTTAACTCAGGGATTTTATAAATCCTAACAAATCCCAATCATAATCCCAACAACATGATCAATCACAGTCTGAATCTCAGCTCCACTCAAGTGATGGGCAAGCAGTTTATGATTCATCCCAGCCTACTGCACGAAGAATGACTAGGCAGCAGGCTGCACTGGAAAGAATGATGGCCTCACCATAGGTCAATTCTGTTATGTTAATTAGCTAGACAATGTTTCATCCAGTATATTTGCTATGGACAAGTTATGTACTCTAAAAACATATGTATGTGTCTAACTCCAATTTTCATGCGTCAAAAAGTATGCAATTTTATGCATTTGGAATTATATCCATTTGAATTATCTATGAAAGCATGTCATGTTTGTGTATTTTCTTAGATTGGCCAAGCTTCTTGTGTGCATAATTTGCATCCAGTGTGGATTGTCTCTTATTGCAAAGTCTATGACTGCATTACCTTGAACTACAAACTTTGTTTGAGGTGATGTAGAAGAAGTTGTGTTTTCTTTAGTATGCATGTGCATGAAGCCAAAACTAACCAAAGTCAATACTTCATAAGAATGTTGACAATTAAAAGTCAAACCTAACCAAATTGCTAACCATCTGCATAAACATAAGGCAACAAAGCTAAAACCTAACCAAACTCAATACTTTATAACAATATTAATAATAAAAAGTTAAATATAACCAAATTCATAACCTGTGCATAAACATAAGATAAACTCAACAAAAAAAAACAAAATTCATAACCATCTAGGAGACAAAGTTACTACCATTCAAGATAATCTACATTAACCATCGACCATCATACATTAAAGCTAAACAGTTAACCCAATGCATAAACAATCAAGAACAATATCCAACTGAGCACCGGGTAAATCTTCCACTTTCACACATCACCTTGAGCAGCTTCTAATTTTGCCTCAAGCTCATTTATCCCCCTCAAAAGGCCTAGTATGATCATTCTTGAACGAGCACACATTTTTGGATCATACCATCGTATCCACCGACAATAAGACCCCTAATCATGAATATGAAAAGTCATTAAACAACCACCATTGTTACAATATATTGAGTAAACTACACCGTTCGTCCTCAGTAATTCAACTTGAGAACCATATATACAAGAAATGCACCAGACCCAATAACATTCACTATCACATACATATTCATCTAGACCAAATTAAAAAACAAAATCAATTCCAATAACAAATATATCAAAACTAACAAAATATCATGGAAAATGACAACTCAAAATCGTCAAAGTCAAATACGTTGTGTAAAAACAAACGCTTACTACCAATCTCACACAACAACAACAACACAATCTCAACTCAATGATTAACCCGTCGGTCCACACAAGTCAAATGGATAAAATAGTAACAAAGCTACCTATTCAATAAAAATACAAAAATAGAAGTAACATTGCAAAAATTTAATCGAATGAAATCTAGAAATACAATTCCATTTCAACATCTCATGAACACACAGAGCTATCATAATCTAATCGAAAACCAACAATAGAAATAACATTACAAAATATTGAATAAACTTTGGGTAATGATGAACCCGTATATTAGAAAGTGAAGAGGAAATATATTACGCTAATATGAATAAACTTTGGGTAATGATGATGACGATTTTTAGAAGGATGTGGGTATTCTTGTTCTTTTGACGTTTGAGTGTTAGATTTTTAGTGATGCGGTACATATTTGACTGTAGATCTTGGTGGGTTTGATATAGGTTCAAGAATAAAAATAAAGTAATGTGGTTTGTTGAAGATGGGTGTTGGTATGAGGATGGTATTTTAGTGTTTATGGATTTTCATGGGTTTATTTTCTTGAGTTGAGTAATGAATGAGATTTGGTAGGGTTTTGTTGGATATAAATTTAAAATTTTCTTGTGGTTGAAAGTGAGGGTGGTTGAATCTAAAACAAAATTTGGGTAGTGAGATTGTAATAGAAAGAGAATGAAGAATATTGGGGGGGGGGTTGTTAATTATAAAGTATATGTATTAGAGTAAATTGACCACTTTACCCTTGTGAACAAGGCATATGGGAGGATTTAACAAACATTATTAACAGTCGTTAGAGCGAGGGACCAACGGTAAATAACGTTTCACATTTAAGAATGGATGGTGCATTTTTTTGGGTCAAATGATGAAACTCGTCGGTCAACGCAAACCACAAGGACGAATGGTGTAGTTTACTCTAAAAAATATCTTAAAACACACTTACTTCATCAGGACAACCAAAGAATCGACGCCCTGGGTTGGCCGAGGTCCATTAAGTGCGAATTATAGCTTGCTTACCATACTAGCAACATACCATTTTCAAGGTTTATTGTTTTGTAGAAGAAAAGTTTTGTGGAATAGTTTAGGGATGATAAGTGACGACAAATTTGTGTTAGACAGTCATATAGGAACTACAAACACTGTACAACGATTTGATAAAGTACGCTACAGTGAAAGACACTTTTTCCCTCGCGAACAAAACATTGACCTGGGCATTACGGGTCAAAGGACCAGTTTAGCCTATAGTTTGGACTAAGGGTGCTCATGGTCTAAAAACCGTACCGGACCGGACCGAGACCGAGTTAGGCAAAAACCCTAGACCGAGTGGTCGGTCCGGTCTTTGTCCGGTCTGTCTTTCGGCTGGTCCGGTCCAAATAGGCTAAATGTCCGGTTTGTATGCCAGACCGGTCCGATAACAACAACATTTTAGTCTAAAACAAAATAACAACAACATTTTATAGGTACACCTGCAACTTTTAAGACAAACCAACCCTAAAGCAAGTAGATTCGGAATTAGAATTCTCCAAATTCTCAGTTGGTTTTCTTGAGAATTGCTCTGGATGGATGATAAGTCTGAAAGTCCGTTTAGTTTGAATCACTTGCGTGGTAACTATCCTTATTATTATTGTTTTCTATTAACCAAAATACTAATTTAAGACTACAATGTTTTCCACCTTTATAAATACACTTATTTGTAATTTTCAACTTAGGGGGAGTTTGTTTAAGCTTATACGTGGCTTATGAGCTTATTTGTTTTTCGCCCGCTTCAATTTTCTGGCTTATTTGGAGCTTATATGTGCTTCATAATAAACTTTTATAAGCCCACAAGCCCATATATAAGCTTAAACAAACACCCCCTTAAACCACCACCAAAAGGTTCAAACCTGACTAGGTACGTATTTTGGGGATGCCTAGGAAAGGTCTGGACGCATCTTAGTCAAAGGTTTGGGGTGATTATGGAAATGGTCCGAAACAGTCACCACCACGAAGATGAACGGGGAAAGCCTCATTTGTTTACCGTTTTATGTAATCGTGAAGTTGTCCCTCGGATATCCCCCCCCTCTTGTTTGATCATTTGTTTGGAACTAGCTAGGTATAATACATTTAAGTGAAATTATATATCTAGTGGTAGGACGGTGAAACTTCTTTTGATTTATGTCAAGTTCTAGTAAAAAAAATATGCAGCAGTGTGAAATTGTGACACATTTGTGGCTGCCTCTCTTTACATGCCTAGTAGGGTGTTTCGGGATCAGGATTGCGTCTTCAAAACAAATTGAGTATTTAAAATTGCGTTCTGTCTCTAAAAAAAACCAGGGATAATCACTTTCTTCCAATGTTTTGCCAAACACAGTTTTCTCATTATTTGCATTTTGCAAATGCTATAATCAGACTGCAAAACACAATCCCAAACACCCTGTTAATAACCATTCATTCGATTAGCTCAACATTAAATATGGATATGCATATGTGCATTAATTGATAGCATATACGAACTCCGGGGTCTAAAACTTGCCCAAGGAGTTGAACATGGTTAATTTCGGCACAGTTCTGCGTCACAATATTCATTTAGTTTTTTTATTGTTGATTTAACTGCTGTACTGTAATGTATGCATTTTTGTGTTCATCGAAAGTGTCAGGTGTTAATCAAAGTACGGTTATGTTAGGCATTTGTGCTTTATGCGATTTAATTTCCTGTGAGGTTCAATTTATTAACAAAAAGATTGATTGTGGCAGAAAAAATAGCAGTGGGTGATAACTCAAAAGTATTTGCCTCTAAGTATTCATCTCTAACCTATAACGAAAAGTGAGTATATTATCAATTTTTTTGTGCCTTCTTAATTGTTTAATTTTAATTTTGGTTGAGAATTATGTACAAACTCTTAATTGTTATGGCTCATTTTTTTTAACGCATTGATCGTAGAAAAGCTTGGGTTATAACAGCGGTCATTATACAAGAAGAGTTAGTATTCTATATTTCTATCAGTTTTGCTTATTTTATCTACAATTCTGTTTTGACTATAAACCCAGATTGTTTCCCCAATTGTAGAAAAAGACTGCTTGAAATGGCTGATAAAAGAGAAGAAAGAAGAAGAAAAACTTCAAAAGGGTATTCATTACACCTAACCGAGGAAGAAAAGTGAGTGTACTTTGAATTTTGTTTCTTTATTATCTAGAATTCTAATTTTTATTGATCTTTTCTCTTGGTTAGCAATTGAGGTTTGATTTAGTAATGAATTAATTGATTGTAGGAGAATGATGAGGGAAGATGCTGTCACGTTAGAAGTAGCAAATGGTTATGAAGACGAAGAATCTGAGACATTTGAGTTGAACGATCTATTTCTATCTGATTAAGAAAAATGAGCGCAATACCTGGGGATAATTGTCTTATGCTTATGTTATATATACTGTTGTATTAAGTTCTCGATAATTGTAACATGTTGTTTAACATTGTTCCATAAACACCATCTAATGTATTATAAGAACAAAATAGATACTCAAATTAACACAAACAACATCAATGAATAAGAGTGTTAAATATGAACCTGTACCAATCAAACAAAACGCGCAACCTGTCAAGGACATTTCTGTAGAACATGAGATAACATCGAGAGCTCCGCGCGGATATAATCCCTGTCCTTAAAGGTGTTTACGCGCTCTATTTGCTGCAAGCCTCATGCGTAACGGACCCCGTGATTTGATGCAGACGCAACGTTGTTGATCACCAGTAATGATAACAACATAATGACAATGGCGGAGCGTAAAACTCGAGATGGCTAGGTGTAAAACACAAATGAATGGAAGGAGCTTGAGATATAATTTCGTGTGTGTATCTTGTGTATTTTCTAATATTTCTTATATGGCAAAACCTTCTTTATATAGGGTCAAGGTCACTACACCAAAGAGATTGCCATAATCTCATTAGTGCCAAAAGAATAGGTCAATGGGCTAGCGGTTGCAACTGATATTGCCATCTAAGCCAACCCACTTTCCTTGAATTTTGCTGACCATTTCACATATACACTTACACACACGTTTTTGCTTCTCACACATGCTTTCCATGTTGTACATGAGGTTCTTGCATTAACCATTTGTACACTATATTTCATTTGCAACAAAATGAAACATTACCATAAATAGCCATCTAAAGATTAAGTAATCAAGTGTATATGCTCATGCATACGTATCCACATTTAGTTCCATCATACACCAAAGTGGGACACTTAGAAAACTTACCAAACTCTCATAAAGTTACAACAATCCCCCACTGGAAGTTTTAGCTTTTACGATAGGTTGTGTCACAAAGGTGTCATTACGATTAAACCTTGTTTACTCAAAATATGCAAAGTAAAATCGATTCAATGGTGTCCTTAGGGATTAAACCAAGAATCTTGTGATCTCACCGACATACTTCTACACACTTCCCATCGTAACCATCTCTTTCTCAAGCTATAATGGCCATGCGCTAAAAATCCTATTTCATGACCCTCTAAGAGAGAAACCACAACTCTCTATTCAAGGCGGCACCACCTCTATGTCATATAGGCAAAGCTACTCTAACGTCTTCGTTGCTAAGACGCCTCAAAACTTTGTTAAGAGAACAATCTCATCCTTTCAGCAAGAACGCCGTGCTATCTTAGCTTTACATGGGTTATCGGGTTGATAGCACCTTCTATCAATTAATGACTTCGTTGTTACCCATTAAACTCATGATGTAGGAGCACTACAACCAAGTCGGGTTTCCATCACTAATCGATTCTCAATGGTTTCAAAACCATGCCTCTAGCAACTCTCAAGAAATCTCGTCGAGAGACTTAAAGGAGATACCCGACAAGTCTCTAAATCATTTTTCGGTCACAACACAAACACTCACCAAGCCTCTCGTCAGAGGCTTAGTAGTGTCAATATCAAGTTTCTGGATTACTTGATGAACATGTCGATAATAGTACTATTCTCAGAATTTTGTATAGACATTCTACCACAACCAAAAGCACAAATCAACAACAAAGCAGATAAAACCGCAACAACTTTTATTTTTCAAGCATTACCGGAAGATCAAATCCTCCAAGTTGCAAAACATAAATCTGCAAGAATCGTTTGGGATGCTTTGAAGACCAGACACGTTGGAGAAAATCATGTGCAACAAGCAAAGAAACAAAAATTAAAGGCAGAATTTGAGGCATTGCAAATGAAAGAAAATGAATCAATAAATTTATTTATTTCAAAGATTTCAAGTATCACAAGCATGGCAAAAAATGTCGGTTTAACCTTTGAGGACTGTACCCTAGTACGGAAATTACTAACCGCATGCAGACAGATTCTTACAAATAGTTGCATCAATTTAACAATACTCGAATCTGGATAACATGTCTCTAGACGAAGCAATTGGAAGATTGAAGACGTTTGAGGAGAGACTAAAATGCAAAAAGGAAAGAAAACCAGATAGTCAAGAAAGACTTATGTTTTCCGAGCATGATAGTCAAGGGCAATCTTTTAGAGAACAAGGAAATTTCAAGGGCAAAAGCAACCAAGGAAACAATTACAGGTCAGATAAGAAGAACTGAGAGTCTTCTCAGAATAACTTCAAGAAAGACAAAAAGAAATTTGTACGCAACCTAAGCAAAATAAAATGCTACAAATGCAAGAAACCTGGTCACTACACCAGAAACTGTACTCAAAAGAATCTAGAAGAAGATCAGTCAAATCTCATTGAAGAATACTTGGAGCCAACACTACTGATGGCAACAATCGAAGAGCATCATGAAGTATTCTTAAATGAAAGAAACTTCAAACCACCAAAGACGTCACCGGGTGAAGAAAGTCTGTGGTACCTAGATAATGGTGCAAGCAATCACATGACAGGTGTGAAGGAGCATTTCAAGGAGATTGACAAAAAGATCACAGGAAATGTACGATTTGGAGACGGATCATACGTAGAGATTAAAGGAAAATGTTCTATCCTATTGGAATGCAAGAACAAGGAACGACGTGCTATATCACAGGTTTATTATATTCCGAATTTAAGAAGTAATATATTGAGTTTGGGTCAGTTAACAGAAAACAGTTGCAAAGTAGTAATGGAAAAGGATATACTACTCTTGTACGATTCAAACGGCAACATACTACTTAGAGTTACGTAGTCGAAGAACAGGCTATACAAAGCAAACTTGAGAATAGGAGAACCAACATGCTTACTAGCAAATCTACGTGATGAAGCATGACTATGGCACGCAAGATTGGGTCATTTAAACTTTAGATCCCTAAAGTCTATGACCAAAAAGGACTTGGTTAAGGGAATATTACCCTCTATCAGACACTCAACAAACATTTGCGACATCTGTCTGATAGGAAAACATGCTAGAGCTCCATTTCCACAGCAAGCAAAATATAGATCCAAAACAACATTGGACATAATTTATGGAGATCTATGGGGACCAATTTCGCCACCAACACATTCGGATAAAAGGTACGTATTTCTGTTAGTAGATGACTACTCTAGATATATGTGAGAATATTTTGTAAATTCAAAGGATCAAGCATTCGGTGTTTTTAAAGAATTCAAGACAAGGGTGGAGAAAGAACATGGAACCAAGATAAGGACATTTAGAACAAATAGAGGGGGAAATTCACATCAAATGAATTCCACAAGTACTATAGAGAAAACAGGGTAATCAGACAGTTAACTGCACCATATTCACCTCAACAAAATGGCATCGTCGAAAGGAAAAACAAGACAATACTTTCTACTACAAGATGTATGATGAAAGCAACAGGGATGCCATAAAACTTTTGGGCTGAAGCAGTTAGACATGCAATTTTACTATTAAATTGCACACCGACAAAGTCGTTAGAAGATGTTACCCCTTACGAAGCATTGAAGGGCAGAAAACCAAATCTTCAACACATCAGAATATTTGGATGCATAGCATATGCAAAGGTAACTTCACAACATCTTAATAAATTAGATGATAGACGTATACAGATGGTATATTTGGGTAGTAAACCAGGATCAAAAGCATATCACTTATTTGATCCAATAACAAAGAAAATCTGCGTCAGTCCTGACGTGAAATTCAAAGAAGACAAGACATGGAATTGGGAGGAATATGTCAAAGATTTCAATCCAGAAGAACCAGGATGGAGTAATTTCATTATTCATAACAATAAAACACAAAAAACAGAGGAGGTTCAACAAGATCAAGAAAGTGAAATCAAAGACGATGTCCTTACCGACAACGAAAATGAAGATGACCTTCACCTACCAATTCACCACCAAATACGCCTTCAAAAATACCCCATTCAGACACTTCTGAATACAGTCCGATAGAATCCATAAAATTCTCACCAATTTCCCAAACTTCCACACCTTCAACTACTGACACAAATGTTGATCACATACCCACTAGAGGATACAGAACTCTAAATGAGGTATTTGATAACCCAAAAAGACTTATACTAGTTAAAGATGAACCGAGGAATTTCAAAGAAGCATCAAAGGATGAAAAATGGATTGAAGCAATGCAAGTAGAGATCGACTCCATCAATAAAAACAACACTTGGAAATTAACTACTTTACCAAAGGATCATAAAGCCATTGGTTTAAAGTGGGTATTCAAGACGAAAAAAGATGCTAATGGAGAGATATTAAAGCATAAAGCAATGCTAGTAGCGAAAGGATATATTCAGGAACATGGAATAGACTTTGATGAGGTCTTTGCCCCAGTTGCAAGAATTGAAACTATAAGATTGATTGTAGCAATGGCTGCTTCAACAAATGGGAGGTACATCACTTGGATGTAAAATCAACATTTCTACATGGTGATTTAAAGGAACAAGTTTATGTCCCACAACCTGATGGATTTATAAAGACAAAAGATAAAGGAAAAGTATACATGTTGAGGAAAGTACTATATGGACTCATACAAGCTCCACGTGCTTGGTATACTAAACTAGATAAAACCTTAAAGTTACTCAACTTTAAGAAATGTGCATTGGAGCAGGTGGTCTACACAATAACAGACAAGACGTCAACTCTATTAATCGGAGTCTACGTTGATGACTTAATAGTTACTGGAACATCAAAGAAGGAAATTGAATCCTTCAAGTATCAAATGCAAGAACAATTCGAAATGAGTGATCTTGGAATACTTGCCTACTATTTAGGCATAGAAGTTACACAAAAGTAGGGTGAAATCTCGATAAAGCAAACAGGCTACATGACTAAGATACTCAAAGACATAGGGATGTTGGACTGCAATGATGCAAAGATACCTATGGCACAAGCACTAAAGCTGACAAAGTTAAGAAAAGAAAAGTTTGTAGATCCTACAGAATATCAGAGCATAATAGGATGTTTGCGATATCTGTTACATACAAGACCAGACTTAAGTTTTCCAGTCGGATTACTTATTCGATTCATGTACGAACCTCAAGAAAAACATATGAAAGCAATAAAGCCGGTTCTACGTTATATCAAAGGAACCAAAGATTATGTTATAACTTACGGGCATGATGGAAACAAGATTCAAGGCTACAGTGACAATAGTTATGGTGTCAGCACTCAAGAAGGAAAAGGCACTACAGGAATAACTTTTAACTTTGAAAACTCACCTATAACTTGGAGCACTCAGAAGCAAGGAACGGTAGCCTTATCATCTTGGGAATCAGAGTTCATTCCAGCAACTGCAACAGCTACTCAAGCACTCTGGTTAAAAAGGCTTCTCAGCAAGATAACAAACTCTAAAGAAGAGAAGATCACAATCTACGTGGACAGCAAATCAACAATAGTACTCATGAAGAACCCAGTATTTCATGGAAGAAGCAAGCACATAGACACAAAGTATCACTTCATATGAGAATGCGTCGAGAAGAAAGATTTAACAGTTGAGCACATCAGCGGAGAACAACAAAGGGCTGACTTACTCACAAAGGCACTACCGAGGATACGTTTTGTCACAATGCGACAGATACTTGGTGTGAAGAATCTCCTTCAACATGATCAAGATTAAAGGGGTGAATGTTGGGTTAATCCCAATCATAACCTCGTAGATTCTAAGTTAAATAAGGTTAAAGGACCATTTACGTAATACTTAGAAACTATAGTCTAGGGACTAGTGTGTAATTAACACAAACTTGTAAAGGTGTCACTTGGATTGGTGTAACCACCACCGATTGCCAACCGGTACCACCAACCGCCACCACCAATGATTACAACCATTGGAAAAACAAGGTAAAAGTGATCCAACACGATGGTTTGTTACACCCGTTCGAATAGTATAAATAGGGAATACTTGTAACCAATTCATTAACACAATATTCACAGAAAATTCTCAATAATAAAGTTATTACTTTTGTTTGATTTCAACGATCTTGATTATACCTGTGTATTTAACCATCAGTAACGGAGCTAGAATTTTGTTTTCAGATGGGCCAAAACAAATACAAAAACGAATTGCAAAAAAAGTGGTATGGTAATATGTTTACTCGGTGGCCAAATCAAACAACTTTTTGCTTATTTTATAAACGAGCACGATTTTCAGTTCGAGCTCGATAACTTTCAGGCTCGACTCGAGAAAAACGAGCTCGAGCTCGAGTAGCTTGTTAAAAGCTCTCCTCGTTAACACCCGTAACGACCAATCCATCACACGCCAACATACTTTTCCCTGTAGATAAATTCCCATAGACAGACACAATTCCCCTAAATCAATTCTCGTAGCCCTAATTTCCAAAAATGACAAGGAAGTCAAAATCAAACAATGGTCGACCACATAATTTAAAGATGAAGAAAATAGTGATTGAAGGAGGCCTGCCTAAAGAAACTGAACACAGTGAGTTTTTATATTTCTTCTTAATTGTACGGGTTATGATGATTACCTGTAAATAAAGGTTTGGTTTAAATTTGTGCGTTTGGTTGTTTTATAAAGGTTTAATTGTTTAAATTTGTTTGGTTTACAATGAGAACTCTTATTGATTCGATCAACTGTTGTTTTGGAAGATTGGATTATCTCCTCCTAGTCATAGTTATAGTTCATAAGCTTTTGTTGTAGCAAGTTCATACAACGAGAATGGGGCAGATGATCTTTGCAAAATATGTCGATTTCAAAAAGTAAAAGTGAATTTCAATATCATTTTCTTAACATGGATGACGGAAGATAAAATAATTGCAACTTTCAATAATATTATTAAGTGCCTGAAGGATGAGGATGAAAACCGTTTGTTGTTCTTTTTTTGTTTTGTTTTTCCCATGTAACAAGTATAACGATGAAGATGAAGCTATTGTTGATTACATGATGTGGACACCCTATTTAGCTAATCCAAACGACAGTTATGGGAGTGATACATCCATTGTCGTTCCATTCTATGCTTATATTCATACGTCTTGTGGTTCATGGCGATACCCCCTCAATGTTAAAAGGACTAAAGTTTTGTATGTAGTTTTAATTTATATTAGATTAACTGAGAGTAAATTACTACGTAATTATTTTATATTATGAAATTAATATGATATTATTGTACTCGTGCTTTGATTTTTATTATGTATCGATATGATGCCTGTTAAAAGTAACCGTATATACATGATGATAGTATATGAGATTTGGAAGGATATAATAATTGTCAATTTATGTAGCTTTTGTGAAGTCAATGACCAAGCCAAAGACGGCCCAGTTAGTTACTAGCGACCGAGTGTATATCGAGGTCGATGTCGATGAGCTGATTGCTATGGAGTCCTGTGTTATCAAGAATTGGATCAAATATGGAACTGGCGTGTTGAGGCTCACATTCAAAACCAAGATCGTTTTAAAGGTTATTGAATTCTGTAAGAAACATGCGGAGATCCGGAATAGCGATGAAAAGCTCGCTCATGAGAATTTGAAGGATTTCCATTCTGAATTTGTGAAAGAGAATCACAGTATTCTTATTGATCTTCTTTCTGTGAGGTTTTTTTATTTTTTATTTTTATTTATTTTTTATTTTTTTATGCTCTGTCGTATTTGTTATTCATAAGTATATTTATATGTTGAAACTTTGAAATCTATTCTTAAGGGTAAACATCTTGTGGTTGGCTACGGAAACCGGTTAGGTCACCAATCTTTGGAACAAAAACTGCCGAGACATATAACTTTTTGTACAAAATAGAATTGCAACTATTATAATGTATGGCAAGGGAAGTAAATACAAATTATCATAATTCACTTTGTAAACAAATCAACATATGTGGCAGACAAGGTGTACATTTTTATTTTGTAAGATTTTTTTATAAGTTTATCATCCCTCTAGTAATTTTGTAAATAGACTCCTTTATTTAGAAAACTTGTAAGAGACTGTGATCTTTAGCTGTAAATATGATAGAGTCCTCGTGTATTAGTGACGGGTGTTGCAAAAATCGGCCTAGGCAGACAATTAGTTGGCGTCTAGGCACTAGTCGGGCACCACCCCGCACCAACTGTCGCGATTTGATGTCAATCAGACGTAAAATAATTTCTGTTGTATCCCTTGCTTATTTATAGAAAAAAAAAAAAAAAAAAACAAATTTCATTGTCATTGTTTTTGTATTTATCATCATTCTGGTTCATGAATATGTTTAGTATTTAATTGGCTTTATAATTTCTATTTTGATTTCAGGCTGCATGCGATTTGCAGATCAGAAGCCTCTTGGACGTAACTTCTGAAACTGTTGCTGACATGATCAATGGGAAGACTGCTGAAGAGATTCACATGATGTTCAACTTGAAAGAAGATTTCACTTTTAAAGAGATGGAGGAGGTGCTTGAATATGACGCATTTTGTTTCAAGGGAATCATGTAAGGCCTCAAGCGTTTATGTCCCAGTATCTTCCATCACTACAAGACTTAATGTGATGTTTTTTTGTCTTTCTATCTTTCTCGTGTTTAGGTTATGTTTGTTTGCCTATAAAATGGCATAGTTGTCCGTTTACAATTTACTGAAAAACCCGAATCTATGAAACCTGTACATACATGAAAGGACCTTTCATCGAATTGTAGGTCCTATTTTGATGGGACCCATTACATGAACAAGAGAAATCAAGGATTATGAGATATACAAAAAGAGATAGTTTCTAGAAAGACGATTCTTGATCATGCATCAAACTACGTAGCTGATTCATTACTGAACCATCTCTTCTAACTTTTGTCTGTATCGAGCTAAATTCTGCAGTAACAAGCAAAACCCATGCAAGATTAGGTTAACCCATCAACTTCTTTTGGTCAAATACAGTTACTTAGAGCTATTTTTAGAATTATAAAATCTAAAAAGGAGTAAACTTTAGGCATCTTTAAACCAGTTCAGAATGTTATGTATACCCCTTCAGTCTTTTACTACAGTATTTATTAACTTTTTTTAACCCGTTTGGACTCGTTATCTATAAATTCAAACGCAAGTAAATCCGTATTCACATAGATAAGTTGGAAGTTTCCCCTCTAAAGCTAATAATTATTTCACCTTGGTATAAGCTTAAACGCTCGCCTAAGTTGGTGCTGCTGGACTTCCTCTTCTGATATACTTCTCATCTTTGACAATATAAAGAATAAGTATTCCTGTCGATAATTCCAAGCTTATAACCTGAAACAATATGAAACCGTATGATCGACAAGAATACCTATGCTTTATATTGACAAAAATGATAAATAAAAACCAAGTGGAAGAAACTAAATAAACGCATTGTGAGAATCTTGTAAGACAAATCACTCGCCTGTTTGGCAAGATACATTATAATAGACCTCAAGGAATTCCCGTGCCGCGATCAATACATTCTTTCCCCCTTGTAGTTGAGGTTCAACCTGCACGATTTAACTTCAATTATCAGATTATTACAACTTTAAACAACAAAACTACATTCAAACACTACCTCCTAAATCCTGTTCTATAAAACTGATTATCAAATGAGTGAAAGCTATAGAAGAGAGAGAAACAACAACTATGGAATCAGCAGGGAGAAGACGGCTGGAAGGTGGTAAGCAATAGAAAACGAAGGGTCCATAAAAACACCACAATCTCGTTCTTCTTCACCAATATACCATCAGGTTGGAATGAGACAGCACTTTGGAAAACCTTCGCCAAATACGGCAGAATAACCGATTTCTACATTTCCAAGAAAAAAACTGTCATGGGCCAAGATTTCGGTTTCGCAAGATTTACCGACATACGCAATCCAAAATCCTTCGAAACACTTCTCAACTCCATTACCATTGGATACCACCATCTTAAGGTCAATATTGCAAGATTTCAACAAGGTCATGCAAACCGACAACACGTTTCACCACCCACAAACCAACGACCACACCCATTAGGCCATCACCACCAACAAATCTTCCACAAACCTCACCACCCAGAAATCGACCACACACCTCACCTCCTAACAACCAACCATCTGCAATCAACTCCGTCAAAGTCAGCAACGATACATCGTTTTCCGGAATAATCTCCAAAAAACCACACCCGAAAACAACACCTAATACCCCACCCGGCACCCCCCACACCTGCCACCATTCAATCGTGCCCTGGCCTGTTACACAGGCTTGTAATGAAGCCAGTTTGTGTTCATGAGTTGTTTATAATTCACCATATTTGGTTTGTGAATAAAACTGTGTATGCAATTGAGTAAGATAAGAAACAAGAGATTTATATAAACTGAATTAGATGATTCATTACAGAGTTTTGACTCCTATTTATACATTTTGAAACGACATAACAGTTTCCGTGAACCATTGTAACCTTTCACTGATAACTACCATGTAACTAACTTCAATAACTAACTATAACTAACTTATAACTGCCATATTATTCGCCTATTTGTTTGTTGGCCATTGGCCCAAACCAAAATACATGTATGGCTTTATTGACCCATTTACACTAATACATATATACCTATGACTTTGGCATAACATGACATTACTGAAAGGTTATGAATATAAATTAATATACGTATGACCAGATTCGAACAGGAGACTTTGAGATTGCACACATTACGTATGAGAATCAATGTTATAATAATTAATATATAAAATGTTATGTTTAATTATTTAATTACGAATAAAATACTTAACGAGAGTTAGTATTTAATGAGGTTTGGTTAATGGTCGTAAAATATTAAGTTAAAGGACAGAGATGAAAATAGAAATCGGGAAGGTTCTATAATCCCTCTTGGATCCATAACCGGTCGTGTGTTGGGTTTGTAAACCCTATTCCACTCAAACTTGTCCTCCAAGTTTATTTGGCTATAAATACAAATGGTTTGTGATTTATTTTTCCATCTCTTGTAACCCTAAAAGGCCAAAGTTCTCTTTGTTTCTCCTTGTGGTAGTGTTCGGCCGAAAACAACAATCCCCAACCCTTTGGGATTTTTGATTTCCAAGAACACAAGGTTGTGTGTTTGATTCATGATCAAGAACCTAGCTTTTCGCGTTAATTCGATTGTAGTACGTGTGTACAAGAACGAAGGGCAAATACATTTGTGTTTGGGTAATTCTTGGTGATCGACTAGGTCTAGTCGAATTTGATAAACCCTAATTTTAGGGTTTAGGGTTTTCTTTGTTCTTGACTAGTTGTATTGCTTGATTCGCAAAAAGTACGCATATACTTTTAATTTGGTTAATTAGTTTACATGTATTTAGATCCTACTTGCTTTCACTATTTGCTTTAATGATGTTTATGTTTTATAATTGTTATGTCTTGATGCCAAACCCTACAAGAACAGTTACTGGCTGGAGAGTTTGCATTGATTACAGAAAATTAAATGATGCAACGCGGAAAGATCACTTTCCACTCCCTTTTATCGATCAAATGTTAGAAAGGCTTTCTGGACATGAATATTATTGTTTCCTTGATGAATTTTTACGGGTATTTTCAGATTCCAATCGCTCAGGAGGATCAAGAAAAGACTACTTTCACTTGCCCCTACACAACATTAAACTAGAAGAATGCCTTTTGGGCTATGCAATGCCCCTGCCACATTCCAACGTTGCATGACGGCAATCTTCTCAGACATGTGCCAAGATTTCATGGAAGTATTTATGGACGATTTCTCGGTCTTTGGTAACTCTTTCTTATCTTGCCTAAATAATTTATCTAAAATGCTTGCTAGATGTGAAGAAACCAACCTTGTCCTAAATTGGGAAAAATGTCATTTTATAGTATTGTTTTGGGACATAAAATTTCCCAAACTGGGATTGAGGTCGATAAAGCAAAGGTTGACGTTATTTCTCGACTCTCTTACCCAACTAATCTTAAGGGAATTAGGAGTTTTCTTGGGCACGCTGGGTTTTATAGAAGATTTATAAAATATTTTTCAAAAACTGCTAAACCTATGACCCAACTTCTTATGAAGGATGCAAAATTTGACTTTAACGATGAGTGCAAAAACGCTTTTGATATTTTGAAAGAAAAATTGACTACAACTCCTGTTATCATTGCTCTAGATTGGAACAACGATTTTGAACTAATGTGCGATGCCAGTGACTATGCGGTAGGGGCTTTTTTAGGATAAAGGATAGACAAAAAATTCAAACCTATTTATTATGCTACTAAAACCTTAAATGAAGCACAAGAACATTACACGACCACCTAGAAGGAACTTCTTGCAGTGGTCTATGCCTTTGATAAATTTACGTCTTACTAAGTAATGTCTAAAACTGTTGTCTACACTGACCATTCTGCCTTGAAGTACTTGTTCAGTAAATAGGATGCCAAACCAAGGTTGATAAGATGGGTACTTTCGCAACAAGAATTTAAAATAGAAATCAAGGATAAGAAGGGGACATAAAATTTAGCAGCTGATCACCTATCTCGATTAGAAAACCCTGAGCTTGAGGAGCTTGACATAGAAGCTATTCGTGATTCCTTCCTTGATGGGCACCTTATGTCGGTAAGAATTAAAGATCCTAGTGCCGAACCATGGTATGCAGACTTCGCTAATTACCTCGCGGCAAGAGTTCTGGCAAGCAACAAAACTTATGATCAAAAGAAAAAGTTCTTCTCAGATTTAAAATATTACTTTTGGGATGACCCTTTCCTATTTAAATCTTGCCTGACATTATAATTAGGAGATGTGTTTTCGGAGAAGAGCAATAACGAATCTGGAACACGCCACAACGGACGGCCCATTTGGAGGGCATTACGGAGCCGACACCTCTGCTAGAAAGATTTATGAAGAGATTCTTTTGGCCTAGCATTTTCAAGGATGCCGCAAAATATGTAAGAAATTGTGACGCATTTCAAAGGGCATGTAACATCTCTTCTTGAAATCAGATGCCGCTAAATAACATTTTGGTATGTGAAATATTTGATGTCTGGGGTATTGATTTCATGGGACCTTTCAGCCCATTGAAAAACAAAAGTTATATTTTGGTAGCCGTCGATTATATTTAAAAATGGGTTGAAGCTGAAGCTCTACAAACTTGTGATGCTAGAAGCGTCATTCGATTTTTAAAGAAGTTATTCTCCAGATTTGGGATTCCTAAAACCATCATAAGTGATCGAGGGACACACTTTTGTAATGCAATTATGGAAAAAGTACTGAACATATACGAAGTAGTCCACCGTATGTCTACGCCTTACCATCCCAAACTAATGGGCAAACAGAAAACACCAGTGGAGCACTCAAACGAATTTTGGAGAAATCCGTCAGCAGTAACAGAATAGATTGTTCCGGCAAATTTGATCTCGATCGTTGTGAGTGTGGTGAAAAACACAATATCAATATATCAAATTAATCGTGGAATTCGACAAATCAACCTTTTAGGAAAAAGGTTAACGTGCCAAATCTCACGAATGTGATAAAAGTGATACCGGGAAAGTGATTTACCCCGGTTCGTGTCCCAACGAGGTGTGAAATTGACGGTGTCGTTGAGTTTCGTGATTAGAACTCGAATTTGTTAAACGAATTTGGGATTTTTGATTATGCTAATCTACAAATTAAAGAACGGGAATGAAAATAAAGCAAGTAAAACAATGTGAATATTAAATAAATTACTACTAAGCCTAAGGAACAATAAAACAAAGCTAAATTACATCCTAGGGTGCTAAAATGCAAAAACGCGAAAAACCTAGAGCGCACCAAGCCCCGAAAGTGAAAAATATGCAATTTAAGTCCTACGAGTGCGAAAACAATTTTCCTACATTCTACATGACAAAAAATGATTTTAAGAAAAAGCCGGGTATTTTTTCGACTTTTATTTTATTTTCTACGAATTAAAAACTATTTTAAACTAATTCATTAATAAAAAATACTAAACATTTTTGGAAAAATCTAAAAATTTCACGAAAACTACTTTATCCTAACAAGAACCTAAGAAAAATGAAACGGGGTCCACAGCTTATCCCATTAAGCTGCTACAAGCTACTACATATAAATAAGCTCAAATGACAAACACTAGTTAAATACTAAACCTTGCAAGGTAAAACATGATAAAGACCCTAGGGCGATTGGTATCCAGGTACACACTATTCCCCCTATGAGCGTGGGAGGTCACAGGTTCGACCCCTGCCTCTCCCTTTTTTACGTTTGACTTATTTCCGAGATGAAATGGAGACCTTTTTGTAAAAACTTTATGAAAGAAAACCTGGAAATAAGCAGATGCAACTGCTTATTCCCAACAGTTGCCAAAAGAACCAAACAAACACCCTCTTAGCAACTTTTAAACACCAATTAAGCAATGAAAAGCACTTGAATAAGCAATAATTAAGCTACACAAGTATTTGCTACACTGAAACAAGCTACCAACAGTAAAAAAAAAACACTAACAGTTAGAAGGAAAAGCAGTTGGCAAGAGTTCTAAACTAGGGGATCCTTAAGCTATAAAATGGACTAATAAGCAATATAAGCTACAAATAAGCACCTAATAAGCTGAAGATAAACTAAACCTAAACTAATTATACTAAATGCACCTAAGTTTCTGAATAAGCCAAGCTAGAAACCACTAAGCATTTGAAAATTAAATGAACTTAGTCTGGAAGGAATTTACTGAAGCAGAAAAGGGTGCTCTTTGGAGCTTATTTGAGATAAGCTAGAGTGAGATTTAGAACACGGGCTTTGGCTACTTAGTGTCCACAAGCCGACTAACTTTTCCCCAAAATGATTACCTGAATAAGCTGAAAATAAGACATAACAAGCACAATAAATGGGTCACAAGCTGGCTGTTGGTCAGCGTCATGATGAGTTACAACAGGGCCCAATGGGGCTTGTTGCGACTTAAAAATAAGCTAACAAACACATTCTAAATAAGCCACTGGTAAAACAACAAGAATGCATAAACTTAAGAGCTTAAAATCCTAATTTGAGCTAAAATTAGCTTGATGCAAGGCATGAAAATGGCTGTCAAAATGCTGCTTGTGGGACAGTCATGACAGTTAGACATAAAAGAAAAAAAAAGAAACTACCAAAGCTTTTTAAAATAGGAATTTATGAATTAAACTTGAACCAGATAACTTGCAAAAGACTGTAACATTGTTTTAAGAATCAAAATGGGTCGAAGTGGGTTTTTTGACCCGTGAACCTTGCAAATCCAAACACCCTTTGGAGGCCAGAAAAAAAAATTTAGAAAAAGGTTTTAGACTTCGAAACTTTGAAAGACTGATTTGACAACCTTAACTAAGCTAACATGAGCTTAAAACAACTTAAGCAAACAATGGCAGAATTGAAGAACTTAAAATAAGAAACTGCTTAACTTAAAAAAATGGAATTAACGACTGAAATAAGATTGCATTGAAAGTTAAAGATTACAATAAAAGTAAATGACAATTAAAATTAAAGTGGACTAGAACTTCAAATTCTAGACAAGTTTTTTACTAATTTCCTAATTGCCTATATATACTAAAAAGATAAAAAGTCTTCTTTTTTTCTCTTGCTGTCTTGTGTTTCTTTTGTGAGAGTGAGAGTGTGAGACAAACCAAGCTAACACTCATTTTGTGCTTCTTCAAATTCATCCTGGCCATCTATCTGTTAGGTGTACATCTGGAGTTAACATGAGCCATTGATGGGGCTTTTGTGGTGTGGATTGCCAACATGGCAAGGGCATCTTGTGACTTGTTCTTGGGAGATGAGGTGAAAGCGAGTTGGGGATTTGGGAATTAGGGTTCTTGGGTTAAGAGTCCTGGGTAGAGGGATGTGAGTTTTGGGATACAGGGAAAGAAGAAAGGGTGTAGGAGGGCAAATAATAAAAATCGTTTTTATTATTTGTGAAAGGGTTAAATGGGGTAAAAGGGTTAAAAGGTTTATTTGTTAAAAGTGTTTTATTTGTATTTTTAATTTTTTAAAGTTTTGTAATTTTTTTTTAACTGAAAATTTGTTTTAAGAATAAAAATGAGTTTTATAAAAATGGGAGATGGGAAAAAATGGAGTTGTTTTGGATTTTTGGTTTTAAGGGGTAATTTGGTTATTTGGGTATCGGGGATTAGTAAAATGGCAATTTTGGGTTTCAGGTATGGTTTCGGGTTTGTGTTCCCACTCTCACTCCAAAAACGCGTCCGGGTCTTCAATTGATCAACGATTGTAGAAAATCACATCCTTTGAACCGACACACTTTTAGATTTTGGCTCGATTTTGCTCGTTTTCGCTTTGTTTTCAATCATTTTGTACCTACAAGACATAAAACACACTCCAAGGATATTTTTGACATATTTTGATCGTATTTGGGTGTTTTTAGTCGTTTTTATGGTCTTAGGTGGGTAAAAACAATGAGTGTATAAGCACTCATCAAAATTGGACGAAGCTTTATGGGCATTCAGAACCGCCTACAAAACCCCTATTGGAAGCACACTTTTAAGATCATTATCTGAGGAAAAGCTTGTCATCTCAGGTAGAATTAGAACATAAAGCATCTTGGGCATAAAAATGCTAATGTGAGTCCGAGTCGCGGTCAATGAGAATCGATTTTCTCAAATCAATCGCCTTGCTAAATTATGAGACGAAGCCTACGATCATGTCAAAGCATACAAAGATAGGACCAAAAGATGGCACGACGCGCGTATACAGGATAAAAAGTTTAAAGTTGTGCAAGAGGTGCTCGTTTTTAACTCAAGACTCAAAATCTTCCCTGGAAAAATGAGATCTCGCTGGGTTGGTCCTTACACAGTAAGTAAGGTGTTCCCTTATGGAACTATTGAAGTTTATAATAATGCTGGGGAGTTTTTCAAAGTGAATGGGCACAGAGCAAAAACTTATTATGGAAAAGATGTTAGTAAGCTTTCAGGCGATGAATTCTTCGCCCCTGCTTAAAGCCCCTTGGCTTTGAGTCTAACTTAAAGACTCGTAAATAAACAAAAGTGGTCTTTCGGGAGACAACCCGAATTATCCATTTTATTTGTTTTATTTTCATTTCTTTTGGGTTTTGTGTTTTTAACCATTTTTGCATGAAATCGGAGAAGTTGTTGCAGCAGTCTGAACGGGACCTGATCTGTCCACAATTATGGCGTAACTCATTCCTATGGTTACGCCGTAACACATCTCTAGCAGCAGTTCCTCAAGAGCATTACCAGTTACGGCGTAACCCCATTCAATGGATATGCCGTAGCTACACTCCAGTAGCGTCTGCCAGGTTTTGCCATAATTGCGGCATAATTCCGTCTAGGAGTTACTACGTAACTATCCTCTGTATTAATTCTTTCTCTTTAAACACTATAACCTTTTATTAGTTTTTAAATAAACTTTGTGGGTATGTTCCCTGTAATCCCTCACGAGACTACACTCGTCCACTTGGGACACCAAGTGGTTTAAAAGGCTTGTTGCATATGCTAAATATAACCGTGATTCCTACGAAAGTGAGTTAGGTTTCTTTTCGTTTTTCTTTTTATTTTTTTTAGAATTATGCTTATTGGTAGTGTGATTTCAAGGAATGAAGTTTGCTCATGGATGCTTAAGCGAAGGCATGATTCTTTTCGTGGGCCCTCTTTCTTTTTCGGAGCAAATTTCAGGGAAGTTCTCGCTCTAATTCTACTTTCTCTTCACCTTTATTTAACGTTTAGTACAAAAGGGACTTTGTACATTTCAATTGGGGGGACGGGAGTAGAATTATCTCTTGAACTTTATTTTGCCCTCGTTTTTCTAGTTTATTTTGAAAAATTATGCCATTTTAAAATTTTGACATGTTTTTCTTAACCTAACTAGATTCGACCTTAGCCGAGCACATTATAACCCTTGATATTATATGGTGAGTTTAGCCTTATCCGTTTCCTAATATTTACCCCAAATTCACCAAATTATGAGTGTGCCGGTAGCTTGTAAACTTTAGAACTTGGCCTTTGCATCATTTCGAGACCATAGACGAGGTATGTTGAGTTAGCTTAATGCATTTGGATTTTTCAGTTTAAGAAGGAAATATTATAGGATTATCACCCAAAAATGATATCTTTGTGTGTCTATCGATTAGTCACCTCGACTTCTCGACCCCCATGTTAAACCCTTTTGTTACACTCACCTTTAGTGCAAGATACCCCTAAATACACCCATCTGAGCCATTCCTTTCATTTTGTTCACCCAATGTATTGTTTCGATACACCCATACACCTTAGCCTATCGTGTAGTCTTTATTTATGATCGGGAAGTCATTGTTTGCCCAAGTTCAAGGTTCAAGTGGAAAGGTTCGGAAATCACGCTTTCGTTAAAGACATATTTTTGAAGATTATTGAAGACCCCCCAAATTCTCATATTGTTCATCTCAAGTGGGGGGATGCTATGTTTAGTTGTTATGTTAAAAAAAATAAATAAAAAAAAATAAATTTGTTATAGTTGTTTGTTATTGTAAAGTGCGAAGTTATAAGCACTATGTTTATGAGCTCATCATTGATTTAGTATCGAGGAGGCCACCTCGGTCACAATTGAAGAATGAATTTGGCAATCATTGCGCCAACAGTTGAAGAAAAAGTAATGTGCCCATCATGACGTCCTCTAATGGCACATCTACTTGGTATATCATGATCCGGTTTCTTGGCCTTGAAAATTGAACTTTGGATGGACGGTAAGAGGTGATGACTTGGTTATAGATTTAGACTATTTGCTTGTTATTTTTATTTTACACCAATTATATCCCATGTCTTATCCTACCCTTTAGTCATGAAGCGTGTCTAGGTGATGAAGCGAGCAATCTTTGGTATCTTGGCCATGGATTTGGTCATGTATCATTGATTTTGTCCACTTCGCCATGACATGTTAGTAATGACGATTCACCCTTAACCTTTGTCGTGTCTACCCATATTGCCTTCGAGAATTGTTTAGTCCTTAACTCTAGTGGTGGAGATTTGTGTAACCGCCAAGCTTATGACTGTGCGTTGAGTGATCACCACAAAATTGACACTTAGAATAGTTGAGAGATTTGAGTGTTTTGTTCCCATTTCGTGAGGTGTTCGGTTTTGTTTTATTCTAGCATAAGGAATTTTTAAACTTATATTTTCCAGGAAATGGGAGATATCTTTTTAGGAATTTATCTAATAAGGTCTACTTGAGGGCAAGTAGAGTTCAAGTGGGGGGATATTTGATAACATCAAATAGTCCTGAATATGAAGTGTCAATTTCCCCCGATAATGCTCGTATTTTATATCATTTATATGGATTTACGCTTGTTTTCCACTATATTTCACTTTCAGGTAATTTACGAGCATTGGAGCTAAAGAGACGCGGAGTTGGAGAAGTTTATTGAAGATATATGATAGTATGCCCATTTTGAAGTAGTTACGGCGTAACTCCTCTCTCACATTACGCCGTAACAAAAGCGTGACTCAGAAGACTAACTCAATAGAAGATTACGGCGTAACTCCATTCTAGGATTATGCGAACTAATTAGGTCAAATGATGTTCCATGCTGCAAACTCTGTATAACTCTTCCAATGATTATAGCGTAATCATGATTTGTAATGTATATTGAAGATACGGCGTAACTCATTCAATGTTTTACGCTATAACCAGTTTTTCCAGAGCAATTTACGAAGATATTGATGTTACGGCGTAACTCTCAACTTAAGTTACCCAGTAACGATATGGCCTATAAATACCACCCTAAATTCTGCATTTCACATCATTCACTCCACACACAGCGAGGGCGTGAGTAGGGGGCTGAGATCTTGAGGAGCATACAGAGCCATCTCCAAAGGAGAAATCACTCCCTAACGATAAGCATTAGCGATTTATAATTTCTTTTACTTTCAATTCATGTATTTCATTATGTCAAATGTTGAATTGATTGTTTCACTTAATATGATCGGCTAAGCACCTCTGGTGCTAGCGTAGATGATTCCTTAATTGTTGTGTTTGTGTTTACATTGCTTCTGTATAATTGTTTCTAGTGTATGCATGCATAGTTTGTTGGTAGCTACCCTTGTTTCGGTAGTTTTGAATGGCGGTAGTGTCTAGTTGCTTAGGAGAATTGACCAACTGACCTTAAGTAGGTAGACTGAGTGGGAAGGGTAAGAATTGACTAACTGACGACCCTTCTTCGCTTGTGCGATTTGACCAACTGATCACCTGCCGTTTGTATGAACTTAAGAAGTTAGGGATGAGTGTCTAAGATGCTAGCACCCGGGCACTCGTTGTTATGAATCTTGCATGTAGCGGTACTTAATGACTTGGCTTAGGGGACTAAAAGCAATTGGACTTTCAAGGGTATTAGCTTGATCTCCGATGGAAACCTTTGCTGATAGGTTAGGACGAACTGACCAAATGTTGTCCTAGCGACCTAAACCCCCATTTGAAGCAATTGGAAGTAATTATACGTGAACATAACATGATAGGATGAGTAACTAGGTTAGCACTCTATTGATCACAACCCCTGCCCTTATTTGCTTTCTTTTATTTTCTTGTCTTTATAGTTAATTAATTATTTCAATATTAAAACCATTAAAATCAGTGACATTAGACTTAATTAAAATCCGCTCACATAGCTCTTGAGACGACCTCAGTTTCACCGATTCCTACACTACACACGATCGGGTACACTGCCCATTAGTGCATAAGGGTAGACCATATGTATAATGAGAAACTTATAAATATTAAAACCTGGTCAGTAAAACCTACATCAAGATGCTGATTAGGATCTTCGGAACGAAGTCCATGAAATGCACATCTATTTTTCACCAACCGGATGGTGTCGAATCGCAGGGCCGTAGTTTGAGCTTGAAGAGGAAGCTCAATTGTAAAACCCACATTTTCGAACACGTTAAAAATACCAAAATACCCTTTAATCTCGAACTTTTGAAGACGTTAATTACTAAAATATTTCATCCCTTATTTATCTAAACCATTATCATCCGAAACAAATAAAAGTAATATGAAATATAACGTACGCTAAAAATAAATTACACACGTTTAAATTACGTCATACATTTTTCCTTGAAAAAGGTCAGTAGCCGGAAGTTTAGAGGAGCACGCAACGTATCGAGTCGAGGAATGAGACCAAATTCTTGATTGACGTATTTATAGAAGGTCCCATTTTATTTACCTTGATTGGTGGGATTTTCCTTTTGTGTATCCCATTCACGGCAAGCTTATAATGCCAAACATCACAATTGTTTTGCCATAAAACCAAATCACAAAAATATTTATAAAACCCTAGCACCCAAATAAAAGTGACGGCTACCATTCTATGTTTCTTCATCTCGACAACAAGTATGGTACAAGGAGGTTCAAAAGGTGCCTCAAGGTGTTTGTGATCGCGAGAGTCGATTCGTTGGTTCTTTGTTTCCTTCCTGATGTTCGTTCACTACAAGGTTTGCATCCTCAAAACTCCATTCAAATTTTTCTTCCTTGTTTCTTGTTTTACGTGTGTATGTGGAGTCATAAGAATGCATGGTTAAGCTTCAAATAAAAAAAGATAACCATTCATCTCATAGTGTTAAACCATGATCACATAAAATAAAAGATGATAGGTGTACATAATTCGATCCACTTGCCATGCATACATACGTTAAATAAAAGATTCACTTAAACAGTAAGTTGGTAACATGAAATCATGTAGTAAGCACCTAAATAAAGAATGGAATGTATATAAGATAGAACCATATTCTTACTGTTTGAACCTAAGTATCGACACATAACCTGTTTTCGACCCACTCCTGCATGCCTTGGTCATGTTTATTTATTTTCGTATCGAGCCTAACTGTCAAATAAAATCATACCAAGGTTATATGTATAACGAGTAGTATATAGGTAATGGTACATAAGCATCTTCTGAAACCAACAAGCAAGAAAGTCTAGCTATCATATGTTATATGAATTATCTCCTAAAAAAGAAATAATCAGTTGCATGTCTCATAATAAACTGTTAAGAAGGAATGTTTGCATGCATGACTATATAAGTAGGGAATTGATACTCACACCACACTTTTTGATTCATGCACCACTAGTTGTGCATTACAGTATTGTACAGTACAATACTGTAATGCACAACTAGTGGTGCATGAATCAAAAAGTGTGGTGTGAGTATCACCTCCCATATAAGTATTATCAAATGGTTTAAGCATGGTCTCTTGGGGGTAAGTTTAAAAGCGAACGCGGGAAAATCGATCGAGTCATTTTGTATTTTGGGACCGTGTCGTGATAGATGAGTCGGGGGTTAGTAGTACTACGTGTTTACTTGGTCGTTAATGTTAATCATATGGACCGCGAGTGAGCTTAAAGATGGTCGATCATAATGTTAAAATATGGTTCTTTCAATTCATACTAAACGTGCATGAAATTTTAACAAACATAATACTTTAAGTTTAATTATAATATAAACCTTACACTTTGAGATATTTACCATGTAAACCTTATACTTTAAATTATGATCTAATAAAGCCTTAAAATAGGATAATTGTTATATTAAACCTTTATGTTTTCCATTTATCATTTGTAACCCCTAAGTTTGGCTAATTAATGATTACTACCCTAAAGTATTTTAATTCCGTCCATTACTAAAAATGAGAATGCACTTATAACTCTAAAAATATTAATACGATTAATCCGTTATGACTTAAATGAGCTAATAAGTATAAAACAAATCGTAATCCGTGTAGATTCGTTGAAGGAGACGTGATGTTGTGTCTTCGTGTTCATTCATTCGTTTGCTTTCCTTTCATTGGCGTTAAGGTACAGATATTCTGACCTTGTCTCTTAAGGTTTCTCATGATTCGTATAAATCTTTTGATACTAGCTTTGAACTGTTACGCTTTTACTCTGAGCCTTCTTATTAGGGCTTCCCTATGACTCTGCTATGCACCCCTTTTGTTTGAACCTTTGCTATGAACTTGATTATGGACCTTCTGATTATGAACTTATGCTATGGACGTACACCCCAATTTCGCGATACATAACGAATTCAAACGGGGTGTTACTTCATGGCACTAACAAATCATAACAATAGAAAACGAACTCTAATGGAGTCGTTTAAAAGATTTATCATTCGATTTATATAAATATCAGAGTTTACAAAAATGAGGTCCCAGTTGTTTCACGGTTTACAAAATACATTAAATTGGTTTTCGAATGATAATAAAATTTATAGCCTTCTTGAGTATTCGTGCTCCTCCTGCCAGCCTCGTACAATATGGACACGAAATACATGCTTAAAAGCTGTCAACACAAAGGTTGAGTGAAATTCATAGAGTTTTGGAAATCAGTTGAACACATAATGTTTGTGTGGGTTACGTTGTTATACACCAATAATGTTGAAAACAAAACAGATATTATTCACTAAGCATCATGCAATCAAGGCGTTAACGAGTTCCAAATTTAATTGAGAAGCTGCTGATACGTGCCTTAACGGTAAAATTGCCATTTTACCTAATGTACTCAAATATAGTGCGTTTGTTTACGGACTGGTCAAACAAACGGGATTCGCCAATCCCGATAGATCTATCTACAATATTCGTGCTCGCTTCAGCTGCATGATTAATGATTCATGATTTAGGGACTTAAGTTTGGCAAATCGCGTAACTTAGTGCAAGTAAAATAATCCGATAAGTATACAGTTTGAAAGCAATGTGTTCGGTTTAAAATAAAGCATGTATCTCCCCAAGGGTTTGTAAAACAATTAAGTAATAGAAAGTGGGGCTATGAACTCACCTCAGAGTAAATGATATCAAATGTATAACGAGAATGATGGATATGTTGTGAGAACTTCTACGAGCAACCTAAAATAGAATGTTGCGACTTAGGTTTGGAATAATATTTAGGAAAACATAAACCATCCTATATATATCTCTATGTTGATCATGATGTAGTACATGGTATTTGTGTATGTCGCTTATAGAAATGGTCTAGTTGTGAAAACGTATTTAGTTTATAGATATCATTACTCTTGTTTGGGCCATCATAATTCGAGGTCATGTAGTAAACGTTAGAGGAGCTAGGACACTTTAAATCGTAAATCAACAACTTCGTCGATATGTTTTACTCAAATGAAACCCCTCACATGAAGCTCCCTAGTATTGTAGCACTTAGTAGATACAATATATGTTTTGAGTGAAGATTGTTATATCATAAAGTTTATCATGTTTTTAGTAAATATCTAGTTTTTACAAGTTCTCATTGTTTACTAGTGATTACAACTTTATTAATATGTTCAAGAATGAAGTTTTGGTAAAAATCGTCAGCAAAGGTAAAATGGTCATTTTTCCGTTACTTGTGAAAATACTATTTCAAAGATTAAATGAAACTTTGTTAAGTTAATATGTAACTAGCTATGAAAATAACTTGGTTTCTCTTTTAGTTGTGACAAAAGTATAGTTTGTGAGACTAAATATAGAGCAGTTTCTGTTTTTGAAAGATAATGGCCTGTTTAAGCATTTTCAAGGTCCGAGCTTTTGTGATTCTAAAGGAAAACGTCGTTCCGGACAAATTTCGTGTTTTAACTTTTTGATTATTCGGACCAGAAGTACCACTTTTAAAACGGCAGAACCAAAACAGTTTCTATATGGCAGTTTTGGCGTTTAGGTTTCGCTAACTTCTTTTGCCTATTACTTTTGACTCGTTTGTCCGTTTCGGGTTATTCAAGTTGCTATGTTTACCTTTTTATCTTGTCTACCATAGTATGTAAGTTAGCAAGTCCATAGGTTACTGATTTTAATGGTCTCAAATGTGTAGAATATGACTAGTTTACTAGTTTGTTACTTTTATGACAATATGTAAATTAAAACATGTGATTGAGTATATGTACATCATGAATTAATATAGTAACTATATATATAGCATGAAATATTTAAGATTATGAATAATAAAGGTGAGATGATGGTGGTGATAAGTTTCTTACAACTTTTGGCTTTCAATAAGAAAGGAGTAACTTAGTAAGGATAGGACTTTGATTGATCGCTTAAGACTTTGGATTGAGCTAGCTTTCCACACCTTGGCACCCTTGCAAACTTGAAGAGTTGGTGATGAAGTACTAAGTGACTTGAGTGGATTTAAACTCAAGAAGATCACTTAAACTTGCTAGAGATTTGATGAAGTAGCTTGATCTTTGGAACTTCTTTGCATAAACTTGGAGTTTAAAGATCAAATGATGGTAGATATGGTGGATTTAAGCTATGAACGACCCAAAAAAGCTTGTGAAGGTCTTTAGGATGAATTTCACTTGCTATTTATAGGAGGGTAAGTTTGGTTAACCATATATTGGGTTAAATATTAACCATGGTTAAGTTAGGACACTTGTAATGATCTAAATGAACTATGGTTAAGATCAAGCCACATGAATGATGAATCCCCCCCTAGAGGCTGTCACAATTGAATGACAAGGCTTAGATGATAAGTCTTGATCTTATCTTGAGTTTAGAGTAACTTTTGGTTCCGTTAAATGCCAACCGTAAGTCGTTAAGCTATAAAACGTAAAACTGGGTATCGTAAAAATACGAAACTTACAGGAATGATGAGACTCATCATTATACTCCATCTAAAAATATAAAATGGGTGATAAGTCTTATTGGGTGCAAAACGCTTAATGCTTTGGAAATACTGGTCAAAAGCGTAATTCAAGATTTATCGGAAAAACGAAATTCGGGGAAAGCGACCGTGAATTTATTTAGAGTAGACTAAAATTAGTCTAAAAGTGATATGAGATTTTAAAATGTGGTTTTAGATCATACTGGATAACTTTAGGTTATACGTGAAGTCTAAAAGTTACGATTTAAGCAAAATGTAGAACGTGCAAGGTTAATTCCTTTATGGTCAAAGGATGAAGGAAATATGTTTGACTTTTCCAAAAAATGTAAAAGTGTCAAAAACATATTAGAAATACGGTGCGAGGAATCGTTAAGTTCGGATGTAAGTAGAATTGTTTAAAGCGTAAGTCTAGTTTTCAAATGCAGTGAGGTTTATTTGGTAACATAAAAATAAATCTTAAAAATTCTCGAATTAATCATGAGTGATTTAAAAATTTATCTGATGTGAGGAAAATTATCAGAGTTGATTTTCGTTATGCGCGTGATGACTAAATGGTGTTCCGATCAAAATGAAACTTTAAAACGATGTTTTCTTAATAACTTTTGCGAAAATGATCTAACGATTGTCGAACTCTCAGGTTATTACTAAAATAATTTTTCTTACGAGAATGTGAAATAAAAATTTTACGAGATGAATAGTGAAAGTGAATACTAAAAGTGAATAGTATATTGCTACACTTTGGACCTTTCGCTTTGACCTGTCAGTTTGATACCCGAGACATTAACTAGGCATGGGGGTTCCATGTCCGTGTCATTGATGCACCAATGGCATGAATCTAGTGTGGTTGAGTGATGCTCCACACCATCCCTATTCTGTATTGATTATGCGCGCTTTGGATATATATTGTATGGCCACTTTTGTTCTGCAGGGGCGTATGGATGCATCCTAGATTTTTTCTGTTATCTGATATGTTATGATATGATTTATCTGGTGAATGATGTCATGTGCAATACGCGTCTTCACATTCTGGGAGCTGATCACTCCACTGGTTACTTGAGGTCTCCCCTCCTATTGGTTTGGTATTCCGAGGTCACCCCTCCGAGTATAATGGTTACTATTGGTTACTACTGGCTACTATGGTTACTATGATATGATATGGTTTGTTTTGTTGGCTCGTGGTGGATTACTGACCTTTCCTTTTACCCTACTCTATACCTTTGATACACCTTATATATTGTCGGCGTTCCTTATTTTGTTCTCAGTTCAGTTTCATTGTTATTATATTGTTATATCACATTCCTTTGGGCTTTTAAGCTCAGCCGCATTTTCTTTTCTTGCGGCAAGTATCTAAGCTAGGAGCTGGGGATATTGTTTGGGTTGAGAGATGAGCTGATATAGAGACCATGCCTAGTCATCTTAGACTTTAATTTATTATGTTCTGATATTATTAGACTTGGTTATCATATTTCTATTTTGGATTTTTCTTTCTTTGAATTTATGTATTGTTAAGTCATGTTGACTTGATTTTTCTTTGTTTATTTATTTAAGACTTCCGCTGTTTAATTTATGTTCATTGTGTATGCTTTGATATGACACCATACTGTAATACTTCTACCCTTATCGGGTTGGGGTGTTACATCAATAATGTTCATATAGCCTTGATGGCTCGGTCTAGAGTATTCACCAAGAGTATGGCCTCTTGGCGGGTTGAGTGGTGGTTGGTTGGGTGGTGGATTATTACCTTCCATGATGAATAGTGACGAGGTTACGAACAAAAACACAAACAAAAGGGATAGACTAAAAGAAAGCTAAGAAAAAAGGAAAAAAACTCACTTTATAGGAATCAATCGAGTAGACCTAATCGACATAGAAAACCAACTAGCTATTCTAATCCCTGGCCTTGGCGCCAAAAACTTGATAGCGGGTTCGGGGTCGAAAGACTTCCTTTTCCGTGAGCAAGCTTTACAACCCTCTAGGCAATGTACCTAATTGTTGCAGTGTGGTATAGGTAAGCTCAGGGGGTTGATCATTCTCTAGGGGAATAGAGATGTTAGTAGAGATGTATGACGAGAAGGTGGGGTTGAAGGTAATATTTTTAGTCTTTTTATATTTTTTAGAAAGCAAAGTAAAATCTCGGGGTATAGGAGTAGGGGGTGGTACGTCTGCCAATTTTAACTACTAATTAATTGAACTAATGATTAATGAAAAGAAAAGATAAGCTATGTATTGTAAGGTGTATTCTTATGATGATTAAAAGTGTGTTTACTTAGATGTTCTTACTTTCTAGTTATCTCTTATTGGTCAGTTGAATTGTTACATCCTCATCTTAATTGGTGCTTTGTATTTCGTGTGGTCATAGGGGGTGCCTAATTCTCTAGTTCTATGAATTGTAACTCTCCTCTTATTGGTCAGTTGAATTGTTACATCCTCATCTTACAACTCACGCAATAAACACAACAATGGCTCAAGTGCACTCTCAAGCTTTATGCTATTTAGGACGTTCAAGCTTGCAACAATTAAAGAAGAAGCCAGTTTTCCTTACTCTTACCAATTAAAACAAAAGACAACCTAACAATAAATAATAACTAGGTTTCATAGATCTAAGCAAACACAATAGTAATTTAGCTACTCATGATAGATAAGCATGCATACACACAAACAATTGAACATAGGATAAACATGGTGATATAATGGATTAACAAACTTATCTTATGATGTAAAGAAGGTTTTGGAACCCTAAAATACTGTCCATGTCGGACTACACATGAACTAGAGTTTGCTCTCCAAAATTCTACCACACTAAATGCAGAAAAATCGAATTCTATATATAGATTTACAAGTGTGACGGCGTCGCCTTTTGCTAGTGATGCCGTCTGGTCGCCGTATTTAGGGTTTCGTTTGGGCCAAGTCATCGTTGGGACGGCATCAGTTGAGATGTGTGACGCCGTCTGTCTTCACGAGGGACGTCTTCTTGAGATGGTTCTTGAACGTCTGGTGTAAAAACAAAGAGAGACGCCTTCCAGAAAATAGGTGTGACGCCGTCATGCTTTAGAACCAAATTTTCACCTGAGCCGTCGCGTGAAATCTAATAGAAAAATTTCTTAGGGATGGCGTTGCCCATTGGGTTGCGACATCATCAGGCTCAGAATACAACCTTGGATCTTGACTTTGCCGTTTTCTTCATGTTTTCGCTCCTTTTCATCCAAATACGGTTCATTCCAGCATTTTGCTTCCAAAAGACCTAAAATGTGAAAAGAAATGTTTTTAAATAGTAATGAATATAAAATGTATCGATTTAGGGCTTAAATGACCCCCTAAACGTATGTTTTAAATCCTTATCAGTGGCAACAACCCACCCAGTTTAGAAGAACAAATACTTTGCCACATGACCTCGTTGAACACTATAATAAAGGAACATAACACAAAAAATGGAAGCCCACTAAAACCAATACGAATCGACTTTGGTGACGAGGCTGACAAACAACCTAAAGACGTGGAGGTCGGACGAGATCTCAAGAAAGACAAAACCAAAGAAAACCAGAGGATGATTTGCAAAAACCCTACAAGGAAGCATTAAAGTGCCCGTTCACCAAAAGAATCATAGAGTTCTCAGAGCCGAAGCATGTCATGCCCACTAACATAAAAATTTAGGATGGTTCTAGCAATCTGGATGATTACATAACTAGGTTTCGGGGGCATGATAAGGATTTAAAACGTACGCTTTTAGGGGGTCATTTAAGCCCTATTTTGACACATTTTATATCCGTTACTTTTTAATTTTGTTCCTTTTTACTTTTTAGGCCTTTTGGAAGCAAAATACTAGAATGAAGCACATTTGGATGAAAATGAGCACATACATGAAGAAAATGGCAAAATCAAGATCAAAGCCACTCAAAGCTGATCAACAATACCTGATGTCGTCCCCTCTAAACGACGACGCCGTCACTTTAGGAAGATTTGATCAAAACATGCACGCGACGGCTCATTGAAAATTCTGGTCTTACAACCTGACGGCGTCACGCTTTAATTATGGAGGGCGTCACTCACAGTTTTCACCTCAGACGGCCCAGATCTAGAATCAAGACGACGTCCCAACTAAAGACTGAAGGCGTCACAACTCTAAGGTGACACCGTCCCATCGATGACTTGGCCTAGACAAAACCCTACTGACGGCTCAATGAAAATTCTGGTCTTACAACCTGACGACGTCATGCAAAAGGTGACGCCGTCACGATTGTAAATCTATATATAGAATTTGATTTTTCTGTATTTGAAGAGGTAGAATTTTGGAGGAAAAACCCTAATTTGTTTGTAGTCCGACTTGGACAGTATTCTAGGGTCCCCATACCCTATTTTACACATCTAGATAAGTTTATGAATCCAAATTATCATTATGTCTATCCCATTTCGATTGATTGTGTGTATACCTGCTTGTCTATCAGGTCTAGCTAAATTACTTGTGTGTTTACTTAGATCTATGAAACCTAGTTATTGATTATTGTTAGGTTGTTTCTTATCTTAATTGAAATTGGCTTAGGAGTGCAACTAGGCATCTTCGTTGTATTTAATGCTTGAGTATGCTTTATGATGATATACTTTATGGATGAAATAGCTTAGGCTTGCCGAATTCGTAGATCATATACGAGAGATAACCTCAAAGAACTAGAGACCACGCATACCCTACGACCTTTAGGAATACAACGCGTTAAGATAATGGATGTGACAACTCAACCGATCAATAAAAGATAACTAGGGAGCAATAGTATCTAAGTAAACACATCTTTAATCATCATACAAGCACACCTCAATTAGACATAGCTACCCTTAGTAATTAGATAATTAGTTAAAGTAGATTAATTGGTAGAGGTACCACCCAAACCAATTGCCCCGAAATATTTAACTTAGCTTTCTAGAAAACCATAAAAAAGATAAAAAAGAATCATCCTCAACCCCACCTTCTCGTCATATATTTCTTACTAGCATTCCTATTCCCCTAGAGAACGATATCAATCCCCGAGGCTTACCCCATACTACACTACAACGATTAGGTTCACTGCCTAGGAGGATGAAAAACTTGCTCGAAGAAAAGGAAGTTTCCTTTGAACCCGAACGCCCCTTCCGCGGGCACCAAGTTTTTGGCACCGCTGCCGAGGAATAGAATAGCTAGTTAGATCTCTATCTTGTTTAGGTTCCCTTGCTTGATTCTTATCAAGTAATATTTTTTCCCATTTTTCATTAGCTTCCTTGTAGTCTATCCCCCTTCTTCGTGTTTTTGTTCGTAACCTTATCACTTTTCATCATGGAAGGTATTAACCCACCAAATCAACCACTTTCCATCAACCCACCACCAATTGACCCGTCAAGAGGCCGTAATCTTGGTGAATACTCTAGACCGAGAGATCAAGGCTATAGGAACACCATTGAGCTCCTCAATCAAGCTCAAACTAAGGCCCTGCGATCTGACACCATGTGATGGGTGCAAAACGGATGTGCATTCCATGGACTTCGTTCCGAAGATCCTAATCAGCATCTCAAGGACTTCTTTAAAATCGTTGACTCTATCGATCTTGATGCTACCACACAGGAGACCACGCGCTTGCGTCTCTTCCAATTCTCTCTACGGGACCAAGCTAGTAATTGGCTTGAGCGACTTCCCGCCAGATCCATCTCAAGTTGGGATGATCTCACCACTCATTTCCTCACCCAACTTTTCCCACCGGGGAGAACTACTGAACTAAGAAACGACATCTTGATGTTTTAACAACGTCAAGGCAAAACTCTCTACGAGGCGTGGACTTGATTCAAGGACTTGCTCCATAAAGTCCCTCATCACGGCATCGATCTTTGGCTTCAAGTCCAAATCTTCTACGATCATGTCAATCCTTCCACTCGACAAACCATTGATTATGCCGCCGGTGGAAGGCTAAGTAAGCTCGATGTTGAAGCATGTTGGGAAGTCATCGAAGAATTGGCATAATACGAGGAAGAAGGATGGGAAGATCCGGTACTCGCTGAAGAAATAGTTTGAATTCCCAAGAACAACTATTTAAGAGTATGGAGGCACAAGTGAATGAATTGATGGAAATGACCACACGTGATCATAAGGAAGAATTTCGTGAACATGTGGACATGGTCAAAGAGTTTTTGCTTCCAAGAAAATCGCGACAAGATGAATTCGAGGACATAATGTTGACATTCGTCAACAACCAAGAGAAAGAAATACAACACCTCGAAGCTCACATGAGAAAAACCCACGACACTTTCTTGGAGCTAGCTGACAACTTCATGATGAAACCCCATGAAGAAATCGCAAGGATTGATGTACCTAGAAAGATCGAAAAGGTATACGCGATACCGGAGCTCGTAAGTATAATTCCTGAGCCTTCTTCAATTCCAATAAATGAGACAATCCATCTCAAGGACTCACTAATTTACAAGAACTCGTGTCTCAACGCTCCTTGCATGAAGAAAACATTTCCTAGAGACGTGTTCATTGGAAGGGTGCAATTTTTGCTTCCCAACTTCCATGACATAAGGAAACGTTCTTTTGGTTTTAAACCCGGCTCAAAAGGTCCTCAAACCCAATACTCCAATATTCCTAGAATCCCCGTTAAAAGATAATTTAACATGTTTGTTGCTCACCATTGTGGAGATTGCAAGTGGATTAACAAAATGAATTTTAAAATAAAAACCAAATTTTTTGTCAAAAATAGTAACAAGATTTTTTTATCCAGACGGTTCACAAAAAACAACCTATTTTGAAAAAATTGGGCGTGTCGCCGTCACCACGCAAAGGGTGACGCCGTCGCATAGACAGATCAGTTAAATAAAAACATCACCCATCTTTTTCACTCTCTACCCTACACATTTTATCCACCCCACACCTCACCAATACGAATTCTCCAAGTTAATTTCACCACTTTGCATCATCAATCTCTACAAGGTAAGTAATTTTCATTGATGTGTGTCTACTCAATTGCTCTATTCCTCTTTCAATTTTGATTTCCCCTTTGATCCGAAACACTCCCAATTAATTTGATTAACGATGAATCTTGTTAATTAGATTATAGATTAGGCGAATGGTAGTGTTGTCATGTGGGTTTGATTTTGCGAGAAGCCTTAGAAGGCTTAGGGACTAAACCACCTTTCCATTGCACCCTTTTTGCTGTAGCAGGGGTGTTTAGGTTAAGGGTTACAGTTAAAAACCTGGATTTTTCCCTGAAAAATGTTGGATTTAAAATTTCTGGTTGGGACGGCGTCGTCAGAACCTTCTGATGTTGATAGCAGCTTGATCACTACTCATTGTTTCCCAATTTTTGATTCCCTGTTTCAAAAAATGAGCAAGAGGTCGAGAAAAACCAGAGGGCAATCTTCCGGCACACAGGAGAGTGTTGCTGACATCGTGTTGGGTTGGGGGTGTTTGACACGGATGCACCTCAAAACCGCTACAACGAATTGCTCCACCAAACTATTGACTCGGGGGCAGTTTTGGATTGGAATTTTCTCAATGATTGTGATCTTGCAAGGGATTTTGGAAATAGCATTAGGAGGGAAAAATTTACTGACCCTCAATGGGAGAGATTGTTTCACATTCGTGAGACCGTTTACATTGAGTTGGTGAGTGAGTTTCACACTTCTTATTCCATGAATGTTCTTGCTTGTCGGGGGAGTATAGATGCTCAGGGGATTCAGTTCAGATTGGGTGGAGTTTGGAGGAGTATGTTTGTTTTGGAGTTTGGTTGGCGAGTGGGGTTGTATTCTGAGAGGGACGCTGAGAGCCCTGTGTTTAGAGCTAGCTTGGGTTCAGGATTGGCCACTAGGGAAGATATGTGGGGGATTCAGTTTTGGAACACATTGGCCAACCAGGAGTACATGACTGGGAGCACCCTTGCCTCACAGATCCGAGACCCACGAACGAGGCTCACGCGCCGCTGCATTGCTTTCACCATAGCGGGGCGCAAGGACACGACTCATCATGTCACCTTGCCGGATCTGTTCTATCTTTAGAGTATTTATGCTGATGGGGTGTACTGAAACATCCCGTTCTGGATGGCCGACTATTTGAGGAGTGCTAGTGGTATGAGGCAGGCAGATAGGGTTTATGGGGGTATGTTTGTCACGAAGTTAGCTGAGTCCTATGACATTCTGAGAGGGGAGGTTCATATGTACCTCAATGTTGTAGCGGAGCCCAAAGTTGTCAGAGCCAAATCTCTGAAGGCCATGGAGATTATTATTGATATTGGAGGCGCATACGCATGGTACCGTCCTTGGCCAGATGATGATGATGATGATGACGGCGGCCGGATGCAACGGTATTAGGGGATGGAGCAGGTAGCTCCTCTGATGCCTACAGGCACATGTCCAGTGAGGATTGGCAGGCCCATCAGGGAGCATGGATGGGTAGGATAGATACGTGGATGGCTCAGCAGGACCAGTGGGCTAACTGGACGTATGATCACACCGTTCGACAGATGCAGTACTTGTCCATGCGTGATCATCTCGAGCCTCATCTATAGATCGATCCATTCCCCGGGCGAGAGGAGGATTACCCGCCCTACGGGTACACTTGCCACATTCCCCCACGCTATGACTACCGATATGGCCCCCCTGATCAGTAATTTGAGTGTTTGTTGATGATTTGGTTACGAACAATTACGATTGGATGTTGGTTAAGATAATTTAAATTTGGGTTTGTAATAGCTTAATATTATCTTAACTCTGTTGGTGATATGGTGACGTTGAACAATTTATTATGTATGTATTTGTTTGTGATGTGGTTTATTTATTTCTTGTTTGGTTGCCTTTAACCTCGTCTTAATTACATATAAAGGTATTTTACAAAAAAGATAAGTGTAGGGAAGGTCACATACGTTTCTAAGAATATAAACATGAGAATTACAATTAGTGAAATTGATATATATATATATATATATATATATATATATATATATATATATATATATATATATATATATATATATATATATATGTGTGTGTTTGTTCGAGTCAAATGCTTGTATCGAGTCATAGTGAATGTTTTGCGAGGAACTTTTTAGGTTTTAAAGATGTAATTTTTCCGAGAAAAATGCACAGACCACTTTCTATCAGGACAACCTGACAGCATCAGGATTAAAGCCTGATGACGTTAGACTATGTAGAAACAGATTACTCAATTTTTCATTTTTTGTGCAACTTAAATATATTTGGAAATTCCCATGTCTTAATTTTCTAGAAAAACTGCAAACATCCATTCCACAAGCATTATATCTTACTTGCTTTCTAGTGTAGTTGTGTGTCATATATAGTTTTACCGCCGATTTTACGCGAAGGTTTCGTTTATTTTCTTATAAGTATGCAGGTTATATTTGGCAAGAAGAAGAAACACAAATTGGATGAAGCTTATTACTCATGCATTCTTCTTGGAAAAGAATTTAACCGCAACTTCACACGTATCCTACCGAGCTAATCAGGGGAGTACTAGTTTCTTTTCCTTACTTACCTTCCTTTATCATAACTTTGATACTTTCGGGGAACATTGGGGACAATGTTTAGTTTAAGTGTAGGGAGGGAGAATAAAACGGGAACTTAGAAACTATTCACTCACTTGATCATTTGTCTTGTCCTTGGTAATTCGTGTAATAAACTAGGAGAAATATTCGTTAGGGCAATTTTAGCACCAAATATAAATTTTTTTATGACATTTACGAGTAAAAATTTAGTCTTAATAAAGCGTCTCATGGATAGAAATTATATGACTAGCACAAAAACCGTTTACGACTCAAATTCCACCCCAAAAATGTGAGGTTCGCCCTTAGATCTTTAGGAATAAAAACATTCACCTTTAATGCTTAGAGAGTGTACCGGTAGTATAATAGATTCTAGAACTTGTTTTGTGAGGCATTCCGAGATCGCTAGTGAGACTACACTTGTGTAGTTAGGAATAGCTAAGTGAAAAGAGGCATTAGGATAACCCTTGTTTGAAACCTGTATTATAATTACATCTTCCACATCGGTTAAGTAATTATCCCACACCCTTGCGATGTACTCATTTTTAGTACAAGATACCCCTAGTTAACCCCTTAGAGCCTATCTTTTTCGCTGTTCTCGTGATGTTTCGGTTTTCCGGATTATCAATGAAGAGCATTGTTTACAATCCACCCCCAAATGTACACCCAAATTGCCTTAGCCTACCTTGTATGCACTCATATTTAGTGCATTATTGTTATCATTATTTAACCCTTAGTTTAATTATCTAGTTACTTGCATGGTTGCTAAGTCAAGTCATATCTTTTGTACACAGTTTTGGGACGATTGGAACTCATGGGTAAAAGTAATATTTTATGGAGTAACGGGAAAGAACGATAACTTAAAATTCCCTTTGTCTACGTAATTAAATACTCCAAACGTTTTGATCTTTTCAATTCGGGTCAATTAGTGTTAGAGAAATATAAACTCAAGTGTAGGGATGCTCCTATAAATCCCTTATATTTTGATGTTATCGTAGAGGATGGTAGAGCAAAAAGGTATGGAAAAAAAATGAAGAAAAAAACATACGGGCTACCATCCTACATCTATCTTTATGATTATGCTTTTAAATTTATGTTTGTTTTGTTCAAGTTATCTAGAGTTAGTGAGTCGAGTCTTGGCTTAGCAATGCCACGCTTTACATGCTTGTAACATAAGATTTTTGACTTGCCACCACTAAATATCCCCTATCCAACAAAACCCTTTGTTTCCCTACCCTAAGCCTAATGTTACAACCCTTGTAAAGACCTCTTAGATAGTTGTTCCTATGTGCTTACACCAAAGCGATGAAAGTTTGATCTATTCTCAAGCCTATGGTAATCTATGTACTATGCCAGGTAATGAGTGTTTATCTTCCATTTCCATTCGTATTATATTTCATATAAACCCGAGAGATGAGAGAATCTAAACACCGCTTGTGTGGTGCTAGTATATAATTTCCGTGCTTGTTATGACTATTGTGGTGCTTTTACTTGTTGTAAAATATTTAAAACCAATGCTTCATGCCCCCTAATTGATTGGTCAAAAGCACATTTGCTTGAGGACAAGCAAATACCAAGTGTAGGGATATTTGATATGGATTTAAAAAGTACGCTTTTAGGGGATCATTTAAGCCCTATTTCGACACAATTTATATCCGTTACTGCTTAATTTTGTTCCTTTTTACTTTTTAAGTCTTTCGGAAGCAAAATACAGGAATGAAACACATTTGGACGAAAAGGAGCAAATACATGAAGAAAATGGCAAAGTCAAGATCAAAGCCACTCAAAGCTGATCAACAATACCTGACGTCGTCCCATCTAAACGGCGACACCGTCACTCTAGGAAGATTTGATCAAAACATGCACGCGACGGCTCAGTGAAAATTCTGGTCTTACAACCTGACGACGTCACACTTTAATTATGGAGGGCATCACTCATAGTTTTCACCTCAGACGGCCCAAATCTAGAATCAAGACGAAGTCCCAACTAAAGACTGATGGCGTCACAAATCTAAGGTGACGTCGTCCCATCGATGACTTGGCCCAGACGAAACCCTAATGACGGCGTGCGGACGGTGTCCCATGCAAAAGGTGACGCCGTCGCGAATGTAAATCTATATATAGAATTCAATTTTTCTGTATTTGAAGAGGTAGACTTTTGGAGGAAAAACCCTAATTCGTTTGTAGTCCGACTTGGACAGTATTCTCGGGTCCCATACCCTATTTTAAGAGGTAACGAAACTCTTCCATAATTCAAGGAGAGATGGACAGACGAAGCCAGCTACATCACGGGTATCCAAGAAGTCATGCAAACATCCTTCTTCATAAACGGTACGCAAATACCCATAATTAGCCAAACGATTCTTTGATCAAATACCGCGAACTATAACGGAAATGATGGTAGGGGAAGACGATTTTGTCCGATCTAAAGAAGCATACGATTCCACAAAGCTCCCCCGTAGGGAAAAGATAGAAACATACAGAAGGGATACCAGTCGGCTCGCAACAATAACCGAAGTATTCGAACATCATATGGGAGTGACCGCCGCAGGAACGATCGCCGCACTGACTATAGACCATGCAACCAGTACGCTCCCTATGTCCATACAAGGTAAGATAATGTATATCAGAATGATTCCCGCCGAAATAACAATTACAAACAAGAGACCCGACCAATCGACCTAACCTCACCAAACCACCAAAGGAAATCCTCGCAACGGAGCTTCAATTGAAATTACCACCACCCCCACCCCTTAGAAGGACTCCTCGGAGGGAAAACATGGACAAGTACTGTGACTATCATGGAGAAAAAGGACACCTCACCAACGATTGCTACCAATTGAAGGAACATCTGAAAATTTCCATGGAAACCGAAAAGTTGGATCATCTCCTGAGAGACGTTAGACAAAGGGGTTGAACGCCCCTAAAAGACAACAAGATAGGCAAGGGTAAGATTATTAATGTTGTTTGGGGACACGAAGGCGAGAGGAAACACAAAATAATGGACCAAGATGAAAGTTGGATGAACACTCCCATCTCCTTTCCCCCGATATTGCCGGGAGATATCTCAGACGAACCGATGATAGTTGAAGAGGAAGTAGAAGGCTATATAGTACGAAGGGTTTACGTTGACACGGAAGCGTCTTTAGAAATAATGTACGAGCACTGGTTTGAAAATCTATGTCCTTCAATCAAATCCAAGTTAAAAGAAACAAACATGCCGTTGGTAGGCTTCTCAAGAGAATCCCTCAAACCCTTGGGGAAAATAGAACTCGATGTTCGCTTCGGAAACGAGGGGTTGTATCATCAAACGACCATAAAGTTCATAGTAGTAAGGTCATCCTCCCCTTATAATGTCATCCTAGGCTGGTCATGCATCATGAAGCTCCTGGTGATACCATCTACTATCCACTCAATGATGAAATTCCCCACACCAAGAGGCATTGCCACATTGGTCTCTTAGTCAATAATCATCTCAGAATGTCAAATATTGGAAGAAAAACAAATTTTAGACGAGGGATCTTTATCAAGTGCCTTTTGAACTTCATCTAACTCATTTCTTAACAACACAACCCGTTCATGGAGGTTACCTTGTCTCATAACAAGCTTTCGAAGAGGTTTCTTCAAGAACTTCAATTTCTTAATAATTTTGAACATGTTATGACCGCTAATATCATTGTGCCATCCTTCCATAACCAAAGGTTTGAAATCAGGTTTGTGAGAATAAAGTTTGAAAATTTAAATGGTTTTGGCCTGGTTTTGGAGACTTGTTTTAGTTTAAGAACAACAGGTGCATGGTCAGAAATCCTGTATGGTTGAAAGATAACATACGAGCCCGAAAATTCATTGGTAAAACACATATTGCTCATAACTCTATCAATCTTTTTGAGCATACCTGTTTCGGCCTTTGGTTTTTGGCTCTAAGTATAATGTAAATCCGTGCTGTTAATGTCCCCAATTTCAATAGTCTCGACACACTCTCTAAATTCTCGCATGGTAATGTTAACATCAGAAGTGCCAAAGAATGTATCCTCTATCTTCAAGGAAGCGTTGAAGTCGCCCATAAGGATCCACGGCTTGTCCCTCACAAACAGTTTGTAAAAACATAAGTTTCTCCTGATACTCGGTATTGTTTATTTGATTGATTTCCTGATTGATACAATACAATGTACATATATAAAAGATACATCAGAATATTCTAGTAGATGGGCTAGGCCCATGTATATACAAAGTACGGGTTAACACTCCCCCTCGGCGGGAGGACATCGAACGCTGAGGCTGGAGCGGAATTCCTCAAATAAAGCGGAAGGTAGTCCTTTCAGTAAAATGTCCGCATATTGATAACGTGAAGGAACATGTAGAACCCGAATCGACCCAGTGGCAACTAAGTCTCGAACAAAGTGGATATCAATCTCGATGTGCTTCGTGCGCTGATGCTGAACGGGATTACAAGATAGGTAAAAAGACTAACATTATCACAGTAAACAAGTGTAGCAGATGATAATGGAGTATGAAGCTCACGAAGTAAGTTACGTAACCAACATGTCTCGGCAACAGCATTGGCAACCCCACGATATTCAGCCTCTGCACTGGAACGAGAAAGCGTAGGCGACGCTAGAGGACCAGGAGAGCAAATTGTTGCCAAGAAAAACACAATAACCGGATGTGGATCTCCGAGTAGTGGGACAACCAAGCCCAATCAAAGACATCTGAATAAGCAATCAAGTCGGTAGTAGATGAGGAATATAATCAAGACCATAATCCGAGTACCTCAATGTACCGCAAGATCCTTTTGAGAGCGAGAAATGAGGCTCGAGGGTCATGCATATGAAGACAAACCTGCTGAACCGCATAAGAAATATCAGTGCGTAAATGTGAGATCTGTAGCGAACCCGCAAGGCTCCGATAGAAAGTTGGGTCGAATCTGGATCACCATCATTCCCTAGTTTGGACTCAGATCCACCGAGTCCGACAAGGGTTACAAGCAAGCATGTGAGCTTTCTCCAAAACCTCCATAGCATATTTCTTACGGGATAAAATAGTCCGAAGGATCTCGAAAAGAAATACCCAGAAAGTAGTTTAGAGGACCAAGATCTGTCATGGAGAACTCCGATGTAGACTGTATAAGTCTGCTGCAATAAAGACTCGAAGATGCAGTGAGAATGATATCATCAACATATAGTAAGAGATATGCAGTGATCCGTCCCTTGTTGGTAGATAAATAAAGATGAGTCACAACGACTATGATAGAAACCAATCTGTGTGATGTAAGAAGCAAACCGCTGAAACCAAGCTCTAGGTGCCTGTTTGAGCCCATATAATGAACGCTGTAACAGACAAACATAATCGGGTGCATCAATCTCGAAACACGGAGGTGATGCATGTAAACTGTCTCAGATAAATCACCATGTAAGAAAGCATTCTTGACATCCAATTGGTGTATTGGCCATTCACGAGAAACAAATTTAAACTCAGCAGTCCGAATAGTACCGGTTTAACCACGGACTAAAGGTCTCATCTACATCAACCCCTTCCAATTGATTACTACCATTTGCCACAAGACGGGCCTTGTAGCGACTAAGAGTGCCATCAGCCAAATACTTGTGACGAAAGAGCCACATGCAGCGTATAATGTTAGTGTCGACAGGCGAGGAACCGTGGTCCAAGTTCCATTTTTAATAAGTGCATGGTATTCATCTCTCATAGCATTATGCCAATTTGGATCATTAAAAGCGGCGATATGACTTAGGGAGAGGGGAAATGGAAGATACAAGCATATTAGGGCGAACAACAGGACGATTTGTCCCAACCCGGAATCGTGTAACCATGGAGTGAGTTGACACAGGGTTTGGATTTTGTGGAGGGTCAGGAATGATTGTAGGTGGTGTAGGAGGGGCGGTGGGTGGTGGTGAAGGTGGGTCCTGGGGTTGTTCATTTGGGGTCGGTGTAAATGGTTCATTTGTGGGTTGAAGCACAGTGGGTGATGGAAAATGTGGTGGATTTATATCAGGAGAATCATCCAAGAAGTTGTAGTGTGGTGTTGCTGTGGGTTTAGGCGTACCATATGGAAAAACGGTTTCATCAAAGGTTACATGACGAGAAAGTATAATTTTGTTGGTGTTTAAGTCGAGACAGCGATAACCGCGGTGATTTGAGCGTGTCCCAAAAGATGGAGGGTGTGGCGCGTGGTTCAAGTTTGTGGTGTGAATCCAGGTGAGGGTAACATAAGCAACCAAAAGTAACGAAGAGGTCAGAATCGATTGCGTCCAAATAGTGCGGTATAAGGGATGTCATTGGAAATAGCGGTTGAGGGTAGGATATTTAGTAAGTGAACGGCCATATTAAGGGCCTCAACCCAGAATGTTGGTGGAAGGTTAGCTTGAAAAAGCAAAGTCCGAATAAGATTGTTGATTGTGCGAACCATCCGTTCAGACTTGCCATTTTGTTGAGAGGTTTTTGGGCAAGAGAATCGAAACTGAATGCCGTTATCGGCAAAAAGTTTATGCAGGTTATGGTTGTCAAACTCACCGCCATGATCACACTGAAAAGACCGGATTTCACACTGAAATTGAGTGTGAACATAATTACGAAATATCATAAATTTAGACAATACATCAGATTTGTTAATCAACGGATAAACCCAAACAAAATGAGAGTGATGATCCAAAAACAATACATAATATTTGAAGCCTGAAAGACTCGGAATTGGTGAAGTCCACACATCCGAGTGGATAATGTCAAAACAAGCATTAACTACAGTATTTGAGCTAGCAAACGGAAGTCTGACGTGTTTGCCAAGTTGACAAGCATGGCAAAGCACGGGAGGCTTTTCCTTATTACATGAAATGAAATTGCGTGAAACAAGACGACGTAACACTCGCTCTCGGATGTCCAAGACGCCGGTGTCACGTTTGTTGACTAACAAGAAGAGCCGAGGAACGGGAGACGGGGCATTCTGGATAAAGATCCCGGTGCTATCACATCGGAGAAGCACCCGCCGCGTCATGAAATCCTTAACAGAAAAACCAAAAGGATCAAATTCGACAGTGCAATTATTATCGCGAACAAATTGACGAACGAAATTAAATTTTGACAATATGAGGGGTGATAAGAACATTATTTAAGTGAAGGGGTCGACTGGGGGTTGGAAAAATGCTATGACCCGTATTGATGACGGGAATGGAGTGCCCGTCACCAACCGAGACGGACGGATACCTACACATATTAAAAACATCACTAAGACAATGAGTGGAAGAGTTAAGATGAAGACTCGCTTTTGTGTCCATATTCCATGCGTCGGTGGACGGATCATGGAGAGTTCCAGTACTAAAGGCATGCGGTAAAAGTGTTGGTTGTCCCTGGTGAATCTGATGAACAGTAGCATTGGCGAGGTGGAGCGGGTTGGTCGGACTAGGTTGTGTTTGAGCGATAGGTGTGGGTTGTTGTTGGGCCGGGCGTGGAACGGCTGCATGGGGGCGGTCGGTGTTGGGGCCTGAACATAGTTATAACCTGTTGGGGTGGGCGGTATAAGGTGGGCTTGATTGATATGAGGACTTGGGCCAAAGCCTGGTGGGGGCGTAGTTGGTCCGAAACCAGCTGGGTAATTAATTGGGCTAGGATAATATTGTGGGTGAGAAGGGCTGTAAGTGGTTAGGCAGGCCGAAGGTCCAATTGAGCTATGTAAAGATCGAGTATTAACAGGTTGTTGTTGTGGGGAGTGGCTAGTAATTCCCAACTTGCTTAACACTCGCATAATAGTATCTTCTGTGGAGGGTTGTTCCACTCGACTGATGGACTTGTGACTAGGGTCATGAACAAACTTACACCCCACCCCATACCGACATGAGCCTCTAGCAAAATTAATGCACGGATTTCTTGATTTGACTTGAGGATTAGAAGGGTGACGGTTATTACCTTTGTCAGTCAAGAGAACCACGGGAGAAGATGAGGACGAGTCCACGGGCAATGTAAGAGGCTTGGATTTGAGTCGCATTTCCTCAGTCACTAGCATAGAGCGTCGCGGTCTTGAAGTCGAAATGTGTCTTTGTAATGCATGTATCCGACACTTGATTGTATGTATCGGGAGGCCATCAAGAGCATAATGAACCGCATCTTCATCCAAACGGGGAACCAAGACTATCCAGTATTGTCAAGATTGACTCGATTTTCTGAAAATAAGCCTCCATTGTCAACGTCCCAAGCTTGATGGAACGTAATTCCGTCTTCAATGCCGAGGTTCTTGACCGTTTGTTATCTTTTACAAGATCACTAATAAAGTCCCAAGCTATCCGGGCAGATTTTGGCCGTGCATTAACCAACCGTCGTTGTAGAGAATCTGATAGGGTCGAGAAAATCCAAGAGAGAATGATTTTATCAACCTTTTGTTCTTCGGGTGTGAGAGGAGTGGGTGTGCTAGTGGTTGTTCCATGGATGAACTTGGATACATCATATGTGTCACATAACTGTTCAAAGAAGAATTGCCATGATGCATAGTTCCAATCTTCAAACTCAAGTTTGACGGGAACACGAGTGTGGAGGTGATGATGAGTAACTGCTGAAAGCTTATCCGAGAGGGAGACAACAGGAGGTTCGTTAGGGCCTGTCATGTTGAGATATGATTGATTTGGATGATGTGGATATGATTCGAGAAGTGAGTAGGGAGTTTTAGGGTTTATATGGGATAGCAATTAGGTGTGTAAGGAAGAGTTATAACGTGAGCAGTAGGTGACCAAAAAGACTAATAATAATGATAATACCTGTGACCTGAACATGCACAAGTAACATAAGCAATAGATGTATGGATTGAGACCTAGCTCGAATCACCAATACATAAAAGAAGCAGAATTACGATGATGGTTTGGGGATGGTGGCTGACTGAATTGATCGATCAGTTAAGGGTTTGTGAGAAGGGATAAGGATCGAATTAATTGGCTGATACCATGATACTCGGTATTGTTTATTTGATTGATTTCCTGATTGATACAATACAATGTACATATATAAAAGATACATCAGAATATTCTAGTAGATGGGCTAGGCCCATGTATATACAAAGTACGGGTTAACATCTCCAAAGTTCACGCCTATGAATATGGGCATTACCTGCATAAACAAATGAGCAAAATGGCTTTTTTGGTCATATTTTATTACAAGTAATGTATGCATTACTTGATCCGATTGTGAGATGATCATAATGTCCACCATATCCGAATTCCAACTTAGAAATATTCGAGAGCCTTTAACACATTGGCTCCCGTTTAATGTCCACTTCCAATGATTACACACTTTAGCGCACACCTTGTCGAACTTAGCAATATCCACATGAGACTCCAATATAGCACATGCTTGCAAGTGATTTTCATTGATCACTTGCCGAACCTCTTTTTGCTTAGGGGTACGGTTCAATCCCCTAATATTCCATGAAGATATGCTACATATTGGGAACCTCTTGAGAGGGAGTGCTTGCCCCCTTAGTTCGGTCTTGTGTACCCTCCACTATAAATGTCCCCGTTTCGTCATAAACATTCTCCACATCATGATCATCATCATAATCTTTATTAACTTCATTAAAGACAGAATACTTATTTGAAAAAGTAACTACACCTGTATCCCGATTAGTCGATGAACTAGCCACATTTTAGTTTGCTTGTAGACGGTTTATCTACTTCTTTCACTTGCTTTTTCATAGTACCAGTGTGCATGGAATTCAAGACAGGTCGATACACGAACTTCTTTTGCTTGATGCCCATAAAACATAAAACGATCGTTCTGTTTCTTATAAGAAGAACCACGGTTCTTCACAGCTTGGAGTCCATCATTATCTATTTCTCCACTCTTTTTGGCAGCCTCTTTAGTTACATGTGCTCATGTTTTGATAACATGTCCAAAGATCTTACAATTTGTGCAACATGGAGGCCTCCATTCATACTCAATAGTTACCTTTTTACAGGTGTAACCTTCATCCTCTAAAATTGGTATAACATTAGCAAGCACCATTGTTTCTTTCATTTCCTTCTCCTCATCAATTACAACCATGGCTCTAGCGTAACTGTTGCTCCGCATCGATTACAACCATGAGTCAAGCATAATAGGCGTGCCAATTTTGCTTGCAATAACGCTCAACCCATGAGTTGTAAAAGCCACCATAGGCACATCATGGATCTTAACCCACACATGAATAGAAATTACATTTTATTTAGTTAGACATGCCGATGGTGACCACTTGTTCAAAATGATTGGAACATTGCGTACCATCCATGGGCCGTTATCAAGAACATCGTCCACCCCTTTCTGTGTTGAGGATTTAAAGAAAGACTATCCTTTAGCATTCATCATGATTTCCTTAAAGTACTCGTACAAAGAGTTACTCATCCTATCATTGACTTCCTTAACAGATGACACCGGTATCTTTACTTCAAACTCATTTAATTCTAGGTTCTGTAGATCCAGTTTTCGAAAATTTACCTTTGTTTGAACCTTGTCAGCTATAACAGCAGTAGCAAAAGACACATGTTTACCTTCCTTAGTAGCCCTTGATGACTCTTGAACCGTATTGAGCAAATCAGAATTAGTATTACCATATTGACCTTCCATATTCTTTATCTTATCTGTAATTCTAGACAATAGCGAACTTATACCCTCCTCTCCCGAAATCTCCTCCATCAACACACAAATTGGTAAACAAATTAAAAAAGACACAAAGAGCAAATCCTATTCTTCAAGGTAATAAAACCCTAATCAGCGATAATAAGTGATAACCGAATTAATTGAAGGGTCCATTAAAGAGAAGCCCTACTTGACCTGTAATTAATCCCGTTGAATGGAATAGTGGAATATGATTTGTGGTGATGTTCTCTCTCTATTGACCCTTGGGAGAAAAGGTCAGAGGGTTATCTTTGGTTTTTAATAATTTGTAGCTTTATGTTTGTCTTAATGTTAAATTGATGAGTTTATTTGTGTCTTTTTGGAGAAACACTTGACTTGAATAAGCAATTTCCAAGAGGATGTATTGGGTTGCTTATTCTTTTTTTGTTGAGTTTATCTTTCTTTCTCATTGACCAGAAGACCATATAAGTGGCTTATCTTTCTTTTTTGAACAGCGAATCTTTTTTTGTTAGATAATTGTGTTCTTTTTTGTTGGTTGGGAATATTAACTGCTTATGGTAAAAGCTAAAGTTTTTGTTTGGAGTAATTTGGTAAGACTACTCGTAGTGAGACCAAACGGGTTCAGACGCGTCCACCCCTACCATAACCATACCAAATGCGTCTCCTCCTCCAAAAATTGAAAGCTTCGGTCGGCTAGTTTGTGTGTATGAGTGGTTTCTTAATTTATTTTTGTGAGGTATATTTTTTATTGTGACTACGGTCGCCTTACTACGAGCATATGGTCTAGCTGAGTTGGCAGGGCGGTTTGGTAAAGTTTGTGGTCATCACTACTACTAGTCTTAGCTTTTGGTAAAACAGAAAAATAGTTTTAATGATTAGGTTGGGGATTTTGTGTTTTGTGTGATCGTATGGAAGTGATACTTTTCACATCGATACTTGATATGAAAATTAGGTTCAACACACTTTCGCAGAACTCAGGTTCCGAGTAAGTCCACCCTGCCCGAATTTTCTACTAACAGTAGCAATGATAAAACATATATATAGTATAAGTAGTTCGACAATAGTTTACAAGGAAGCTCATATGTGGAAAAAATAATTATAATAACAATGTTGCAGCAAGTCTTTAAAGTAGTTTCTAATATGTTAGATAAATTGATGAGTTTATTTGGAGAAATAAATTAAATTACTTTGACTTGAATAAGCAATTTCCAGGAAGATGTATTGGGTTGCTTGTTATTTTTTTTTTTTTTTGGTTTGAATCTTATCTTTCTTTTCATCATTTGACCAAAAGACCATATAAAAAACAGTGAGACTAAGTCTTATCTTTCTTTTTCATTGACCAAAAAGATTATATCAGTGGCTTTTTTTCTCAACATCATTTCACAAAAACTTTTTCACATATACTCTTTCACAATCACCTTCACATTATCAAGTTTCTTTGAGTAAACGCCTAGCTTTGATCAGGGTTATCGATCCATTTCATTCACTTTTCTTTGCAATCAGTTTGAAGAAATGTCCTCCAACAAGAGATTACGTTTATCCGATCCTTCATCCATAACTCCAGGGGCGTCCACTTCAAGCCTATCCATTCAAAAGAGCTTCAAGTATGATGTTTTTCTGAGTTTCAGGGGTGAAGACACTCGCAAGAACTTTGTTGGCCATCTTTATGAAGCTCTTAATGCAAAAGGCATTTACACTTACAAGGATGTTGTAAGAATCAATAAAGGGAAAACTATCAGTGATGAGCTAATCAAAGCCATTGAAGACTCCAAATTTTACATCATTGTTTTTTCCGAAAACTATGCTTCTTCGTCATGGTGTTTGGATGAGCTTGTCAAGATTATGGAGTGCCAGAAGATGGATGAGCACACTGCTTACCCTGTTTTCTATGATGTGGAACCCACCCAAGTCCGAAAACAAATTGGGGCTGTTGGTCAAGCTTTTGTGAAACATGAAAATGAAGAGGCTGCTGGGAAATGGAGAGAGGCTTTGAAAGAAGCAGCCGGTCTGTCTGGTTGGGAGCTAAAGAACACTCTTGATGGGTAATTCCTTCATCATATCTATGTTTGCCATATTCATTACTTTTGTTTGTTGCTAATATGTGTTTAAAAAAGAACATGGTGAAAGATTATTATTATAGTAGTATAGTACAATGTTTTTGCTTGATATATGATTGTATGTTATAGATCTAAAACACGGTTCATGTGGGATATAGGGTATGCTAAACAGAACCCTCTTTTACCATGCATACAGGCATGAAGCTGAATTCATCAAAAAAATTGTTAGAGAGATTTTACTAGAGTTATGTCCCATCAATTCCGGCTTTGATGAAAAGTTAGTAGGCATGGAGACTCGAGTAAAGGATGTTGTTTCATCTTTAGAAATGGGAAGTGATGATGTTCGCAAGATAGGGATCAAGGGCATGGGAGGGGCTGGGAAGACAACTACAGCTAGAGCTGTTTTTGATTGTCTATCTGCTGATTTTGAAGCCAAAAGCTTTGTTGAGAATGTGAGGGAATTTTCCACAAAATTGGGTTTGAATAAATTACAAGAACAAGTCCTTTCGGATGTGCTGAAAGAAGACGTCACTGTGAGAGCTGTTACTGATGGGAAAATCATGATGAAAAACAGGATGTGCCGTATAAAGGTTCTTCTTGTTCTAGATGATGTGAATCACATAGACCAACTTGAGGCGTTAGCCGGTGGACCTAACTGGTTTAAGCCGGGAAGTAGAATTATTGTTACAACGAGAGATGAGCAAGTGTTGGTCGCTCACAGAGTGAACTTTCAAGATATCGATCTCTTATCAAATAAGGTCGCTCGCAGAGTGAAGATTCGAGATATCGATCTCTTATCAGATGAGGAAGCAATTTGTCTCCTCAGTAGATATGCATTTGGAAGAGAGATTCCATCTCAAGGATACAAAGAGCTATCAGGAAAAGTTGTACGCTATGCCGCTGGTCTTCCTTTAACACTCAAAGTATTGGGATCATTTCTTTGTGGTAAAGGTGAGCATGAATGGAAGGATGCCATAGAAAGACTAAAAGAAATTCCCTTACAGGAGACTCAGGAAAAGCTAGAATTAAGCTATACAAGTCTGGAGAATGATTATAAGGAAATATTTCTAGACATTGCATGCATATTGAAAGGCAGGCGTAAACAAAAGGCAATCAGAATTCTTGAATGCTGTGGATTTCATGCTAGAAATGGGTTAAAAGTTCTTGAGCAGAGATCTCTCATAACTATTTATGAAAATGAAGATGAGGAATATTTGGGCATGCATGACCATATAGAAGAAATGGGAAAGAACATTGTTCGTCGTGAGCACCGGGATGAACCTAACAAACATAGCCGACTGCGGAGTAAAAAGGAAATTGAAGATATATTGGCTAATGACAAGGTAAAGATCAGTTTACTTGTAATGTAGAGAAAACTAAACTTTTGCATTTGTTCTGACTTCCCAAGGTTTCTGGACATTGTTTTTGTATTGCAGGGTACGGAAGCAACAATATGTCTACAACTTCTTGAGTTGAACACAAATGCGGGAACCGTTATGAAAGGTCTTGGAAAAATGAAGAAACTTAGATATCTTAAAGTGCATTTTCCATATCAAGATTATTATAAAAGACATGCTGAAGATCTTGATAATACCGCCCAATACTTTTCAAACTCTTTAAAATATCTCAAATGTTCTTATTACCCTTTCTTGTATTTACCCAAAACATTTCAAGCAAACAATCTTGTTGGACTTGATATGAAGTATAGCAGAATGGTACAACTTTGGAAAGAGGGAGAAAAAAAGGTAGAACAATTGTTGATTGGTGGTTTCGTAATAATGATGTTAATTTATTTGTCTTGTTAATACGTTAATATTAATTTTTCTGTCTTATTTTTGTTGGTAGGTTCTAAAAAAACTCAAATTCCTGACTCTCTATGAGTCAGCGTTGACAACCTTTGACTTTAGTATGACTCCGAGTCTCGAGAAGTTATTTCTTATTTATGATAGATTGGTAAAACTTTGCATGCCTGTCAGCTGTCAAGAGCTCAAGCATCTCATTATCATTGGCTCAAAATGTAGAACCTTTGACCTTGGGTTAACTCCGAATCTCGAGAAATTATCTCTTAATGATTGTGCTGATTTTGAAGAACTTAACGTGTCTAGTGCATGTCCAAATCTCAAATTCCTTGAACTTCGTAGATCAAGGTTGAGGAGCCTTGACCTTGAGATGTTTCCAAATCTTGAGAGGTTAAATCTTAAAGGTTGTGATAGGTTGGTAGAAATTAACGCTCCCGTTGGATGTCTAAGAAAACTTGTCTACTTAAACTTAAACTCATGTTTAAGGTTTTCTTATTTTCTGGTTTACGTTGTTGGATCAGAACCGAAGGTTAGTCGGTCTTTAGCTAGTTTAAATCTGGTTGGTGAGTTCCTGGATTTGTGCCCATTGCACCCCAACAGTAATCTCCCAAAGTTTCAGTTTTATTGTAAATATAAAGAAAATCTACCGTCATCAGTTGGAAATATAGAGAAGCTTATTTCTTTTGGTCTATGTGCTTGCACAGACTTTAAGAAATTTTCAGACATGATTTGAAGTTTAAGATGCCTAAGAAAGCTTGAACTCGAATGTGATGTTCCAGAGTTTCCAAATGATCTTGGCAAGTTAGAATGTCTAGAGGAGCTCTGTTTGTCATCTACAAAGATACAACATCTTCCGGATAGCATTTGTATGTTGAAATGTCTCAAATCTCTCAAAGTCGATAATGGTGATCTTCTTGAGAAGTTACCAGAGAATATTGGCCAATTAGAATGTTTAGAAGAGCTATATGTGAGGAGTAAGAAGATTGAATATCTTCCAGGTAGCATCTGCATGCTAAAACGTCTGAAGTTGCTCAATGTTGGAGACTGTTCTTGTCTTGGGAAGTTGCCTGAGAACATTGGCCAGTTAGAATCTCTAGAGAGACTGGATTTGTCGGGTACAAAGATTAAACACCTTCCTGATAGCATTTGTAAGTTAAAACATCTGGATTATCTCAACCTTCGTCATTGTGCTCTTCTTGAGAAGCTACCTGAAGATATCGCTGCATCTCCAGAGCTTCTTCTTCAGAGATAAAGAATACAACCTGTCACCGTCGGTGAGTAAATAACACACTTTCCTTGTTTTCTAAATTCATTTTTCTCTTATTTTAATATTGAATTTGATATTTGCCAACAAAAATTATTGGAACAAAATAACACTAGTAGCTTTGTAGAAAGAAAAATGAAAGTAAATTACATGATAGTCCTTATAGTTTTAACCAAATTACATTTTTGGTCTCTAAATACCAAAATTTACATAACCGGTATCCATTATAAAACTTGTTACACTTTTGGTCCCTTATTGTGTGAAAGATGTTAAAGTTTCAAAAAGATGGTAGACTGTCCATGGATAAAATGCAACTATTGTACATGTTTTCAAAAATTCTCTATTGTCAATTGCATTTTAATTTCATACTAATGGCGCAATTCCATATAAGCTAAACTTGTTTCTTGGTTTTTAAAGTGGCATTCTGGCATAGACGGTGGATCTAGACAGGGTGTTCCGAGCCGATTCGAGTATAATAGGCCTGAACGAGCTCGGTACTCCTCTTTGATGCATTGTACGTGGTAAGTGATTGCGCGTGGATGGGACCCTTGCGAACCACCTCCAGCGTGTGAATAAATATGTGATATGGTGAGTGAGTTAGGAAAGAGTTTAAGTGTTTACTGAGCCTACCATCATCAAATAACCCGTCCAAGCTATTTATAGGAGGAGAAAATAGGCTTTGGAGGGCTTGTGCACAAAATCCGGGGATCATGGGGATGTCCCATGATTTCAGGTAACCGCTAGGCTTAGTGACCCATGATCCTTACCTTGGCGGGAAAGCAGAGGTATAGATGGGAACGTGGTGTGACCAATTCAAAACTTTACTACGTGCTAGTATCTTCGAAAGATATATCTCGAAGGGTATGAGGCTTCGATTGACGAATTCCCAACTGGTAACCATTGCATGTGAATGGTTTGACGCCAATAACGATTTCTGAAGTTGACTGAAGTCTTTGAAATGTAGCTTTCGAGAGAGTTCGAAGGAATGACCTTCGAAGTGCTCGGAGGGTACGTCATCAGTACTTAGAGGCACATCTATATGGGGGCGATGGAAAACAAATCTGGAAAATGGCAGGACCTCAAATGTTGCGAAATAAGGAATGGTCTCGAAGGAGAATGGGAAATACTAACAAGCTCTTTGTTAAGTTTGGTTGGTGAATGGTCTCAATGCGTGTTCAAACTTGCTTATTGATCTCCGTAGAAGCTGCTTATCTTTCACTTGCATTATTTGTATTAGTGGATAATTAGGCCCAAGCCCATACCATGTAAGTTTGTGTATATTGAATGAATAATAATGTTTTACATCAAGATTATATAGGATTCATAATGGGCCGAATATACAATGGGCCAATACTTATACTAATACCAATAGACTAACAATTTGATCGTTTTACTATTTCTATTTACAACGTATTTAGCTAGTTTGTTTTTTGTACTCCGTCGAACCAACTTATGATAATATTGTAGAATGTTTATTGTGACATAGGTAAACTAATTATGTGTGAACTTATATGTAGTGTGAAATGATATGCGTGTGCTTTACTACTGTGTTTTTATCTCACCACTCTCACCTTCTTATTCATGTTCTTTGAAATCATGCAAAAACTCTAGTGACATTATATTTAATGAGCGAAAACCCTCGTCAAATATATCAATACCACTTCCTCCACTAGTAGTTGAAACCATGGCTGTGGACAATCTCCAGGGCCCTGGAGGTGGGGAGAGGAAAAAACGATTACCATACTGTGATTAAAACCTTTATTAAGCAAAATGAAATACATGTCCTGAAATAAACATTGACATATTTCAATATCCGATGGCCATGAACCATGGCATTGATAGGAACCATGGTTGACGTGCAGCAATCTTTGTGATATCCAAAGTAGATCCCATATACTTGTTCTCGGTAATGGGTGTGTCGTATAATTTCACTCCTTGATACCGTGACATCCATATATAGTTCAATCTATTTGACTATGTGTAAGTCGCCTAAAACACCATCCCATAGATATACACGTAACAACAAATCTAGTATAGCAAAATCCGATATAACTAACCAACAACAATTAAATACAGTAATCATGCGAAACATACATTTGGATTAAAACTTGTAAACCAACCCAGATGTTGCATCATTCACCTACCAACCTGCGACCCTATAAAAATATCGTGGATGCACATAACGCCTCAAAGAGAAGCAAAAATACATATCGAATTTATGTTTTACTGTTATTCGTGCTAGTTTACACACATTTCTCTAACTCTACAAAACTGAAAAAAGAACCAACTAATGTTGTTGACACATACAATCTGGTACTGGATAGGTATATATGGATTGTGTCTCCTTTCTTAACCTAACTTGACCTTGTCTATTCTTATGCGCGTTTTGTATAGCCCACTGAAACTCAGGCCATTCCATAGTTTCGTTAAGAAAGAGCTGGCTTGAGAGCACCATATTCAGTCTGATAGTCTTCAAGTTTTTGTATGCTCGATACCCTAGCTGAAAAACAAGCAACAATGATTCGTTTTATAAGTAAGGGTCATAGATAATTCCAAGGTGTTAAAGCATAATACTTCATTTTAATAGTCAGCAGAGCGAAGGGTCAAAAAGGCCCTTTAGATGCGTTGGATTTGGACACCAGCACAGTTTTGTCCCAAGTCTTTTTGAATTCGAATACACTTCAGACCACATTCAACCCGTTCACTTTTTCATTAAACTAAATATTTGGCCCGTTAGATTCCTTATCAATAAGAGTCAACCAGACTTTATCCGTTTTTATTTAAATGGGTTGAAATAGCGGCTTCTAAACCAAACCATCATTCTTTTTGAAAATGCAAGAATTTTTTTGCAAAATGAGCAATTTTCTATGAGAATGTGAAGTACCAACATATATGGATTTTTTTGGTGTAAACCCCTATAAAAATGAATGAATAATCATTTTATTCATCCATATCCACAAATGACCTTAAAATTAGCAAATTAATTTTTTGCAAAACTAAAATTCTCAAATAAGTAAAAAACTTGGAATATTTTTCACATTTTCAATAAAAAATCATAAATTCTCACAAAAAAAAAAAAAAAAAAAAAAAAAAAAAAAAAAAAGAAAAAGAAAAAGAAAGTGAAAATTTAAATTCAAAACAATTTTACAAATGTTATGCACTTTTTACCTTTTTGTTGCTTCCTAAAAAGTTAATTTTGCGAATTATAGGGTCATTCCCGAATATATCCAAATAAAAAGATAGAGAATATCCCACAGCTAAATTTTCTGTAAAAAAAATTCAAAATATTTTAAAATTCCTTTTTATATGGTTTCTCTTGTTAAGGAAAACACCACTGCTAGTTTTTTAACAGATATATGCTGAATGAGGTCAACCATACATACCATTGCATTTTGCATATTATTGGGATGACCAAGTCCCTTTTGGAGTCTTGACCATCTGTGATCAAGGTATGAGGATGCATTCACCATTTTGTGTATAGGACTAATATTTGAGTGACCGTGAAAGTATGAGTGTATGCAGAGAATGGTATGCAAATGATAGTTAGAATGACAAAGATATTTTTGGAGAGAAAGGATAACTAAAATAACTGTTATATTGATGATTGTGCAACTATCTTTACATGGACCTATATATATTGTAAGAACAGGTATGATTGAAAGGGTGTGATGGTTCAGAAGATCCAACAGATATGACCCTTTATCAATAACTGTCTTATAACTGTAGTTAACTAACTTCCTAACTGTCATATCTGACTTAACTAACAACTGCTGTTTGGCCAACAGACCAAACGAATTCTTGCGGCCTTAATATACATGTTCATAGCTGCAGACTCAAAACAAACTACTTAGTAATATTACAAGTATGTAACTAAGGTTTAAGTATGTAAAACTTGAGGTTGATTGATCTTAGACTTCCAACAATCTCCCCCATAAGATCAATGACCTCTGATCTTCCTTCCTTTCTTCACCTTGTCTTTATAATGATCAACTAATGATGATGAATTCATCACTAGAAATGCTACATGTGTCCCTTTCTTCTTTCGTTCCTTTTAAACTTGTATGTCCGATGTCTGAATGGCATTGATTATGCTTTTGGTAATTGTTGCTATCTCCATTTTGTTCCAAGTCTTCCAACTTGATTCCAATGTGTACAATCTTTCTGTTTTCTGCATTTGGTGCTGTCACTTGATCCATTGGATCACCACAGTGACTTCTAAGGCATCTTATCTCTTTGCCTTTAACCACATTTGATGTGGCCTTCTTTGGAACTATTCTTAGTTCCTCCTTTGGCACCCTTGTTGTGATGTAATAGCATTTGAATACCTCTAAGTATTCATTGTAACACTTCCTGAAATGATCACCATATTCCTGTGGTTGACCAAAAATTTCTGCAACATAGTCGAAGCCTCTTGCAAAGTAGATACTTAAGTATCCTCCTAGGCTTTCTACCAATTTATAGAGATCCATTAGATGGATCTCTGTGCCATTAATTACAGGGGGAATTGGACGAGGCATTTTTCTTTTTAAGTAATCATTATAAAACCATTTATAAGCCTCATTAAAATTATCCATGAACAAGTCCCATTCTTGACATATTATTTGGTCATTTTTCAATAAGTCAAGAAATGCAACATATTCCTTAAAGGTAGTGACTTGAGTTGGATAAAAAAATTCCTTTAATATTGACATGGTCTTCAATCCTTGGTGTGTCTCCAACTGATATTGGTTTGATTGGACATGCATAAGCATGGTGTCCAATCTCTCCACATCTGTGACATCTGAGAGTCAATACATCCTTTCCTTTTGTCTTTTCTTCTTGGCAGTGACTACTTTCTTCAAGCAATTTGAAGTAGTCTTCCATGTATCTGTTCTGCCTTTTGTTCATCTTATCTCCATCAAAATTGCAGTATGTAGGGTCTTTAAACATCTGTACTGGCCTGCATTTGTTTCCTTTGAATATCAGTTCCAGACCTTGTGCTTCAAGTTGGCTTGCTAATAAGATATTCAATGTTACATTTGGTGTATAATACACCAGGTATACTGACAATCTCCTTCCCAAATCTGAGATTGGTTTCTCTTACTCCATGTATGAACATCAGTTTGTTCATAACCTGCAACTTTTCAGCACTAAACTTCTCCTTGAGTTTTCCAAATAGGTTCTTGTTTGAGCTATACCAGATCTTGTCCCATGTCTCTTCATCAGTGCCATCCACCATAAAGTCTGTTGGTAGATGCACACTTTCACGGTACATGATCTTAGTATGCACTTTCTCAGAATTCTCTTTTGAGTTTGCCTTATCAGACACCTTCCCTTTGTTTGGACAGTTGTCTGCAATGTGTCCCCTTATCCTGCACTCATAGCATCTCTATCTTCTATGTTCGTTGAAGGCATTGTGGGACTGTGGAAGTGTGGTGTTGTATGCCTGAATCTCTTCAATCTTCTTTCTTAGCATTTCCTTGCACTCCTTAGAAATTTGCCTTATGTAATTTCCAAGTCTAGAGTCCTTCTCTCTTCTTATTTGTCTTTGAATGAAATTGTCTTATAATCTTCTCCTCATGGGTCTCCCAGTTTTGCTCTGATACCGATTATTGGGATGGCCAAGTCCCTTTTGGAGTCTTGACCATCTGTGATCAAGGTATGAGGATGCATTCACCATTTTTTGTATAGGACTAATGTTTGAGTGACTGTGAAAGTACGAGTGTATGTAGAGAATGGTATGCAAATGATAGTTAGAATGACAGAGATACTTTTGGATGGAAAGGATAACTAAAATAACTGTTATATTGATGATTGTGTAACTGTCTTTACATGGACCTATATATACTGTAAGAACAGGTATGATTGAAAGGGTGTGATGGTTCAAAAGATCCAACAGATATGACCCTTAATAACTGTCTTCTAATTGTAATTCACTAACTTCCTAACTATCATATCTGACTTAACTAACAACTGTCTGTGGTCTGTTGGCCTTTGGCCAAGACCAAACGAATTCTTGCAGCCTTAATAAACATGTTCATGGTTGCAGACTCTAAAACAAACTACTTAGTAATATTACAAGTATGTAACTAAGGTTTAAGTATGTAAAACTTGAGGTTGATTGATCTTAGACTTCCAACACATATTGCCTGGTGAAGCTAAAATGAAGATGTCGGTATGCATACTAACATAATAATCAAGAGCTGCTAATAACGACGCTTTCCTTCAATTTCTGCCCGTTCTTTGGTAGATGCAAGGCTTTTTTTGTCATCCATAAGTGGAAACAGTTTACGCAGCGCGAAAATTTTTGCTTCTCCACCATATACCTATTTTTCAGGGATAAAGCAAGCCGGTAATATATATTTGCTGGTTTGATTGTTTGAATTGCTAAAATAACACCCTTGGTATGGTTGATGAGTGAAAGTAACAAACAATAAGAGTTCAAATACTTGCTGTTTATACTGATTTTTTGAAACAAAGTATTTTTAGGGTCATTAATATTTACACCCACCAATGCATGAAAATTGTTGAGATTTCTGGTTTGCGAGTCATGCTACTGGGTGAGCAATATAATGAAAAGTAATCTGAGTATGCACAAACTGAATGTGTGCAGGGAATCTTTTCTGTAACAGAGGGTGGGAACTTTTGATATGTAAAAGATACTAATATTAATATTATTCCACACACTTCTAAAAACGCTTACAATGATTGGTATATATAGTTTGTCAATCGGTACTATGAACCGATGTGACTATTCTGAGAGTTATCTATCTAAACGACACAATTCTTCCCGATTTGAGGAATACAGTTACTAAGTTTCTATCCTACACTATTGGTCCTTCTACTTACAAGGACTTTATGATTCTTGATTATTTCAAGTCCAACATTCACTCCCCTAATCAAGAAATCATAAATCTTCACTCTGTTCTTGTCCATCTTCGTTTTACAGTCTTCTATACATCATTCTCATTTGAAGTTCTAATCGCCTTTACTTGTTCTTTCTTTCATGTGTTGCCATTTTATCGTTCCATGGATCATCGTCTTTGTTCTTAACATCTTCATGTGATCCATCCTAACACCAAACCTGTCCATTACTTGTTCTTGTGTTCCTAACTGCTCCATCATGTGTAGACCATGTCAACACCCTGCAAGCCTTGTGGGTCTCTACTTTTCTGCAGTCTAACTGCTTCTTCCCACTTCTTCTTTTGGCTTCTCTTCTTGCAGCGTCTTGGTAACCATTATCAAGCCTATGAACCATGTCTTATTCCCGCCATATGCGTAAGACATCTCTTCTTCTGGAACGTATTATCTTGCAACATCCTTCTTTCTTTTACGCCCAACAGTAACGTGTCCATGATTATTTTCATGTTCTGTTTCGGGTCTTCATCTTCTTCAACGCGATATCTTCCTTGGACTGTAATATGATCTCGCAAACATTTTTCACAGGTTTCTTCTTCTTCCAGGATCTTTAACCATGGGCTCTGATACCATGTTGAGATTTCTGGTTTGCGAGTCATGCTACTGGGTGAACAATATAATGAAAAGTAATCTGAGTATGCACAAACTGAATGTGTGCAGGGACTCTTTTCTGTAACAGAGGGTGGGAACTTTTGATATGTAAAAGATACTAATATTAATATTATTCCACACACTTCTAAAAACGCTTACAATGATTGGTATATATAGTTTGTCAATCGGTACTATGAACCGATGTGACTATTCTGAGAGTTATCTATCTAAACGACACAATTCTTCCTGATTTATGGGAATACAGTTACTAAGTTTCTATCCTACACTATTGGTCCTTCTACTTACAAGGACTTTATGATTCTTGATTATTTCAAGTCCAACAAAAATTGCATTTTTTTCACAAAAAAGATTTAAGTTAACGATAGTCAATACATACTAGTTTGCCCATTATCAGCAGACCAAAACATTGATGATAATGATTTGGGTCTAAGAAAATTTTGTCTGTTGTCTTTTTAAAGAGTGATTTGACATTTGATGGATAAGTTAACACTATTTCTTCAAATTGTGCAGATTATATCATACAGTTAAAAAGTTTCTCCAAATTGTGTGCAAATTAAAAAAAAATGTCAAATAATTCCTTCAAATCGTGTATGGATCTAAAAGTTGAATTTTTTCCATGGGGCGGATTAGATGTCACCTTGTGGGATGCAAGATAGAGGCGTGTATCATTGTTAAAGCCCAAAGCTTTCAAAAGCAGTCCAATTTCTTCAGGAGTGAGTGGACATCGTCCCTGATGTCTCAACTCCTGGTTAGTGAGTCATGTATATGTAGTTAAAGCAAAGAGCTTTATTATCCAAAAAAATCTTAAAAACAAGAATTCCAATAACGAAATCAATAAAAACAAAGAAAAAGAAAGCATATGCTTTGCCTTTGGAATATGTGGTCTCCTTGACAGGTAGTTTGGCATCGTCAAAGACGATGTAAGGAGTTAATTTGCATTCATGCAGATAAGACACTTCAAACATAAATTCGCTTCTCTGACGAGAAGAAGAAATTATTATTATGGGGGCAACTAACATTTGATTATGATTGGATGATTTTATTTCTTACATTAAGCTATAGTAAAAAGATTCCTCTTAACGACAGCCCTAAGGTAGGGCTATCATTAGCAAAACCGAATAGAAAAGAATACAAAAAAACTATAAATAAAGAACATTACTCTGCATCTCGAACTCCTGAAGAGTACGTGAGTGGAGCTTGTGAGAACTTTGTAGACCCAGTTATAGCCATCGACACCAATCCTACAGGGTCGGCTTCTCCCAAGTTGATAAATCTATTTTCTTCAAAACATCATCATCAGACTAAAGCTTTAGCAAACCAGCAATACCCATTATTTTGATCAAGATCTGAAAAATAGTAATAATAGATAGATTGAATGGATCCGTTGATTATGAGAATGAATGAATGAAATCATGAGTTCATTTTAAATATGGAAATCATTTTTCGGATATCTTAAACATATTTTTTAACTTGGGCCTTGATTTTTTAACTTGGGCCTTGGTAACCCAAGTTAAAATCTCAGAAGGTTCAGTTATTTTGATTTCATATGATTTTTGTATCTTTAATTTGATTTGATTTCAGAAATTGTATTTGCAACAACACCGTGCATATGTTAGAAGCGGAAGATCGAATCAGTGACTTACCTGATTGCTTAATCCTAGAAATCTTGTTTCGTTTACCAACCACAGAGGCCACTCGAACAACTTGTCTCTCCAAACGATGGGTACATTTATTTCGCAACTTTATATTTATAATAAAGGATAATCAATCTCGCCTAGATTTCTTTTCATTCGTGGAAGAAACCATGACTCAATCTCGCCTACCTTATATTAACAAATTCCTTCTGCATTCAAGTTATGATTCTAGCTTTCAATCGCTATTCAATAAATGGCTTCGTTATGCTCATGATCACAATGTCCAAGACATTGATTTATCGTTATGGCATGATCTTGATCATGTAGAGAGGGGTCATCAGATTGTGTTAGATGACTCGCTTTTCGTTAATTCATCTCTCACTAATCTTAAGCTCTCATGCGACTTTGTGAATCCTAGTCTCTTCGGATGGACAAACCTTAAGTCTTTGACTCTTTCAAAGAAATCGGATTTAGATGACGATTTTCTTGAAAATATTTTTTCCGGAACTCCTCATCTTGAAACACTCCAGTTGAACGACTGCGATGGCTTTACCTGGATAAATATTACTTCAAAGAGTGTTAAGAACTTTGTCATATCTGGACGCAAGAGGCTTGATGATGATTATGTGCATCTACATGCTCCTTATATTTTGTCATTAACGGTTGATGGAGCTTTGACCTCATGCTCTCTTTACGTTAGAGATCTGTCATCATTGGTCGAAGCTAAGTTCTCTTACCATGTCAACGATTATGGTTACATTCGTTTTTACAACGAATATGAGGAACAAGATACGCTTAAAATGCACATCCTACTACTTAGCGATGCCGTCAAGAATCACCTGCTTAAACTTAAACTTGGGAACAGGTGTTTAGAGGTAAAATATGTCCCTTCGATATCTGTTTTTTCTTACATTAACTTGTCACATGTTTAGTTCACATTATTTCTAGAAAACTCGAAACTTATTATTTAATTTGGACTTCAAGTCGCACTAGTGATGATCGGTCACCATATATTCTTCTTGGGCATATGTTTTATTTTGAAGGGATATGATTGCAATTTACTCGTTACTATTTTTTGTTTGTAGGTTCTCTCCATTCTGAAAGCTGAAGGTTTCGTCCTTCCATGGAACATCAAAGACGTTGATGATGAAGAGTTCGATTGATAGATGGCACTTTAAGTTCATGGAAGGGACCTTGCAGATTACAATATTCAAAAGGAGCCACCTTGTCCTCCGTCTGTCTTGGTGGCGGTAATTGAAGCTGCTTCTTTTTTTATGGTTTATATAATGCGAATGCTTTATGGGATATTTTTTTGTGTTGGTAGACAATGAAAGTTTCTGGTTGGTTTCAAATAAGTAATTTGTGATATTTTTATGATTTGTGTATATTAGCTAGGTTTACGCGTTTTTATTTAATATTCTGGATGGTTTAAGTTCATGTTTAGCCTAGACATATCATGGTGACTGCTTTTCAAATGATCATAGACTTGTTTATGAGTTGATGTTTTATGTTATCTTTTGTGCATGCATTCCTAAACAATGAATCGAGAGCATGAGGTGATTAAGTTACATGTTACATTATGTGCTGATGTCTTTTGATTGGATTCACACTCACCAGCAGCAGATTCTTGAATTGGTTTTTGAATGTTTAAGTTTTGCTAGCTTTCATCTACTTTAATGTTTCACTTTCCCGTCTTTCCAACAGTACATATATGAAAATTTATGGATAAATTGGTCAAAATAAGCACTACTAATCCTTAGGGCTCCTATCAAATCCAGACATGTATACACATACCTTCTTTTTTGGTGTTTTCTCTGCACAAAGTTGTATTTAAACAACAATTTACTGAAAAACTGAATCTATGAAACCAATACATATACGAAAGGACCTTTCGTCGAATTGTAGATCCTATTTTGATGGGACCCATTACATGAAGACGAGACATCAAGGATTATGAGATATACAAAAGGAGATAGTTTCAAGAAAGACGATTCTTGGTCGTGCATCAAACTTGCTGATTCATTAGTGAACCATTTCATCTAATTTTTGTCTGTATCGAGCTAAATTCTGCAATAACAAGCAAAACCATGTAAGGATAGATTAACCCACATTCTTTTTTTGAAATATAGACTTAGAGCTACTTGTTGAATTATAAAATCTTTCAAAAAGAGTAATCTTTAGGTAACTTTAAACCACTTCAGAATGTTATGTATACCCTTTTACTAATTATTTACTTTTTTTAACTCGTTTGGACTCGTTATATAAATTCGAACCCAAGTAAATCCGTATTAACATAGATAATTTGGAACTATCCCCTATAAAACTAATATCAAATTCACCTTGGTATAAGCATAAACGCTCGCCTCACTTGGTGCTGCTGGACTTCCTCTTCTGATATACTTTTCATCTTTGACAATATAAAGCATAGGTATTCCTGTCGATAGTTCCAAGCTTATAACCTGAAACAGTATGCAAAGTTCGATTTTCAATATCACAACACCAAAGACAGGCGGAAAATCCTTATTTTGGCCAAATAAACTAAATATAAACCAAGTGGAAAAACTAAGTGAACACACATTGTGAGAATCTCAAAAGATCAGACTCTCACCTCTTGAGAAGTTAGTTTGTCAAGATACATTATAATGGACCTCAAGGAATTTCCGTGTGCTGCGATCATTACATTCTTTCCAGCTTGTAGTTGAGGTTCAACCTGAACAATTTCAGCTAAAACTTAATAAAGAAAAAGAACTTGATTTTCCAACTTTCTTTGTCCAAAACAAGCGTCTTAAGCAACAAAACTACATCCAAGGGCTACCTCCTAAATCCCCCTCAATTATAACTGATATCTAATTCTCATTATTTAATATCATATAATCACTTTCAAGCGCGGATCAAATAAAGGTGTACTTACATGTTCTTTGAAGTAGGCAACGGCTCTTTCAGCACACATTTCCAAACTCTCACCATTTGGTGGAGGAATATCAAAACTACGACGCCACTCATGAACTTGTTCTTTCCCATATTTATCAGCTGTTTCTTGCTTGTTTAAACCCTGCAATTCCCCATACCTGAACGAATAATGGGTAAGAAATATAAAACTTCGAATACAAAAGATAGAATTGATGTAAAACACTTACATTCGTTCATTTAGTTGCCAAGCTGTAACAACTGGGATGCATTGCTTTTCAGTGTCTTGACTAAAAATTTGACTCCATGATTGAGCTTGTTCGCTTTCATTATGCAATACAATAGGCACCTGCAAACGGGATAAACATAAACCTATTATTATAAAAAGGCTAATTAGACAAAATACTAAACCGGGGCAAAATGAAAAGCAAAGAAGACGTCAAGAAAAAGATGTATGTGGATACGATACCTTCTTGCGGCGATGTTGAGTCATGGCAAGCATAGCGGTCATTTGTGCACGAATAAGTGCAGATGTATATATCATATCAATAGGTATATTGCTTATTCTTTTGCCGGCTTCAACTGCTTCTTCCACTCCTTTTTTTGTTAATGGCACATCAACGCAACCCGTAAACAAGTTCTTTTCATTCCATAAAGACTCACCATGCCTGATCAATATCAACGCAGCTTCCTCTAAAAATTATGTAAAAAACACGTGTTACAAAAGTTTCACAAAGAAGGTGAAAACTCAAATGCTAATCAGAAGCAGAATTTGTGTATACAAACATTAGCAACTGGTTAGTACGACCTCTAGTCATACTAATTAATCAAATAATCAGTTCCAAGAACCAAAAAGCCAAACGACCCGTTAACTAAAGGAGATACCATACTTGTTTTCTTAGGGGAGTCCACTTTGGTGTTTAATGGGGTCGAGACTTGATCTGAAACTGTACTTGCAGTCTGAGAAGAAGATGCTTGAATTACCACTGCACCCCTTTTTCTACAGCGATCATTTCGCGACACTCCAAGATCAATCTTGAAACCTTTAGAGGTATACCGCAGAGAACTATTTCCAACTTCTTTATGAAGAGCAGAATTGTTGAGGTACCCGTGAGACTTGATAGTACCAATACATCCATTAAAAGCTGTTGCAGCCATTCTGAGAATTAAATAAACTGAGTATAAACTCTCAAGTTGTCAAATTAAAATATTCACTAAAAATGAGATAATTTCATGATTAGCTAAAATATGCAATATATAACATCTTATTTGCATGTATTAAGCTCATACATGCATTAAAACATTCAAGATGCTTATTCAAACTGCTTTTTTCACTCTCAAGTAGTATTAAAAGAAGTGGTTTGAATAAGCAATTTCAAAAACACTCTAACTACTTATCGGAATACCAATAAGTAGATGAGCAATTTTTATACCTAATCCCAAATACCCCGTAAACTAACATGCACCCTTACAAAAGGTTCAATCAGAGTGTTTCGTATAGTTTAACTTATGTATCATCAAGAGACTCGTATTAATAAAAAGCATGTGCTCGATCACAAAACAAACCTTAATACTAAAGTTTAAAATACTTGCAAACAAGCCTTTTCTTATGAACATCTAAAATTAGCCCACATTTTAAGAAATAAAACCCACAATGAAAACATACCATACAAATCAAACCACCTATTCTTCAACAACTTCGCCTATAATAACCCCAAAAAATAAGAGTTACAATTTGACTTTTAAAGTCAAACATGCTCCTCTTCAACTACAAAATTGTCTAAGATTTTCAAACTTGTTCAAATTAATATCTCATGAAATAAATCAAATATATCACACTCAATATAATAAAAGCATTATTAGTCGAAATTTTTTTATCAAGATACACATAAACATTGCAATTAGTAAATACCAACTTTGACCCGAAACGCCAACTTTAAACAAAATTAGTACCTGTAATCTGTAACAAGAAACTATATACACATCAAATTCTAACAAGTGGGTGTTACTGTAAACAATGGACTACGCGGATATCCTTCCGGTTTCAACTAAAACCTTAGCAGAAGGATATCAGTAAGCCAAACGTCTTATCTCGTACATATGTGGGACGATATGTTACAACATACATTGGAAAATTAAGTCAACTAAAAGCCAAAAAAGTAAAATTCATACCAAAATAATCAGAAAAAAATATGCCAGAAAAACAAATAATGAGTTTACGCAATGTGGGTCATTGTTAAGAAAAAACTTACCTTATTTATAACCTTTCGAGCTTATTTAGCGATTAAACTGAGGAAACTTAAAGGGTTTATAACAAGAAAAAAATATTAAGTTGACGGATGTGTCAATTATGGTGCAATGAGAAGACAGTTAAGCAAGCATGTGTGTATTTTACAAGTGTTTGAAACTTAGTGATTAATGTGTGTTGTTATATAAGTTGCTTAGAAGAAATCGATGAGGTGTTTAAGAAGATGGAAGAAGACGAAAAAAGAAATCTTGAAAACCTTTTTATATGTTTTGTTAAGTTGATATGTACTCCTACCTTTTTATGTTTTCAAAGGTTGTTTGTTTGTTGTATTTTTTTAGTGTTTTGGTACATATGTTGTTGTTTTTTCTTGGATGATGCATGCATAATATATTGTTGCTTTTTATGTATTTTTTTGAGTTTAATATAATTTGAAGAAAAAAAATCTAGAACTTTGAACTTATTAATCTGAAAGCTAATTGCACGAAAATGTATTTAACCGTTTTGTCTAGCCAATTAATTTTTTTGATATGTGTAGCATACTTTTAATTTTTTTTATTTTTTATTTTTTTTTTGGTATCGTTTGACCAGTTTTGTGTATTATTTGACTGATTTACTTCTTTTCCGATTAAATTTGAGTGCATAAATTAATGGTAAAATCACCAAATAATATACACAATTGATTACACGATACATAAAAAAAACCAAATTCAACATTATGCTACATAGATCTAGAAAAAAAAATATTTTGCTACAAAAACTATACAAGTGGACTTTAACTAATACTACGTAATATTCACCAAATAATATACACAACTGATTACACGATACATCAAAAACACCAAATTCAACATTATGCTACATAGATCTTGAAAAAAAAAAATTTAGCTACAAAAACTATACAAGTGGCCTTTAACTAATAAGTTTAAAGTTCTAGATTCTTTAACAAGACATTGTACAATTTAACCAATATCTCATTATATAATATGCTAATCTGCTGCGACGGTGGCTAAAAAAAAAGACTTCCCATGTCACGTGTGACGCATCTGATAATTTTCTGCTAATAAATGGGTTGCTGGGCTTCTGGGTTTACTAACATTGGGCTGAAGTTTAATCTGATGGAAACACCATTTCGCCGACCTTTGATAGTTATCGTCTCTCTTATTACGTGTGTCATCAATGTTGTGATACGTGTCGTTTTGAGGTGTGTTAATTTCATTCCAGCACCTGTTATCCATCTTCCAACTCATCTCAATCAACATATGTGTATGTGTGTGCAGAAACACACACAAATAATATCCATGGGGAATCTATGAGTTCCGTTTTGGGGTGGGGAATCTGTTCTGATGCTTAGATGGTGTTGATTTTGTTGCTGCTAATCGGAAACGAGGTTATGGAGGTTATTATCATTTTCCCATAATTTAATTTAACATAACTGATTCTCTTTATGATTTTTTAGTTTATTGTTCGGGTTTTGATTACTTTGAAACAATTTTTTTTAAGGTAGCTTTTGTTTTTTAGGAGGTGTTTCGATCAGCTTATTTACCTGGCTCATGAGTGTATTTGCTTCAACATTATTTTATTTCCATTATACGCTTGGTTAGTGGTTTGTACTATTGTATGAGTGGCATCTGTTTTCCGGCCTTGATGTGGTGTTCTTAATGGCAGGTTAAGCTGCCGTGGCGGGGCAATTTATTTGATTTGCAGCCACGGGTAAATGTTTGCTCTATGTTGTATGTTGTGGGTTAGCTATTTAGTTGTTCTTTTGGTTGTGGTGTTGGCCTTGATGTTGTGTTTTTTATGGCAGGTTAAGCAGCCATGGCGGGGCGATTTTTTTGATTTGCAGCCATGGGTGTTTACGGCACGGTTTGCTTATGCTTCTGTGTTGAATTGGTTCTTAATTTTTTTGGCGTGATTTAGTTATGAAGTTTGATATTGGCTTCGAAGGTATCTGAGGATGAGATTCATGCCTCTGCTTTTGGTGGCAACAACAGTGTCAAATAAGCTCATAATCCGCAACATAAGATGAAAAATAAGTGAGTTAAGCTTTGATGTTTTTATTTTGGTTTGCAATGCTAGAATAATTGTGTTACATGAAAAAAACTCATACCAATATTATTCAATGGCCGATTGTATAGATCAGCCGTTTGCGAATAAATGTGACAACTTTTGAGAATGTTGTGTTAAAGCTGGCTCAATCGTACCATTAGACATTCCTGACGCATGTCAGCTACTTGCTACATTTCCATATTGCTAATAGATTTTGATATGTAAATTTGTTGTGTTAAGTTGCTCATTATAAATTTTTGTGTTGAATTTTATAATTGGATATTGTGGCTGAATTTGAACTTGATGAAAGGTTATACTAGGAGCAGAACTTTAATATACATGAGTCCTTTTTCTATTTAACACTACGTATTTATAATATATTTCTAGCTTTAACCACTAATATGCCCATTCATCATGATATTGAAAATGCAATTAGATGTTAAAGGTAAGATCACAACATTCTTTCATATTTATAAATTAGGTTTGTATTAATTTCTTGAGGATTTTGACACTTACATGATTTATGAATTTGTTGCGACTTTGAATGACATACTTCAGACATTTAGTCCCACAACCAAAAATTATATCTCTTTCAAAAGGCTTCATAGTAATAACATTTTCACTTGGACTTGGTTTCACTACATATTGAATGGCTCATTTTTCTTTGGCTTATAGGGATGTGGAAGTCGAAAATGACATAGAATCTAATTCATCGAAAATAGTCACTGGATGTTTGTGCTACTGCAGTTGGTATACATGATAAAAAATACATGTAACAGGAGATAAAAAGGTATGCATTTATCTATTTACGGTTGATGTCCACAAGATCGTTCCTTTTTGTAACACTTATAATTTGGTTAAGGAGAAAGTAGCGAGATTGTCACTAACGACAACTACATTTTTGCTATTTCAGCACCAGAGGCATGAGGATGTATCGAGTCTATTTTAGAAACATTTTCAACTCTTGGTTACTACGGAATCATTGGGTAGGCAAATAAAGTTCATTTAATTTTGAAAACATAACGCACTGTTGTAGTGTTATGATTTTTAGCCCACATTTAATAACTTGCTTTAGGTCTTTTCGCAGATTGAGATAGCTTTGATCTTACACAGCAGAACGTTCAGTCATTCACCAACTTGGACAAAACTTGAAGTGCCAAATTCAGATAAGCACAAATTATTGATTTCAGAATCCAATGCCCTAGATAAATAGTTGTGGCTTGCTAAAAAACAAGCAGTATTCAATACAGTGTTTGGTTGGCGTACTTCGTAAGAAATCGCACTAGGAACAACCAATAACGTTTTCTCTTAGAAACTTTTTAAGTAGTAATCCATTCATAATGGATTCTTAGGTTGGATATGATGTTATTTAGCAAAAAGAAATAGCTGTTTGTTGGTTATCTTAAAAAAAAGTAGAGTAGCAGCTACGCAGCGAAAAGAATTCATCATCAGTTAATTTATTTCCTTTTTCGTACATAGGAATTAATGGTCGCAGTGACTTAGATAGTTCGATTTGTGCAGGTCGTAGCCGATATGGAACCAAACGGAAACAAAGCTGCAGTGAAGGTTCCAAAAGGGTGTCTACTTATTCAGTCCGAATACAGGTAAGGAAACGCTGTTACACAGATCATTTTGTGCTTTTAATGGTTTTTTAAGTTATACTCTTGCGATTATCTTACATGACCAATAGTTTTAGTGTATCCCTATAATTATGGTGAGTTGAAATAACCTTAAAAGGGGATTGGTTTCTTTAAGGTTACAGAATATACAAACGAAATGGTTCATATCGAGACAACGGTTTTTTAGCCCAAAATTGGCTTCCGTTGACCTAATCTGTTCCCGGTTCAACCGTCCGGCCTTACCCGGGTTTTAAAACATTGTTAAACGACTGATCATTGTGTGTCATTTCAAGAGTACTAGGTACTAACATATGTCATTTTATAACTGTAATTTGTAGAAATATAGAATTTATACACGAAGGCTTCCATCTTCCAACACCTCATCTGCAAATCAATCTGGCGTTGGTTTGGGAGGAGGGTTGTGGATGTCTCCACAAGATCAGTATGTTGAATCGTCAAAACAAGGCATTTCTCAGTCGGGTGCTCCTGATGGCCCACTACTTATCGGCACCACCGGTGGGACTTCCACTACTGGTGACAACAACATGGATGATGGAGAAGACACAAAATCTGAGAACTATTGCTGGAAAGGTCATCTTGATGTATAAATCTTGAAAAAAGTTTTGGAAAATAATTGGTAAATTGGAGCGGTTAATTTATATATAGGTGAGTTTATATATAAAATAGACAACCTTAAGAAAATAACTTATACATAAAGAATGAAGAAATTTTGCAGGATTAGTTTTCTTTTTTGAATTCTATATTGACCTTATTACAGTTTTGGGTTGATGCTATTTTCTCGGATTCTTTGTGCAAGTAGAAGCTTCATGTGAGACACATCTGTATTTGAGATGAGAAGACATTATGATTGAAGTATGCAGCATTTTAAGCATGTTATTCCCCTCATAGCATCTTTGAAAATTTGAATCTTTTTGCTCTTTGGATTTACTTTTCCTTACTTTTGAATGATCAAAAAGGCTATATAACATTGGGCAAATGTTACTGAAATTTCATCATATTAGTAAGTCAAAGGTAAATGTTACTGAAATCTGATCCTATTATTAGTAAGTCAAATGTAAATGTTAGTATTGCTATTTTTTTATAGGATGCAAATGAAACTTTTTATAAACATGTGTGTTTATGACGTCTCTATATTTTATGTACATGTATGTGTATGTACACTGGAGATGCTCAAGTTGCTTTTGTGCCAAACCCAAACAATCATTCAACAAGCTATTTAAAATGAAAATGCAATATCTAATCAATGTTCACTAATCCCTTTATTTTGTTGCCAATGCAGGCGCATCAAATACGTAAAGTCACTCTCCGTTCACATGCTGCAGTCACAACCATGTATCAGCAGAAACATCTCCATTCTACCCAACTAATGCAACAGGATCAACAACTACATATGACAAACGTATGCGCAAATATGTATCTATAATCGTGTTTGTGTTCTCAAGGTTCAAAAAAAGATTTAAAAAAACTCCGCCGCAACGCGGCGGGGGTTTACACCTCGTTGTTAGTCATTTTGCTCAATTATATACATTAGATTATTAAACTTAAATTCTAAGGCACTTGGCGGCTAGACCAACCCTTGAAGAAGCATAAAGGCCAAACATAGGCATAAACTAACAAAAGTCCATGGCCCATTCTGAAAAGCCGTTAATCTGATTTATGGAGCCCACAAAACAAACAAAAGTTTATTGTTAATAGAGGACAAGTGATATATACAACCTTATGTCAATGTGGATTTCTTAACACTCAATTCCATCATTTGAACAGATGTAGTGTTAGACAATACCTTACAATGCCAAACTCATCCGGTCGCAAATCAAATCCAAGTTTAAAAAAAGGTTCTACTTTAGCCGCAATATGTAATTAGTAGCCGCGTATGTTTATATTGGTGTTCCATAAGACATTAGGTTTAAGGTCTAGGACCGAATGTGATCAACTCGTTTAAGGCAACTTGCAGGGTTTGAAATACAAATATGGTACGGATTGGAGGTCTTTTCGAGATCTTAGGCTTTAGGACAAAAGACTTAGATATGATATTTGGGTCTAAGTTAGGCCGATTACTAGCATGTGCAAAACGACATTCCTCATCTACTGGTATGGACAGCTAACCTTAATTGGTATAAGCATCTACTTATATCCAAGATACATTGCAGCAACATATGCAATCGCATTCCTTATCAACACCACACCAAGTTTTTTTATAGCTGGCTCGACTTACTTGCTTTTCAAGGATTGCAAGAATCTAAACATTATGCTTTGATCCAAATATGACTAGTTAGCAACCAGGTGGAGAATGATATAACTTTGGGAATGTGTTTTCAGTTGTCAAAAAACGCACGAATAAGACTATTTATAACACAAAATGGCGACCTTTGAACACATGCAAACGACACAGATATATTGTGTCTTACCAAATGAAACCATAGCGTTGATTCAAAGGTTGTAAATATTTGGGTTCTTACTGTTAGAAACTCGAAGACCTTTTAGGCTTATATTAGATGAAGAGATTGTAAGTGAAATTTAGGAAGAGAGGAATATTATTGATTGCTTAAGCTTTGCTTGATTTGCTTCATTCTTACATATGCATCACCACAACACCTATTTATACTACTCCATGGAATGTTCTAGAGATGAGATATTTCCATGGATATTCTACTACGATCTAGATACTTCCTACATCATCTTGATCATTCCTAATACATCATCATCCTTATCCTAATTCTAGATATTTCTATTACATTTAGCTACAATATTCTAGACATATCTATGGATATTTTCTAGGATTATTCTTTGTCGTTCTAGAAGCTTCCATACCATTCTACGACTTTCTAGAAGCTTCCACTATATGGGCTCGGATTAAATCAAGTTTACGATCCAACACCCCCCTTTAAACTTGATTTACCGACTCCAAGCATCATTCGTTGTCTTGAAAAATCTTTCTCGTTGATCGGCTTGGTGAGGATATCTGCAACTTGGTTTTCGGACCTCGTATGTATCACTTGGACATCTTTCCGTGCAATGCACTCTCGAATGAAGTGATAACGAGTGTTGATATGCTAACTTCGATCATGGTATACTGGATTTTTAGCTAAGTCAATGGCCGACTTGTTATCCACATAGATCTCAGTCGCATCTTCCTAGGAAGAATATGAATCCTGTTGTACTTCTTCCATCGTCTTTGTCTCCAGCCCAGTCACTGTCGCTATATCCAACCAGCTTGAAGTCTTCACTTGTTGAATAAAACATTCCGTAGTCTGATACCTTTGATATAACGGAGGATCCTCTTTGCAATCTCCAAATGCTTTGTCATAGGCTCTTCCATGAAACGACTAATTAAACCAACCGCAAAGAGTATGTCAGGTCTTGTACATGTCAAATAGCAAACTTCCAACGAGACTCTTGAATTGAGTTGAGTCTACCGCTTCTCCTCCGTCATGCTTAGAAGGATTTGCCTTATGTTCTATGGGGGTGCCAACGGGATTGCACTTATCCATGCCAAACTTATTTAATATCTCCTTGGCATATCCTTCTTGACTTATGAAAATTCCATCATCCAGTCTTGCCTCAATGCCAAGATAATAAGACATAAGTCCTATGTATGTCATCTCGAACTCTTTCGTCATTGACTTCTTGAGCTCATCAATCATACTCGAGAGTTTCTGTAAAGATCAAATCATCCACGTACAACAAACGAGCGGTATACTTCCATTTGCAAATTTCACGTAAAGTGCATATTCACTTAGGCATTTAGTAAAACCATGTTCTTGGAAATACTTGTTAATTCTAGTATTCCAAGCGTGGTCTGCTTTAGACCATATAAGGCCTTCTTCAACCTTAGCACTTTACCTTCTTGCCCTTTGGCAACATATCCCTCTGGTTGCTCCACATAAACTTCTTCTTCAAGAAGTCCATTTAGAAATGCAGACTTTACATCCATTTGGTGGATTTTCTACCTATATTGAGCAGCAATAGCAATAATCATTCTAATAGTTTCTAAGCGAGCAACAAGAGCAAATACCTCTTCGTAGTCGATACCATGCTTCTTCTTGTAACCTTTTGCCACAAGTCTTGCCTTGTACTTTTCCACTTCGCCTTTGGCGTTTTTCTTGGTCTTGTATACCTACTTAACTCCAATAGCCTTTTGGCCTTTCGGAAGGGTCGTCAACTCCCACGTATCATTCTTCACTATTGACTTTATCTCCTCGTCCATGGCTTGTTTCCTTTTCTTGCTTTTCATAGCCTCCTCAAAAGCTAAAGGTTCACAATCAATGTATAAACAAGTAAGGGGTATTTCGTCAGTTACCTCGTAGATCTCCTGCAAACTTCTTGTCTTCGGTTCTCCTTCACTTGAACTTGAAGGTGATTCTTGGGTTGGAGTTGGACTTTGAGGTTGTTGGACTTCTTCACTTGATTCACCCGTCTCTTCTTCATCAGTCATAGGAAGAAAGTCATACATTTCATTTTCCTTGATGCTCCAATCCCATGTCTCTTCTTCATCGAAATCCACGTCTCTACTCACTACCACCTTCCTTGTGATTGGATTATAGAGCTTATAACATTTCGATTGCTTGTCGTAGCCAACAAACACATGCTTCTCACTTCTATCATCAAGCTTTAATCACCTTTGGCTGGGAACGTGGACATATGCTATGCTTCCGAATACCCTTAGGTGAGAGACGGTAGGCTTCATCCCATTTCATGCTTCTTGTGGAGTCTTGTTATCTAAACTCTTTGACGGACACCGGTTCAATAGATATACTGCACAATCAACCGCCTCAGCCCAAAACTCCTTTGGCCTCTTCTTACTTTTCAACATGCTTTGGACCATATTGAGAATGGTTCTATTCTTTCTCTCAACCACTCCATTTTGTTGTGGGGAGTAAGGAGCCGTTAGAAATCTCCGGATCCCATTATCCTCACAAAATTTGTTAAATTCTTTTGATAAAAATTCTCCACCTCTATCGGATCTCATTGATTTAATTTTTAAACCTTTCTCTTTTTCAACCATAGTTTTAAATGTTTTAAAAGTCTCAAAAGCTTGGGATTTTTCTATTAGAAAATATACCCAAGTTTTTCTTGAAAAATCATCAATAAAGAGCATAAAGTAAAGATTCTTACTATAAGAGGGTGGACTAACGGGACCACACAAATCCGTGTGAATTAGATGTAAAGGCTCCTTAGCTCTTGATGTCGCTTCTTTCGGGAACGAACTCCTAGCATGCTTCCCAAGAAGGCATCCTTCACACAGTTGATTGGGATGATCAATTTGATCTAACCCGTTCACCATTCCCTTTGAGGATAATAACTTTAAGTCACCAAAGTTTAAGTGCCCGTATCTCATGTGCCAAAGCCACGAATGATCCTTCAAACAACTCTTTAAGCACTTAGCTTCATCATGTTGAATGTTTAGAAGGAACATTCGGTTTTTGGTCATAGGCACTTTTGCTATGAGCTTTCCTTCGGGATTCCTTATTGTAGCACTTCGATCCTTAAAATGAATATCGTAATTTTTCTCTAAAAGTTGTCCCACGCTTAAAATATTACTTTTAAGATTGGGCACATTGTATACGTCCGAAGTATATTGGTGACTTCCATCTTTAGCTCGGATAAGTATCTTACCTTTTCCTTTCACCGGTGCCTTTGATTCGTCTCCAAAGGTGACGTTACCTTTACTTTCTTCCATCTCCACGAACAAGTCTTCTTCACCCGTCATATGGTTACTTGCAGCGGAATGTATATGCCATGGCTCTATCCTCTCTTCTTGTTCATCATGTCTTGCCATTAGCAAAGTAAGCTCATCTCCGTCTTCTACCTCCACAAGATTAGCTTTTTCTTCCATTTGTCTTGAGCTAGTACACTCATTGGCATAATGACCATATTTACGACAGTTGTAACATTGTATTTGGGGCTTACCTCCTCTTTGAGATTGAAAGCCTCTCCCACGACCTCTTCGATATAAAGACCATTGGTTTTCATCTTCTTTGTTGACATCTTCTCTTCCTCTTCCTCGTCCTCGGCCTTGGAAACCACCACGACCTCAAAAAGTACCGCGTCCTCGTCCTTGCTCCTTTCCATGTAGAAAGTTCTTTTCTCTTTCTTTGAAAGAGACCTTTGAGTATAAAGCTTGCTCCAAGGGTTCTTTCCCCCTTCTTTTCTTCAATTTCTCTTCATGGGCTTGTAAAGATCCCATGAGTTGATCAATGGTCATTGAGTCTATGTCTTTTGACTCCTCTATGGCCACGACAATGTAATCAAAGCTTGGGGGCAAAGAGTGAAGAATCTTTTCTATCACCCTTGTGTCACTCAAGCTTTCACCATTTCTCTTCATTTCATTTGAAATGGTCAAGACACGAGTGAAATAATCTGAAATGGTTTCGGATTCCTCCATTTGGAGTTTTTCGAACTCTCCTCTAAGAGTTTGAAGACGTACCTTTTTCAATTTGTCGATTCCTTTGTAAGCATTTTGAAGGATCTCCAGCTTCCTCGGAAGTAGTTAGTTTTGCAACTTTCTCAAACATCGCATCATCAAGACATTGATAGATGAGTGTAAAAGCACTTTGATCCTTCTTTCTTGCCTTTTGCAACTCCACCCTTTGGGCGGCACTCAATGAACTTTCATCATCTACTTTCTCAACACCTTTCTCTACCATCTCCTATACATCATGTGAACCTAGTAAGCCTTCATTGAATGCACCAACTACCATAGTTGTCTTTGGTAAGACGAGGAAATTGGAACAAGTTCATCATGCTTGACATCATGATCTTCTAGCTCTGATACCAATTTGTTAGAAACTCGAAGGCCTTTTAGGCTTATATTAGATGAAATGATTGTAAGTGAAATTTAGGAAGAGAGGAATATTATTGATTGCTTAAGCTTTGCTTGATTTGCTTCATTCTTACATATGCATCACCACAACACCTATTTATACTACTCCATGGAATGTTCTAGAGATGAGATATTTCCATGGATATTCTGCTACGATCTAGATACTTCCTACATCATCTTGATCATTCCTAATACATCATCATCCTTATCCTAATTCTAGATATTTCTATTACATTTAGCTACAATATTCTAGACATATCTATGGATATTTTCTAGGATTATTCTTTGTCGTTCTAGAAGCTTCCATACCATTCTACGACTTTCTAGAAGCTTCCACTATATGGGCTCGGACTAAATCAAGTTTACGATCCAACACTTACAATCATAATTGTGACCAAGAAGAGTCATAAACGAACCCAATTATGCTGTCGACGTGAAACCTTGAAACACCATATTTGTTTCAATTTGATAATTCTATGGCTATTTTATATATACTATACTGTTTGTTGCATGCACAATCAGTTGTCATTTAAGAATTGCTAAAACACTGTAAGCATAACACTAAAGTAGCAATAGTTATATATAGTATGGAGATTTACTATTTAGACTCTACTCATCATCAATGGATGTGTATACTAAGTGTGGGTCGACATGTTCGCATGCCCATCTACACGAGTACACGTTGAGTGTAACTGAATGACATTATTGTCCTAAGAGCATAGCAGTAAAATGCCTAAATAATAACATACTGGTTCAAATGAATTAAGGAATAAATGATAACTAGAAAATCTAAATTTAAGCATAATCATTTACAATAACTGTGCCACAAATTCGTATGCAAATTACTCATGATAGAAACCGGAGTTGCACGACTTCATATTGACTAACTCCATAACTCTTGCACTGAAAGTACCTTGCTCGATTAACTGTGCCACAAATTCGTATGCGAGTTACTAATGGAACTGTGCTTTAAGTACATGTCCATGTTCTAACTAACAAATGGATGCCGTTTTAGCTCATTTGAATCCAAGATAGGATCTACATACTTGAAGATAGCAACCAAAAACTTAAAAAGACCATTTTCAAGTGCCCATTTTTTCTGCTTTAGATTATATGAAATAGTTAATATCGTGCAAAGTAATTGACTTCAGGATGTACAGTTGCACATATATTGAATTGACATCTTCCACATTAGCATATGGTATTTAGATAAGTGGGCGGACTCATATATCAACTACTCAAAACCATGACCCACGGGCCATAACTCAATTTGACCCGCGAGTAACCCAACGCCCCATTTGACCTTAAATAGAAGAAGAATATAAGGGACAAATTCTCTTCAATCCAGACATCTAGCTTAGCTATCACATGTTTAATAAGGATCATATTGATCGAACTTCAGATCATGTTTCAAAAAAAGTAAAAACTTTAGATCGGCCTACAATATCTTTACATAAATGCTCAAACTAGCTTATGACCCACAGGCTAGTCAAATAACAGCAGAACATAGTTTCACATTTGAGTTCATCAGTAACCAAGCAAATGTAGTAGTATGACTTATCAATACCAACGGTACCCAATCTCGTCATCCACGAGGTATGGAGGAGGTGAGATGTAGACAGCCTTACCCCTACCCAAAGGTAGAGAGGCTGCTTCCAGAGGACCTTCGGCCTTTTTGCAAGGAGTGAAGATCGAACCATCACCTCTGTCTCCAAAGGAGAGGGCTTTTTACAACTGATCCAACCCTGCTTGTTGACTTATCAATACCAATACATATAATGTATTAATTAAAGGGGAATCATCGTAAACATTAATAAGAAAAATAACTAGCCAGAAGTGTTTCTATAACAATTAGAACCCACCTATTCATTTTCTGCTTGAAGATGAGGAGAAACAAGGCTCTCCACGATAGTAGGGCCACTTGAAAACTTTCGATTACCGATAAACCAATACCTTGTATGAAAAGTACCATCTGTCTCATTGGAAAAGATACGTCCTAATTCCAACTTTCTTTGGCAATTAGGTGGTAGCATTTCCCAAGATTGTTTGTCATTGTACTTCTTCATTACCCAATACTCATCACAACATACGCATAGACATTCTTCCATTATCCCCAAATACAAACCAAATATACATTCTTCAACATCGGGTTGGGGTATTTATTTGAATTCATGTTTGGATAAATCAAAAGATAAAATCACTTGCTTTTTATTATCATTTATAGGACGCATAACCCAATGAATTGCCCCATTGCATAAGACACCACAAAAAGCTTCTAAACAATTATAATTCACTTCTCTAACAACATTCCAAGCATTTGATTTAAGAGAGAACACTTGAAAGCATGTCTTTCCATGGCCTTTTAAAACCCCTAATACGACCTTGTAGTCGTCTGTGATGGAATCATAACCGAATCCCCAACATGACGAATCAAGATTTAGGGCAAGGGGCTTTGGCACCGTTCTCCCTTCTCTAGTCGAGGGATTGCCCACTAGGAGTTGATCACCATCATCGATACATACTAGTCCATTAGACAAGCCAAGTATATTATGTCCTGCATAACTACCAGAAAACCGGAAAATAGCCACTCCGGTCCTTTTATGTCCATTTTCATTCCTACTATAACTAAGGTTCAAATGAGCTTTGATGAAACGGGATCTGTAGATGATAGATTTCCACGACTTGCACACACTCTTGCATCTAATGAGATTCCTCACATTCAATGTTAGAAATATTCTCTCATAGATATCATCAGGAATAAGCTCTGCCATTTGGCCAACAACACAATCGTGCTGAAATGTTATTAATAACTCAGATACGTACTCTGCATAAATAGAAATACACACACATAAATTCCAAATCTACAAGAACATGTTATGGTCCAACACAACATCATATGAACACAAATTTAATTTATATAATAAAAACGGAGATGCGATTGACTTGCTCCCTATGACATTAACCACATTATAAATAGTGAAAAGAAATGTTCCAATACAAAAGGCATCTGGCAAAAAAAATTAATTGCCAATTCTCAAGCTCGATCAGTAGTGTTTCATGCCAAACTCAAATAGGGATATGGCAAACAAGCCCTTGTAAGACTCCAGCCTTGGTTAGATGTATATTGGGGTGTTTATTTAGCTCATTATAAGTTGGCTTATGAACTTATGTTAAGTTTGAAAAGATCATTCGGGTTATTAGCTTATCTAGTTGAGCTTATAGTTTATCTAAGTTCATAATATCAACTTGATAAAGTTTATATGCCAAAAAACACTAGCTTGATAGCTTTTCTAAATTTACACAAGCTAGCTTAGACAAACAGCCCATAATGGAGATAGTTTCATTCACCATACATATTCAGAGGCAATACCAATATGCAAACAAGAAGAATCTCTCTTGTGTACAACTAGCTAAAAAACATATACATAAATAATAATCTGACCAATGTCTTGGAGACACAACATATAAGAAACTATAATGCATACAACTTTATACTAAAAGAGATATATATAAAACATTAATTACAAATCATCAGCAAACAATATACATATCAACATAGTATCTAATATTAACAATATATATACCAATATTTACATAATGATAGAGGTAATTCAGAAAACCTAACCTCAAAAGCAGAAAGAGAGGAAGTGCGTAGCTTCTTCAATACTTCGATATCAATATGAATATTGTACAAGACTTGATAGAAGTTACACATATTGGGCCTCTCCTTCTTTGTTTGTCTATATAGAGCCCAATCGAGTAGAGTACGTTGGCCCACTAGTAATATATATCCATTTGCAAGATGTAGGGATGTTCATCGGTAGGTTTTCAAATTGTTCGATTTATTTGGTTCATTTTTTTAGTAAAATCGAAAGTTGAATTGAATCGAATTCAAATTAGATTAAAACGAACCGAAAACCGATTTTAAATTCGGTTCAGTTTTCGGGTTACCCGAATAAACCGAATTACACAATTTATATATATTTTTTATGTGTTTTGCTAACAACAGCCTTAAGGTATGTGGTTAAACAAATAATTTTCATTACAATACCACCTATAATTACTTCTGATTGGATGATAATCTAGAAAAAAAGTGAAAAAAATCTCGAAAATAATTAATACATAATTGACACTTGATTGTGATTGGTTGAATTTTATTTCTTACAATCAATTGTAATGAATTAATCACTCTTAAAGTGTCATTAGCAAAACCCTTTTTTATTTAATTATATAGAATTTAGAAAAAAAATATTTTCAAGTCTAAAAGATATTATATTCTACTAAGAAAGAGTTTTAATGGTTTTTATTATATATATAAATATATATAAATATATATATATATATATATTTATAAAAATTCGGTTTTCGATTCAATTCGTTTTACATTTTGCGAAAATCATATCTAAACCGAAAATAGAATAATTAAAATTCGGTTCGGCTCGGTTCAGTTTTGACAAATTTGCTTCGGTTACAAATTTGGTTTGGTTCAGTTTCAGTTTTTGATTCCTGTGAGTATTACCTGATTTGTGAACACCCCTAACAAGATGTGTAGTCCTTCTCGTTAGAGAGTGTAAATAGATGCGACTTTTTCACTTTTAGTTATTGATTCCTGTGAGTATTACCTAAAACTTAGGGCAAAAGCCCTAACATTAATATTAGGGTTTACATAATAATAACGAAACCCTAGAATTAATCATATCAAACACAATACAATATTCGTTTTTTATGTGTTTAGTATTTATTTACTCATTAAACCAAGCTCGTGATGCTACTGTTGGAATTATATATAATGACTAATTATAAATATAAACAATAAACATCAAGTACACATGCGGAAGCGTATAGGAACATATAATGAATAATTAATTAACTAAAAGATAGATAGTATGCGTACCTTTTGATTCTAACAAAATAAGAATCAATCCAAGCAACTCTTCATAAAGATGAACCCTAATTAGGGTTTATAAGGATTATTGGAATTTCCCCTTACCAATTTTGCAATTCAATCCAAAATATAATCAATAGTGTGATTATATCACGTTCTTGTACACACGTACTATAACAAATTAAAGTTATGCTAGTAAAAAAATCACAAAAACGAAACCAAACGATTTGTTTAATGAATAAAAACCGATCGTCCCTTATGAAGGGTGTTTGTCGATCGGCCAAGGGGAAAAACAAAGAAGAAAACACTTAGGGTTATGTGTGTGTGCACAAGAGATGCCAAACAATGACCCTAAGGTTTGTTTATATAGCATGAATACCTTGGAGGACAAGTTGGGGTAGGATTAGGAAAGTCCTAATCCTACCGATCGGCTATAGCACCCAACGAGGGTTCCAGAAGCTTCTTGTCCCTCTATTTTCATCTATAGTGCTTCTTTTATTTATTTAACGGTCATTAGTTATTTTCCGTTAAACATTAATGGTCGTCATTCGTTTTGTGATATTTAATAATTAAATACAACGTTTTATATTAAATTATTAATCTTTAATTCTCGTACGTAAAGTGTGCAATCCCGTGATCTAGAGTTCGATCCTAACACACATCTACTAATTTATGTCCATTAAACCAACAGCTCCCACTTGGACATATCTTAATAGTGTGATCACATTGGTTAGCGTCTAGCAACACTTCGATGCCTCTAGTACAACTCGAGTAAGGCTCCTAGAAAAACCTTTTAATGATTTCTCATTATTATTATCTTTTTGTTTCTAATACCATGTTAAATAAAGATATGGAATTAAGTCATTCTTTATTCAACAATTCCGTTTCTCGTTATAAGTGATTGAGCAAGATTACCAAATCTTCTGAACATATTCAGGGGAGATCTTTGGGTGTGGCCACGCAAACATCTTGTCAACCCTACGAGGGGCCCAACAGTATTAAACTCCAAAATAAATTTGAAGGAAAAAATTCTATCTTGACTACAAGAATAACTCGCAAACTTTGTAACACTTCTGGAAACAACCCTTATGACTACCGATTCGCATTATAGCGTTAAGTTGTTCCACAGAAGTGCACTACATTCATGACACTTATCTGGCATCTCAAGTCTGAGGATAACTATTCATGATTTACTTAATAACAATATACATAAAGTAAAATCATGTAGTTGGGATAAGTCCTATATTCAATTCATTGAATATCATCTGAAATTGGTATGCTTTCTCATCAACATACCTTTAAGTATATTCTACTAAATCACTCAGATTTTTCTTAATTTAATGATACTCCCATATCATTAATTGACAACGGACGATTTATAATAAATAAATTATTCACGGATTAAACATGCAAATATATGATACAATATATTATAAAATCAAACATACCAAGTATTTGATTTATTACAACAACTGTTTAACATCTCTTTATCCAAATACTAAATAGATCAATGCATGAAAATTCTAGTTGATGAATTATGCCTCATGTAATGACAATCATACTTGTTGATAAGTCATAAATCAACCAACTTGATCTATCGTAATTTTGAGAATACTTATTTCAAGAATTCAATTAGTGAAGTTTTTGTATGTGTGCATTCATCAATCCACATAATAATTCATAAAGTGTGTGACATCCTCTATCACAAATTTATGACAATTTAAACTTTCAAACATTTTTAAAGTTTTAAAGTATTATTATTCTTTAATGTATAATGCAACTGTGCTCTTAGTAGCACAACTAGTTCACATGGCCATTAACAAGGATGTAATCATACCATGACTAGTATTGAATGTCATCTCAATGAAACCAGCATCATTGTATACAAACAACAATATGCTCATTAAAACTCCGTAAACTTTAATATCTTATTGTGTAATGTTTGATGTCTTCCAAACTTTCAAGTTTGTAGCCGATGACAATTTGCACAACAATTGACATATTGTTCATCCATAGAATCTAGGAGCAATTCCAGGCTAAGGATGTAATTCTATTAGAATAGTCATTACACAAGTTATCTAGTAACTTTTAGTTCGATATCAATGTTGTCAAATCATCTATCATTCAAGAATGATACAACAATTTGAATACAGTACATGATGTGGAAAACTAGAGGGGGGGGGGGGTTGAATAGTTTTACCGATTAAAACTTTGTTTTAAAATATTTAGATCGACTTATGTCAATGTATTTAGATGTCTATGTTGGATGTTGATTCTAGATATGTAAATATGTAATGCAAAGGTAAAGAGTAAGAAACACAAAACCATGACACGAGTGTTTATAGTGGTTCGGCTACAAGGAAACCTTCCTTTCCCTACTCCACTCCCCGAGTAACCTAATCGAGAGTTCATTAGCACTACACGACACAACTCCTTATGGCGGAGAAGCCTTCACAATGTCGCCTATTCTTTTTTCGGTACAAGGCTAGATACATGGTTCTTCTACAAGGTAGAACCACACCTATCACTACGTCGCCTACATTTTATCCGGTACAAGGCTAGATACCGAGTTCCATTGCAAAGGAGGAACTACTACCCAACACTACACAACACCTATCCCAAAGGAGACCCACTCCTTATTATAACATCATCAAGGATATCAATATCCTTGGATACAACCTATCTTTATTTGTACATCGATACACCATACCGATTGTACACCCTTGGCATCTTTCACTAATGCCTTTGACTTGACCCTTTTGGCATCCTTCACTAATGCCGTTGACATGGACGTTCGGCACCTTTCACTAATGCCTTCGCCTTAAATCTTTTGGCATCCTTCACTAATGCCTTTGACATGGACGTTAAGCACCTTTCACTAATGCCTTCGTCTTGACCCTTTTGGCATCCTTCACAAATGCCTTTGACACGGACGTTAAGCACCTTTCACTAATGCCTTCGTCTTGACCCTTTTGGCATCCTTCACTAATGCCTTTGACACAACACTTCTAGAGAGGAAGAAAAAACTATCAACAAGAGAACTTCAGTAGTCTTGATGATGATGAAGCATGGCAACTCATGGACTTGAGCTTGCTTGACTTCAAGAGATGGTGATCTCGCCTTTAAGAAGAACCTAGAGAATCACACAAAAACAAACACAAAATACATAGAAAGATCCTTTGGATCTGAGGTTAGAGAGGTTACAATACTAGGTGAAAGTATGTATAGGAGTTGCCACCTACAATGAAGAAATGGCTCACTATTTATAGAATAAAACATGTTACTGTTCCACGGATCCCACGGATCTCTTGTTGGAGGGATATGTCTAGTGTATCTAGAGGGATCCGTGAGACGCTCCTCTTTACCCATGGGTTTTGGGTCGTGGGTCATGGGTTATGGGTCCTAGGCTTTGGACCATGGATATCCAAGTAGATACAATGTATCTAGAAGATGCAATGCATCTAGTCCATGGATAATGGATAATACCCATTATGACTTATGCATGATGTCATGCAATGGGTCATGGGTTATGGATTATGCTCCATGGGTATGGGTCATGGACTTTGGGTTTTAACTAACTACATTCTATGTATTTAGTCAATTGGTCAAATACTTAGACTTCTATCCATTCTATTACCCATTATAATACATTCTAAGTATGTATATATTTACCCAATATGTAAACACTAGTTGTTGTACTTGTACATATGCATTACTAAATCATGAAAGCACTATTACTTGTTTAGTGTTTTATGTGAAAACGTAAGTGTGTTAGTAACTATTGGCTTAAACCATTTACGTATTTTATTTATTTCGTTAAAAGGATTTTACGTTTGTTATCGACAAAACATTAGAAGATCGTAAAATATCAATAAACGTTTTTACGGCTTATTTTTATTAACAATCTCCCCCTTTTTGTTGATGACAAAACATAAGATTATTTTTAAGGAAAAACTAAAATTCGTAAAAGTTTGAATTGAAGTTTTTACTCTCTTCTCTTTTTTTTTATCGAAACAAAAAGAGCGTCGAAAAAAAAACTAACACATTGTTTTAAGAAAAAAAAATATGAAAAGAAAGAAAAATAGAGAGTAAGTAAGGAGAAGTATTCTCGACTTAGCTCCCCCTTGACGAGTCCATCCCTTTGTGAGGGCGTCAAGTAAGAAGAAGTACTAAAATAGTGCATTGCAATTTTGCTAATGGTTTCGTCTTTGTTACGAATATGCACCCCCTTGATGATTGCACCTTTGCAAGGAGGATATCAAGTAATGTAACCCAATGAGAGTGATATTGCAAATGATTTTGCAATATATTGCTTTGACACGAAACTCCCCTTAACTAAGAGTGTCAAAGTCTTCATGTGTGTATTGAAAATCTACAAAACAAAGGTTAGAAACCAAGTATATAGAGCATAATTTCCTGCAAATAAGACTCAAATTAGTAGTAAACAAGTCTTTTGTTGCACGGATCCCACGATTCCCTCTTTGGAGGGATCCGTCTAATCAAAACAGAGGGATCCGTCTGTCTGTAAGCATAAAACAGCATTGATGATGCAACAAGTGATGTATAACATCAAAATGAGATATGTATTAAGGCACCAAACATATTCTTAAGATAATATGGCATAAAGCATGTAATTTCATTCAATAAACATACGAGATATGATCTACATATCTCTAAAACTAAGAGAATGATTTAAACATGAAATATGATTCCTTAACTATCTAAGTTAAGCTTAAGTCTAGGACATCACTTGAAACCTTAAGCTCAAGGTTGTTTAGGTTTGTTGACCTCATCGAAACGTTCGAGGAGGTGATAAAAAATGAAACGTTGCTCTTCACGTAGTTCATGTATCAAGCCTTCAACGTGTTGACAATGATAACAATCTTTGTCATGGCTCGGAAAAGGTGATGGTAGAAATGGAATGGCTTGATGTGGAGGATCAAGTGAAGAGGGTTGAGGATCCTCAAAAGAAGGAGGGATTGGTGGAGGCACATTCGATGATGGCTCAAGAAAGGATGGTGGTGGAGGTAGAGAGGTGTCAACTTCCATGTGGTCAGGTGGTTGACTTTGATGATTCCTTATAATCCAAAATGAACCATTTAAGGGAAATGGGGAAAAGGATGCCGGTGCAAGTGTTGATTCAACACCTTGGTTTTTGTTGCACAATCTTCTCTATTGAAGAGAGTGTTGGCAATAGTGGAGGAAGGGATGGCCTAGGAGGCAAGTCCTCCAAGTTGTAGAGACGAGGAGATGAATGTGGAGTGGTAAATGATATGGCTCTAGGCACCAAAGGTGATGGTTGGGTGGAAATGGGTGTGTTTGGTTTAGGAGGAATTGTGGTGTTTGGCAATGATATTTTTGTGGGAACAATCCTTTTGGGGATTGGTTTGATTGGTTGAGTTGGTGGAGGAGAAATCCTAGCATTTGTGGATTTAACGGGAGATGATTTGGTTGAAGAAATTTCGTGTACAACATGAGCAAGTTTCTTGGGTGGTCCTTTGGTGGATGAGTTAGCACTAGGAGCTTTTCTCATGATGAAATGGTTAAATATTAGTGATGTAAAGGTTTCTAAATGCTGAAATTTAAGTTTGTGGATGGTGACTAAGAAGTCTAAACAAGGTGATTTTATAAAGGGAAGGATTTGGCAAAAAGTATTAAAGACTTAATCCATTAAGATCCTTAGAAATGTGATGATTTGCATGCACAAGAGTCAGCTACAGATTTGTACTGATCAAGATGATTCATTGAAGTAAGATGGAGTGTTCAAGTTAGAAAGGAGAGCTTGAAATGATTATTTTAGCTAGGATTTGCTGAAACTGCCAGCCGGTTCCCACGGTTCCCTCCAATGAGGGATCCGTCTAGGCTAATCTTGGGGATCCGGCTATCAGCAATCAAGAAAGAAGGAAAAATAATGTTTGTAGAGTCTAATACCTATACATCTTGAGTGTCTCAGTCTTCTTAAGTGTCTCAGTCTTCTTAAGTATTTTAAATGATCAAGGGTAATCAGTGATGGTAGCTAATGACTGCCTTTCATGGAAGGAAAATGGGACTTTATGACCACCAATGGGTGATCAAGGATGATACTAGGAGATTTGAGAGTGTCAAGTGATGTTAAATGACCCTAGAGATCAGATGGCAACTTGGGATAAAGTTTAAAAATTCCTTAAAAATTATAAGAATTGAAAAACTAGTTTTTGACCCATTTTGAGGTAGAGATGACTAAAATCAATTTGCTAAAATTGAGAGATTTATAAAACTAGATGTGTTGACATGTGAGAGATGATGTGTGAGTATAGGAGCGGAAGAATGATGCGTTTTAGTGAAATGATAAATCGAAAAGCACCTTGAGTGTGATCCTAAATGAGCTATGAGCGAGTGTGAAGCTTACTGAGCTTGAGGAATGCTTAAGTGGTCATAAGGCATTAAGTTTAGCTAGTGTGAAGTGATCTAGTGGGCTAGTTTAATGTGTGGGGTTCTGCATTGTATTTTCTGTCACCCCGGATCCCATGGATCTGTCTAGTGAAACTTGAGGGATCCGGCAACTGCAGATCAGTAGCATCACAGAAAATATGCAGTTTTTTCACTATACTATGCATACTAATTGCTACTAGTCTCTACTATAAATGAACATCAAAACAAGCAAATATCTCATAAACTATAACATGAATAAGAGTAGTAGTAAAAATATCCAAACAACCAAGATAAAACATTCACAAACTTAAGCATCTATTGCAAAATGATAAACAATACGTCTAAAAACAACCATAATCCTAATGTCTCTTTTGTCAATCTTTTCTCTTCCTCTTTCCTGACTTCACGACGTAGTTAGTTAGGCATTGGATCATACCCTTCAATTGTTTGAATTCTTCAGTCTCGTTTGGAAGAGTTGGAAGTTGTTCAAAGTAGGTTATAGTGTCCAAGTTGACATTGGCAACGAGGTTGACATTTACTTCTTCTTCATCCGAGGAGTCCGAGAGAGCACGAGATCTTTTTCCATTGATCATGAACCATTTAGAGGGTTGTTTGGTGAGTGGTACCATGACGTGATCGGCAAGGAAATGATCATCGTTGATAGGAGAAGGTTGCATTGCACTAACATACTCACGGAGTCGTGTTAGGAGCATACCATAGGGAAGTACCATGTTGGTGACTTTGAATACACCGGCCGTTCTCTTCACCATGTAATAGGCAAAGTTAAATGGTCTTTGGTGAATGAGACAATATATCATTTGTGTGGAAAACTAGAAGGGGGGTTGAATAGTTTTACCGATTAAAACTTGGTTTTAAAATATTTAGATTAACTTATGTTAATCTATTTGAACGTGTATGTTGGATGTTGATAGATAAGCATATAGATAAGTAAAAAGCTAAGATAAAGAGTAAGAAGCACAAAACCACAACGCGAGTATTTATAGTGGTTCGGCTACAAGGACACCTTCCTTGCCCTACTCCACTCCTCGAGTCACCTACTCGAGAGTTCGTAATCACTACGCAACACTAACTCCTTGTGGCGGAGAAACCTTCACAACGTTGCCTACTCTTTATCCGGTACAAGGCTAGATGCCGGGTTCTTCCACGAGGTAGAACCAAACCTATCACTACGTCCCCTACCCTTTATTCGGTACTAGGCTAGATACCGAGTTCTTCCACGAGGTAGAACCAAACCTATCACTACATCGCCTACCCTTTATCCGGTACTAGGCTAGATACCGAGTTCCATTACAATGGAGGAACTACTACCCAACACTACACAAATCCTATCCCTACGGAGATCCACTCCTTATAACAACATCAACAAGGATATCAATATCCTTTGACCTAATACTAATCTATCTTGTACATCGAACACACCATATCGAATGTACACCTTAGGCACCTTTCACTAATGACTTTGGCTCGACTTTTAGGCACTCTTCACTAATGCCTTGTGACTTGACTTCTAGGAACCCTTCACTAATGCCTTTAGCCTTGACTTATAAGCACCCTTCACTAGTGCTTTCAATATGGACATTCGACACCTTTCACTAATGTCTTCGTCTTGACCCTTTAGACATCTTTCACTTATGTCTTCGACACTACACTTCTAATGAGAAAGAAGAGAACTATCATAAAGAGAACCTCAGTAGTCTTGATGATGATGAAGCATGGCAACTCATGGACTTGAGCTTGCTTGACTTCAAGAGGTGGTGATCTCGCCTTTAAGAGGAACCTAGAGAATCACACAAAAACAAAACTACATACCAAGATCACTTGGATATGTGGTTAGGGAGTTTACAGCTCAAAGAGAAAATATATGTGAAAGGGGGTGAGTTGCAATGAAGAAATGGCTCACTATTTATAGAGGAAATTTAGCTACTGTTTCCCGGATCCCATGGATCCCTAACTTGAGGGATCCGTCTAGTGTAATCCTGGGGATCCGTAGGACGCTCCTCTTTGCCCATGGGTTTTGGGTCATGGGTCATGGGTTATGGGTTATGGGTTATGGGTCCTAGACTTTGGACCATGGGTATCCAAGTAGATACAATGTATCTACAAGATGCAATGCATCTAGTCCATGGGTCATGGGTTAAAACCGTGGGTCATGGATAGTATCCATTTATGACTTAAGCATGATGTCATGCAATGGGTTATGGGTTATGCTCCATGGGTATGTGTCATGTACTTTGGGTTATATCCAACTACATTCAATGTATTTGGTCAATGGGTCAAATACTTAAGTTTCTACCCATTTATATTACCCATTATTATACATACTAGTTATGTATATATTTACCCAATATGTAAACACTAGTTGTTGTACATATGTATTACTAAATCATAAAATTACTTTTACTTGTTTAGTGTTTTATGTGAAAACGGAAGTGTGTTAGTAAACTATTGGCTCAAACCATTTACGTATTTTATTTGTTTCGTTAAAATGATTTTACGTTTGTTATCGACAAAACATTAGAAGATCGTAAAATATAAATAAACGTTTTTACGGCTTGTTTGTATTAACAATCTCCCCTCTTTGTTGATGACAAAACATAAAATTATTTTAAGGAAAAACTAAAATTCGTAAAAGTTTGAATTGGAGTTTTTACTCTCTTCTCCCCCTTTTTGTCGAAATAAAAAGAGCGTCGAAAAGAAACTAACACATTGTTCTAAGAAAAAAACGTGTAATAAGAAAAGAAAATATAGAGATCAAATGACGGGAAGAGTTCTCGTCTTAACTCCCCCTTGACGAGTCCATCCCTTTGTGAGGGCGTCAAGTAAGAGAAACTACTAAACTACTACATTGCAACTATGTTTGTAAATGGTTTCGTCTTTGTGATAATGCTCCCCCTTGATGATTGCAACTTTGCAAAGGGACATTATGTAACGTGATCCTAAAGTATATTGCAAATGATTTTGCAATGTATTGCTTTGATATAAAACTCCCCCTAGCTTAGGGTGTCAAAGTCTTCATGTGTATATTGTAAATCTACAAAACAAAGGTTTGAAAAAAAAGTATATAATGCATAATTTCCTGCAAATAAGACTCAAGTTAGTAGAAAACAAGTCTTCTGTTTCACGAATCCCACAGTTCTCTCCTTGGAGGGATCCGTCTAGGCAAAACTCAGGGATCCGTCTGTCTGAAAACAGAATCCAGCAATGGTGATGTAACAAATAATGTTAACATCAAAGTGAGATATGTATTCAAGCAATAAACATATACTCAAAATAAATATGGCATAAAACATGTAATTTCATTCAATAAAATATGAGAGATGATCTACAACTCTCTAAAACTAAGAGAATGATTTAAACATGAGATGTGATTCCTAAACTATCTAAGTTAAGCTTAAGACTAGAACACCACTTAAATCCTTAAGCTCACGGTTGTTTAGGTTTGTTGACCTCATCGAAACGTTCGAGGAGGTGATAAAACATGAAACGTTACTCTTAACGTAGTTCATGTATCAAGCCTTTAACGTGTTGACAATGATAGCAATCCTTGTCATGGCTTGAAAAATGTGGTTATAAAAATGGAGCGGGTTGATGTGGAGGTTCAAGTGAGGGAGGTTGAGGATCCTCAAATGATGGAGGCACATTCAATGATGGCTCAACAAGGGATGATGGTGGAGGTAAAGAGGTGTCAACTTCCATGTGGTCGGGTGGTTGACTTTGATGATTCCTCATAATCCAAAATGGACCATTTGAGGGAAATGGAGAAAAGGATACCAGTGCAAGTGTTGATTTATAACAACCCGTACTTTTCCAGGTCCTTACTCAACCTCAAACTCAAAATCTATTGTATTTTGGAAGATTTCACATTCACCATTTTTATAAACTTTATACACTTTGCAAACTTCATGACTTAAGATTTACATACACTATGATATCACCTTGTACATGTTTGCGTAATTTTATAATTATGATGAATCAAACTTTTCATATTGCTAACCAATTTGTTAAAGCACTATTTTTTTTAATTATTGAAGAATTGGTGAAAGATTTAGGATAGTTTTGGGATCAATATTAATTTGATTTTTGGTAATAGAAGCTAAGAAACGCGCTTAACATTTAAATGAAATATAGGCTGTTCCATTCGACTAAATACAGAAAAATCAGTGGTTTTTGAGTAATATTTGACTAAAGAAATAGGAAATTGACTTAATAACAAAAACGTGGTCGCTTGAACGGGTTAAAACGGACTTATAACGAATAAGTTATGCTAGTTTTAAGTTAGGTGACGAAAACTATTTTCCTGAAACGAAACATTGCTGTCAGAGTTTTTCAATTTATAAAACTGGACATTAAAAGTTGGTTAGACTAGTCGGGACACTAAAAACTTGTTAGTATACTTAAATATCTTCGCAGGGATATATAGAAATTCAGAAACGAACCTAAAACGAGAATGTTTTGGCTAAATGAAGTTGTTGACGAAATATAAATTTTTGACAGCTTTTCACTAATATAAAAGCTGTTAGAACCTTTTAAAGAGGATTTTGGACATTTTAAGTGCGGTTTTAGCCAAGATAACTTGAGCAAAAGTAGTAACATGTTGTATATATTTACTAGACGCATTTGAAGCTTTTTAAAATACAATTTGTTGAGTCAAGTATAGTATAATAGCAAAAACAACTAGATAAATCTTATAAAAAGTGTTTTGAACTTATAAACGAGCAGATTAACGTAACTACATTTTTCACAACTAGACTTTCATGCAAACGTGTACGGGTGATATAACATTTTATAAACTTGTATACACAACGATTTTGTCGAACCTAAGAGATATCATTACTTTAGGTTGCGGTTAAAGTAGCGCGCCTCGATTTTCGTGCACACGTTTGATTTCATCGTATTACCTGTTGAGGTGAGTTTCTCGTAGCCCCGCTTTTAACATGTTTTTCCTTGGGACAAATGGTGCTCCAATGATATTTTAAACTGTTTTCTTGCTGTGATTTACGGTTTTACTTGATTTTGGACATATATGTGATATGATGTGATTATATGTTGTAACAATATTTTGCTTGTGAGTACATAACTGCGTAACTGTTAACTCTCTGCGGAAGGTGTTGGGGTGTATGAGCCCAGAACAGGGTTAGATAATCAGTAGCCAGCAACAATACCACTAGGTGGTTACCGGATATCACTTGGAATCGTGTGATCACTTTCCAAAGTAAACTATTCGACCCTAATGCATGGGTTACATGAATATCTACTTGGGATAAGACCAAATGCGGTTAGAGAATTAGGCACAATTCTATAACCTTTTCGCTAATAAGTGTTTCGTTTTCGTGTGTTCTTCATGCATATCGGATATCCTATTTATAGGATAATACTCTTGGCTAGTCCAATGGAATTATGAGTATTAATCGGCCCATTAATAGCCTCATAATTATCCCCATTATAGGCGTTAGTGGTTACATGACCAATTAAACGTGGTCATTAAGCAGTTGAAGCTGCCACTTGAATAGGTCAAAGCCGTTACAAGCTTGATACTTTCATCGGTACTTTCATAGTGCTATCGGTGGTTACCGCCCAGTGGAAACACCACTGCCAGTGTAAACACTACTTCATAAACACCACTCGGTGGAAACAACTCGATCCATTGGATCTTTGCTTGTGGAAACACGATAATCAGTGGTAACCACAACAGTACTTTCACCAAGCACTACCAATACAAACCACTACAAGAGTCGGGGTGTTCATGGACCTTATGGGTGTACACTCAGTACCTCCTAACCCATTACAAGGTGTGAACTATTCCCACAAGTGCACTAATTTTTCCAACAATCCTCCCCAAATTTAGTTCACTTCCTTTGCATGAAAATCAAACATCAAGCAAAACATGTGCATAAATGAAAATGTCCCGAGGATTGAATTTCCATCTTAGTAAATTACACGTTCAAATATTCGAGAATCAGGGGTGTTCTAAGAATTGAACCCTTCAACCCATTTGAATACCTGAAGATAAAATACACACAAGTTTTCAAACACTTATCAGCTCCCGACACTATACAAGCCATGTGTCCATATCCAAATTCATAAATGTTGTAAAAGCTAAAGTCGAGAAGCTTCTGAGCGGCAAAACTTCAACATTTACATAGGTGGTTCCTCTTTAGTCATGCTCCTGCCAAGCACTTTTTCAAAGAAAATTAACCATTAAGAAGTAAAGACTTCATCCTCCTTTCGGCAGGTTCTGAGCACAACCTTGGGATGTAAATAAAACATGTGCTCCCGTCCACTGAATGTTCAGCTTTCCACATTGAACTCAGCTCCTAAGTTTCCTCGGGAGGGAGTTGGGTGTCCTAGCATTCAGTGACTAAGTTGGACTTAAACCCATCCCTTTAGCAGACTTTATAACCAAGTCTCTAGCGAGACCCTCGTCAAGTGATCACTAAGTTACATGTTGAGATCTCACAAACTCTATAGATACCACCCCATTCATGATAAGCTCACGAATCATGCTATGTCTGACACCTAAGTGTCTAGACTTACCATTGTACATCTGGCTATATGCCTTAGCCAATGTATTGCATTTTCTATCACGGATAGAAATAGGTGCTATAGGTTTAGGCCACAATGGAATCTCAAAGAGCAAGTTTTTCAACCATTCAGCGTCTTTACCGGTATTTGCTAAAGCCACAAATTCAGATTCCATTGTTGAACTGGTAATGCAAGTTTGTTTCTTGGATGCCTAAGAAATTGCACCTCCACCAGTAGGAATACCCGCCGGTAGGCGAATTGTCTTGGTGTTCTTGATCCAACTTGCATCAGTGTATCCTTCCAACACTGATGGGTAACGAGTATATGAGAGACTATAATCCATAGTTCTCTTCAAATACTTCATACCCTTTGAACGCTTGCGGTGATGAGCACTAGGATTACTAGTATACGCTCAATTTTCCCCTTTGCAAAACCAATATCGGTCTTGTACAAGTCATGGCATACATCAGTGACCAATTACCCTAGAATACTCAAGTTGAGATACAGACCTTGCCATGATTAGGCATCACTTCTCACAAGTATCCATAGGTGTACTCACTGGAGTACAATCAAAGTAATTGAATTTCCTCAGTACCTTCTCAATATAATGAGACCGAGATAGAAATTCTTTACTTTCATGTTTAATCCTTATACCAAGGATAACATCAGCCTCTCCCATGTCTTTCATGGAGAACCTTGATGACAAAAATTCCTTTGTCAGGTCAACCTGATTTTGGTCAGTGCTAAAGATCAACATGTCATCAACATATAGACAAATGATGACTCCTTTACCAGAATCATCAAATTTCTTATATACACATTTGTCGGCCTGTTAAGAACATAACCACTAGACAAAACCACTTCATCAAATTTTTGATGCCATTGCTTAGGTGCTTGCTTAAGTCCATAAAGAGACTTAATCAGTTTACACCTCTGTTTTCATTGCCGGGCAAGATGAAGCCCGAGGTTGGTTCATATAAACTTCCTCTTCCAATTCACCATTCAAGAAAGCTGTCTTCACATCCATCGATGAATAATCGATTGTGAATAGATGTCATAGCAATCAGCCTTCTTATGCGTCACGGCCACGGGGGCATAAGTATCAAAATAGTCTATTCCTGACTTTTGTTTAAAGCCCTGAATGACTAGTCTAGCCTTGAAATTTTCAATAGTTCCATCTACCTTCATTTTCTTCTTGAAAATCCATTTGCAACAAGGTTTGCAACCGGTGGTAGATCAACCAACAACCAAGTGTTGTTGCCCATGATGGAATCCATCTCATCATTGATTGCTTCTTTCGAGAAAGCAATATCACGGGACTTCATTGTTTCTTCAAATGTCTTGGGATCATCCTCAACAATGAAGCAATAGGAGTATTGGTCTGAGACCTCATCCCTTGTTCCTTCAACTAAGTATAGTTGAAACTCAGGTCCAAATGACTTTGGAGTTTTGACCCTTTTGCTCTTTCTGAGAGCACAGGTTCAGGAGTTGTTGAACCACAACCTCATGGGGACCACGATGGTTCATCATCGAGGACCTCGATACACGTGTCATGAGTTCCATTAGGAATCTCTCGACTTGGTCTAGGGGCCTGATGAGAATCTATTCTCAAAAGTTGCATCCTTGATTCAATTATAGAGTTAACTGAAACATATTCATTAGGTTCAACAACATAGAACCTAAAAGCCTTGGAATGCTCAGCATATCCAACAAAGATGCAATCAATGCCTCTTTCACCCAAAGTATTTTGCTTTGGATCGTGGAGTCTCAGCCCTACAACCCCGGACCACGAGATAGTTAAGGTTGGGTTTCCTTTAGTCCGAGTTCATAAGGGGTAACCTTGTTCCTTTTTTTGGGAACCCTATTTAATAAATAACAAGTCATTAACATAGCTTCACCCAGAACCCTGACTCGATCCGAATAGGACAACATGGAATTAACCATCTCCTCAGCACCTGTTTTTCCTTCGAGAAATACCATTTTCTGAGGAGTATAAGGAAGCGTCGTTTCATGGATTATTCAACAGTGAAAGTCTTGAGTATCCATGTACTTTCACCTCCACTATCGTCCTTAATCTTTTGATCAAAGACCCAAGTTGTAATTCAACTTCAGTTTTAAACACTTTGAATTTATCTAATGCTTCATCCTTTGTATGTAACAAATAAACATAACAAAACCTAGAAGCATCATCAATAGTCACAAAGTACTTCTTATTTCCCAAAGAAGGAGTGGCATGCAAATCACACAGTGTCACGTATGTCAGCTCAAGAGCTTAGTCTCGACTAACACCACGAAAGGGTTTCTTGGTTATCTTGGTCAACTTGCAAGTTTTACACTTTTCAGTGTCCATGTCAAAAGCTGGGATCAACCCATCCTTAGACATATCTTGCATTCTTTTATAGTGTACATGGCCAAGTCTTGCATGCCATAGGCTAGAATTAGTCTGGTTATATGTGGTCACAAAATTTGAAATAACACTGGAGTGGTAATATTAAGCTTGAACATTTGATTACATAAATAACCAAAACCAATAAAAACACCATTCTTAGAAAGCACAAATTTATCAGACTCAATAACTTGTTTATATCCATGATTATTCAATACACTACTTGAAACCAAGTTCTTCCTTATATCGGGAACATGAATAACATTAAACAAAGTTACAATCTTTCCAGAACTAAAATTAAGATCTACACAACCACGACCATGCACCAAGGCAGTTGACTCATTTCCCATGTAAAGAATAGAACCATCATTGTTGACTCATAAGTCTTGAACCGGCTTCTATCTTTGCACATAGTATTGCACGAGTTGACCACCACGCAAACATCATCATCCTGCACATAATGAGATTGATACATATGTAACATAATAAATGAAAAGACTTATTAACCATATTCGACCTTTAGGTGAGTTGGAAGAACCACCACTCTGAACCATTAGTGCACGATCCATTGGCTTTACCACCAACTTTAACACCCTTGCATTCCTTTTAATGTGACGGTCTTGCCACATTTCCAACAAGTAGGTGTTGCCTTCTTGTTAGGATATGCCTTTGTGTTATCATGATATTTGCGTTTGCCTTTGTTGTCATTGTACACTGTGGAGTTGTTATGCTCCACCATATTGACAGGATGGTCGATAGCATTGCTACTCTTTGGCTTGTCATTATCCTGCATCTTGAGATTCCTCAATGTGAGATGGCCTTGTCAACGAGTTAACTCCTCTTTCTTATGTTTCAAGGTATGCTTGAAATCTTTCCAAGAAGGAAGGAGTTTGTCAATGACACATGAGACTTTAATGGCCTCATCCATGTTCATATTGTGTTGTGTAAACCTTCCAAGTATTCCATGAAGTTCATTGTATTGTTCCAGCGGGTCTTGAATCAGTCATTTTGTAATTTGTGAAATTACTAACAGGAACTTCTTACTTGATGCATCCTCAGCCATATATTTGGCATCCAAGGAATCCCTCAGTTCTTTGGAAGATTCAAAGTTCGATAAATATCAAGCAGAGAATGGACATACCATTGAGAATTAAGCCTCTGCATATGTAGTCATCATTCTCCCATTTGCTCCTCCTCCTGATCTGATCCACAGTGGCATCATCACCATCATCAGGAATTGGTGTAGTCAGCACAAACCACACTCATGCTTGGCATTGAAGTGCATCTTCTTGCCACCTCCTAAAGTCCCCCCTTCAAACTTATCGGCAAGCAAAGGTTTGAAGCCATGTGTTCATTCTTGGCCAGTTGCCATTGATTATCACAAAATAGTTTACTTTGATTGTTGGGTGTATAGCCGAGCGAGGTTAGATAATCATTAGCCGACAATACCACTAGGTGGTTACCGGATATCACTTGGAATCATGTGACACTTTCCAAGTAAACTATTCGACCCTAATGCACGGGTTACACGAATATCTACTTGGGATAAGACCAAATCACGATTAGAAATTAGGCACAATTCTATAACCCTTTAAATATATAATAAGTGTTTACGTTTTCATTGTGTTTCTTCATGTCGGATATCCTATTTATAGGATAACTTCTTGGCTAGTCAATGGAATTATAGTATAATCGGCCCATTAATAGCCTCATAATTATCCCCATTATAGTTGTTAGTGGTTACATGACCAATTAAGCGTGGTCTTAAGCGGTTGAAGCGCCGCTTGAATAGGTCAAAGCCGTTACAAAGCGTACTTTCATGATTACTTTCATAGTGCTATCGGTGGTTACCGCGGTGGAAACACCCTTTGCTTCGGTGTAAACACTACTTCGGTAAACACCACGATTGAAACCGATCCATTGGATGCTGCTTCATTGGAAACGATGTCGTTGGTAACCACAGCGATTACTTTCACCAAGCACTACCAATACAAACCACTACAAAAGTCAGGGTGTTCATGGACCTTATGGGTGTACACTCAGTACCTCCTAACCCATTACAAGGTGTGAACTATTCCCACAAGTGCACTAAATTTTCCAACAGAAGGCCCACGTGATGAACAATCCTTTTGGGGATTGGTTTGATTGGTTAAGTTGGTGGAGGAGAAATCCTAGCATTTGTGGACTTAACGGGAATGATTTAGGTTGAGAAATTTAAATGTACAACACGAGCAAGTTTCTTGGGTGGTTCTTTGGTAGATGAGTTAGCACTAGGAGCTTTCCTCATGATGAAATGACTAGGGAGAAGGTTTCTAAATGCTGAGAATTATGTTGTTGTTGATGACTAAGAGATTCTAACAAGATGACTAATAAGGGGAAGGATTTGGGAAGTGCATTAAAGACTTAAGCCACTAAAATCCTTAGAAATGTGATGATTTGCATACAAGATGCAGTTGTTACTTGATCTATGAGTTTATTTAAGGCAGGATGGAGTGTTCAAGTTAGCCAAAAAGGGTTGAAATGATTGCTTTAGGTAGAGTTAAGATGAATCTGTCACCCGGATCCCACGATTCCTCCATGAGGGATCCGTCAGGCCATCCTAGGGATCGGCTCTCCGGCTAAGAAGAAAAATGATGTTTGTGAAGTCTAATACCTATATCTCTTGAGTGTTTCAGTCTTCCTAAGTGTCATAAATGAAAGAATACTTAAATGATCAAGGCAATAGTGATGTAGCTAATGATTGCCTTTTATGGAGGAAATTGGAACTTTTATGAGTACCAATGAATGACTAAGGATGACACTAGAAAATTTTGAAGTGTCAAGTGGAGCTAAATGATCCTAAAGACGGATAGTAACTTAAGATAATTTTGGAAAATATCTTAGAAGTTATAGGAAATGGAAAAACTAGAATTTGACCCATTTTGAGGTAAGGCTGACTAAAATCAATTTGCTAAAATTGATAGATTTATAAAACTAGATGTATTGATATGTAAGAGATGATGTGTGAGTATAGGAGCGGAAGAATGATAAGTTTTGATGAAATGATAAATTGAAAAGTACCTTGAGGGTGATCCTTAATGAGCTAGGAGTGAATGTGAAACTTACTAAGTGGGAGAAAGACTTAATTGATCCTAAGGCACTATGTTTAGCTAGTGTGAAGTGATCTAAGGACATGGATTGAAGTATAAAGACTGCAACTGCATTTCTGTTTGCCCGGATCCCACGGTTCCCTAAGTGTAGGGATCCGTCTAGCACAAACTGAAGGATCCATCTCCTGCTAAACATTACCTTTACAAGAGGCATGCAAGGATTGTACAAGGCATCATATTTCAAAGCTAGTGTTTGTGAAGTTTGAACAATAGTATAGCCGAGACATCAAATGTTAAATGTTTTATTTCATGAGAGAAATTACATTACAATGACAAAGCATGAGTACTAAGGTTTGACCCTATTTTGAAAAAAAACTAAGTTTCTTGAGCATTTTTGCTAGATGGTTCGTCAAATGGATGATGAGTATTTTCTGATTCAGGGATGAAGAAAGACTTCATGAGAGATGTGTTAAGAGGTTCCAACATCTTATTCACTAGTGCATTACAAGCGGACTTTGAAATTGAGGTGGAAATACATGATGTGATGATAAAAGTGTCAAGAACATTCCATAGGGGATGAGTTTGTTCTTGTTGCCTTGAAGATTTACAATTTGCCTTGTGAGAAGAAATGGCTGAGATTGTATGGTTGTTGTGTTAGCAAACAATACATTATGTGAGCACAACAAGCGGGAAGGATTTTTTGATTTCCCCTAAGACTCCAAACATTTTCATGTAGGATGAGTGCGGGAAGCTTGTACTCTTCTCGGATATCGATGTATGAATAATGTTTGGATCGTAACATATTAATTTCACAAACACATCAAACCATGTATAATGGGGCATACACTTTAAGGTTTTTAGGGAGAAAGTTTAGAGGTTTAGGGGAACTTAGAAGAGAAAGTAAAATCTTATTATGAGCTCCAACCCTGCACTTGGGAGGTAGGGTTATTTATAGTATCTTACACAAAGCATCTTACGGTACGTGGATGGTGCTCTGATGGGTAAAGCAGGTAGTCCTCCACGATGTTACTTAACAAACTACTTATTATCATAACTTGACTCACATTCTGAGCTTTCTAACAAATACATATACTTGAGGTAGTAGACACTTTAACTTGGTTACTAAATCCTAAAAATCTCCCACTAGGGAGAGTGTATCAATTTACATTGAATACAAAAAGATATTACATATTGATTATTCTTGGATTCTTGATTAAGTTCTTTGCTCTATAGATCATAGTCTTTGATTCTTCATATTCCGCATGTTTTGTTATCTCAAGTGGAGGTCTTTAAGTGATCCACGTGATGATGAGTTTTGAGCGGCTTTGAGATCATGACCACCATAAATCGACTCATCCTTTGTTGTGTTGCCATCATGTAAAGTTGTGACTTTTCGACCGACATGCTCATTTTGGATCATGATATCCTATCCTGATTCTTGGGCTTTTGTTGATTCAGAATATTTCCGATGGCGTACCGAAGCATGGTTTAAAATATGAGCAGTTGATGAAGATATGCACTTATCGATTTCTTTAAATTTAGTGTGATAGTGTGAGCATGCGGTGAAATGACTCTCAATTACGATCATTTATAAGCGTGGGTGTCCCTACATACAATAGTTAGAAATAAAAGCGCCGAAGTGTCTTTGATCACTTTTGTTGAATTGAGGTACCGCGGCCCACGGTTCCCAGTTGATTAGTACAAATCGCCTTTTGTGATCAGGTATAATTCTAAAGAATCTTCTTAGCAGGGTTTAGCATTTGTTCTAGCCGTTCTCAAACGGAGCGTCTCAAAAGGACAACGAATTGAGTGAACCAGCCAATTGAGATTCAGCTGATTGATGGAAAATGATTTGAAAAACAATCGTGTATTGCTTAATATAAAGGGTTTTACATCTACCAGCGAAGGTTTTATGAAAATCAATTATCAATTATAAATACCCTTTTGAGTTTGAAAAATATGATACACGGTCGATGCTAGAGAATATTTTGGGCTGTATTCGGTTTTTCAAAGGTATCCGTCAATCCATTTCCTGGACTAGGATTGAAAAAAAACTAAGTTTCTTGAGCATTTTTGCTAGATGGTTCGTCAAATGGATGATGAGTATTTTTAGATTAGGGGGATGAAGAAAGACTTCATGAGAGATGTGTTAAGAGGTTCCATCATCTTATTCACTGTACGTCAACGGACTTTGAAATTGAGGGTGGAAATACATGATAATGATGATAAAGGCGTGTCAAGAACATTCCATAGAGGATTAGTTTGTTCTTGTTGCCTTGAAGATTTAATTTGCCTTCTGCGAAGAAATAAGAAGCGGTGTATGGTTGTTGTGTTAGCAAACAATACATTATGTGAGCACAACAATGGGGAAGGATTTCTCATTCCTAAGACTCCAAACATTTTCATGTAGGATGAGTGCGAGAGGCTTGTACTCTTCTCGGATATCCCGTGTATAGTTAATGTTTGGATCTGTAACATATTAGATTTCACAAACACATCAAACCATGTATAATGGGGCATACACTTTAAGGTTTTAGGGAGAGAAAGTTTAGAGGTTTATGGAACTAGAAAGAAAGTAAAATCTTATTATGAGCTCAACCCTCTACAGGAGGTAGGGTTATTTATAGTATCTTACACAAAAATCTACGGTGTGGATCGGGCATACGATTGGGTAAGACTTGGAAGTCAGATCCTCACGATGTTACTTAACAAACTACTTATTATCATAACTTGACTCACGACTGAGCTTTCTAACAAATACATATACTTGAGGTGACGACACTTTAACTACGGATTTACTAAATCCTAAAAATCTCCCCCTAAAGGAGGTCACCTCAATTTACATTGAATACAAACAGATATTACATATTGACTGTTCTTGGATTCTTGATTAGTTCTTTGCTACATAGATCATAGTCTTTGATTCTTCATATTCCGCATGTTTTGTTATCTCAAGTGGAGGTCTTTAAGTGATCCACGTGATGATGAGTTTTGAGCGACTTTGAGATCATCGACCACCATAAATCTACGACTCATCCTTTGTTGTGTTGCCATCATGTAAAGTTGTGACTTCGACCGACATGCTCACATTTTGGATCATGATATCTTCTCATCCGATTCTTGGGCTTTTGTTGATTGAATATTTCGATGGCGTACCGAAGCATGGTTTAAAATATGAGCGGTTGATGATGAATATGCACTTATCCGCGATTTCTTTAAATTTGAGTGTGATAGTGTGAGCATGCGGTGTGAAATGACTCCTATTACGATCAATTTTCAAGCGTCGGTGTCCCCTACATACAATAGTTAGAAATAAGCGCCGCAGTGTCTTTGATCACTTTTGTTGAATTGAGGTACCGCGGCCCACGGTTCCCGTTGATTAGTACAAGTCTTTGTGTCGGGTATAATTCTAAAGAATCTTCTTGACGGGGTTTTAGCATTTGTTCTAGCCGTTCTCAAAGGAGCGTCTCAAAAGAGGACAACACGAATTGAGTGAACCCGGCCAATTGAGATTCACTGATTGATGGAAAATGATTTGAAAAACAATCGTGTATTGCTTAATATAAAGGGTTTTGCAATACAGCGAAGGTTTTATAGAAAATCAATTATCAATTATAAATACCCTTTTGAGTTTGAAAATATGATACACAGTCGATGTGCTAGAGAAAAGAATATTTTGGGCACAACGATCGGTTTTTCAAAGGTATCCGTCAATCCATTTCCTGGACTAGGATTGAAAAAAAACTAAGTTTCTTGAGCATTTTTGCTAGATGGTTCGTCAAATGGATGATGAGTATTTTCCGATTCAGGGATGAAGAAAGACTTCATGAGAGATGTGTTAAGAGGTTCCATCATCTTATTCACTAAATGCGTCTAGCGGACTTTGAAGTGAGGGTGGAAATACATGATGTGATGATAAAAGGCGTGTCAGAGAACATTCCATAGGGGATGAGTTTGTTCTTTTGCCTTGAAGATTTAATTTGCCTATGAAGAAATAGGCGAGATTGTATGGTTGTTGTGTTAGCAAACAATACATTATGTGAGCACAACAAGCGGGAAGGATTTCTCGATTTCCCCTAAGACTCCAAACATTTTCATGTAGGATGAGTGCGAGAGCCTTGTACTCTTCTTGGATATCCGTGTATAGATAATGTTTGGATGCAGTAACATATAGATTTCACAAACACATCAAACCATGTATAATGGGGCATACACTTTAAGGTTTAGGAGAGAAAGTTTAGAGGTTTAGGGAACTTAGAAAGTAAAATCTTATTATGGCTCCACCCTCTACCTTGGGAGGTAGAGGTTATTATAGTATCTTACCCAAAGCATCTTACGGGTACGTGGATGGGGCATACCGGTGGGTAGAACCGTCCGTCCTCCGCGATGTTACCAACAAACTACTTATTATCATAACTTGACTACGACTACGAGCTTTCTAACGAATACATATACTTGAGGTGGCCAGACACTTTAACTAACGGATTTACTAAATCTAAAAATCTCCCACAGGAGGTCACCTCAATTTACATTGAATACAAAAAGATATTACATATTGATTATTCTTGGATTCTTGATTAAGTTCTTTGCTCTATAGATCATAGTCTTTGATTCTTCATATTAGCATGTTTTGTTATCTCAAGTGGAGGTCTTTAAGTGATCAGCGTGATGATGAGTTTTGAGCCGACTTTGAGATCATCGGCCACCATAAATCTCGACTCATCCTTTGTTGTGTTGCCATCATGTAAAGTTGTGACTTCGACCGACATGCTCACATTTTTGGATCATGATATCTTCTCATCACGATTCGGAAGCTTTTGTTGATTGAGAATATTTCGATGGCGTACCGAGCATGGTTTAAAATATGTGAGCAGTTGATGAAGATATGCACTTATCACGATTTCTTTAAATTTGAGTGTGATAGTGTGAGCATGCGGCTGTGAAATGACTCCTCAATTCTGATCAGCTGCAAACGTCGGGGTGTCCCTACATACAATAGTTAGAAATAAAGCGCACGAAAGTGTCTTTGATCACTTTTGTTGAATTGAGGTACACGGCCCACGGTTCCCCGTTGATTAGTACAAAGTCGCCTTTGTGATCGGTATAATTCTAAAGAATCTTTCTTGTGAGGGTTTTATGCAATTTGTTCTAGCCGTTCAGCAATAGGAGCGTCTCAAAGGGACAACACGAATTGAGTGAACGGCGAATTGAGATTGATTGATGGAAAATGATTTGAAAAACAATGGTGTATTGCTTAATATAAAGGGTTTTCAATCTGTGAAGGTTTTATAGAAAATCAATTATCAATTATAAATACCCTTTTGAGTTTGAAAATATGATACCGCGGTCGTGTGCTAGAAAATATTTTGGGCTCTTGATCGGTTTTCAAAGGTATCCGTCAATCCATTTCCTGGACTAGGATTGAAAAAAAACTAAGTTTCTTGAGCATTTTTGCTAGATGGTTCGTCAAATGGATGATGAGTATTTTCCGATTCAGGGATGAAGAAAGACTTCATGAGAGATGTGTTAAGAGGTTCCATCATCTTATTCACTAGTACGTACGACGGACTTTGAAATTGAGGGTGGAAATACATGATGTGATGATAAAGGCGTGTCAAGAACATTCCATAGGGGATGAGTTTGTTCTTGTTGCCTTGAAGATTTACAATTTGCCTTGCGAAGAAATAGGCGAGATTGTATGGTTGTTGTGTTAGCAAACAATACATTATGTGAGCACAACAAGCGGGAAGGATTTCTCGATTTCCCCTAAGACTCCAAACATTTTCATGTAGGATGAGTGCGAGAGGCTTGTACTCTTCTCGGATATCCCGTGTATAGATAATGTTTAGATCTGTAACATATTAGATTTCACAAACACATCAAACCATGTATAATGGGGCATACACTTTAAGGTTTTAGGGAGAGAAAGTTTAGAGGTTTAGGGAACTTAGAAAGAGAAAGTAAAATCTTATTATGAGCTCCAACCCTCTACCTTGGGAGGTAGAGGTTATTTATAGTATCTTACACAAAACGCATCTTACGGGCTGTGGATCAGGTATACAGTGGGTAAAGACCCGTCCGTCCTCCACGATGTTACTTAACAAACTACTTATTATCATAACTTGACTACGACTACGAGCTTTCTAACAAGTACATATACTTAAGGTGACCGACACTTTAACTAACGGATTTACTAAATCCTAAAAATCTCCCCCTAAGGGAGGTCACCTCAATTTACATTGAATACAAAAAGATATTACATATTGATTATTCTTGGATTCTTGATTAAGTTCTTTGCTCTATAGATCATAGTCTTTGATTCTTCATATTCTGCATGTTTTGTTATCTCAAGTGGAGGTCTTTAAGTGATCCACGTGATGATGAGTTTTGAGCCAGCTTTGAGATCATCAGCCACCATAAATCTCTGACTCATCCTTTGTTGTGTTGCCATCATGTAAAGTTGTGACTTTCTGACCGACATGCTCACATTTTGGATCATGATATCTTCTCATCATAGTTGCGGAAGCTTTTGTTGATTGAGAATATTTCGGTAGTGTACGAAGCATGGTTTAAAATATCGAGCGATTGATGAAGATATGCACTTATCATGATTTCTTTAAATTTGAGTGTGATAGTGTGAGCATGCGGGCGTAAATGACTCCTCAATTACGATCGGTACAAGCGTCGGGTGTTTTACATACAATAGTTAGAAATAAAGCGCCGCGAAAGTGTCTTTGATCACTTTGTTGAATTGAGGTACCACGGCCCACGGTTCCCCGTTGATTAGTACAAATGCTTTGTGATGGGTATAATTCTAAAGAATATTCTTGGCCGAGGTTTGTAATTTTATTCTGGCGGTTCTCAAAGCCGAGGAGCGTCTCAAGAGGACAACACGGAGTGAGTGAACCAGCGAATTGAGATTCACTGATTGATGGAAAATGATTTGAAAAACAATCGTGTATTGCTTAATATAAAGGGTTTTGCAATACAGCGAAGGTTTTATAGAAAATCAATTATCAATTATAAATACCCTTTTGAGTTTGAAAATATGATACACAGTCGATGTGCTGGAGAAAAGAATATTTTGGGCTGCTTGATCGGTTTTCAAAGGTATCCGTCAATCCATTTCCTGGACTAGGATTGATTCAATAATGAATCGTTCCATTAATTATGTCGGATAATGCGGTCTTGGCAATACCAAAGGATAATCGCGTAGGACTCTCAAAATATATTCTCACATTCCACATTGTGTGAAACTGTGAGTCTTCAATTATTGTGTCCTAATGAGATTTATTGATGATCTCATGGCTCTAGACTCAATTGTGCACATTTGGTTTCCTATGTCGGAGACTAGGGAGAGGGTCTCCTTCTTCAATATCAACAATCTCTAAGAGAACGTCGATAGATTATGTAGGTTCCCCGAGAGAATGAAACAAGCCATTTTAAGAGGAACTTGAGTAGCTTGGGAAGTTTAGTGCGGTCGTCACTTTGGGTCCATGAGCGTCTTGTCTTCAATACCGGCGTTACCTTAGTAACACTTGTTAGCATATGTATTGAACCGGTTTGTCCCTAAGGTTGAATAAAGGGAGGGCTATTTCTTTTCACCCTTTTCTCATTCATTTCTTTTTCATTCTTCAACCCCTTCAGTGTTTTGCAGACTTCATACTAGAACCTTTTGGGTTTATTCGATTACTAGTTAGAACCTCGATCGGCACTCTTCCCATATTCTCATATTCTCCTTTTTACGTCATACCTAAGGACTTCTACACTATCTAGTGGATTGTTCACAGGTAGATCCCTCCGACTCTGGCGGATCGAGTGAGACGAATACCTAACCTAACCATCCTATAACTCCGTGCATAAAGTAAATTTGAATTGAGTCTTTTGGTATTGTTCTTCTTCCATTGGAACCAATTGAAAACCTTTGAAAATCAATCCGGTACTTGTGATTCATGATCAAAACATTTTGTGCCTGAATTGTTTTTGATATATTTTTAGAAAAAGGCTCCCCCTCAACATGTGCATCATGTATATTTGAAATGATTTTAGCACATGGAGGCAAGATGACTTGAAACTTTCAGATTTAAGAATGAAAGATTCGATTCTTTGATCAATAATTTCTAAAAGATATCAACATCACTTTCCCGATCAAAATTAGTATTTTTCATACTTTGTTGAAGATATTTTTGGGAAAAGATTTAGTTTTCAAAATTTGCTCCCCCTCAATATGTGCAACGAAATACTTGAAATAGTTTTAACACATAGAGGAAAAAGAGATCTTTGAAGTACTTTCACGATCACATTTGCCAGTAAGAAACCATTTAGAAAATCAATCAAGGTACTTTTTGTTGAAACATAAAAATTTTGTTTTGTACCTTGAATGTTTATTTTCTTATTGAAATGCTCCCCCCTCAATATGTGCTTGAGATTGAAAGGAGTTTAGCACATTAGATGGAGCTACACTTTGAGACAAATCATCCGTTTTAACTCTTTATGGTATAAGAGCGATGCTCCCCTTAACATATGCATGGAAAATTTGAAATCGTTTGTCATATGTAGGAGGGACGCCTTGTTAAACATTTTTCACAACCATTTATTGAGTTATCAGTTTAAATCCAATTTAAATCACAAATTATCCCCGATCACAATTTTCAAGTTATTTGAGATTTGTGATCTGTTGATTAAATTGTTTTTGAAAGCTGAGGAGAATTGTGACTTGCTTATAAAATGTTTTTAAGCGATAAGGATGATTTAGTGACTTTAAACTCTATTGATCAACCATGCATAAATATCTTTTGAAAACATAACATTAGCCAAGGTTTTGAACAAATTGTGTAAAAACCGAAAGTAGACCTTGCTCGTTTGCGTGCCAATTGATTTGAAAAATAACCTTTTTGATTTAATTGAAGTCATTCTCCCCCTCAATCAATGACATAAGTTGTTGATTGAGATAAGATTTGTGGATAAGAAAGTCCAAATGATTTTCAAAAATAGAGTCCGAGTTATTATCAAACCAATTGCGTTTTCATTAGATAACAAATATTTTTCTGAAGAATCTTTAGAAGAAAAAATATTTGTATTTAGAATCAGAGCATGAGATTTCAAAATTTTTAATTAAATATGGCTCATTTTCTGCGTTACTGGTAGTGATAGTAAACATTTCTTTCTCTCAATTTTTTATACATTCAGACTTCATCTAAAGATCCGTGCCATTCTTTGAATAACAAATCAAAGTCCGTAGATGTTATCGAACCAAAGAAAAACATGACAAAAATATTTTTAGAATTTTTAAAGATTTTTTAATAATTTTTTTTTATGGATTTTGAAATTTTTCTATTTTCTATTTTTCTTTTTGTGGGTTTTATATTTTGTAGAGACAAACTTCGGTTACTCCTCATCTTCCTCACGAAGGCGTTTGAGATTTGGTGGAGACTTTTAGACAAGTGGTGGAAGAATAAACTCAAAGCGTTCTATAGGAAGAGCTTTGGTAGATGTCTGCCAAGCGATATTGAGTTCTCACGATATAGCTCAACCACACCTTTTTCAACTTGTTCCCGTATGAAGTGATGTCAAATGTCGATATGCTTTGCTCTTGAATGTTGAGCGTTGTTGCGGGGAGAGAGCAATGGCACTCTTGTTATCACGATCTGAGAGGGATTTTGTTGAATTTAAAGCCATAGTCGGTAATTGGGATCTCATCCATAGGATTTGAGCACAACAAGATGACATGGCTATGTATTCAGCCTCTGTAGGGTATATTGAGGTACTCATTTGTTTATTTGAAGACCACTCACAAGCTTCGTGTATCTTAACACCACTGCATGGTGACATGCATAAAATTTGTTAGTGACATACCGGTGTCCTTCGGGCACCAAAGTCCCATGTTGATGGTTCCTTGGACATACCGAAAGACCCGTTTAACCGCTTCAAGGTGCTTTTTGGTAGGCTTAGCACGGTATCTAGTACACATGCATCTATTGACAGAATATACGATCTGGTAGTAAGGTACATCGGGACCCAATCATACTACAATATTTTGTTTGGTCTGATGATCCACTGAGTGGTCCTCACCTAATTTAATGCAGCTCCACCATGGGAGTGTCAATTTGGGTCAGAGAATCAAATCCAAATTTTTTTAAAATCTCATTAGCATATTTAGATTGATTTATAAAAATGCCTCCGAGACTTTGTGAAATTTGTAATCCCAATAAAAATGACATTTGTCCCATCATTAACATTTGAAATTTGGAGCCTATCTCCTTAGAAAAACGGTCACATTCATTGGGGAGATTGATCGTGGCAAAAATAATATCATCAACATAGATTTGAACATGAATTAAATGTTTGCCTGACTTTCTGGTGAACAATGTAGGATCAATTTGCTCCTTTCTTTGAATCCGTTGGATAAGAGAAACTTACGTGTGTCATACCATGCCTCGGAGCTTGTTTCAAGCCATAGAGAGCCTTCTTCGCGATAGACATGAGTGGGACGTTAGATCCATAAAACCTTAAATTTGTGACATGAAGCGATTTCTTTGGATCTCCATTAGGAAAAGCGATCTTTACATCCATCGATAAACCACATGTTCTTCTGGCGGTAGCATTAGCAAGAAGATTGATTGTCAATCACGTGCAAGCTGGGCAAATGATTCCTCAAAGTCAATACCCTCTTCTTGACGATATCCTTTTGCAACAAGTCTTGCTTTGTTCTTCAATACATCTCCATGCTCATCAAGTTTTACTTTGAATATCCATTTAAGAGCAATGATCATAGCACTGATCGAGGCGGTACCAATTCCCCAACATCAAGGCGATCAAACTCATGAATTTCTTCTTGCATTGTATTGAACCGGTGTCTTGAACATGCGGTTTTAACATCTTTTGGTTCGACCTTTGATAATATGGAATTGAAGAAGCACCACAAGGCATCGGTTTCAAGTTGTTTACGTGTGGATCTTTGGGCGAGAAGGGTTTCCAATGATGTTGTCCAATGGATGATCATGTGTCCATTTTCTAAGGTGTTCGTGTGGTTGTTGCCAAGGGACTAAAGTAGCGAGTTTGGATCTCGATGATTATGGTTACGAGATTTGGTTGGAGCAAATATGTTCTCAAATGGAGCATCTTGAGGAGTGCAAAGGGTTATCTCCATCATTGGTGCCAGAAACATTTCCATGATGTACACTCGATGATTGAGGATCTGATGATGAGAATAAGTGATCAGAAGAACTTCTTGACTCAATGACATAGAATCTTGAAGGGTTGTCGTTGACTTGGTTAGAAATGACCTCTGTTGAAGGATTAGGTGATCATTAGCAATAGGTTCATCATATTCATCAAATATTGGATCAAACAATTTTTTCAAATCTTCTTGGAAGGAGTACATATGGAACTCTTGGGTGAGGGTTTTTGTACAAGGGAGAACTAATAGGACTACTTAGTGAAGGTTGAGATGCGGGTCGAACTTGATTGTCTGGATCCATTTTCCTAGACAGCTCATCGAACATGGCGTGAATAGTTTCCATGATATCGGGTTCTTTTTTTTGTAGTTTTGGTAACCTTTCTGTTTGGTGCATAACCCACAAAAACTCCTATATGCGCCTAGCTCTTAATTTTCCTAATCTTGACCATCATTTGTTGGATTGCATAAAGCCTTGAACACATGAAGGAAGAGAATCGGGTTTTTACATTGTGAAACGAGTTATGGAGTTTTACCATGAGTGGTGTGGATGAAGAGCGATTTTGGGTGTAAAGCGGTGGCAATGGGAGGAGAAACATTGGAACCTTTGAATAAATTAGCATAGTTCTTGCGGCTTCTACAGAGTCCGATTTAGATCTTTCAACTACGGATTACTGTTGAGGAGTGCGTGAAACACTTCTTTGATGGTGATTCCAATGCTTTCATAAACTGACTTAGTTCTTTATTAAACCTTGTTCCATTATACGTTGGGATGATTCTAACAGGTCTTGTTATGTTGAACACCGCATTTGTTTGATAAGTTTGATGATGACGATGCAGGTTCATCCTTTGTCCTCAAAATTTAACCAAGTAAATCAAGTAGTCATCAACAGCGACAAGCACATATTTCTTTCCATTAATTATTTGCACTCTCATTGGTCGCGAAATCCATATGTAAGTATGGAGAACTTCCATAGCGAGTTTCTTGGGTTTGGGTTTATGGGCATATTTCTTGCTTTTTCCCAATTGGCATGCAGAACAAAGGTGATCCTTTTCATATTTTAGTCTAGGCAAGCCTCTTACGAGGTCCTTTCTTATTGAGATCATTTATGGTGCGAAATTCAAATGGTAGCGGCGGTGCCATAACCAAGACTTTGTTTTAGAGGCCTTTATAACAAGCAAATTGGAGAAGATCTCATCATGTCTTCGATGGAGATGGTGTACAAATTGGTTCCACGTGTTCCTTTCAAAAGTTTAACACCATCTAAATCTCTACGAAGCATATGTTTTACGAAGGCTTTCAGATAGATCGGAATCGGGGTGTGAAGAAAATAGATTATGACCAAGACCTTCAACATAATACCACTGGAAATTACACTATCACCAACCACATAATCTCCATAACCCATAATTGCACCAAATGGTGGATTTCAGAATCTAACGGTCCGATAAATTTACTCGAAGTTCATGAGCGTGACGTCTCGATCATATGCTTGGAGCGACTGAGTCCAAGTACCACGAGCGATTTGAACGACCTGCAGTTTAACATAAACAAGAATGGATAACTGGATAATTGGGATCCCCATGCAAGAATGGGTTTCACTTGGTTAGTAGCAGTGATTGGAACACCCACATCAGAAGCAGAAACAATGGAGTCATTACGAATTGATGCAGTGCTAGTGTACGTATCAGACCTATTCAAAGTGTGTTCACTTCTTAAAGGGATAGTTCTACCAGTAGGCATCCATTTTCTAATAGGCATTGATCTAGATAATTTAGGGCACAACTCATCAAGATTGAATTTACGGCCAGTAGGTATCCAATGATAACCTACATTACTAAATTTTCTTCATGTTGGTTTCCAATGTTTTCTAGCCCTCTTCTTCCGATCTTAACACCTTCTTATCCTTTTTCTAAAGTTAACATTTATTACAGAGATTTAAGCGAATTGCTCATCATTACATAACACATTCATGATTAATACAGAAATCAAACATTCATTACATGTTTTGCAAAAGTAGCGAGTTGAATTAATTACGATAAACTTAATAATACTAGAATCAACACGATTCGTTTTATTCAATCCAAACTTTAGGGTGGTCTTCTACTTTCCTCCATTGATTACTTTTAGCTTGAGAGGTCCTATCTTGTGTTAGGTCACTAGATTTACAACACAAGCTTACAAGAAAGATAGAGAGGCGATTGAACAATATCCAAAACAAACACACGCGTATGAATGTAGCCGGTTATGCGTAAGGAGTGAATGAAAGGAATAAATTGAACAACCAACCCTCAAGTGAGGGTTATTACATAGTATTTATAGGCAAGGAGCTAGGGCAACACTCCTACTCCTTCCCTTTCCTCCTATGGGCTTGGGCCTAAGCTCATGGGCCTTACATAAGCTTAAGGCTAATAACAAACATAAAGGCCATAATAAGCTAACTATTACATATGTGTAACTAACACTTGAATTAAGGTTTAGGAGTGATTCCAACAATCTCCCCCTCAAGTGTTATTACAGATAGTAACAAACACTCATGTTGGTGATGAAAACGGTGAAGGCGTTGATGTAATAGTAGCTTTGGCGTCTTCGACATTCTTCTTTCTTGTGAGAAGAATTGCCTTGATTTGAACCATCTCCCTAGTGTAGCGAGATAGTTTTCTTTGAGCATTTATGCTTTGACGTCATCTTTAACTTTGTTCTTTGATCATTGTTCTTTGTGATGAAAGTGATAGTATGTTGTTGTATGCATCAAGTCTGCCTCAGGTTGTGCACGCATTGCTCGGTGTCTCCGTCATTCTTCAACATGCTCACAAGCTCTTTTGACGTTGGAATTCAGTTCTGATGAAGTTCTTTAAGTCTTTAACTTTGTAGATTCTTTGATTTGACGAAGAATCATTCTTACTGTTGTGTTGCTTTTGGATAGAACTTCCATTAGTGATGATGTTGGCGTGAGCATGAGAAGAATCTGCACGATCATTCCGCTCAGAGCTTCCATAAGAAGAAAAAATTAAAACGGTTAGTAATAAGCGGATTCGGCACTTACAAGTTTGAACTTCGAGAGTGTTAACAGCATAGTGTGAAAACACAACTCTAACTTTTACAAAGGCCGTTCTGAATCGAGTCCCACAAGTGAGATAACACGATGTATCGAAGTACACCTACGATTCAGATGAGTCGGTGAGGTACGGAAGCATCACCTCACGACTGTAGACCGTTTGAGACCACTAAGCGCAATCCACGGGGGAGTTGCGAAGCGACCTTTTGTCAGGGCTGTTTGATGTTGACCTGGCGGAGTTTCCATTCAATCACCGAGGATCACAAATGTGAACCTCTCATAAATGTTCTCGACAGATTGCTAAGATCCGTGAAGGACTCGATAATGTACCACTGAAATTCTTATTGTTGAATATCAAGTGATGAAATGTCAAGTGTACCTAAGAGATCTTTTGATGAATCTCGTGGCTCTAGACTCAATAGTGCGTTTTGGTTTTCTGGAGCGGAGACTAGGGAGAGGGTCTCCTTCTTCAATACCGGCAATCTCTAAGAGAAAGCCGATAGTTTACGTAGGGTTCCCAGTGAGAATGAAACAAGCTTGTTGAGAGAAACTTGAGTGGTTAAGAAGGTTTAGTGCATGCGTCACTGGGTCCATGGCGACTTTTAATCTTCAATACCGGTGTCATCTAGTGACAACCAGTAGTATATGAATTGAACCCGATTATGTCGCCCTAAGTTGAATAATCTGGAGGGCTATTTCTTTTCACCCTTTTCTTTGCATTTCTTTTAATTCTTCAACTCCTTCTTTCTCCGATTCTCATTTTCTCCTTTTTATAATCATACCTAAGGACTTCTAAATACTAACTATTTGTGGTGTCCTTGGGTAGATCCCTCCGCTCTGGCGGATCATAGGACGGTTATTCCTAACCTTAGTCACCTTATAACTCCATGACTAACCTATGTTGCCATTAAAACCACTGTTGTGAAAAATCTCTCAAAGTGTTTGTGAATGAAAAACATTTTAGTACCACTGTTGAGATAAGATTTTGCATAAATACTCCCCTCCACATGTGCTTAAGAGTTTTAACGGTTAAAATGCACAGTGAGGAAAGAGCGCGCACATTTTGAATTGATCAACTCAAGATAGACATTCCCCTCGAGACACGGTTACGTGGCATAGTTAAAGAGTTGCATTGTCGACTTTTAGGTGACAACTAGCTCTAATAACTACCTTGAAGGTTTGGACAAACCTAGAAAGGTTGTCAAACCGTCAGGAGTTCATGTCTACCAAGAGTTTCTCGAATGGTACATTCTACTCGGACAAGTCCTTTGCGAGACACGTTTACATCACTAGCGAACTAGCTTGAAATTATTACCGTCCCGGACAAGTCTTTTCGAGTTACTAACAGTTAAGATCTCGTCAATTCATGGGTTAAGTCTATAGCACAAAGATTCATTTGCATTTACACAACATATTTCTTATCACTTATTTTCTCCCCTCAAAAATGGCATATATGATGTTATTTTTGAAAAGTTGAGAATAAATATGACCATTTCGAGTGTTGCGGGAAGAATGACCACTTTGAACAATTTTTGAACAAAGTTTTAATTCAAGTACTCCCCTCCGACAAGTGATATAAGCGGTTGAGGTTTTGAAAATCATAAGGAAAGTACTTGTTCTTTTGAGCAAAACCTTGAAAAGTGAAAGGTTTGATAGGTTTTACTCAAAAGTAAGAAGCTTTCGCTCTTTTGATAAGGATTGTGGCGGCAGCGTACAGGGTCCTTTATTTACAAGTACGGGTTGTACACTGTAATGTGTGCACAAGCCATTGACATAATAAATCATACATCCAAATATATAATGAAAGAAGCGGTTCAAGGGGTACCGGTAGTCAGAGATATGCGCCAGGAGTGTGAGTCGGCGTTGAAAGCCGATGATGTTTCTCCTGGGTCGACCACCAACATAGCTTTCAAGTCTTCTGAACTGATCCCTTCTATACAACCGTTCATCAATCATGGTGATTATCCTCTTCACGTCCCCCGATCCACGAGAATTCCATCGCTTAGGAGACCCGATCTTTTGGTGTATATCCTTCAACCGGTAAGCCAATCCGTCCCTAACCATCTTCAAAGTGTGATCTCCGAACTTATGAAGATCTCTGCACGCCATCAAGCAATTTCTTTGAAGTTCACTGCGGTGCTTGGCCGAAGGTTTGCTGATGGCGTATATTGTGGAAGGCTGGTTGATGTCGGGTAGATCAAGCTGCGGTGGAGTGAAGTTGACACGGGTCGATAAGATTCAATGCCAGTTGGAGATCTTCTACACGTTCTTGGATAACTATGCGTCGATGAAGATGAGAAGCGACTTGATGAATTCACGTTGTACTGCAGTGGAGAATTGTCTCATACGACCCCGTACTTTGGCAAGGTACATGTCTTCGATGTCGTTGATAGACAAATTCTCAAAGTCAGCTTCAGAGAATGCATAATCCCTTTCATCTTGTCGTTTGACCACGATATTCTTTAGGAAGGTGTAGTCCCACTTAGATGAAAGATCGGCGTGTTTGATGGCAACGATACTTTTAGAACTGAATCTTGCATGTTGAGACTTCGAATGGCGAACCCTGTAGTAGATTCTTCGGCGTTCCGGCCAATGATGAATCCGTACATGCATCTCGGTCGTAGGCTTCCACTGTTGGAGAACAAGTGATTGGCGTTCCTCGATGGCTATGCGGTTGAGTATATAGCTGCGGGAATGGAAGTGTCAACGATGTAGCGTATTTCCTTGAACCATCGCCACCATGTAGAAGAAAATCCAAGTCTCTGTTGAAGAAATATCGGAATGGAATCCTTGGTTCATCTTATTGGCCAATTGTTGGTAGAGGTTTTGACCGGTCGATTGTAGTATGGAGGGTTGTCCCGTTTGGTGAAGTCGATGTTTGCTTCGGGTTGAGCCAATCCATGTTGTTAGACATAGCTCGAGCAATGTTTTCAAGGTGATATTCGACCTCGATGGCACTTTCTGAGTTGTCTTTCCACGGTTGAAAGCTTCATTCTTGATTCGCCTCAACTCAGATTTCGTCATCTTTTCACATGGAACTTTTCTTGCATAATCTTAGCATGCTCCAATGTATTACCGTCTACCATATTTTGACCTTCTTCAGGTAGGGTGGAATTGACAAGTGTAGAAAACCATTCAAATTCGACTGTGGTGTCTTCATCTAGCCATGATAGGACGTCGCCTGGAAGCCTTTTTCTTCTGTTTCTTAGGCATAGATGAGGGTTCTGGTTTCTTTAATTGTTTGGGAGAGGTGGGTTGTTGTAGGGGCTCATGGTGTTCTTCATCGTCACCACCCGTATACTCACAGTAATCACCGGTTTTGAGTCGGGGTGGTGTCTCGGAATCATGAGGTTTATCGGTAGAAGAGCGAGGAGGAGACCTTTGTTGGCGAGGAGGCCGTTGGGGAGGAGGTGGCATAGAAGATGATTCACCGGACTTTCTTCTGTCGTTTAGCTTCATCATTCTTATCCTGATCCTTATCTTCATCGTCTCTAGTTCGTTTAGACTTTTCAGAATCTCGAATCTGCATGCTTGAAGTTGGTAGTCAACAATGCTTGAAACAACTTTCCTTCATCAGTAAATGTCCCGATCGTGCGGACATTTGTGTGACAAGCTTGGCCACCAATTCATTATCCGAGAAAACTACAGGATCGGATGGATTGATTGTGACGGTTAAGGGTGTTGATCTTATAGTTTGCTTGGCTATCTGCATAAGATTCGGATATAGTTTTCTGGTAAACATCTCCTTTGTGACTTTAGGAGCGATATCAGAAGGTACTTGTGAGTGTAGCCTTGATCATTCTGTCCATTTTCCTTGTAGATCATCTTGCATGAGTTCATGTTTTCCCTTTCATTCTGCATCTTGTCATTCTCATCATGTAGATACTGCATTTGGTCAGAAAACCAATTCAGTTTTCTGTAGAGCATGTCCTTCTTTTCGACTTGTTGGACAGCTTTACAATTCTTTTATGAGTATGAGAAATCCAAGATCGAGGTGGCTTCTTCACTGATCTGGATGATGATTTGGTTGATCTTTTTGATGGTGGTGGTGAAGAGTGAGAAGAAGAATCTGATGATGATGAGATGTGAGGAGACTTCGGGTCCTTTGGTGGTTTAGAAGTTTCTTCCTTTGATCGTGCAGGACTATCTAGAAGAAATGTATCATACTCAACATCTTCTTCATTGCCAGTCTTAGCTTGTTCATCGGCTTTGGCTTTGTGCGAGCTTCTTCATCGGCTTTAACCTTCTCGACTTCTCAGATTACGGTTCTTCAAAATCAAACTCAATAGTATCTTCGACCGTGTTTGTTGTTGTACCAAAGTGGTGGCACCAGATCCCTTATCGGGTTGATTAACCGCATCGGGATCTGGTGAAGGTTGAACTGCACCACTTGACCCTCCGGGGCCACCCATTTGTTCTTAGCAAATTGTTGTTGCAAGCGTGTTGAAGTCGAGCAATTTGAACTTCTTCTGTATGATTTATCGGTTGCTCTTCATCACTTTGAGCTTTCATCATATGGCACAAGTTCAGGAGTCTTTCCTTTGCCATGTTCAGCTATTGGACTAGGAGGTTTTGGTACTGATGGAGAGTCATCCTTTGCAGTTTCAGTGTAGTGGACCTCCTCTCGATTGTGTACCTTCAGAGCTTTCGTCCAGTAGCTTTCTTTGTGGTTCAGGTGTAGGAATAGGAGCAACTTCCTTGGAGGGAACTTTCTTCCTTGGAGTAGGTTTCCTCTTTGGGACCTTCCTTTGACTCTGTGCTTATTGCACTTCCAGCACTTCCTCTTCTGGTTCTCCGAGTAGGAGTTCCAGAAGTCTTTTCATCGAGATGACCAACTTTGCCTTCTCTTTGCTACTTGATACCTTTTGTATGTTTCAAGCTTTTTGATTTCATTTGTCGGAAGGTGATCGGTAATACGGCACCTTGTTTCTTTGTTGTCGATTCCTTGATTCTGATAGAAAGGATAGGTTCGGACAACACGTCGTGATTGTCAAGGTCATTGAGCCTCTTGGGAATATCAGGATTAAGTCCAAGTGCTCTCTGGATCAAAAGCTTCGTGTATCGACATAGGGAATCTTTGAGCCAAGCTTCTTGTGAAATGACATCATGTCATCCCATATCGGTGCTTCGATTTCAATGTCCTTCTTATTGATCAATGACCAGAAGACTTGCAGTTCCATGAGCTTGGGATGCTCATAGCCATTGTCACGACCAGAGACAGACTTAGTGATGATGATGTAGAGTGTTCTCCACGGTTGAGGAATGTTCTTAAGATCCACGTGAGAGTGCTTGTTAATAATTCCTAACGAGCTTCATCATACCAATATCAAAGTAGAAATTAGAAGCTGTCTCTTCAGTAGGTGTAGCAAAGAAGTCGGTTGGCGCGATGTCGGAATGATGAGTACAGCCGTAAGTCTGCAGGAGTGATAGTGACTTGTTTGTGATTAAGTGTCACTTTGTCAGCACTTTGACCAGTGATCCTCTGCATAGAATCAGAATTGTTGAATGTAGACCTCTGGGCTGTGGCGAGTGTGAGAGCATGTTGGTAGGGATGATTCCGAGAATATCCACTTTGCAATGAGACAAGAAGATTCCGAGCATGTGAGGGTGTCAAAGTCAACCCTAAGGTTGTTCTTTCCAATCTTTCTCGGATAACCCTCTGGAAAGATATCAACAATTGTAAGAACTTGGATGCATCCACATTCATTTGTTCACCATGTCGTGATCGAAATAACATTAGCCAAAAGAACCAACATATCGAAAGACATAATGTTAGTCAACCGAAGGTCTTATTGTCTAGTTATTGAATGTACAGTGTCAATGATTGTTACGAGTCCTAAGTCACTTGTTTGTCCAATAGTCCAATGACGTCGTGAAATGTTTCGTGAGTTAGTTAACTTTAAGTTTTAAAGTTTATGTTATCACTTATTGTTCACAACATATCAAACGTTTAAGTTTATTAGTGACATTATTGGATTCGTGACGTTATGATAAGTTTATTAACAAGTTTGTACACGTAACAATTCATAATGAAGGTCAATCAAGGCATAGGCGTAGAATTGGCAAAGTTAAGCGTAAGCAGTAATGACATACGCGTGAGCGAAAAGCTTATGCGTAGGATCTTAACTTACGCGTAAGAAATGTTACGCGTAGGAAAAGGGGACCTTATGCGTAGAGCTTACGCGTAGGCGTATTTTTACCTTACGCGTAAGGCTTACTCGTAAGAGTAGACCTTATGCGTAGAGGTCACTGTTTACGCATATCCTTCACGGGATACGCGTAGTCCCATTGTAGAACCTTACGCGTAATAGTTATGCGTAGGATTTATTCTTACGCATAACATGACTACGGGTAGGGTAATCCTTATGCGTAGAGATTCAAATGACCTTGATTCAATTTTAGCGTAGCAAGCCTGAAATAAATTCATCAAATCATCAATATTAACACAAAAATTCATTTTAACAACAAATCATGGCATGAACATTAGTTAAGCAGTTATGCGTAGAAAGTCATACGCGTAGGTCAAAACCCTAAGGGTTATGAATTAGCGTATAAATTTCTAGCCATGGGATTTGCACCAAACAATTTACGGTAGTTCTAAGATGTTGTGAGAGTCTATAAACCAAGTTATAACATCTAAATCGTGGAGAATCAAAAATACCCAAACTTATGAACTTTAAACCCTAATTCCAAATTTTTAATCATTTAGAGTTTCCGGGTGGTTATAGAGCTTGGAAATCATCAATTCATCATCATATAAACATTACACAACAATCTTTTTGAACAAAACTCTTCACATTTGTAAACACCCAAATCGACTCATAAACCCTAATATTCAAAAATCATCAATTAGTGTTTCGGGTGGATTTGAGGTTAAAATAGTATCATTGATGTTAAAAACATGTTTTGACACTTTCTTTTTAACCACAACACACTCACAATGATTTGTGTGTTCATACGCTTATCGCGTAGACACAAATCACTATATCATAAAACGTTTTAACCGTTGGATTTTGAAAATTCAAAACCATGCTTAAAACATGTTATAGAACATGAAAACACTTACAAAATTGATGATCAAAACACGGATTTTTGTCAAAGCGATTCTTAGGCGTAGGATGTTTTTGGTTAAGTATTAAATGTGATGGAAAGTTAGGTGGAGAGGTGTTTTATTAAAATAACTTTAACATTTTGACATTTTGGTCCCTCCACCTTTTCCTTTTTCAAACAAAGCCATTTAACTTCCATTTTGGTTACCAAACAAAGATTTTAAGAAAGAAACTTGACGACACTCCCCCTCGACTTAGGTAAATAATGAAAGGTTATTAATTTTAGTCCGAGGAGTGTCATTGAAACAGAAAATTTACCACCATTGATAAGAGAAACAACCGAGATATGATAACATGCAAGTACACAGATGTTTTGAAACGGTTAAATCTTTGTAGTCTCCCCCTCAACACTTGATCGGAAAAATCTTGAATTTTGAAAGATTAAAGTGTTGACGGAAAAATGTACTTGCCATGTTGAAAGAAAATTAGATTAGAAGAATATTTTTGTTGTTTTATCAGGGTTTATATTTTTGTATTTTGTTTTTGAAAAATTATTTACAAAAGAGATTTTGGTGTTTGACAGGTTTTAAGACTGTTTTAGGAGGTCATCAATTCCTCTTGAGTCAAACACCTCATACCAATCCGGTGGACCAACTCATTAAACCTAGCGGGAGGCAAGGCTTTGGTGAGAAGGTTTGCCAATTGGTATTCGTACCCACAAATATAATTCAACAGTACCTGTTCCACGTGATCCTTGATGAAATGATATCGAAGATCGATGTGCTTTGATTTGAGTCTTGAACGGAGTTGCGCGAGATTGCAATGGCACTCCGATTGTCGCAGTACATCGGGATTCTGTCAAATACGTAACCATAGTCTTTGAGTTGTGTTCTCATCCAAATGACTTGAGCACAACACGCCGACATGGCTACATATACTGCTTCGGTTGAGGACAGCGATGTACAATCCTGCTTCTTCGATTGCCATGACACAGTTTATCACCAAGAAATTGTAAAGCTCCTGAAGTACTTTTCCGTGAGTCTAATCATCCTGCGTGGTCACGTCTGAAGCGATTAGTTCAAAACCAGAATCCTTCGGATACGGATCCCAAGTTAATGGTTCCCTTTATGTATCGGAGGATTCTTTTAGCCTCAGAGAGGTGGGTTTCAGTTGGTCGCGACCGATAACGAGAGCAAAGATATACGGCAAAGACAATATCAGGTCTGCTAGTTGTTAGATACATGAGAGACCCAATAATACTACGGTATTTTGTAGGGTCCACCAATTTCCCATGTAAATCAGCGTCTAGCTTCTTGGTATGAGCCATTGGTGTGGCATAGGTGTCACAGGTTTTCATTCCAAATTTGTTTAACAATTCAAGGGCATATTGGACTGACTCAAGAAAATACCACGGGGTGATTGATGAACTTAAGTCCAGAAAGAAACGTGAGTTCACCCATCATGGACATTTCAAAATTTTTCTTCATTAGTTTTGCAAAGCGATTGAAAACTTTTTATGTGTAGACCCAAAAATGATGTCATCCACGTAAATTTGAACAATTAAGATATGTGTCCCGTGATATTGTATAAAAGAGTTGGGTCAACCGAACCTTTGGTGAAATTATTAGCAATGAGGAAAGATGATAGCTTATCGTACCATGCCCGAGGAACTTGTTTGAGACCATCTGAGCTTTGTTCGGTTTGTAGACGTGATTGGGAACTCAGGATCAACGAATCCATCGGTTGGTGACATAAACCGTTTCTTTAAGTTGTCCATTGAGGAACGCAGTTTTGACATCCATCTGATAGACCGTCATATTCATATGAGCCGCGATCGCGAGAAATATCCGAACGACCTCAAGACGGCGGCCGGAGCAAAAGATTCTTCAAAGTCTATTCCCTCTTCTGACGGCGATAACCCTTAGCCACCAGCGTGACTTATTTCGGATAACATTTCCTTCACATCAATTTGTTTTTCCAAATCCATTTGAGACCAATGACGTAGACCCTGTTGGTCTTTCAACCAGTTCCCATACTTCAAGACGTTTGAATTGGTTGAGTTCTTCTTGCATGGATTCAATCCAGTTGTCTTTTGTCATTGCGTCTTTGATGTTTTAGGTTCAGATTGGCAGACGGTGAGTGCATAAATGCAATGTTCACCGTCTGTGTGAAGACGTTGTCTTGTAACGACCGGTTGATTCGGGTTGCCAATAATGTTTTTCAGAGGATGGTCTTTTGTCCATCTATGTGTGGAGGGTTGATGTTGGTATACATTGTGCAGATTTTGAGGATTCAAATGACTTGTTGAAGATTCCTGCGACATCAGTGCGGCGATCTCATTAGCAAACGGGTTAAAGAAAGCATTTGGATCAAAATCTGCAGGTGGGGGTACTTCATTAAGAACATCATCAGCCGATTCATCATTGTTGGAGGCGGTTTGTTCAACTGTTGTGTTGGAGTCAACTGGTGGTGCTTCTTCAACAGTAGTTGTTGTAGCAGGTGTATCAGGTATAGGAGTATTATCGGGTTGGCGTGAGCAGCGGATACACACGAGCACGTTCATCAATATCGTCAGCGAGCAGTGGAGCAAATAACCTTTCCATTTGTTGACGAGTAAGGGGGCTTTGTTGGTGATGATGGGGTTTGGGGAAGTTTAAGCGGTTGTGTCGGGTTCCAAGTTGTTATACTCCGAAGCCATTTCCGTAAGTTCATCAAAATGAGCATGAATCGTTTCCATCACCTGTTTTGTGCGACGATTCCAGATTCGGAAACCTTTTGAATTATCACAATATCCTATAAAGACTCCAATGTCGGCTTTTGCTTTGAGCTTTCCAAAGTCATCACGATCATTATTCGGATAGCAAAGAGATCCAAATACATGAAAGTGTTTGAGATTCGGTTTTATTTTGTGGACAAGCTCAAAAGGTGTTTTGTTGTGGCGTTTTGTAATCATAGAACTGTTTTGAGTATAGCATGCGATGTAGATACACTTACGCCCATAAGTAATCTGGAAGTTTAGCATTGATTAACATTGTTCTTGCGGCTTCCACTAACGTTCGGTTTCGTCTTTCAACAACTCCGTTTTGTTCAGGTGTACGGGCAATAGATGTCGATCTGAATTCCCACTTTCTCATAAAATTCACGGAGAGTTTGATTAACAAATTCAGTGCCTCTATCGGTTCGATTAGTCGAGCGGTGTTTGGTAGCTGAACTTGTATTTTCGTGAGAAAGGTGATGATCATCTGTGGAGCTTGATCTTTGCTTCTAAGAAAGTAGACCCAAGTCCAGCGTGAATAGTCATCAACAATTACTAAGATGTAGCGTTTGCCATTGATCGTTTGCACGCGCATCGGGCCACACAAATCCATGTGAAGAAGATGAAGCACATCTTGAGAGCTGTGTTCCACCTTTGAAGGAAAATGAGCACGAGTGCTTTTGCCTTGTTCACAAGCTGAGCAAAGGTGATCTTTAGAATATCGAAATCGTGGGAGTCCTTCAACTAGTTTGTGTCGAGCAAGGTTGGTGATGGTTTGAAAGTTTAGATGTGAGAGACGACGGTGCCATAGCCAGGATTTTGTTGATGTTGCCTTTGAAAGTAAGCAGATGGGAGAAGAAGCAACCATGTCTTGCATAGAGATAGTGTAAAGACTTGAATTACGCGATCCAGACATAAGGTCGTTTCCTTGTAGATCACGAATGAAACAAGTTTTCTCCCTGAAAGCAACCTCCATATCTCCATCACAGAACCGTGACCCTGAAAACAGTTGTGGAGGCCTTCCACATAATAAACCGCTTATTTCGATGTTCCCATTGAACAGAGTGTGGGCATGATAGGCTGCGAAGTGATCATTCCGAACTGACAGTGCCAATGAACTTTGCATAAAGTTTGATAACAGTTTAAGGTTGCTGTCATGTGTCGGGAACATCCGCTATCAACAATCCAGAGAATGATCTGTGTCACCTGCATTACACAGAGCGACACGAGATGGAATAGAAGTAGATGTGGAACCCGAAATGTTAGAGGTTCGTAGCAGTTATAGTAGATATACACACATCAATAGCTTTAGGTATCCACTTAAATCCTAGTGTGTTATATATCCATTTCTGCCATCTCCAACTAGTATTTGCTTTAGTCTTAGTGAATGCACTAGGTGTTATTACATTCCTAGGAGGTGGCTGGAGCTACTGAGGGGAAGACAATGCGTTTCTTAGAATCTAAAGAGGGCGGTCTACCAAGCACAGACTTAGAAAGATTAGTGGGCCTAGAGGTATTCCGGTTCTTAGGATTCCTTAAGCGAGAGATGATAGCTTTAGCAACACATTTATCATGACAATCAAAGTTCATACTTTTACGACAAATAACACAAGGTGCATCGGTGAATATCAAAAGTACTTAGGTTTAGCATTCGTTACATCACTATTTCTATTACATTTGCGGGGCAATATCTATAGTGGAGGCAACGTGAGTCTTATTCATAGTCCTAGGGTGTTCTTCTACTTTAGCATTCCTGATTGATCTTTTCTTAGGTCGCAACTTCCTATTCTTCTATTTAGTGCTCCTAGGCGTGAAGTCGGACGTTTGGAAAAGACGCAACTATTCCTGTTTCAGTAGAAGGAAGCACGTTAGCAACTTGTGATTTGGCAGCAGTGATTCTAGGTTCATGATTACTAAGTGTTACTGGGGCTAATCTCTTAATGATGGTTAGCGGAAGTTGTTCATACTTTCCTAACATTTCTCTTAACTTGAAGATAGTGTGAATCAGATCTTGATTTACAGACCGAACATTTCGACAAAATGCATAACTTCTTTAGTGTGTGCAAGATAATGATCAAGTTCATTTGATGCTTCATCACGAGTCTTTTTGAGTAAATCAAATATGACACCATATTCCTTTTTAACTTTTACAAGTTCTTGTTCATATTTTGAGATTTGACACTTAAAAGACACGTTTTGATCATCCAGTTGCTCAATTTTAGGATTAGAAGATTTTGCACGCAACGATTTTGTGTTGAAAAGCAAGTTGTTGATCGTGAATATCTTTTTGACACCAATTAAGACGACGTATTGCATTTGAAAGTTCGTTTGACAATCGTTTGTTTTCAACTTTAAGGACTCGATCTGAAGCACATTATCAGTGTTCTCAACATTTACCACAGAAGCATCAGTATCAGCAGAGAGATATAATCAAATGCATATGACAAAGAATTCAATAACACAACATTATGGACATCAGCACGGATGACATCTTCCAAGAGTCGATCAACATCTTTTCTCAACAGTTTCTTTTTACGTTTAGTGTTAGAAATAGATGTTTTTGTTTTCTCGAAAACGACCTTCATTAATCCAAGTTCCTTATGAAAGTCCTTTCCCAAGACAATGCACAACTTTTCAAATTTTTAACATTTGGTAAAGATTTTTCTGAAAAATATCTCTTTGTTCTCGCGCTAGGCGATTGAAAGTGTTGAACTTTGATTTCAGAATGATATTCTATCTCATGTTGTAAAGTTTTGAGGTCAACCATGAAAATGTCAAAATATCGAAGAATTTTGCGATTTTCAGGTTTTGAGTTTACTTCACCGATGGAAGGTAAAGGACCATAAGTTTGTGCATAATCTGGTTGGGGATTAACATTAGAAGACTTCAGGTGTTTTTATGATTACCCTTGGTGTGTTAGAAGAATCCGTTGGTGTGACGAAAGTGACGCTTTTGAATAGTTAAAAGGTTTGTTGTAAACAACTTTTTCTAATTTTGATCGACTCTCGTCTTCTGCATCTAATTCCTCTTGACGATGATATTCAACAACACTCATAACAGAATTATCAATTTTTTATTGTGCACTGGAAACTTCAGGAGTTGGTTTGAATGCTTTGGTTGAAAGCTTAGGTTTGTAATCAGCAAGATTCGGTCCATATCCATTTGGATTGGGTTTTAAAGTAAACTTTTCAATGGCTGTGACCGACTCGCCATGTTTGTAAACAACAGTTTTAAACTCTTTAAGTTTGTTTTGCAAGCCGATGATTTCTTCAAGATGATCATCTATTCGTTTCGTTGAATGCTTTTTGTATGCAGAGAACTGTTTTGACAAGTTAACAACTCAGCCTTAGCTTTTTGATTTTCCAAGGTGAGAGCGTTAATTTGCTTTTATGTTCATGTTTCAGTTGTTCTATTTCAGACAACAAAGCATTCTTTCAAGCGGCTAGATCACGCATCTGTCTTTCTAAATATTTTTCGTTTTGATAAGATTTGGCAAAGGCTGCTTCAAAACCGTTTTCACGTTTTTCTTGAGTTTTGAAAAAGTTGAGTTGCTTTTGTAAACATTCAAAATCCTTGGTTAACAGTGCATTTTGCATTTCAAGTCCTGATTAATGGCATGACATTTTTCCACTATGGTTTGTTGGTCTTGTATTAAGCGAGCAAAATCGGATGAGGCAAAAGTTCGGCGTGTTCAACGTGAGTCTCAACATGATCATTATTGAGATCCTCAAGTATAACCACAGAGTCAATTTGATTATCAAAGGAAACCGTTTGGTCATCTTGATCGTCAAATATAACTACGGGGTCTAGTTGAAAATCGTCGGAATGAGATGTGGACGGCGTATTTGGAACATTCTGAGCCTTGCGGATTGAGATGTTGGCGGAGATATGAGATCGAGATAAATATGGTTTGTTGGTGCACGAGACAAGCCATCGAGTGTCATACTGGGCTGTGTCACTCATGTGTAACTCATGCATATTAGCCATCAACATAACAATTTTGCATTGGCTGCAAGTCCTCCATATCATCATCTGAGTCGGCATTTGCCATAAAGCTCGTTCTTTGTCGTGAGAGTTCCACCGGCTTCATCCTTAAGAGCCAAAGAAGAGCCTCTTTGAAATAAGCATTGCCCCTAGTCCTTGGCTTTGGGCATGCATTAGCCAGTGTCCCTTCTCATTGCAGTTGTAGCATCGAAGACCATTCAACCCATTCGAGCATTTCCTGTTCCACCACTGGGCTCGATTGTTATTCCTACCCACAGCATTAAACCCTTGACCACCGCCCATCTGACGACCATAACCACGATTCCGAACTTCAACTCGTCCATTGTTCACAACAGCTTGATTCCTTGTATTAGATGAGGAGCGAATACGGTTGTTGGATTTGTTGGTATAACGGCTAAAGGCATTAGCAATCATAGCAAATCATTGTTGCAATGCTTCAAGCGGATCGAGATTCCTCATTAGCTTCAGCGACGGGCTTGAGCATTGTTGTTGTTGTATGGAACCAATTGAGTTTGTTGAGATTGAGGCTGTGAAGGATCAAATGGTGTGATTGTAGCGATTGGTTGAGTTCTTTGGTTGAGGAGAATAACTGTTTTGAGCATATAAGGCAAGTTGTTGATTTTTCGGATGTGTCGGTGGAGCAATTTGAGCACGGAGAATCCTTTCCCTATCAACTTCCTTTTCATGAGGCTTCAAGTAATCGTACAATAATCCATATGTAGAATGATGCATGTTTTTCGCTTGACGGAGAAAAATGACATACTTCTCCCATTCAGGACCAAGACTACTCAGGAACTTAGTATTCACTGCAATTCTTGGCATGATGATGTTGTGTTTATCCAAATCATTGATGATGTCTGAAAATCGGTGATGATATGACTCTAGTGTCTCTCAGGTTCAATCATGAAGTGTTCATAAGCCAAGTAAATTTTGGATTCCAAATCCTTCTGATTGAGTACAGATCCTTCCATAAGAAGACGAATATGATCCCACATTTTTTTGCAGTCTTTTGAGCATCAACACTACGAAGAATTGGGTTTGGTAATCCTAAGAGGATATATTCCATTGCAAGCTCATCTGCTTCATAGTGTAGAAGGTCTTGAGGATTCAAGCTTGTGGTAGCAATGTTTGTTTGTTCATCTCTTGGTGGAATGGCATTTGGATCTCCCGGTACAATGACAGTAGGCATCTCAAATGGACCTTCCAAGATAACCTTCTTTAAGAACTTTCCATGTGGCTTCTTTAGATCACAAAACCTAAAGAACCTTATCACCCATTGATCGTAGTTTCCTGGAGTGAGCATTGGAGGTCTATCAAGTGATCCAGCCTCATGAATTGATTGTTGGCTGCTTAAAGCTTCAAACATCTTTGCAAACCAAGTGGGTTCCTTCATAGTGTTCCTTGATGGATGTTGATTGAAGTCATTTGTGTATGGTTGAACTTGAAGACTTGGTGGTGGTTGAACCATTTGAGGTTGTGGAATTGCGGCAAGTTGTGGAGTATGTTGTTGATTAAATTGTTGTTGATAAATTGCTTGTTGTTGATTCCATTGTTGATGTTGTGGACTTAATTGTTGTTGACGTTGAGGATAAGTGTAAGGGAAATAGTTAGAGTATGGTGGTTGTGACATGTTGATAAACTTGTGTTGGTAAAAATGGATCTTTGTAGTCGAATGAACCTTTGTTGATGAAGTATCCTTAGGCGTAGAAATCACAATAGCCAAGTAGCACTTATGCGTAAAAACACCAAAGTTACGCGTAACAATCAAGAGTTACGCGTAGATTTAGCTTACGCGTAAGTATGGGAAAGACTCTAAAGTTATGGTAGACACAAAGGTTAGGCGTAGAAAGTTAGGCGTAGGATTATCTTATGCGTAAGGCGACTTGGCTTAGTAAGATGAATCTTATGGTAGGATTTCTGGCGTAAGCTTTATGCTTATGCGTAATTTTTAGGTTTTATCCCAAGTGATCTTTTACACTTCACAGTGCAAAAGATATCCAAAGTCGACGTATTTTGAGGCTTATCCAAGCAAGAAAACACGGAGTAAACCACGAAAATGAAGATCAAACCAAGGATAAAGTTACGCGTAAGATTAGGGTTTTCTTACGGCGTAGGACTTACTCGTAAAAATGATTTTGCCCAAATTGTTTCTAAACGGTTTTGTGTGATGAAATAGCTTCAATAACAACAAAATGACAGAAAAGTGTGAAACTTGATGATCCAAGCTCTTAAAAGCAGGTTATGCGTAGAGCGATACCCACGAACAAAACAAGCTTAGAAAAACAAATCCACGCGTAAAGTTTGAAACTTTTTGCCAAAAACCAGTATTTTAACACCTTAAAACGTTGAAAGTACAAGAATCTTGGATTAAAAGGTGAAAAATCAAGTTTTTAAGCGAGCCAAAGCTCTCGGTATCTTTACGCGTAAGACAAAAAAAAAAACAAAAACAAAACTTCTTCAAAAACAATAACGATTCACCAAACTAGTTGGCGATTGATACCACTGTTAGGTCACAGGGTTTACCACACAAGCTTATAAGAAAGATAGAGAGGCGATTGAACAAGAAATCAAACACACACACACGATAATAGTGAGACGGTTACGCTTAGGAGTATGTGAAAGATATAACTTGAACAACCAACCTTCAAATGAAGGTTTACAAGGGGTATTTATAGGCAAGGAGCTAGGGCAACACTCCCACTCCTTCCCTTTACCTTATTGGACATGAGCCTAAGCTCATGGGCCTTCTACATAAGCTTAAGGCTAATAACAAACATAAAGGCCATAATAAGCTAACTATTACATATGAGTAACTGACACTTGAATAAGGTTTAGGAGTGATTCCAACAACCCCCCTTCTTGTTTTCCACTTCAACACCAATTTCTACTACTTTCTATTCTAACAATGTGGTTCAAGATTTTCAGGAAAATTCAGATGATGAGCCTGATGAGAGATCAAGTGAAGAGTACCTAAATGACCTGAACATCGAATTTCAGGAAAGGGCACTCCTTGCTAACTCTCGAAGGTTTATAAAAAGAAACAAAGTTTTTTCCAATGCTAAAGCTAATGAGGACACTTGAATACTTTAAGTGTCACAAAAAGAGTCATTTTGCCAAAGACTGTTTTTCAAAAACAATTTCTGAACCCTCTTTCAAACCATCAGGGTCAAATCAGTCCTCAGGCTTTAGCAAATTTCAACCTAAAATCTATCACCACTTTCTATTCTAAAACTTTCTCATTTTGGTTTCCCCACTTTTTATTTTTTTCACATCTCCAAATAAAATAAAAGTCAGTCATTAAAATAAAAATACAATACATCATATTAAAAAACGTACGAAACATAAAATAACGATACTAAAAAAAAGATACGGTAAAAAAAACATACGCAACTTAAGAAATAAATCAAATTATAAAGAAACTAATTATTTTGTTGTTGTTTCTGTTGTTGCCAAACATGCTGCATGAGATTTCGTTGAAGCGATGCGTGTGTGTGTGTTTATCACGGAGTTCTTTGGATTTCTTCGTTAAGTTGCGCCGCGCATTTCGACCCATTCTCGTTGTAAATGTATTCGCGGACAAATATACATCTCGCTCATTTAGGATATCGCAAATTTTTGATCTTTCAAAATCATGTTATGCAATATGATGCACGTATACATGATTCTCCGTAACTTGTCCACATTAATGCACGCGCCGGTTGGGCAATAATATGCCAACGTCCTTGGAGGACACTAAAAGCTCTTTCGATATCTTTTCGAGCACTTTCTTGTTTCTGTTTAAATACGACATTTTTGGGGTATGTGCAACCATAAATGATTTGGCAAAAGATGACCACTCTAGATAAATCCCGTCAGCTAGATAATACCCTTGTTGAAATGTACGCTCGTTTACTTCAAATGGAACCACTGGGGCGATATCATCAAGTAGGTCGTCAAATAA